>CM053581.1:404795109-404846010 GCA_028627135.1 Pseudochirops cupreus
ATGGGCCCAGCAACTGAGAGAGAGAGAGGGAGAGAGAGAGAAAGAGAGAGAAATAGAGAGAAGGAGAAGGGGGGGTGCATCCTGACAGGCACACAGATACAAAAATACAGTCTTTCAGGAGGGCAGCCAAGAGGGCGAGGGGTCTGCACACCTTGACCTACAAGAATCTGCTGATGCTCTTTAGTTTTAAGAAGAAAAGGCTGGAGTGGGGGATGGGAGCATTCTAGCATCTTATAGTACATTTGAAGAGTGGTCTCTCTCTCTCTTTCTCCCTCTCTCCCTCTCTCCCTCTCTCCCCCCTCCCTCCCTCTCTCTCCCTCTCTCTCCGTCTCTCTCTGTCTCTCTGTCTCTGTCTTTGTCTCTGTCTCTGTCTCTGTCTCTGTCTCTCTCTCTCTCTCTCTCTGTCTCTCTCTCTCTCTGTCTCTCTCTGTCTCTCTGTCTCTCTCTCCCTCTCTTGGAGGGCTTAACATTACTCAGAGTGGCCCCAGAGAGCGGAGCTAGAAGCAATGAGCAGGCCTTGGAGAGAGAGGCAGATTTCAGCTTGATTTTAGAAAACAGACTTCCTAACAATTAAAGGTGTCCCAAAGTGAGAGAGGACAGGCATATTGAGTGCTGCTTTTTTCCTCCCCAAATTTAGTAGCTCTGTGACCCTCGGCAAGCCCCTTTCCCTCAGTTTCCCCATCTGTAAAATGATGAGCTGCTCCAAAGTGGGAGGGCCCACCTTGGGAGGGAGCAAGGTCCTCATCCTTGGAGGTCTTTGGCAAAGGCACCGGCCAGAACCCAAAGTGGGTTCTTTAGAGAATCCTGGCCCTGGATGGCTCCTGAAACGCCTCTCCCCCACTCAGATTCCTTGAGCTCGGTGACCAATGTACAAACATCCATATACACACACTAACGGCTCAAATATGGAGCTACACTCCCTGGGACATAAGTGTGCAAGCGATCAGTCACTCAACCAGCTTTCATTAAGTTTCTCCTTCGGGCCAGCCATTGAGCTCTGCACCTGGGTCACAAAGAGTGAATGAAACCATCTCTAACCCCCAGGAGGTTCCATTGTAACAGAGAGATCCCGGACTCCCAGGTCACAGAGACAGATATAAGCGCACCTATACACACTGAGAGGCCACATGTAGACACACACATGCTGTTGCATGCCCCTGTGTGTCCCCCCACCCCAACCACGCCAGGGCTGGGTCCCCTCTGGAGCATCAAGCACTATCTAGCATCCTGAAGCCTCCTCGGGTGTTTATCTAAGGCTGGTTCTTCCAGGAGTTCAGACATGATCTCATCCTGCCTCCCCACTACAAGCAGCTCTCATCCCTAGCCGGCTCACTCCTGTCTGCTCCCCAACCTGTCCTCCTCCAGGCAGGTGCGCCTCCCTCCTGGAGGTCTGCAGGAGAAAGTCTGTCCCTCCCTCAGTCTAGCCCTGCCCCAGTCTCCACCGAATCTGCTCCTGCTCCGTGCTGTGGTCCCGAGGCATTCTGTCCACACCCTCTGATGCTTCCTCTTTCTGTCAGATCTCATTCATCCTTCACGGATCAAAGCCAGTCCCACCTTTTCCAAGAAGCTCTTTTGGACTGTTGCTGTTCCACACCGATGGTTTTCATTCCCTCAGAACTTTCGGCTTGATAGAGATGAGGAGGGGGGAGAGGATGAGAAAGAAAGGCAAAAGAAAAAAAAAGAAAGAGGAGAGGGGGAAAAATGAAGAGAAGAGGGAAAAGAAATTAGGAGGAGAATCAGTTGATAAGCAATTATTCAATGACTACTGCGTGTCAAAGCTGGGGCCACAAAAAGAAGCAAAAGACAGCCCCTGCCCTCAAGGAGCTTACCATCTAACTGGGGGGACCGCATGGAAGCAAATATATACAAAACAAGCTTCACACAGGATGAAGAGGAAATGATTAGCGGAGGCTGGACGGGGTGGTATGTGAGGCCCCCTTCTAGGGTCTAGAATCCCATGAGCTACCTGGAAGAAACCTCCGAGGCCCTCTCATTTTACAGGTGAGGAAACTGAGGCCCAGTGAGTGGAAGTGACTTAACTGAGGGCAACTTTGCAATTTCTGCCTCTGTCAAATGGAAGAATTGGACGCCACAGTCCCTAAGGTCCTTTTTGGCTCTAAATTCTGTGATCTGTGAATGGCCATCACTTTCTGGAGGCTGTGTTTTTTTCAGCCCAAGACCAGAGTAGCTCTTTTGGATACTGTATCATGTTATTGACGCACATTAAGCTTGTAGTCCACTAATACTCGGGGATCTTTTTCACACAAAATATCTCATTCTCTCCATTCTGTATTTGTATGTTCAGGGTTGTTTTTTGTTTTGTTTTTACCCAGTTTGTAGAATTTTACATTTATCTGTACTCACTTTCTTCTTCTAAGGTCAGGCCATTGTTTTTAGCTCTTCTAGATCTTGGACAATCCCTTCATCCTTGTGGGGAGCCCTGGGTGGCCAATTCCTGATTTCTAAATGATCCTGAGTGGAATTGCAGCTGTGACCCAAATATCAAGCTATGTAGCACCTTTTGGGGGTCATCCAAAGGACAAGTAGTTATCCCCACATTTCTGACTTCCTCACATTGACTGCAGACTGGGGCTAAGCTGGACTCAAAACTCTGCCCTCCCAGGGGAATGGGAGGAGGTGAGGTGGCTTCCCTGGGGCCAAATGCATCGGGAATGTTGCTTTTAATGTATTTTCTCTATATCACAATGCCTTCTATTTTAGGATCAGATTGTTCTGGTTATGATATGAAGTCATGTGATAAATTCTGACTGGTCTAAAAAAGGAGATTCAGTGGGTGGGGGCTCTGACCCTCATTATGAATAGTTTCAAACCAAACACAAGAACAGAAGTTTGGGCCACTTAGCTTTGTTCGGGTTGGAAGATTGAGAGAGGTGGCAAGAGGAGAGTCGGTCATGAGAAAATAGTATTTCAAAGTTCTAGATCTCAAAGGCAGTGATACTCTGAGTGTTGGTAAGGCCTGGGATGTGACCAGATTGGGATGTAGCTGAAATATGGAGGAGAAGGCCCTCCTCGCCGAGTAAACTGAGGACTAGAAAGGCCTCCGTGTCAGGGGGGTTATTGACATAAGTACTGATGGCTTTGGGGATGAGAATGAGAATGACTGGAATTTATAGAGCACTTTAGGGTTTGAGAAATACTTCACACATATTATTTCAATGGATTCCTCGACAATTCCACAGCCTCTGAGAAGGTGCTATTATCATCCTTCTTTTACAGGTGAGGAAACTGAGGCTGACAAAAGTTAAAGGACTTGACCAGGGTCACAAAGCCAGTGGGAATCTGAGGCCAATTTCAGCTGAGACCTTTCTGACTCCTGGTCCAAATGTTCTAAAGAAGAACACTAAAATCTCTGTATACATTTGGACTCTGAAATTATCTAGCTGTGTGACCCTGGACAAGTCTGAGCCTCAGTTTCCTCATCTGTAAAATAAAAAGGTACCTTTCAGAAAATTCTGTGATACTATGATTAACCAGGTTATGGAACCAGGTTATTCCTGATTAGAGAATATGATGCTCACAGGGAGGGACCCTTCTTGTCTGCCCACCCCTCCATGATTCCTGCCTCCATAATTTCATTATCTCCCCACCCCCTTATCCAAAGGCACATCAAAGACCCTTCAAGAAAGGAAGTGACCTCTAGTGTCCCAGTATCAAAAATAGCAGCTTCCCACCTCTCTGTTACCAACAATTCATTAATTAATTAGTTCACAGACACCAACATTCCTTCACACTGTCTAAAAAGACAAGACTTGGAACCGCAGGCTTTGGAGCTGGAACCAATCTTAGAAATCATGAAGTTACTAATTATTTTGTGGACGAGGCATCTGAGACCTGGAAGGAAGAAGTAACTTAGCCAAGGTCAATTCCATTCAATTATTCAAGCATCTATTAAGGTCCTCCGATGTGTGCCAGGTGCCAGGGAGACAAAAGCAGAGATCACATGTTGTCAGAGATGAGGCTCAAAAGCAGGTCTCCTGGTTCCATCTTGAACATTCTGAGGTTGTATGTTCAAAAATGCTCATGTTGAGAAGCAATGTATGTATGTCATGCGTATGTATGTCTGTGTGTCTGTCAGAACAGATCTTTAGGGAGCTATAAGAAAAATGGCTACATGGTGGAAGAGATAGAGCTTGCCTCAAAGCCCTGAAGGCCTGGTTTCAAATGAGTCCTGTTTGTGACATGCCTGTGGGACTTGGGCAAGTCCTTTTAACCTCTAAGTACTTGGGCCAGAGATCTGGGCAAGCAGCCCACCACACTCCTAAGTGTGTTCTGAACCAGATTCCAGTGTGGTTCTCATCTGATTTTAATGTGTTTATGTATTAATAAATAAAGAAACATATAAACATGTGCAGTTTTCTAAGTCAATATATAGCCAAGAGGGATCCTTATTATGGGTTAGTGGGGCTTATTTCTGTTTGAATTTGATACCCCTGATTTAGGCCATTCTGAAAGGATCGGTGGGGGCCATTTTTTCACCCATAAGTTCTCTAAATCAATGAGATCCCACAGGTATCATTCCCTTTCTAAGGATAGTATAATTTAATAATTAATTAATAATAGTAATCATGTTTATTTGGCTTTTGACTAAGCAGGTTTCAAATGCATAGGAATTGGTATAATCTGGAAACATTCCTGTCCCATGTAATTTATACACCCACCCTCCTTTTAAGAAAACTGATATAACCACCTTTCCAGGTCCTATAGGTACCATAGAGTCTTGGAGATGAAAGGGACTCTGGACATCTAGTCATTCCACTCTCTTTTTTGCCTTTGATCACCAGTGTAGTTCCTGCACAAAATATGCTCTCTTGTGTTTCATGCTGAAGTAGCAGAGATCTTGGCTTCTCAAATTCTGATGGAGTTACCAACTCTGGCTGGTCCACCAATGTAGAATACTCCAGGTTTGGGGCTAAGGGAAACTCTTACATCTGTTGTCCAAGGTCCATCCTCACTAAGTATGGAGAAGACTCTCCCCAGATCCCTTCAGGAAGATTGCTTCAACCCTCTAGGCCTGTTTCCTCCTCTGTAAAATGAGGTCCCTTTTGGCTCTAAAACAAGGCTCCTAGGATCCTACAACTGCCCAATTAGACTTCTGATTTGTGTCAAGTTTATTGTCCACTAAAGTCCATCAAAGACATCACTTCACACCTATCAGATTGTCTAACATGATAGAAAAAGAGAATGTAGAAAAAGGGGTAGAAAAAGCGGGGACACTAATGCAGTATTGGCGGAGCTGTGAACTGATCCAACCATTCTGGAGAACAATTTGGAAGGATACCCAAAAGGCTATTGTGCATACCCTGTGACCTAGCAATACCACTACTAGGTCTACATCCCAAATAGATTAGTGGAAAAGGGAAAGGATTCATGTGTACAAAATTATTTATGACAGCTCTTTTTTGTGGTGGCAAAGAGTTGGAAATTGAGGTGATGCCCGTCAATTACAGAATGGCTGAGCAAGTTATGGTATATGACTGTGATGGAATACCAATGTGCGATAAAGAATGGTGAACAGGATGGTTTCAGAAAAAACTGGGAAGACTTACATGAGCTGATGCAAAATGAAGTGAGCAGAACCAGGAACATTGTACAGAACCCAGTAACAGCAACATTGTGCAATGATTAGCTGTTGATGACTTAGCTATTTCGATCAGTACAATGATTCAAGGGAATTCCAGAGAATCCATGTTGAAAAATTCTATCCATCTCCAGAGAGAACTGATGGTCTCTGAATTCAGATGGAAGCAGACTTTGTAAGCTTTCTCTGTGTGTGTGTGTGTGGGGGGGCTTTTTTGGAAACTTAGCTAATACAGAAACACGTTTTGCATGTCTTTACAGGTATAATCAATTCATATTTCTTGCTTTCTCAAGGGACGGTGGAGAAGTAGGAGGGAGGAAGAGAATTTGGAACTTAAAGTTTTTGAAAACGAATGCTAATTTTTTTACATGTAATTGAAAAATATTTAACAAAATAAAATATTTTTTAAAATTTTCTTTTTTTGTCTTCTTTTGTTTTTTTCTTTCTTATGGTTTCTCCCATTCATTATGATTCTTCCATACAATACGATTGATATGAAAATATGTTTAATAGGAATGTATGTGTAAAGCCTATATCAAATTGTGGGCCATCTTGGGGAGGGAGGGAGAAAAATTTAAAACTTATGGAAGTAAATGTTGAAAACTAAAAATAAGTAAATTAAATTTTAAAAATTAAAAAAAATCTTTTTAAAGACTTCCTAAGAGCTTTTCCTTACTAGGGTCCCTAGGGTATACATGTATCAATGTTCATATGTTTCTGTGAGGCTGGCCACATGCATTTAAAGGAACCCGTGTGCCCTTGTAGCCAAGGTTCTCTGCTAGACTCATTGATTACACAACTAAGGAATGAATACAGCCCCGGGAAAGCTCCCTCCACCAATACAAATCAGCACCTTCTCTGCAGTTTATCTATCATCTTGGTGGGTTGTCTAGAACACTGAGAAAGAAAATGACTTGAACAGTGTGAGTCAGGGGAAGGATCTTCCTGAATTTCTGTGCTCATGTCCAATCATGGAGATGTCTGAGAAGTAAGATACAGCTACTCATAGGCCTGTCTGGAAAAAGACAGGAAACATGTGGGATTATCATGACCAGCCTTGGCCTTGGAAAAGACATGAGGAAGTGCACCTCCTTCCTCTCCTTGGGGCAGTAGGAGACAATGAGCTTGGAAGGCTTCATGCCTCGGCAGACTCCAGACTTGGCTCTAGCTTGGTTGATGGGACTTAACTCTAGCTTTGTTACATGAGAAAGCACACGGTGCCGTGTGTGTGTGTGTGTGTGTGTGTGTGTGTGTGTGTGTGTGTGTGGGCACTCGAGTGTGCTACGAGCACAAGGGCCCGTGCTTGAGCACTGAGGGAGAGGTTGTGTGTATCCGGAAATGACTGTGATGTAAAAACAAAAGGCATTAAAAAAAATTAAGGCAAGCCACAAAGACAATGAGATTACTCCATCCTAGGTGAGAAAACTGTAGCCCCCAGGGACACAGGTGGTGTTTTCATCACCATTGCTGATGAAAGCTTCGGAAGGGAAAGGTAGATGGGGATGGAGACAGCTGGTTAGGAAGATGGAATCTGACTTTCTGGGCATCCCATTTTGGAAAGGACTTAGATAAACCGAAGCACTGCCAAAAAATAATGAACAAGAAGAGAAGACTGGGTGTACAGGCATCAGTTAAAGGAATCAGATTTGGGGACAGGTTGCCCATCATGTGGACAAGGGACCTGGCCAACCCAGATCTGTCTCTGGAGTTCCATTACTGCACTAATTGCCCATTGCCCATCTCCAAGACGTCCTGGCAATATCTCAGATTCAGAAGACTTTCTCTTAAATCTGCCCCAACTCCAAACTTTCCATTTCCTACCAAGAATGTTACCACCTTCCCAGTCTCCCCTCCCCTTCCCCTCAGGTATGTAATCTTGCAATCATCCTGGTCTCGTGTCCTCTTTCTTCCCCTCTTGAGTCAGGAGCTATCTTGGGAATTCTTCCCTTGCATTCTCCATTCCACTCACACAACTACAACTCTAGTTTGAACTCTCATCTGGACCATCAAGATTGTCTCCTAATTGATTTCTTGGTTTCCAGCATCTCCCCTATGCCACCCATCCTCCACACAGCTTCCCAAGAAGAACAGTATCAGCGCTTCCTAAGGTCTGGCCATGTCAATCACGGAGTGATCAGAATCCTCTGTGGCTCCCAATTACCTTTAGGATGTAGCCTTGAGGCTTCTCAAAATTGGCTCCAGACTTCCCTATCAATCTTATTTAACCTTATTCCCCTTCATGTACTGTTGTGTTGTTGTTTAGTCTTTTTTCGGTCATGCCTGACTCTTCCTGACCCCATCTGGGGTTTCCTTGCAAAGATAGTGGAGTGGTTTGCCATTTCCTTCTCTCCTCTCTCTCTCTCTCTCTCTCTCTCTCTCTCTCTCTCTCAGAGAGAGAGAGAGAGAGAGAGAGAGAGAGAGAGAGAGATTTCCTTCTCCATATACTGTCACATACTGCATAGAGAGATAAAGTCATGTATTTAGAGCATGAAGGGGCCTTGAGGATGTCTAGCCCAATCCTTCATTTTAGACACAGGGAAATGGGGAGTCTTTGATCAATGGCTTCAGAGCTAGAAATGGCCTCGGAGGATGTTAGGTCCAAACTCCTCATTTCATTTTAAATAAGATGAGGCCCAGAGCTGTTAAGTGCCCAGCCCAGCATCACCCGGGCCATTACTGAGCCCGGGTCTTCCTGGGTCTGTCCTTGGACCTTGTCTCCCATGCTCAGCACCTTCTTCCTCCCTACTCTCTCTTGAAATCCTCATTTCCTTCTGAGTCTCAGCTCAGGTGCCACCCCCTCTGGGAAGGCTGCCAGTATCTTTCCCTCACTGCCCTTCACATCGTGCTGTATCCTTTCTCAAATTGCCTTGTAGTCACCAGCTTTCCCCATTCTTTCTTTTCCTATTTGGAGAACAACATAAATGCTCTCCTCGATATGAGAAAGGGCGTGGAGATCCACTACCCTTTGGCTGCACGCGCTTTCCCTGTGACTGCCAAACGTTGGACCAAAGCTTCCTCCCCAACTCCCCCTCTTGTTAAATGCACAGTGAGCTCCTTGAGGGAAAGGGATTATTTTCATTTTCGTGGTACTTAGAAGGGTTAGAGCCAGGGATGGAACTTGCCCGCCTTGAGGAAACCCCCTTTATCAATGCAAATAGGTACCTTCTCTGGAATTTACCATCTTTTGCTACTTAGAGCCCAGAATGGTAGTAAGCTGCCCATAGAGCACCACAGCCAATACATGTCAGAGGCTGGATTGGAACCCAGATCTTCCTGCTTTTGCCACCAGCTTTCTATCCTCTCAGTTTATAGTAGGTGCTTAATGTTTGTTGACTGACATCTCTATGTACATAGAATTCTGTAGAATAAAATCCCTTCGAGGGCAGGGATGCCTTTGTTTTTGTCCTTGGCTTAATCTCCCACCTCTCTGGAAGTCTATTCCTTCCTTCAGGACCCAAGTAGGTAACACTTTCTGCACAAAGCCTTCCCTGTCTCTCTGAGCCTCACTTTCCTCTGTCCAAGGAGGTGCTTGGATTCCATGGTCCAAGAGGATCCTCTTTTCTCGTCCTCTTCTCCCTCCTCCAGTGTTTTCTGGTCTGTATTCCTTCTTTGCTCCCTCCCCACCACCTTGATCTATTCTTCCCTCTTTGAGCTGGAGACCTAAGACTTACATGGGGATCATATTCTGCCCTGTCCTAACCCCAGGGGCTTTTCTAGAGTCCTTTCACACTCAAGACTCATTCTCCACTTGTCTTCAGCACCTACCAGGATTCCTCCCACTTTGGAGGCACTTAAGTCTGTGTTGAATTGAATTAAAATTGACCTGAGGGTGCTCCAAGGGAAGGGAGGTGGGGTCTGCCGAAGTGGAATGCCATCAATGTGTCTGTTGGTTTTCATGAACTCCTTCCCCCATGCCTTCCCTTTTTTTTCTTTGTTACAAAGAATGGCTTCCTGGGAGTGGGCACTGGTGATATAGTTGAAAGTAAAGGTGACACAAAACCAAATGATATTGATAAATTTCAAAATTAGTTGAATCCAAGATCTCAACCCTTGACCCTCCAGATCTTGCCCGTTTTTCTTGCTGCCCAGAATGTCTTTGGAATCTTTGCTTTTCCCACCCACACATCCCCATCTTGGTCTCCCTGGTGGAAGGACGGGGAGGTAGAAGAGATCCTGATATCTGGATCCTAAGCCAATGGGGTAGAGAATGAGGGTGGGAGTGGCTGCTGGGTGGGAGTGGCTGCTGGGCTGGAGTGCCAAGGACTTGAAGGTGACCTCAGCCTGGATGAACAGAAGCTTAATGTGCAGAGATGGAGAAGACCTTCCCATTGTCCTCTGCTCTGGTCAGACCCCTCTGGATTCCTGAGCTAGAATCTAGGCACCAGACCTCAATGCAGCCCAGGCCCTCTTCCTACTCTCCACAAAGGTAGAAATTGAGATTTCCCTGGAGATGGGGTAGGCCAGATCCCAGATCTTATCTATCTAAATATATCCCTGGAAATCCAGCCAACCAGGTCCCTGTCAGCCAGAGTCTGAACTATTACTCTTCATGCACATCACAGAGTTGAGGAAGCTGAGATCTGAGCAGTTTCTGACCTGCCTGACACCCCACAGGTTCTAGGGTTCATGGATTTAGAATATCGAGGAACTTCAGAGATCATATGGTTCAATCTCCTCATTTTAGAGGAGGAAACCAAGTTAGTCTCGGGCCCTGCTTGGTGGAGGTGAAAGAAATGATTCTGGTTTCCCGAAGTAATGAAGTCACTGTCTGTCCTCTTCATAGGAATCAGAGCTGAAAGGACATTAGAAACATTCTATTTTCTAGTTATTTTGTGGACGAGGTTCCCAGAGAGGTATGATTTGCATTGTGATTCAGTCCTGCTCGGCTCTTTGTGACCCCCTTTGGGGCACTCTTGGCAGAGATACTGGAATGGTTTGCCATTTCCTTCTCCAGCGCATTTTTACAGATGAGGAAATTGAGGCAAACAGGGCAAAGTGACTTGCCCAGGGTCACCCAGCTAGTAAATGTCTGAGGCCATATTTGAAAACTCAGGAAGATGAGCTTTCCTGGCTCCGGGTCTGGCACTCTATCCCCTTCCCTATCTAGCTCTCCTGTGAGTTGTCCAAGGTTAATCCAATTCAATATTAAAGGCCTACGACAGATACGTCCCGAGCTCCCTCACTGGGCACTGGGAAGACAGAGGAATCTAAGTCAGAAGCATCAGGGCTGAGTCGAAGGCAAATCTCCAGATTCCAAATCTCCTATACTTTTTGAGAAGGAATCTCTAGGACTCCAACTTCTAGCTCTAGATTTAGGCTCTAAATCAAAATCTCCAGTGAATAGAAGCTTCGAGGATTTTATTAGAGGGTCAGTGACATGGGCCTTCCTGCCATTCTTGGATGGGACACTCCATGTTTTTGCAATGGCTTGTCCCCATGTCTCTCTCCTTGGCTCTGACTCCTGGCTTCCCTCAAGCCCCACTGAAAATCCCACCTGTCACAAGAAGCCTTTCCTAGACTTAGGTTTGGAATAAAGGTCTCCCCTCAATCTTCAGGCCCTTGGAATTATCTCTGATTCATCTAGTATCTATTGTGTATGTATCTAGTTACCTGCATGCTGTCTTCCCCATTGGAATGGAAGTTTCTCAAGGGTAGGAATGTTTTTGCCTTTCTTTGCATTGCCAAGCCTTAGCATAGCGTTGGGCACAAAGACAGCAAAGCTTGTTGGTCACAGGGTGCTGGATTTCAGTACCACATCCTAACAATCAGAGCTACCCAAGAGAAGGATGGGTGGCCCTTTTAGGTGATGAGCTCTGCAGCCTTGGAAGCATTCAAGCAGGAGCTGGCTAACTTCTGGAGGGCTGCAGAGAGATGGCCAACATTTGGCCAACACTCCTGAGAGAGTTTAACCACATTAAAAATGTAATTGATAAATATTACAAATAAATAGAAATACAACAGAGGACAGGTGATGGTCCTATCCTGAGGGGCTAAGCGAGGAGGGCCTTTGGGGCCAGGTCACACCTTGGGGTTGGAATGCTCACCCCAGATTGGCCCTTCCTCTCCCTCTTCTCTTCCCCATGCCAGAGGAAATCAAAGCAATCCCAGCAGCAGAGAGACACAAAACAGGGGGGTCCAGCTGAGTCTTACAACCACTCTGGTAGGGAGGTACAGAGTGGTGGAGGGATTTATCCAGGGTCACACTGCTTTTGAGTGTCTAAGGTTGGATTTTAACTCAGCTCTCCCAGGCTCCAGGCCCAATGCTTTATCTATGCTTGTCTAACATTTAGAACTTGGAAGAGCTTTAGAGATAAGCTAGTCCAATATCCTCATTTGACAGATGAGGACACTAAGGCCCAGATGGGCAAAGTGACCTACCCAAGGTTTCACAGCTGCTAAGCAGCAGAGCCTAGAATCCAACCCAGGACGCTCTTGAGTTCAAATCCAGGACTCTACCTTACAGACTAGAATGGAAAGGTAAAAAGAGTGGCCGTGCCCCATTAAGGTAGGCTGGGGCTGGGGCTGGGGCTGGGGGCGCAGAGATCCAGAACAAAGGGCTCCTTGGGGAAGGCAGCCAACAGTCCACTGTCAGCTCCCTGATGGAGGGAGGCAGGAAGGCATGAGGGCGACGGATAGACACAGAACCGGTGGATTCATCTGCTTTTGTTTCATATGGTTTGGGTTTTTTTTTACAACTTTAAATACAGAATATAAATTAATTTTACATTTAAAAAATAAAAGAAAAGCCAAAAAAAACCATAATCACCGACTTTACAAACTGAAGGAAGTGGGTTTCTGAGCAGGGAAAGAGCTGCAGAAGGGGTCAAGGATGGGAAGGCAAGGCTGCCCCCTCCAGAGCCTCCCACCCAGTCCTTCCCCCATGAGTGCCTGGGAGCTGGCCAGCTCAGCAGCCTCTGGGAACTGAACATGAGGTCACTTTGGGGCCTTCCTCTCTCCTGGGGAGGCCCCCAAAGGAGAGCCAAGGAGAGGCCCCAGATGCTCAGGGACGGATGTTTTTAGAGTTGGACAAAACCTTAGGGACCATTTAGTCCAAGCCCCTCATCTTACAGATGGAGAAACTGAGGCATAGAGAGTGGAAGGGACTTAGGTAAGGTTACAGGGCTGGGATGAGGGTAGGGGTGGAGGCCAGAAGCAGACCCCTGACTGAGTGGTCTTCCCACCATGCCCCACCTGCTCCCCTTCCTTAGGGGCCTTTACTCCTTCCCTCCCACTCCTGCCCCTGGGCTTGCCTGAGCCAGGGCAGGAGGTGTACCATACCCCTCTTCTGTTCCATCCAGGAGTTGACAGGCTGGGGTTCAGGGAGTGTGGGGGCTGACCATGACACAGGAAAATGAAAACAGAGAAAGGGAAGGAAGGAAGAAATAAGGAGGAGGACAGTGAATGAGGCAGGAGAGATGGGGTAAGGAAATAGGCAGACTGGGCCCAGCTTCCCTGAACAGAACAGTCTCCAGCCCATCTAAGATAGAGAACTCTGAGGAGCAGGAGGTGAGCCTCCCATCAGCACGACTGACCACAGGCTGCTCTCCCAAGACAAAACCTGCTTCAGAAGAAACCACAGTTTCAAAAATATGTGCATAAAAAATGAAATAACCGAGCAGGGGATGGGCAGGACGAAGGGAGAGGAACAGCCTTGTCTAGCTCTGCGCTCCTTGGATGCTGCTGGTGGGAGGAGCACACAGGAAGAAGGTTCTTGCCTGAAGCCCCACCAGTCCAGGGCCACGAATAACACTCAGCCTCTGGGTTGCCATGTAGCCAGGCCAATCCTATCCATCCTCAGACGGCTTGGTGGGCCAGTGCTTGGAGCCATTGGAGCCTGCAGGCCCCTACTGTGGGTGTCCCATCTATCACCCAGGCAGGTCCTCCATTCCCAGGAAAGTGGAGATGGAAGAAGACGCCCCTCTAGCCACAGGTGTCCTGCATTTCTTCCTTCCCTCCCCACTGCCAGGGAGAAGGGTGGCAGTGGGGGGTTTGTGGCCTTCGGGAGCCCTGGGAGCTGCTGGGCACAGAGGACAAGAGGGCTGCTGAGCCGGGAGGGACAGGAGATCCACTGCAAGGCTGGGCAGAGGCAGGGGAAGCACCATTTGCCATCCGCATCGGCCACCGAGACGGACAGACAAGAAGAACAATATTCTCACTCCAAGAACCCCATGGGGGCAATACGAGAAATACATTAAATAAACCTAGAAACCAAACAGAAAAGAACATGGAGGTCAGAGACCCCAAGCAGAGAACATGGAACATGGTTCTCCAGCCGAGCCCACTCCAGGGATGCTGAAGGACTCGGGAGGAAGCCCCCAACGTGCCAGGTCCTCTGACCCCAGAGTCAGGGGTCCTTCCACTATATGGAAAGTACTTTCCAGTTTTCTGACCATCAGCAGTGACTAATCTGTCCTTCTCACATTATAGAAAACTGAGGCTCCACAGAGGGGAAGTGAAGGGGTCAAGGTCACATGGGGAGTCAGTGGTAGAGCTGGGATTTGAACCCTCAGTCATTGACTCAAACCCATCACCCCTTCCACTATGCCATCTTCTTTGACCCATTTCTCTGGCTAGGAATGACCCTAAGGAAGGGTCAGTGGGTATAGGTACCCAGGAACACCCAGGGACAGGGGGCTTTCTGACTCATTTCCCTGTTCCACCTCCTTTCCCATTACCTGCCCATCATGCTTTTTCTGAGGGGGGGGTCCCCTATGCGCCAAGGCTCTCCTTCAGGGCCGTCTTGTCATGGGTGTGTTTGAACTTTCGGTGCTTCCCCTTGGGCGGCCGTCGGATCCGAACCTTCCGCACTGTCACCTTGTTTGGGATGGATCCAACTGTTCAAAAGGACAGAGAAAAAGCCTATCATTTTACTCAGATCAAAAGGACTGAAGAAGCAACTATACCATAACTCTACACAATATAAATTGTGAGCAAGAATAAAAAATAATTGAACTTGACCCCCAAAACATCAATTGCATAGGAAAATACTTCCTATGTGACAAGAATTTCTGGGAACACTGGACAGCACTGTGCCAGAAATTAGGGTTAGAGCAACATCTTACACCCTACACCACAACAAATTCAAAAGGGGAATATGACCTTTCACAGCTGTGGTCAGAAGCAATTTTCAAAAATGGAAACATGGGTTAGAGCTGATTACAAAAGACAGAATAGATACTTTTGCTTATGTGGACTTGAGAAGCTTTTCCATGAAGAAAATCAATGCGACCAGACTATACAGGCAAGCCACTGACTGGAAAGAAATCTTTGCAGAAAGTATCTCTGATAAGGGTCTGATATACAAGATATATAGGCAATTAATGGAAGTATACAAGTACAAAAGCCATTCCCCAACAGATAAATGGTCAAAGGATGTGAACAAACAATTCTCAAAAGAATTGCAAACTATTAACAACTATATGAAAGAACACTTCAAATCACTGATAATAAGACAAATGCAAATCAAGACAACTATTAGTCTTCTTGCATCTTGCATCTTGTGCGGTTTGCTTTTAGGTTCCATCTTGAACCCAGCACACTGGCAAAGATGATAAAAGTAGGGAACAAGGAATGTTGGAGGGACTGTGGAGAGTCAGGGGCTGTACTCTATCTTGGTTGGTGGAGCTGAAATTTATTCTAACCATTCTGGAAAGCAATCTGAAATTACTTGAAGAAAGTGTCTAAAATACCCACATTCCCTGATCCAAAGATACCCCATCTGCTAGATAAATATCCCAAAGAGGTCAGTAACAAATAGAAAGGCTCTATATATACCAAAATATTTATAACACTCCCTTTTGTAGTAGCAAAGAATCACAAACAAAGGAGATGGATGCCCATTGATGGGGGAATGTCCAAGCAAATGGTGGCGCATGGTTTTTGTTTTTTCTCTTTTTAATTTTATTTTTATCAAGGATGCTATCAGAGGAGGGAGAAGAGAAATACACTGGGAAATGTAGGTGATGTAAAAATAAAAGTTATCAAATTTATTTTAAGAAACCTCAAGAATATCACACACAGACACAGAGAGTGTGGTGTCTTCGCAGACCAAGGTCTCACAGTGGGTCCCTGGTGAAGAGAGGGCAGGAGAGATGGCCTGTTCAGCTCCTTTCTTCATTTAATTAAACTCAATGAGCATTTATCAATCACCTACAGTGTGCCCAGAACTGTGCTAGGAGATAGGGCAGCACATATGAAAAAGAAGCAGTTCCCACCCTCAAGGAGCTTACATTCTGCTGGGGGAAGCAACACAAACACAGAAAAGCAAACCACACAAGATGCAAGGGTCAACTAGCCCCACATTCCCTGTGATCTGGTACCCAGAGCTGGACTGGACCTCAAGGCCATTGTGACCAACCTCTTCATTCTAGAGAGGAGCTCTGGAATGCGCTGGAGGCCCCACAAGTGGCTGAGGGGCAATGCTGGGAATCTAAACCTTGCCCTCTGACTCTGTCTCACGTCATCTCTCTCCCTCCTGAGGTGCTCACACTCACACAATAGGAAGCCCAACAGGCATCACTCATCTAACCCTAATCACCAATTTGGTGTCGCTGTGTCCAACTCTCTGTGACCCCCTCTGGAGTGTTCTTGGCAAAGACACTGGAGGGGTCTGCCATTTTTTGCTCCAGTTCATTTTTACAGATGAGGAAACTGAGGCAGACAGGGTTAAGTGACTTGCCCAGGGTCACTCAGCTAGGAAATGTCTGAGGCCAGATCTGTACTTGAGAATGGTCTTCCTGACTCCAGGTCCAGTGCTCTATCAATTACACACCCCCTGACCAGCAACAAGCAGTCTGATAATCAATGCCCTTTGTAGTGCTGAGGAGAACAGGTCTCAGAGAGATCAGGAAATGGGCCCAAGGTCCCACTGTTAATTTGTGCTGGAAGCAGATTAATAGGATCATTGAATATTAAATGTGGGAGACCACCTTGTTCTTTCATTTTACACATGAGGAAACTGAGGCCCAAAGATACTCTAAAGTCCCAGTTCTCTGTACTCCTCCCCTATCACTTCTCTCTCCACAGATCACGGGCTTAATAAATGCCAAGTTCTGGAACTGAACTGAATTCCAATTCTACCAAGCCATCTTGGGGTTTGAGGGATGGCTGAGGGCAGGGCCAGACAAAGGGGACAACTTTGCCCACGGTCCAGGGGTGTCAAGGCAGCTGAGTGTACAATGGATGGAGTTCTGGGCCTGATGTCAGGAAGATCTGACTTCAAATCCAGCCTCAGACATTTAGTAGCTGTGTGGCCCTGTCTGCCTCAGTTTACTTTTCAGGATTGTTGTGAGGATCAAATGGAATAATATTTGTAAAGTTTAGCAACACTTAAGGCGCTATAGAAATGTTGGTGCTGTGACAGTGATGATGTTGACCGTGATTTTGGTCATGATAATGAATTAGGGCATCTGTCTGCAAGGCTCCCTCCCAGCCTCTGGCGTCCCTGGGCACCTCTGCCTGCCCTCCTGCACTCCCCAGAGTCCAGTACCTCGGTTTTCCTGGGTGCTCCTGGAGCTGCCGGTCGAGGACCGTGGGGCTGCTATTGTCTCACACTTGCAGGCCAAGTGGTCCTCCAGGGTCACTGTTGCCTTCTTAAAGGCCGGCTTCTTCCGCACAATCTCTATCTTCCTGACCTGTAGGAGATTGAGGGAAATAAGAAGACAGTAGGGAAGACTTCATACCTCCCAGTGCTGACCCTTTCCTCCTTCATCAGAGAATCCAACCTCGACCCTTCTCTTCACTTTTTCCATCAAACAAGACTGCCCAGAAGCCCCAGTACAAATACCCCCTAAGGAAGAGGAAAAAGCATTTGCATTTCTGAAATGCAGATGGTGAGTATCCTCACTCCTGTGATCTCCCAAGTGCCAGCTAAGCTCACAGGGGTTGGCTGTGGGGGTGAGGGCAGCTGGCTGTCTGCAAGGAAGTGTGGGGGAGCCCACTTGTCAGGGGTTTGGGCAGCTGGCAAGTGCCTGTTTCCAGATGGCTGGAGGGGAAATCCATCAGGGAGATGGGAATGGTTGTCCTAGGGAACACTCCAGCTGGTAAGGCCCTCCAGTGAGGTGAGGATGAATATGACAGAGGGACACTGAGGAAAGGGGTCAGGGGGCATGGAGTCACTCAAAGGGTCATTAACACCCAATACTGAACTTCCTTTTAACAAGGAAAGTGAAACAGCCCAGGAAAGCTTAGAGATAGAGAGGAATTTTAGGATCATTTAGTCTAAGATCCTCATTTTAAAGATGGGAACACTGATGCCAAGAGAAGTCCAGGGTCACACAGCTCTCAGGTGCTCCAAGTTTCTCTCTGCAGGGCCCTTTCCACCTAAAGAAGGAAGAGCATCCCATGCACGGAGCCCAGCCCTAGCCCATCAGACAGGGCACAGCTGGAGACACGCACCTGTACATGCCTCAGCTGCACCTGGGTGGGGCGGCACTGGACATTACGGTTGTTACAGCAGCCAGAACACCTCTGCACCTCCACACAGGGGGGCCACACCAGGAAGTTGGCATTGGTGCGGTCGATGAGACGCCGGGAGATCTCAAACACCTCCGTCCGCGTCTTGCACTCTGCAATCATGGCTGGCTCAGCCACGGTCACAGCTGCTAGGGAGGAGGAGGGAGTGGCTGTCAAACAGAATCCTTCTGGGCCTCTGGGGGCCCAGCATCTCCGAGCTGAAAATCACCTGGGGGCCCAACCCCAGGAAGGTGCAGCCCAGAGAAGTTAAGTGACTTGTCCAGGGAAACACAGCTCAGTGCAGGAAGACCTGTGTCCAAACTGGGGTTCTTACCACCCCACGGTACAGTCCCCAAACGTCATCCTCCTGCCCCCATGAGATTCAGAGTTGGAAGGGACCTCACTGGTCACTTGGTCTGGCCCTCACTGGGAAAACTAAAGCCAGAAAAGGAAAGTGACCTTGCCAAGGTCCTATGACCAGCAATCAACTGGGCCTTGGTTGGAATTCTGGTCCTTGGACTCCCCAGGAGGAGGCAATCATTCTGTCTCTGCCAAGCTTCTCACTCAGCAAGGCAGGCAGGGCTTCTGCCCAGCTCATCCAGTCTCTCCCCGGATATCTTCCCCAGCCGGGTGGCCACCCTTCCCTCCTTACCCACACTCCTCCTTTCACGAGACAGGATGACCGGCTCGCTGGGGAGACGTGCATGGGTCATATTCTGGTCCATCTCTGCCACATCCTCCTCTGCAAGAGAAGGACCAGCTTCAGAATCAGGACTGTGGGTGATGGGGCCATCATGTTTAGGGATTGGGACCTTGCCCAGGGAGGCCAAGATAAAAGAACCTCCATCGTCCCTCCCTGGTCATTGGTTTCACCACAGGGGGCACCATCAGGTACAAGGGATGCATTGTGGGGGAGCAGAGAGAATGCACTGACTAGTAGTGGAGGGAGTGGGCTTTCTACTCGTGTGATGTTGGACATATGAGCCTCAGTTTCCTCATCCATCAAATAAGAGTCTTGGACTAGATGGTCTCTGGAACTAGGATCCTTGAATCCTCTTCTACCCAAAATGATTCCTCATCCCTAAACAGGATTGTGGGAAGAGAGAAAGGGTCTTGCAAGGAAGACTGAGAGGGGGTGGAGGCAGTAGTTCCAGGGTTCCTAGAGTCAAGCCTTCTTCCCCTGGGGCTGCCAACCCCACCCTCTGTCAGAGAGTCACATTTTTGGCCAGAACCCATAGAAATGGAGTTAAAAATAGCCCTTCCCCTCTGCTACTGTAAGTGAAACCTCCGGTCCCCCAGGCCAGGCGGGTGCAAGGACCCTGAGCCTTCACTTGTTTCCAGTGCCCCCATCCAGCCCTGCTTTCCCACAGGAAGTGCTGAATGGAGAAATTCCCAGAATCCCCAGGGGGGAGCTGAAGTTGGGTGTGGGGGAGAGGGCAGGGTAGTGTTCTTGTTTTTAGCCCCTCCTTAGTCTTGGGCACTGGCTGTTTGAGGAGGGAGATTTCTCCCGGCAGAGGGTCTTCCCAGGGAGGCCAGGACTGGGCATCAGTATTGGGGGTCTGTGCCTTTGTCCCCTAGATAGAGGAAAGGTTGTAAGTGAAGAACGTGTGGGTTGAGTAGGTCAACCCTGTGGCTCATTCTGTTCTGCTGGCCAGTAACCTTCTGCTGAGGACTAGAAAGTTCAAAGTACTAAAGGGCTGCTTCTGCTACAGTGCCTCGGGATCCACAAAGCACTTTTCACAGGACTGCTTCAAAGATCACTGCCCCCATTTTACAGATGGAGAGCCTGACGCTCTGAGAGAAGGACCTAGATCTCTGGGCTCCAAGCCTTCTGCCTTTCTAAGCCCGGGAGGAGGGTTGAATCTGCTAAGACATCTACTAAGACCCTACCTGCAAGGGGAGCTCTAGTCAAAGCACCTGCTGCCTTGGACAGTGGCTAGGCCCAATGCCACCCTCCAAGCCTCTGGCTGGGCCAGGTAGGGGGAGCCTCTCATTCTTAGAATTCCCAAGAGTTCTTTGAATTTCTATTCCCCTTTAAGACTCCAGTGCCCCCTAAAAGAAGCCTCCCCGGGGTCACAAAGCTTCCAGTGTCTCCCCCTGCCCTCTTGCCTTTATTTTGCGGACCTCATAGGGTTCCCCTGAGACCACCTGGTCCAACCCTCTTCTCGTTAAAGACAAGGACACAAGGAGGTTGCACAAGTCACCTAATGTCACATGGAGATGAAGCACCAGAGACAAATTCTCCGAGTCCAAGGTCAGAGCTCTAGGTACATGTGGCTTCTCCCCGCCCGCTGCCTGGAATGGAAGCCCGCTGAGTGCAGGGATGTGTCATTGGGGGTCTTTGTAGCGCCAGCGCCTGCTTCAGCGCTCAATACATTTGTACTGGTTGATTAATAATAATAGCAGTAACCATGGCATATGTGTGCCCTACTATGTGCCCTCACAATAACTTTGGGAGGGAAGTGCTCTCACAATACCCATTTTACAGATGATCAATGTCAAAGGAGGTTCAAAAGAAGGAATTTCAGATGTGAACCAGCCCAACCACCTAGTTCTCAGAGAAGGGAAATGGTAAATTGTGTCAGAACCAGGGCTTCTGTCCAGTCATCTGACTCTTCCTACCATGCCAGATTACCCTGTAGATGATCTGAGGTCAATGACAGCCTTAGGACTCATCTGGTGGCAACAGGCAAGTCACCTCCTTCTCTGGGCCTCATTAAGAGGAAGGGGCTGCACCAAGTCCCAAGGCCCTTCTGGCTCCAAAGCCTCTGAGCCCTGGGCTTCTTGATCCACTCCCATACCTTTCCAGCTCTCCCTCTGGCCCCTCCTCTGGCCCTGTGTGGCCTGATGGGCCCCAACTAACCAGATCCCTGGAAGCCAAGATTACAGCAGTCAGCCTGCTCTCTCAGGGGAATCCGGTATAGAAAATGTTCTGTTAGATGCATTTCCGTCCTTCCAATTAGTCCCATGACAGTGTCTGTCTGTCTATCCCCACCCAACTGTCTCCTTTCATTTTTCCCCTCCCTCGCTTAGAATTTCACTGGCTGTTGGGGGCAGTGGGAGAAGGAGAGAGGTGGATAATGGTGAGGGAAAGATACTCTAACAGAATGGGAACAAAATAGCTCCAAGCTGCCTTGAGATAAATTTGCTATGGAGATCCTGCCGCTGCCCCTCTGGCCACCCTACTCTGCCAGCCCGCTCTCAGCTGCATTGTCAGTGGGTATATTCTTGGTGGAGGGACTACTGTGGGAAGGCTGGGAAGAGGCTGGGGGGTGGGCCATGTCTTGCTAGCAGAAGGCCTTCTAAATTTGGAAGCTGCCCCATTGTGTGGCCAGGCTGCAAGGGCACTGGGCTGAGGGTGGGCTGGAGGAGACTGCTGCTGGGTGGGGAGCCCCTGTCTCCTCTCAACCGGGCAAACAATAGGTGAGCATGGCTGGTGCCCCCTCCCGCTCGCTCCCCCCACCCCCCACCAAGAGCGGGCCAGTTTGAAAGGGAGCGAGATGCCTTTGAGAGGACGCCAGTGGGCCGCCTGGTAGAAGGAACAAAGAGAGGAAATTCTGTTCCCACATAGATAGTGTCTCGGCAAGGATCACAAAGCTACAAACAGACAAAACCCCAGAGAGAAGGAGGGCTGGGGACTGGGGGTGGGGAGAAGCTGTGAAGGGGGGGGGCGGTTTAGAATAGAATGGAATTTGCCCTGAAGACCGAGTTTATAAATACATTCCTGACCCAGCCTGCTGGCCCTGGCACGTGTGTGCCCGGGAGCACGTGCCTGAGATCTGGGCTCCGGCTAGGGCAGGGTTGCCCTCAGGCTCAGCCAGGTGTCCCCAAGAGACCTCGGAGACTGGGCTAGTGGCCAGCCGAGACAGAGAGGCCATGCTACCTCCAGACGCCACCCTTCCCTCACCAGCTTCCTAACATACCTGGATTGGAGTGAGAGCTGAGAGACGTCACCCTGTCTAATGGCCTTGGTTTGGTTTTTTTTTAAACAGAGGAAAAAAACTGAAGTCCACCAAGGGGAAATGACTTGTCCAGGGTCACATGGGCAGTAAATGCAGTAGCTCCCCCCCCAAGCATCCCATTGCTCTGGGCACATCTTTTGCCAGCCCTACAGCCTGGGCACCCCAGCCTCTATCCCCAAGGTCAGCTCCTCTTCTTTCTCCCTTCTATTGGCCCCCTGTCCAGCCCTTATACCAAGGTGGGCCATGAACATGAACAGGCACATCTGTGATCCTGGGGAAGCTTCTGTGTGAGGGGTCATAGATTCAGAGCCAGAAGGACTCTCAGAGGTGAGACAGTGGTCCTCAATTCACAGATAAGGAAAATGAGGCTGAGAAGGGGGGCACTGACCCGTCCAAGGTCATGTGGCCCCTTTGGCTGCCGGTCCTGGGCAGCAGGGAGTGGGGAGGGGCGGGGAAGAGGCAGATTGGATTTACCTACGGAGTCTATCCGCAGCAGGTGCTGGAGGTCGCTGATGGATCGCAGCGAGGGGTGGCTGAGCAGCTCATAAACCTCCTCAGGAATGGGGTCCCCCTGATAGGCAAAGATACAAACAGGAAGAGGTGAGCTTGGAAGTCGGGGGAGGAGGAGAAAACTGACCGGTTGGCCCAATGTGGGTGCCAGGGGCCTGGGATACAGACACATGCAGAGAAGGGCTAAGTTCCGGGCCTGAAAAGAAGCCGTGATGGAAACCTAGAGACTTTCCTCCAGACCTCCCCTTTGGCTCTGTCACCCCCTACCTCATATCATCCTCTGGATGGTGCCATAGAGGCATCTTATCTTTCAGGTGAGACAGCAGAGGCTCAGAGGTCACTCATCATACAACCAGAGGTCTGAGCCTGGAAGGGACCTGAGGTCATCTAGCCCATTTTACAGATGAGGAAACTGACCTGTGTACATGACTCATCCCCATCGCTAGACTGTTAGTTCCTGCAGGATAGGGCCTACACTGTTCCTGGGATTATACATTTAGAGTTGGAAGGGACCATTTAGTTCGATCACCTCATTTTCAGATAAGAAAACTAAGCCCAGGGAGAAGTGATATGTCCAAGGTTGTATGGGCTAGCAAGTGGCAGAGAGGGATTTGAACCCAGGCCCTCCTACCCCAAATCCCTTCAAAGTCTCCCATGTTTTTTACTACTGTCTCCACATTGCTGAGCACAGTACTTTGCATGTAGCAGGTGCTTAATAAATGCTTATCATTGAAAATGCAGGCACACAGGCCTCTTGCATGATAAGGGAGTTCTTTTCCCAGGTACCCCCGAGGCCTGAAATCTGCCCTTCTCCCAGTGTCCAGCCAAGACTATTTTCAGAGCACTGCTCTGGACTCTCCCCAAAAATACATGAAACTTACTAAGGGGGTGAGCCATTCCCCACCCATGGCCCAGTTTCCTCTAGGGAAGCCATCCATCCTACAATATCATATCGCAAGCATCTGAAGGGCCAGGTGACATCATTGGCCATCTTGGGCCATATCACATGGGACTCAGGTTTCACAGCCCACAGCAAGTTGGGGGCGGCCCCCAATGTCCCACACGGGGAGGGGTGGGGAAGGCAAAAGAAGGGTTCAGGAAACAGGACCAGCTTCCAAAGGACAAGGAAAGGAGGCTGGAGAGATGAACAAACGTGCATGGAAACTTCTCTGTCAGCTGCTTGCCTAATTAAGCTGTTGGGCAAAGACTGTTCTCCAAGGGCTGGTGCCCATAGGTTCCACCCATGGGCTCAGTCTCCTAGAGGCTAATTTCAGGAGCCTTTTCTGCAAATATTTCCTGTTAGGAATGTTCTTTTCAATTGAGGCCACCCACCTCCATCTCACTGGGTTATCTGAAAGGTTGTCACACACACACACACACACACACACACACACACACACACACACACACACACGAATGTGGGCATCCCTCTAGGGCTCACTGGGACCCCTCATTACAGTCATCCTGACTTCAGCTGCAAGGGATTCTCAGAGTCCTAAGATCCTAGATGAAGCTCTGTAGGGAAACAACTCCCTTGTTTTACTGAGGCCCAGGAAAATGAAGCATCTCACACAAGGTCACATGGATAGGAAGCACCCGTGTCAGGATTCAAACCCAGCTCTGCCGGCTGGTCCAAGCACCACTCCATGATGCCTCCCCCATGGTAACAGCCCACACTCTGGCCTTTCACAAAGAGCTTTGCATCTGCCATCTGCCTAGAAATTCCCAACAACTCTGTGAGGAAGTAGGGTCAGTTGGGAATTCTGAAAAAAGACTGAGAGTCAGAGGAGTGATATGCCCCACCTGCAGTCACATAGCTGGTAAGAAGGAGCTTGGGGATCAGGTGCGCCTCCCTGGAGTGTGAACACCCTAAGGGCGGGGGGCTCTTTGGGTCACCAGTACCCAGCCCCGTATAGCACAGAATGGTGCATTAATGAGTGCTTGTTAAATACAAGAGTACACAATATGCCTCTCATCTCATTCTGCCAATGAGGTGACTGAGGACTGAGGAGGGGAAGGGACTTGCCCAGGGTAACACAATCAGGATCTCCCACACCTGGCTGTGACCAGGCCTGAGCCTTGTCGTTCTGTCTTCCAACCCCTAGCAACTCAGGAAAGACCTCCAAACAGAGCAGAAACAGAGTAAATGTTGACTGATTCAAACTTGGGTTCCTGATGTTTAGTTAAGGCTGGAGGGAGGGTGGGGCGCAGGGGAGAGGAGCTGTTTCCCCATGACTTGGTTCTAGAAACACAGGCTGAGGTGGAGGGAGGGCAGGGAGGCTGAGTAGAGCTCTGTAGGGTCTAGGGAGGCAGGAACTCAGCCCTTCGAGGTTCAGGCAGGCCTTGGTTTTCCAGCTGAGTTCTGAACCAGTGTCTGCAGGGAAAGGGAAGTAGAGAGGAGCAGGGGATGCTGGGGGTGTCCTTACAGTTTGATCCCTGGCCAGCTACATAGCAGCATCACAGTGAAGCCCTGGGACATGAGGGGAGCAGGACCAGAGGGAGCCAGGGGAGTCCCTTGGGTGGGCCAAGTGCTGCCCCTAAACCTGAGGCACCATGTATAGGACAAAGGGTCTCTGCCCTGGACTCCCCCCTCAACTGCACTGTACATGAGAGTACTTTAGGCAAGGTGTGAGCTTTCTAGGTCCACCTAGGGGGCGGGCCATCCTCCTCCAAGACTACCTTCTATCTCCTCTGTATCTCCCCACCTAGACTGGGAGCTCCTGGAGGGCAGGGGCTGTCTTTTATCTTTCCTTGTATCCCCAGTGTTTAGCACAGTACTGGGCACACTCGAAGCCCCTAATAAATGCTTGCTGACAGACCAAAGACTTTGATTACATGGATCTTTGAAAGTTCTCTCCAACTTGGACATTTTACAATATTAATATCCTATGCTCTAAGCTCCCTCCCAGCTCTGCCATTCTTTGTTCTAAGCCCCCTCTCAGTTCTGCCATTCTCTGTTCTAAGCTACTTTCCAGCTCTGCCATTCCCTGTTCTAAGCTCCCTCCCAATGCTGCTATTCTCTGATCTAAGCTATTTCCCAGCTTTGTCATGTTCTGTTCTAAGCTACTTTCCTGTTCTGCCATTCCCTGTTCTAAGGTCCCTCCCAGCTCTGCCATTCCTTGTTCTAAGCCCCCTCCCAGCTCTGCCATTCCTTGTTCTAAGCCCCCTCCCAACTCTGCCATTCCGTGTTCTAAGGTCCCTCCCCGCTCTGTCATTCTCTGTTCTAAGCTACTTTCCAGCTCTGCCATTCCCTATTCTAAGCTCCCTCCCAGCTCTGCCATTCTCTCTTCTAAGCTACTTTCCAGTTCTGCCATTCTCTGTTCTAAGCTCCCTCCCAGCTCTGCCATTCCCTGTTCTAAGTTCCCTCCCAACTCTGCCATTCCTTGTTTTAAGGTCCCTCCTAGCTCTGTCATTCTCTGTTCTAAGGATACTCTATGTTCTAAGCTCTCACATCATAGGTTTCCTTCTCTACCAAAGGACCCCCATGAATCCCCCAAGGATGATCTCTCCTGCCTCCAAATTCTGCTACTCCTCCTACCTCTCACCTCTGGAGCACTTTAAGGTTCACAAAGCACATTAAATACACCATCTCACTCGATCCTCAAAACAATCCTAGGAGGCAAGTGCTATTATCACCCCCATTTTTCAGATGAGGAAAATGAAGCTGTGTCCACATTGCTTGCTAGTTAGTGTCCAAAGCAGTTTTTGAATTCAAGTCTTTCTGGTGCTAAATTCAGCATTCTCCACCCAGTCAGTGCTCTTAACACCTATGCTCTTAATTTAGCCTGTGGAGTATATGACCTTATCTTATGTTCTCTCTGAAATACCTCTTGAAGTGGTAGCCAACAACTGTGATCTCCACTATTGGAGGATCTCTTGAGCTCAGGAGTTCTGAGCTGCACTCAGGTTTAAATCATTCAAGAGTCCTCTCTAAGACTGACACCAATATGGCTGGTAGAGGTAGGGGGCCATAGGGCTTGGGTAAGGGGGCACAAACTAATACAGGTAGGAAAAAACCAAGTAAGTCAAAGCTGCCATGCTGACTAGCAGGGGGGCCACTCAGTGAGTGGTCAATGTACTTTGAGCCTGGTCAACATAGAGAGACCCAATCTCTTTAAAAAAAAAAAGAGAAGAAGAGGAGGAGGAGGAAGAAGGAAGAAGAAGAAGATGACCTTCTCAACTGTATTATCCATATTTTATACCAATCTTGCTTGTCTAACAATCCTCCCTATAAGAAACATTGTCAATATATGTATGGGTTGATGGGAGACTACATTTGGAGGCCCTGAGACAGCCAATGGGTCAACAGTGTGACATGCATGATAGCCAAAGTAACCCACTGGATCTTGTGTTCCAATAAGGGGAAGAAGGAGGGTCCAGAACAAGGGCATTGAGTGTCCAGCTGTCTCTACCCTGGCCAAACCACACGGGGAAGGCTGGGTTGAGTTCTGCAGCCCACTGTTTAGGAAGGATGTTGATACACTGGCCTCCAGGATGAGGAAGAGAGTCATATGATTCTACCATAGAAGGATCAGTTAAGGGAAGTAGGAAAGTTTTAGCCCAAAGAAGGGAAGGATGTAAGAGCTGCCTTCTTCAAGACTTTGAAAGACTGCCCTGTGGAAGTCTGCTTGGCCCCAGAGTGAGGAGCAAGAAACAACAGTTGGAAATTACAGGGGAATAGGATGAAGCTCCTTGAAAGTTGTCCAGCAGCCGCAAAGGCTGCTGGGAGAGGCACTTGGGGTTCTATTCCCCCTCCAGGCCTTCAAGTGAACCGTGTAAGGGGTACAAAGTCGCAGAGGCCCACCAGTTCAGGCACTGGTTGGACAACATGCCCTCCAAGGACTTCGGAGCTCTGAGATTCAGTGGCCACACAAGGATGCTGATAACAGGGAGCTGAGAGCAGCTGTTGGGACATTGTCCTACCCGGGGACGTGGGCCAGATGTTGCCTGAGTGCTTCCCAGAGTGTTTTCTGCTGTTGACAGTCTCCAATGGGAGGCAGCACTCAGTCACCAGAATGGTGTTCTCCCAAGTGGAGGGGGCTGCCAGCTCCCTTCTTGGGCTGTGGGGAAGGTGAACACATTTGGACTGGATGGCCCTGCTGAGGCCAGCTAGCCCAACCCCCTGATTTTACTGGGGAGGAACCCAGCGAAGGGAAAGCGATTTGCCCAGGGCCACTCAGACCCTAGAATCTCAAATTCTAGATGATCTCATAAGGACCTCAGAAGCCCATGAATCCAACCTTATCTCACAAGGCACAGAATGACTTCCCTAAGGTCTCTGACTGTGGCTGGCAGAGTTGGGATTGGAATCCAGGTCTGCTGACTCCAAATGTTGCCCTCTCTCCACTGCACCATGAAGTCCAAAGCTCCAGGGCAGAGCTTTGGGGATCAGGGGCCAGTCTGCTCTGTTTGGCTTGGCTTGGGAGGGGGAAGATGGCAGGAGCCCAGGTTTCCTAAGAGCAGCTGGCAGTTTGACTAACACTGTTAGCACAGCTGGGGTGAAGAGCACCCTCCCTCTCCAAGAAAGAGAGAGGGGTGTCACTTGGGGCTGGGGCCAAAGAGTGCCAATCCCTGATGTTATCATCTGGCTCTACCTGATCCCAGGCTTGGGGTAGTGGCCAGGGTAGGGGCAGGGGTGGGGCAGGCAAGCAGGCAGGCAGGCAGGTACACAGGCAGGTACCTGAGGCTGAGCCAGCCACAGGGGCCAAACTAAACAGCTCTCTCCTCCCTGGAAGGCAAAGGAGAGAGGCCACATGGATCAGGGCAGGTTAATTACCTCCCTCAGAAGGGAAGCCGCCCCATCAAAGAGGCCTGATCCCCCACCCACCTGCTGGGTACCCGAAGCCAAAGCCACACACACTGTGGCTGCCTCTACCTCCACCCCTCCACCACCTGAGCTGGGCGGGGGCGGTCTGTGGCTCTCCACCGTCCAAGCTTGTCATGTCAAGTCACCAAGGGCACCGCCTACTGGGAAAGAAAGGGGAAATCCCTCATCTCCCTCCAGAACTTGCTCAGGACACTTTGCCTGGGGTTCCTTTGACCCAACATATTCTCCCTGTCCCTTAGGTGTGTGTGTATGTGTGTGGTGAGTTACATTATGCCCATTGGGCTGTAAGTTACCTGAGGGGAGGGACTGTATTTGCTTCCTTACTTCCTTGCCCAAGGCCTTGCAAATATCTATTAGGCACCTGTTGTATTCCAGAGACTGCTCTAAGCCCAGGGGGAGACAAAAATAAACTTGCACACACACAGAAGGCACGTAATTAATGCTTGTTGAATGGCATCACTGCCCAAAAGGCAGTGTTCCTAGCCTTAGATTTCAGACAGCAGCTTGGTGTAATTGCAAGATTGCCAAGGAACTCATCCTAATCTGTATTCTTGGGGAAGGGGGGGGAGGAAGGCGAGGCCGTAAACATCTTCCTTCTCTGGGCCTTCTTTTCCTCACCTACGAAATGAGAGGATGCCTACCAAGGCCACAGCCAGCTCTAACATCCTGGTGTTCTCTGGTATCCAGGACAACAAGCCAAGCTATGTAGGGCTGGGCAATCCCTTCCTAACCTGTCCCCCCACCCCTCCACAAAGCTCCCAGCTTTTGTCTCCCTGTTTCTGCAACCCTCCTCCCTCTCCTGCCACTGCCGATTTGGTCACTGTGCCCACTACCCGATTTTACAAGGTGCTTATACTCCAATCTCCTGATGGGGCAGCTGCTGCCCATCAGACCTTATGAGGCCACTCCCATGCCCTACTAGGCACTGCCTGAAAGAAGAGAGGAAGGGGATTGAGGACAAAACATACCACCTTGCTGAGGGAGGTGGTGGCCTACAGCTGCAGAATAGGGTATGCATTGTCAGGTGAGTGGATCAGTTTGTTTACATTCCAGGACAAGGGAGGGTTCCATGGTGAAGGGATGTGTGGGACTAGCCAGTGGGAGGTAATTTCTTTTAAAAGCTACAATAAAAGCTTTAAAAAGAAAGAAGATACAAATGTTTCTTCCTTCAGTATCTAACCATGATCACTTAAGCAGGTTGCTGAGCTGGGCCACTTCTCAGTCCAGCCAGCTTCCTTACCTGGGAAGCTCTTCCCAAAGAGACCTTTAAACTTCACTTGCTTCCTCTCCTTCCACCTCCTGTTTAAAAAGTGTCTGTCTGTGTTCCTCCCTCTCTGCATGCTGGAGGCACATTCCCACTCTGCTCTCCAAAGTGCTGGGGGACCAATTCTAGCCAGTACAGAATGCCCAGGGATGGGGTGATACTCCCCTCTCCCCACTTCAGGGCAGATCTCACAATCAAGAAAAACTCAACAAAATACTTGGGGCCTAGATGCCCCAAGGGTCTTCTCAGTCCTCCTACACTTCACTGCCTGAGAGTCCAGAAAGCCAAAAAAAAATTAATTGGTGCAATTTTAGGTTTCATGAAGAGAAATATCCCATCCAGGGTCCCCAGTCCTTGGCCCTGGGCAGACTGTATCTGGAATACCGTGGTCAGTTCTGGGCACCCAATTTGGAGATCTTCAGATAAGCTGGAGTGCAGTGATGACTGTGCCCTATCAGATTCTGTTGGAAGAACTAGGGATATTTTGTCTGAATAAGAGAACACTGGAGGGTGGGGGTGGGGAGAGGTAAAACACTTGACTTCAAATACAAGGCAAACTGTTCTGTGGAAAAGGGATTAGCTTTGTTTTGCTGGGCCCCAGAGGGGTCCAGGAGTGATTGGGGAGATGTGGCAAGGCAGGTCAGGAAAGTCTTCCCCCTGAGGGTTGGGATGCCTTCAGAGCTAAGGCCATCCTCCTCCCTTTGGTTGAAGGATGTGGTAGGAGGCCTGCTTTTGGAGTGTGGGAGGGCCCAAGGTCCCTTCCAGTTCTAAGCTTCTGTGACCCAAAAGGGTGCTAACAGCAAGTCACATGAGGGCTGTAGTCATGCTCCCAAGTGCTGGCATCAGCTGATGCCTCCCCCCCCCACCTCCAACACACACACTCCCTAAGAGCTTCCTTCCCCTCAGTTTCTCCTACCTGCTTCCTCCCAGACTGCCTCCAAGATGGCTCTGAAATTATCTTACAGAGAAAGGTGACCCTCCGTTTATAACACGTGGGGGAGAGGGGCATTGCAAAGACAGGATTCAGAAACCCCAAGTCCATGACTTGCCCCTGGCTAGCAGAGGTGTGACCTTGGCCTCAGTTTCCTCATCTGGAGAGCTGACATAGTGCTGGCATGAGTAAAGAGCACTAGAGTGCTACCCAAATGGACATTCCATAGGGGGATGGGCAGGGACAGTCTAAGCCTGCCCCAGGGCTAGTATGGCAGGAGGGCCTAAGCAGGATCCTTTAGAGAAAGGTACCAGAAACTGAAAAGCCCCATCAGACTGTGGAACTGCCCTTCAGACTTCCTAACTCAGACTGAGATGAGCTCATTTTAAAAATAAAAAGCAGAACCAGGGGCAAAGGCAGGCACGATAGGCAACCAAGCAGGCTCCTGGGAGGGCTAATTCGTCTCTGTCTATGCGCCTTCTAGGGAAGAAAACTAAACCACACAAATCACAGAATGTCAGCACTCTGAGATCATTTGGGACACCCCTTCTTTTGGGGAAGTGGCAAGCAGGAGGCCAGGGAGGCAGTGACTTACCCAAGGCCACACCACTCTAAGTGGCAGAACCTGGATACAGACGCAGGGGCAGTGTTCTTTCCAGCACCCTGGCCTCTCCTAGAGGGCTGGCTGCCTTGGGGGAGGCAGATCTGGCCTCCCTTCTCAAGCCCCATTTTCACACTGGCAGCATAGGACAGGGAGGACTGATTAAAAAAAAAAGCAGCATGTTAGCACCTGGGTTGCCTTTAGAGGCAACTTAGTCCAAACCCCTCATTTTGTAGATAAGGAAACTGAGGCTGGGGGGGGGAGGTTAGGTGACTTGCCTCTGGTGACACAGCTAACATTACAGAGGGAAGTGAACCCAGGCCTTGCTGCCTCCCAGACCGCCGCAGCCCCTACACTGTCAATCACCAAACTGAGTGAGAGCGGTGCTGACCCAAAGATATTTCTATAGGACTCTTTCCCACAACTCTGCAGTAATAATTCCGAAATCACAGTTAGGAACCATCAATGGAGCATCTCTCCCGATTTGGGAGTCCAGCAGGGCTCCGGCATGATGCCTCTTCATCCCCATTTGCGGAAGGAGGAAGAGGAGGCCTTGGAGAGAGCTAGTGCCTTGCCTTGGTCACTGAGCTGGGAGTGGGAATCCCAGAGTCCCCTGACTGCCAAAATCAGGGCTCCGAGGTTCCCGAGGTATAGGCCCGGAGGCCCGGACTAGGAAGGGAGGGGAGAGAGGAGGAGGGTGATGGAGTGAAGCTGCAGAAGGACCCTCCCCTTCCCTGGAAAGCAGGGTGGACAGTGATCGGGTGATGCAGAAGCTGGATGCCAACGGCTGTGGGCGCCCCCGCCCACGTGCTCTCAGTGCCAGGTGGCCCTGGATGGGACCCACCTGTTGGTGGGTCGCGGGCTGCCGCGGTCGCCGCAGCCACTGCCCAACCCCCAAACGCCCGCCAGAGGCTGCGGGGCGGAGGAGGTGGGGCCGCAGGCCGGCTGCGGAGCCACGCGGATCTGGGGCGCACGGCAGCGGCGGGGGTGCAGTGTTGGGGGGCACGGCGGCGTGCGTGCGTGCCTATCTCCTCGCGTTGCCAGGCCCAGGAGCGTGCGCCTGGCATGCGTGGGGTGAGTGAGTGGGTCGGGGGCCGCTAGTCCCCAGGGCGCCCTGGCACCGGCGGCAGCGGCAGCTGGCCTCTTCCACCCGCTAGCTTCGGGTCGGCTCGGACCGGGCCTGGGGATGGGGGTGGGGAATAGGGGCACCCCTTGCTCCCGCCCCGCCCCCCAGCCCCGGCCGCCCTGGTGCTGCCCCAGGGTGGGGCTGCGGGAAGAACTGGGAGAACAAAAGGAGACCTCGGTGGCGGCAACGGCGGCGGCTACTCCAAGGTCCAAACAAGGTGGGCTGGCGGCGGCCCGGCCTCCCCGCCCCCGCGGCTCCGTCCCCTCCCCTTCCCCGCGGCCCGGCCTCCTCTCCCCGCCCCCGCGGCCCGCGCCCCCTCCTCTGTGCCGCAGGAGCGCGCTGCACCCGCGCGGCTTTCTGCGGGAGCTGGAGGCCTGGGAGCCGGGCGTGCACGCCTCGCCAGCCTCCGGAGCCCTCCCGCTCCCCTCCTCTGCTCCTCGCGCCCGCCCCGCCCCTTTCCCACCTGGATTCCCGACAGACCAGCCAACTCACTACTGCGAGAAGCGGAAAAAAAAAAAGTGATCCGACCTGATTTGTTTTCTCTGCCGACGTTTTTGTGGCCCGCCTCCCCTGCGGCTAAACATTGGCAGCAGTCGGCGCGCGCTCCCCACCCCGGGCCCTGACCCGGCGGGCTGGCGGGCTGGCCGGAGCGAGGGGCAGGTACGAGCTGAGCCTGCGACGCCCTCACGCCTCCGCCCGGGGGGTGGGGGACAATGTCTGGGTGCCTTTAAGATAGACGCGCCCCCTCCCCCGCCGCTGTCCCCTTCCCCCGCCGCTGCCCTCCTCCCCCGGGCTCGGCAAATCTTCGCGATCTCGCCAACTCCCGCCTCCCGGAGCCATGCCTCAGTGCATGCGGGAGGACGAGTCCGTGGCTCCAAGCGGCACTGCTTGAACCGCACCCCCTCCCCACCTACCTTAGCGGGGCGGGGCTTGGACTGCGCCCCACTCCGTTCCCGCAGCCCGGCGACACCTCGATTCTGCGGGCGCCCATCTCTGCCTGGGTTCCCGAGTCTTACCGAACTGGACAGTGACCCTCCCAAACCACATGACCCCCCTCCCAAAGGGTGCAGGTAGGGGCCTGCACGGAGAACAACTGCAGCCAAAATGCTCCCCCCTCCCCGCCTGCTGGAAGGGTTTGGGGTAGTAGGAAGGACAGAGCCTTCGATCCCCCTCCCCCATCTAGGAAAAGGTCTTGTTTATTTTTTTTTTCTGACCTGTTGTTGCTGGAGATGGGGGGATGGGGGGCGCCGCAGGAAAGAGAGGAAAGGCAAGATGAAACTCAGATGTCTGACCCAACTTCTGATCTGAGAGCTGATATTATCCCTCAGAAAACCGGCACATTCCCCCCGCCCCAGCCTTGCGTGTTTTCTCTCCGTATCCCCCAATCCTTGCCCCGTTTGGCATGGGCACCGTTGGGGTGGGAAGTTCACTGGCCTCAGCAGAAGAGAGAAAGGAGGCGAAGGGGAATAGGGCTGGAAACGGGGGGCAAGCATAAATAAGCCCTTTTTGGTTATTGACACTCACCTCGGTGCGGACCAGAGGCAGGGAGCAGAGAGACAAGAACAGCGCCCAGTAATTCATCCCGACGCCACCGGCCCCACGGGGCTCCGGACACAGGGGCGGAGGGCGCCTCCGTGCCTGCTTCCAGGCCAGGGTGTGCGCGCTCGGCTCCGCTCGCCTTGGTTCCCACCGGCTCAGGCGCTCGGGCTGTTCCCGCTGGTGCCGCCGCCGCCCCCGGTACCACTCAGCTGCATGGCCCCCGGGGCGCCGTCGCCCCCCGCCCGGCTCCCGACGAGCCTGGGGCCGCTCTGGCCGCGTCCTTCTCCTGCAGCCGCCGGCTCCGGCGCTCGGGGCGGCCTAGGGGCGCTACCCGGGCGGATCCCGAGCCGGAGCGCGCATCCACCGTCCCCCGGAGTGTGGGTGGGGAGAGAGTAGGGGGCTGTTTGGGGAAGGCCGCGGGGCCTGAGGCTCTTGACCCCTCAGAAAAAAGGGCACGCCTGTTGGCACTCCCCAAGACAGGCGAGAGAGGACTCCTCTCTCCCCCAGGCTTAGATTAATCGCAGTATTTGGGGCGGGGGGACTTGAAAAAAAATCTCACAGAACCTGTGGTTGGAGAAAGGGGAAATCTGCAAGCCAGAGCCCCCCGGAAACTTTTCCAAAGTTGGGTGTACCCCAGCGGCCAGTTCCCTTCTTTTGCACCCCCCTGCGCCTTCGGGCTAGGCTGGGGCGGTACTGGGAGCCAGGGAGAAAAGCCCGTGTTGCAGCCTTGGGGGGTTGGAGGGGTCGATGTCCGGGTGGGGGGTGGGTCGCGGCCTCGCCGCCCTGGGTTGCGCCTGAGGGTCGCCTTGCTGTGCCTCTTCCCGGGCGCCCCCTCGGGCGGGCACAGGCGAACTCGGTGCCCGCGTGCTGCTCCTCGTCGGGGCGGCTCCAGCGAGAGCCGAGCTGGGGCTGGGCTGCGCTGGGCTGTGGCGGCCCTCGGCTCGCTTCGCCCCTGCAAGCCGGCCTGAGGTTTTTTATGTTGCGAGGAAAAGAAAAATTCTTTTAGAATGGCAAATCAACGTGGTCCTGCAGCTTTCCGGGAGGCCGCGGCTGCGGGCGTGAAGGGGATCCCCCACCCACAGGGAGCTGGGAAAGGCGAGCTGACCGAAGCTGAGCTGGGCTGGGCTGGGCCCAGGAGCTTGGCGGGGCCGAGAGCCCAGGCTGTCGGGAGGAGAAGTTGCCACCCTTTCAGCTGCTCCGGCTTTTAAAGGAGACGGCAGAGTGTGCAAGAGGTGGGTGGAGACAGCCTTCCTCTGCTGGCCCGAAGTCAGCACCGAGAAGCAAGGAGGAGGCAGGCAGGGACTGGGAAGGGGGTGGAAAGGAGGGAGGATGGGAGGGAGGGAAAGAAGATGGAAAGCAAGGAGGGAGTAAGAGAGGATGGGAGGGAGAGAAGAGGAAAGGATGAGAGAAAAGCATTGAAGGGGGAGGGAGGGAAGAGTGGACAGGCTTCCTCGTGCTTGAGGAGAAGGAGGAACCTGGGGGTCACAGGGTTCAGGAGAAGCTGAAGAAGAGTCTGCGTTCACAGCAACACCTGCTTCTAAAACGGAGTGGGGGTAGGATGCGGAGAATGTAGTCGCTAGATTCTCCAATTCTTCCTCAACCCCAGGAACCAGAGGGCAGGCTGGTTTTCCTTGGTTCAACCCTCTCCCAGCCTCTTCCAACCACAAATAGAGTGAATGAGGAGCATCTCAGTGCTGTGGCCTTGGACAAGTCACTTTCCCCTTCTGTGGAACTCAGTTTCTCATCTGCGAAAAATGGGAGTGATGACGTGCTATTTGCACCCTATACCAACCAGAGACACGTGAGACATTATATGCATAACTGGGCAAAATGGTCCATTCCACAAGCAGAAAAACCCATCCACTTGGTCAGCAAGGCCTTGGCCTCTGGGGTACCCACAGAGTAATATCCTCATCTGTGGTGTTCTCCACTATCCCATGTGGTAGGTAATACAAACATGTCTCTCTTTTACCCAAGGAGCCAGCCTCAGTTCTCTGCCCCCCTTCCCTGCCCATCCAATCAAATGCCCTGGTTGCTTCCTTATACATTTTTCTTCCTTTGATTTTGTATCATGAACTTAACAACAAACACAGACATTCCAAAATGAAAAACAGAAGAAGAAAGAAACTTGTATAAGACAGTGATCTTGTATTAGGTCCATTTGGAGATGGTTTGGGTTTTTGTAACCGCTCTGCCACAGTTATGCCCATGCCCACCCCCACAGCAGCCACATTGAGCCTTCTTACCATGATCTTGACCCTCAGCCACATTCCTGTGGTTTCTGCATCTCATCTGAAGCCACAGGGTTGCCAGTCAGTTCTTCCTCAGGACACCTGGGCATCATGCCCTGCCACTGGCTGTTGCCACACATACACCACCATACTTAGGTGAATTGCCATCAGTCTCCCCTCCAAACACCGTCTACAGCCCTTCTGGGTGCCTGGGTTTAAATTCAGTCTCTGCTGCTCCCTATCTATGAGACCTTGGACAGAGCATCTCAATGCCTTGGACTCTTCTGTGATGAAATGATACCCTCTGAGGCCTCTGGCCAGCTCCAGGTCTATGGTCCTGAATGTCGATGAATCTCGCCCAGTCTGTTTCCTCATCTACATCATACAGGGATCTGGCCACCTGGCCTCGGAGGCCTCTTCCAGCTCTGAAGCTCTGACCTTAGACTTTTTATTGCTATCATTATGACATCAGTATCTGAATTTAAACGAATTGAACCTGGATTGGCTCCAAACCAATGACCTAATCACCAAACTAGTCACCAATTTTCACCTTCCCTGCCAAGAACCCTTTCTGCTCTTGGGTTAGTCCATGGGATTCAAGATTTATAGCTGGAAGCTTAAAAATTATCTGATCCAATCCTTTCATTTGGCGGATAAGGAAACTGAGGCACAACTGTCAGTCAAGTTCACAGAACTAGAGGCAGAGGCAGCCCTCATAGTATCACAAGATTTAGAAGCTGAATGGACCTCAGAGGGCAACTGAGGCCCAGAAAGGGGAAGGAATTTTCCCTTGGTCATACTGGTAGTGAGAGGCAGGGCCATCTCCCACTCACCATCACGGCCTTGTCGTGCAGTTAGAGGGCGATATGGAAACCCTGGCTTCAGGGTCCATTGAGGTGGAATCCTGGCATCTACCACCTCATGTCCAACCTCTAGGTTTTTATCCAAGCTTTGCCACCCCCCTGGAATGCTCTCCCACCTCAGTGCCGATGCTCCCATTGCCGAATTTCATCCCGCCCTCAGCTCAGCTGCTCCCTTCTTCCTTTCAGAAACCTTTCCTGGCCCATCCCAGTGAAGCACCTTCCTTCCCATGACTTATGTCTGTCTGGTTGTTTCTCCCCAGTAGAGGGTCAGTTCCCTGAGGGCTCTTTTGTCTCCGTATGCCCCTGTCCTTGGCCCAGAGTAGAGACTTGGTAAATGCCCATTGATTGAGTTTATCATTCATATTTACTCATCTGTGACTGTGTTGTTTCCCCCTAGTGGAATGGAGCTTCTTTCCTCTTTTCATCTTTGGCACACAATGGGTGCTTAATAAATGCTTCTGGAATAAATGGATTTTCTTTGAGCCTATAAAATGAGAGGGGATAGTAATACTTGCATTTCCTACCCCAAATCACAAAGATAGGAATGGTAGCAGCACCTCCTCTTGCTTCAGGGTTGATACTGCTGCTGAGATGTTGGGTGATGGAGAAGATGATGATGATGAAGATGGTGGTGGTGGCGGCGGCGGCGGTGGTGGCAGCAGCGGGAATACAACTGTTCTCTTGGGAAGTGAGTTCTTGAGCCAGAGAAGCTGCCCTATATCTAGAGAAAACACAGACTAATCAGTCTCTCCCTACTTTCCCCTCACCTCAGCTGTCCGGGGTGTGGCAGATGTGACTTGCCCCAAAACTAAGTGCAGGGCTGTGGCCAGCCCCAAGGCCCCCATGGGGGTGGCTTTTACAGTAGGCATTTAGGTGCAGGCTGAAAACATTTTCAAAAGCTCTGAGCCCCAAGGTGGGAGCTAAGTGCCAAAGGGGAGAGGCCCAGGCCTAGCTGGGTGTGACTGTGCCCATGACTCAGAACCCTTCCAGGGTGCCAGTCTTGGAGAAGGCTAGAGACAGGGGCATGATGAAGGGATGGGAAGATCTGGGTTTGATTCCTCTTCCATGTGTGGCATGAGGCAAGCAGATCATGTCCCTGGCTCCTTATACCTTGAAATCCCAGCCCCAAGCTCCTTCCCCTTTTGAGGAGAAGCTGATTCCTCAGCTCAGGCACCATCTCTCACAGGAAGCCTTTGCTGATGCTCTTGGTTATTAGAACTCTCTTCCACCCCCTTTAAGCTGCTTGGTATTAACCTTATCTGCAAACATGTTGCAGAATGTAATCTCCCTGAAGACAAGGACTGGTCTGTTTTTGTCTTTGTATTCTGAATTGAGCAAGTGTTTATTAAGTACCTACTGTGTGCCCATCATTGTGGTCATCAATGAGGTTACATAGACCAAATGAATAGTCCCTGCCCTGGAGGGTGACAGAAATCATAGGATTTGGCATGGAACAAGATCTCAGCATCCCTCTAGTCCAACCCTGTACACAAAAGGAGTCTTTACTATTACATCTGACACATAGCCCTCTGGCTTCTGCTTGAAGACCTCCAGCCTCCTGAGGCTGAGCAGCTCTAATGGTTAGAAAGCTTTCCCTGACAAACCTCAATTGACTTATTTCCAACTGTCTCCCACCCCCGTTTTAGTTCTTCACTCTAGGACCAGAAAGACCCAGTCTAATTAATCCCTTTTCCATGTCGGTGGAGGATGGTCTTTCTGATACTTGAAAACAAGTGTCACATCCCTCCCTCAGTCTTCTCTCCAGGCCAAACATGCCTACTTCCTTCTACCAATTCTTATGTGACGTGGACCCAAGGCCCTTCACCATCCGGATTTCTTCCTCTGGTGCTTTTTAATGTCCATAAAATGGGAGAGCCAGAGTTGACATAAGACTCCAGCTTAGGTCTCATGAGGACAGAGTACAGTGGCTCAGTTCTATCTGGGGAGACAAGTATGCCACTATAAGTACAAGATAAATTTATGGTAATTTGTCAAGGAAATTGGAGGGATCAGTGAAGGCTTCCTGTAGGAAGTGGCATTTGAGCTTTTTCAAGGAGTAACTAGGAATTCTAAGAGGTAGAAATGAGAACTGAGAGGGTTCCAGGGTAGGGGACAGTATGTGCAAAGCTATGAAGGGTGGAAGTGACTGGGGAAAGTAGTTTAAGCATTATGCCCACTTTACAAATGAGAAACTGAGAGGGGGAGTTACAAATCCAAGGTCACCAGGGTGGAGCTCACCGAGTCTGGTGTGTCCATGGTGAGCACTACATAAATGTTTGTTGACTTGAATTATAGGTTCCACCCCCTCTTCTAAAGTCCAGGGAAGTCAGGAGCAACTGGAGAAGGGGTCCATAATGCCCCATATGCTCCTCAGACTTAAGGAGGCATGCCCACATCCCATAGCCCTGCCTTGGGATGTTGTTATAGCTCCACTCTATCCACAACACAGCTGCTCCAAGATACCCTATTCTCCTCTAGGTCTAGGGAAAGCAGAGGATGCTTCAGAGCAGAAATCCAAAATTAGGCCAGCAATGGGATCAGCTATGGGAAACAGGGAAGAGGACAGACTGACCCTCTTCTTCTGAGGCTGCCACAACTGGAAGGAAAACTCTGGAGCAGCAATATTTGATCTTGGGCAGGGGGTGCAACCTTGGTCTGGTTTCTGGCAGATGATATTGGGGGGAAGTGGTAGTATTTATTTTACTGGGACTGACTGGGAGGAAATTTTTTGCTACTGGACACTCCAGACAAGGAAGAGGATGTTTGGACTGGGATTGGAGGGGGTGGATATGGAAGTGTATCTGGCCCTGAGAGGGACAGAATCACAGGGTGGTCAGAACTAGGTTCCTTGCTGCCACCTTGCCAATGGTCAGGTTGGTGAACTTGGAGGCAGAAGGTTCTGTGGATGTCTGTTCTCTGACCTACCTCTGGTTTCAGATGGGGTTCCTTGTCTGACTCTTGTTACAAAATGGCTCTGTTTGGTGGATGTCATAGAAAGCCTGCAAAACTGCCCTGTCCTTTCAGGAGTAGCAGGAAGATTGCCAACCTCCATTCTTTGTGTTTGGGTGTGAAAGAGAGTAGGAATGACACCTTCTCTGTCAGGAAAACCTGGGTGAAAGTCCTGCCTCTCTCATAGAGTACCTTTGTGACAATAGACAAGTCATCTCATCTGTCTGCCTCAGTTTCCTCACCTGTAAAATGTGAGTTTGGATTCTATGGCCTCTAAAGTACTTTTCAGCTCTAAATCTATGATCTGATGAATTTCTGAGCAGGAGTTGGGTGTCAGCAACCAGAAGTGGCAGCTCCCTCTTAGCATAGTGTCAAAACTGCCAACCCCAAACCCTGTACAGCAGGGTTTATAGGACCACGGGATATGAAACAAGAAGGGACCTGAGAGATAAGCATGGCATAATGGAAAAAAGGTTGGCTTTGGACTCAGAGCACAGTGGGTCCAATCCACCTGTGTGCCTTAGGCAAGTCTCATGAATTCTCTGAATCTCATTTTCCTCATGAGGGCATTGAATTGATAAATAGTCGAAGGATATGAACAGGCAGAAATCAAAGCTATCTATAGTCATTTGAAAGAATGCTCTAAATCACTATTAGAGAAATGCAAATTAAAGCAACCACCTCACATAGATCAGGTTGGTTAATAAGAAAAAGAAACTGATAAATTTGGAGATGTGTGAAAACTGGGATACTGATACATTGTTGGTGGAGTTGTGAACTGATCCAACCATTATGGAGAGTAATTTGAAACTGTTCAAAGGACAATCAAACTGTGCATACCTTTTGACCCAGCAATATCACTACTAGATCTGGATCCCAAAGAGTTCATTAAAATGGGGAAAGAACTCATATGCACAAAATTATTTGTAGTAGTTTTTTTTTCTGGTGGCAAAAAATTGGAAATTGAGGGGATACCCATCAATTGGGAAATGGCTGAACAAGTTGTCTTATATGAATATAATGGGATATTATTGTGCTGTAAGAACTGATAAGGAGGCAGATTTCAGAAAAAACTGGAAGGACTTACATGAACTGATGCTGAGTGAAGTGAGCAGAACCAGGAGAAGATTGTACACAGTAACAGTAACATAGTGTAACGATCAGTTACGATGGACTTTTCTCTTCTCAGCAATACAGTGACCCAAGACAATTCCACAAGACTCCATGGAAAATGCTAACCACATCCAGAGAAAGAACTATAGAGTCCGAATGCAGATCGAAGCAGACTATCTTCACTCTTTTTTGTTTTTTCTTTTTCCTTTTTCTGATTCTTTTTTCGTTCCGATTCTTCTTTCACAACATGACTAATGTGGAAATATGTTTGACATGATTACACATGTATAACCTATATCAAATTGCTTGCCATCTTGGGGAGGAGGGAGGGGGAAAAAATTGGAACTCCAAATTTTATTAAAAAAAAAAAAGAATGTTGAAAATTGTCTTTACGTGTAACTGGGGGGAAATGTTTAAAATCTGAAGGCCTTGGTCTAAATGGCCTCTAAGGTCCCTTCTGGTATCTCTAATCCAGTCACTTCTGCCCTTTTTCACAGAGGGAAGGGAGGCTCAGCCAAAATAAAGGACTTGTCCAAGGTCATGTAGATAGTAAGGGGCAGATCTAGGATTCCAGCTCAGGTCATCTCCCTCCAATTTCACTGGTGAGCAGAACAGGGGCAGGTGACTAGGGAGAGTAAGTGGCCCCATCCCTTTCCCCCATCTTTCTTTTTTCTTTCCCTCTCTTTTTCTCCAGGACTTAAAATAACTTGCTGGATTACCTTGGGCAGTCATTTCCCCTCTACTTGACCTGAATTTGCTGGTGTGTGAAATGTGGGGGTTGAAGACGCAGTTTATAGAATAGCACTACTGTAAAGATAAACAACTTTGAAAGTCTTGAAAACTGATCAGTGCAGTGGTTGACCAACCCGGATCCCAGAGATGGTGAAACATGCCCCGCATCTTTTGGCCGAGAGGTGAAAGACTCAGAACGATGGGAGTTCTGGAGCCGGATTGAATGGTTCATGTTCTGTTGGGTGTGAGCATTTGCTCATTGGAAATGGGCAAACATTACAGATCTGGGCTTTGTCGCTTTGTCAATTGTTATCACTGGAGAAAGTAATGGGAGAAATGTTAATAATACGGATTAAAGCTCTGTCCCCCTAAGCTGGATAGTAAACATTTACCAGCACACCCCTGAGGAGAGGGGGTTTGTTGTGTTTGACGGTGCATATTTGTTACAAGAATATTGTTTTTTCTTTCTTTTCAATTAGGGAGAGAGAAAATAGGGGTTTTTTTAGAGTTGAAAAATACATTAAAATTTTAAAATTAAAGAAATTCGACCAGGTGTTCTTTTCAACTCTAAATCTATGACCCCCATTTTACAGATGGGAAAATGCAGATCAGAGGCAGAATTTTACAGATGGGAAAATGCAGATCAGAGGCAGAATTGGAACCTGCCTTGAATTCTTCCTTGCTCCCAATCTAGCGTGGCGCTGCCTGTTTTCCCCTTCCTGTACTTGCTAAAGCTGTGTGCTCCAGCCCTTTTCTCTCCCTTCTTCTTCTCTTCTCTCTGCCCTCAGAAGCTCCACCCATCCAGACTCCCCTGACTCACCTGGCTTTGGACTCTGAATCTGTGTCCTCTAGCTAGCCTTACTTCGGAGTGGAAGGGAGGGAGCTGCCTGTTGTACACAGAAACACAGTGGGAAATGTCTAACCACGGACTCAACAGAAGTTTGATCTGCGTTAGAAACTTTGCCGCCATCACTTTTTAAAATCTAGACAATCCACGAAAGGATGCGAGGAGCCCCACTTTGGAGCACTGGCTAGTTTGAGAAGTGCCATTGGCAGCTATTGGAAAATTTAGTGACGGACCCTCATGGCTCCTGCACAAGCCCGCCATGTCCCCGGTGCTGTTGCTACACGGAGGGCACTTGGAGACTCAGAGACTGAGCTCTCCAGCTTGTCCTCCAAGCCAGAAGGGACCTCAGAGGCCATCTAATCCAAGGGGCTCTTTTTACAGGGGAGGAGACTGAGGGCCCAGAAGAAGAAGGACTTGCCCAAAGTCACATAGCTAGCAAGCGGCTGAGCTGAAATTCCTTATCCAGATCCTCCTGATCCTAAATCTAGCACCCTCTCTCCAGTGAGACCTTATGGAGCTTCATTTTACAGGATAGGAAACTGAGGTCCAGAGAGGGGTGGGGGACTTTTCCAAGGTCATGAAGCAAGTCAGCTCTCAGCCTGCTAGGCCAGACTGCCTTGCCTGCTGCCCCCTCTCAGCCCAGTGCTTAGTATTCCCTGGGCCCTGTAGAGAGAGAAGCTTGGCTTCTGGGCAGCTCCCACGGGCACTTTGCCTTCAAAGAGTTCTTTGGCCAAGACAGGCAGCCAGGCAGAAAGGGCCCAGAGACGGCTAGACAAACACCATGGTAGACCAGATCAAAGAACTGGTGGCAATGAATAACTGGAGTGACTAACTGCTAACCTGATAACTGTCTTGATCGTTAAGATGTGTGTTCCTAGGCACTCAGGCTTTGGCACATGGGGAGGTGCTGAAGGGGGTGGAGTGGGGGGCTGCTGCTGCTTCCCTGGGCTTCCTCCTGGATTCCAGGTGAAGGGATATTTGGCCTGAAGCTTCTGACTGGACTGAGAGCTGGGCTTGGGCAGGGCATTCTACTATTGTGAATGAGAATGAGGCCCGAGGAGGAGAAAACCTGAGTTTCCTGCTGGGGAGATGGGAGGGAAGGGCCTGGCTGCTAGGCATAGGAGAAGGGGTTATCTCAGGGGTGATCTGGGGCTGCCCATGGGCAAGGGTGGAGAATGGATGTATTCTAGAGGGCACAAAGGAGGGTGGGGTGTGTGTGTGTGCACATGTGCATGTGTGTGCCAGAGCATATGAGTTGTATGTACCTGTGTCTGTTAAGTAGTGGTAGGTCTGTGGGTAAGTGTATGTATGGGGGAGGGGCATGAATGTGGGTGCTATGTAAGGAGATAGTATATGTTGACATGTGTGTGTAAGTGCATGCAGGGGTGTGTTCTGTGCATAAATGTGAATGGATGTAGATGTTATGTACGTGGGTGTGTGTGTGTATGAGTGCATGTAGGTGTGGATATGTTGTGTAAAGGGATGTGTTATACATATCCCCGTGTGTGCAAGGGTGTGCATAGTGTGTGTGTGTGAGAGGGTGTGGATCTGTGCAGGGCTGTGCATGTTGTGTACACAGCTGTGTGTGTGTGTGTGTGTGTGTGTGTGTGTGTGTGTGTTGCTGGGGGTGTTTGTTAAGGCTCGTGGGAGGGTGGGCAAGGATGTGGGAGGAGGATGTGAGTATGTGCAGCCTGTGAGCTGGGTATACTTGGTGTGTGGGCTTGATTGAGACCTTAGAAATGATGGCGTCCAACCCCCTCATTTTCCAGGGGAGAAAACCCAGTCCCAGAAAAGGGAAGTGACTTCCCAAGGTCACCCAACTCTTAATCGGAAGAGCAAACACCAGACCACACTGTCTCGTGTTGGAGCACACATGCACACATTCTTGTGTCCTGTGAGCACATGCGTATGTGTTTCTGGGCATCCTCCCCTGCCTCCAGCTTCCACCTGGGAGGCAGCCCCCTCCCATGTATGAGGGGCACTGCCAGAGTAGCCCCCCACCGGTGCTCCTGGAAATCCCTAGGGAGGGGCTCCATGAGCCCCATCCCCAAGACTGCTGCGGCAGACCCAAGCTGTCCATTGCCTCCATCCCCCATCACCCCCTCCCCCCATCCATCCCCCACCTCCCCTGGGTCTCTTTCCTGTTTTGATGGAAGGAAAAAAATGTCAGCTTTTTCCTTCTTTATTTTTCCAGACTGGTGAATAGCTCGGGAAAGGAAAGGAATTCCCCCTGAATGGTCATGACACCTCGATATCGAAGACATACATCACAGCCCATCCTGTTTTGGGATTTTTCATGGGTTATTTTGAGGCTCTCCTCGGTGGTGGGGGAGGGGAAAGGGGGGTTCAGCTGCCTCTTCATCCAGCCTTTCAGATCCCCTCTCCCTTGCCTGGCCCTGGGAGGAGGGAAAGAGGGAGGGAAGGAAGCCTGCTGGGCCAGGGGTATAAATAACTCAGGTGATTACTCAGCTGCTGAGAACATGATAACCTGACTCACAGTCAGAGAATCAAGAGATTCAGACCCGGGAGCAGCTCCCATCCAGGGCTGGGTGACTGGGGAGGGAGAAGAGCCCGAACAGCTTGTCATGGGCTCCTCCGGAGGGAGGCTCTCCCAAGCCAGGCAGGTGGGGGGTGGGCAAGAAGGGGCAGGTCGTGGGGCAGGGGAGCGATGGCCGGCTCTGCAGAGCCCACCCCTGAAGACCCTGGGCGAGTCCCTTAACCTTTCTTATCTGCAACCCCCTCCATATCTGTAAATGGGGGTAAGAGTCCTTGCTTTGTTCATCTTAAAAGTGTTGTGTATGCAGAGTGAATTATTATAATTACTGTTCCTCTTTTTACAAAGCACTTGTCTGATATCCCAAGTCTGCTCATCTTCATCCATGGAGGAGCTCCCCATACTGGGGAAATCCCAGGGCTGGGCACCAGTCCTCCTTAAAAAATTTAAATAAATACATTATACATATGTATGTGTGTATATACACATATATATTTTAAATACATATTGTGTGTGTGTGTGTGTGTGTGTGTGTGTGTATTATAAGAAAGCAAGCCCCCAGGACCCAGAGAGCTCGGTCTTTCAGCTCCGGGAGACTGTCAGAGAGACAGGGGCGCGGCACGGGGCCACGAGCGCGGGAGGGGGGCCCACCTGGCTGCTGGTGGCATCCATAGGCAGGTGGGGCTGCTGCAGCGTAGCTGGGTGTGACCCGGATTGAAATGAGGCATCTCCATGCAGGTTAAAGAGCATTTGGCTAGGAGGGAAGAGAGACCAGGGACTGATTTATCCGAACTGTGTTTCTCCCTTAAGAACTGAGGTCAGTATGCAGTAGGTGCTTAATATGTGCTTGTTGAATTGAATTGCTGTGTGGCCCTCCCTGGGCCTCTGTTTCCTCCTCTGTAAAATGGGGACAATTGTACCTATATCCTGGGCGGGGGGAGGGTGTTTGGAGGATCCAAAGGAGGTAAATGCACTGAAAGCCAGAAACATCTTTTGAGCTCTAAAAGCCCTTCAGGCTCCAGGGCTAGGACTTGGAATGGCTCAGGGCCGGCCTCAGGGCCAGCAGAAAGAATAGAAAGACTAGATGATGTAACCACAGCATCATCCTGACGGTGGAAGTGGAAAATCCGTAGGGGCCATCGGTCCAACCCCTTCACTTTACAGTTAGGGAAACTGAGGCTTATGTCTGCCAGGCGAATTGGCAGCGGAGCTGGGATCAGACGTGGGTCCTCAGACCACAGATAGGCCTGGTTCTGTTGCCCTCCCTCTTCCTGACTTCGGCTGCTTTGACAGCCTCAGACCCCCAGCCTGGAGCATGCGTCTCTCTCCTCCCCAGTGACCACTAGCCCGGGTCCATCTGAAGCATCTCTGGGTTGGACCCCAGGTTGCCATGGTGACAGGTGCTGAGCCTGCGCAGGCAGACTCGGACAGGGCCTCCAATGGTGAAGAGCGGCTCATGGCTGAAGCCTGCTCCTCTCCACCCCCCTGCCCTTACCCCAGGGCCTGGGAAAGCCCATCCCCCACACTGCAGAAATCACACTGTGGCTGAACCTGAAGAAGGAGGAAAGGGATGAGGGCCTGGGAAATCCCTGGGAGAGGCAATCCGAGGGGGAGGCAGGTCGAAGGGGACTTAGACTACTCCTGGAGGGTAGAAGATCCAGGCCAGAACCCTCTGAGCAAATCACGGCGTTTTTCTGGGCCCCATATCACTCTATAAGATGAGGGGGTTAGGCCCCTTGGGTTCTGAGGTCCTTCCATCTGCAAATGGAGGGTCCTGGGGTCCCTAGGAGTAAAGAGGCTGCTCATTCCAAGGTCTGTGTGGAGCACCCCCGGAGAGTGAATAGTCTTGTTGTTGAGTCTCACTCTTCTGATCCCATTTGACTCTTGAGATTTGGGGGCAGGGATACTGGAGTGGTTGGCCATTTCCTTTTCCAGCTTATTTGACAGATAAGAAATTGAGGCAAACAGGGTTAAGTGACTTCCCCAGGGTCACATGGCTAGTAAGTATCTGAGCCTGGATTTGAACTCAAGGCTGCCTGATTCTAGGCCTGGCACTCTGCTATACCTGCTAACTGCCTCCCCCTCCTTGGTGGTCTTTAAATGAAAGCTGGGTTACCTCCCATGAGGTGTCAAGAGAAAAATGATCAAAAGTCAGGTGGATTGTTAGAATAGAAGCTCCCTGAGGGCAAGGCCTACTTGCCTTTTGTCTTTGAGGCCCCAGTGCCTGGCACATAAGGAGGTGCTAGACGAAGGCCTCGGATGTCACCCAAAGGATCCTCTGCTTAGAACTGGGCAGGAAATCAGGCCATTTACAGAGCAGGAAACTGAGGCCCAGATTGGTTCCTGCCTAAAACCACTCAAGCAGAAAGGAACAGAGCTGAGATTTGAACACAGACTCTGTGCCTTCAGATCCAGGACTCTTGGTGACACCATTCAAAGGAGTTTGACCATCCGTTAGCCTTCTCCTTCCACAGCTCGCTCCAGCCGACTAGTGGAGGGGGGTGAGCAAGCGCTGTGCTAAGGGCTTCCCCACTGTTACCTCATTTGGCTGGCAGGTGGGTCCATCCTGGCTCCTCTCCTCTCCACCCTTCTCTTCCTTCCATCAGTACCTCTAGCTTTGGGCTCCTTCCGTGTGTGACCTCTCTGCCAGCCTGCCTTCTGCCCCAAGCCCTTTCTCTGAAGTGGAATTGAGGCTAGGGACATCTACGCTACGGCTGCCCTCCACCACTCCTGTTGCTCAGCCAGGCTTCAGCCTGAGCTGGGAGGCTCCCCGCCTTCCCTCCAGCCTCCAGCATGCCCAGACAGTGTGGCATCTCTCAGGTTCAAGCCCTTCAGGGGTTTGCCTGCCCCTGGCCCGTCTCAAACAATGAGGAGGTCAGGAATATAGTCTGTCTCGGAGCTGAATCAAAAACGCTAAATATAGAGCATCTGATGTGTCCTGGGTTTCCTGTCTGTTCAGTCCCCCCCCCACCACTGGGGAGGATGAGGTCACCCCGGAACCACCCCGCCCCCTACCAGGAGACTGAGGGGCTTTCCAGACTCCTGGGCCACCCTGTTCTGTTCTCCATGGGGAGGGGCAGGGGACAGAGTCAGGGGTCGATGCCTTCTTCCCTCTCTCTCGCCACCAGCACTCTCTGACCTCATTCCTCTTTGAGATAGAACCTGCTTCCTCCCTTTCTTCCCTGTGTCTTCCTCTTCCCTCTCCTCCAGCCAGCTCCCCTGAAGGGCTGTGGGTAAGAGGGAGAAAGGGATATGTATCTAGTATTGACCTCAGGGAAATCTCTGCCCCATTCCAAATAGGTCATCACCCCCTAGAAAACTACCCTAAAGACTGGCACGGTGGAAAGTGCCTACACTAGGGAAGGTGCTAAAGGTCCCAGAACCTTAGAACAATCTCAGAAATGGTAGGGAACTTAGAATAGGAAATATCAGAGCTGGGAGGGCCCTTATAACAGGGGATGTCAGGGATGGGAGGGGCCTTAGAACAGGGGATGTCAGGGATGGGAGGGGCCTTAGAACAGGGAGTGTCAGGGCTGGGAGGGGCCTTAGAACAAGAAATGTCAGAGCTGGGAGGGGCCTTAGAACAGGGGATGTCAGGGCTGTGAGGGGACCTGAGAACAGGGATGTCAGAGCTGGGAAAGCCTTTCGATATCAGCTGCCCTTAGATATCAGCTACTTCAGAGAATTTATTTACCTACATTCTGCCCTTTTCCTTCCCCACTGCCGTCACCCTGAGGGGAAGATGATTTGGCCAGAGCCACACAGCCAGGAGGCAGAGGAAGATTCCTCATGCCCTTAGGGAGCTGGCCTCCTGAATACTGGTTGGTTATCTCCCTTTGACCCACCATGGCTTCAGTTCAATCCAATGAGCATTTTTAAGGCTTCTAAATCAGGGACACATACACGGAGCCGCCCACCTGACCCTGGCTCCTGGCTCCTCTGTTCTTTCTCTCTGATGGGAGCATCCAGCTCTTTGTGTGTGTTGGGGGAGGGAGGAATTCAGTTGGTCTCCACCTTCTGCCTTGTTCTTCCTTCATCCCAGGAACAGGTGGAGCCCAGCCCTGGCTCTGTGCCAGCCCCTTCCCCAGCCTCGCTGAGGCCCTCTCCCATGGATCTGGCAGAGGTGCCCCCTCCCACTCTGCCAGGAATCCAGGGTTGGCAAGGGTGGGTGTGGGTGCTGGGGGGTTGCTCTCAATGGAATGTCGTCTTCCTGTGCCAGGGCTGGTGCGCCAGCTTTAGCAGAGGCCCTGGGGGCTGAGGGGCAAACACCGGATCCCTGACTGGGATGGAGGAGGCAGTTGGCTTGGTGCCACGGACAAGGGTACAGCTGGGCGGGAAGCAGGGTCCCTGCTTGGTGAGGAGGAAGGGAGAGGGGCATCCTGGGGCTTTTCATAGAATTCGCTTGCCACCCCCAGCCACTGGATGGGCCAGAAAGGGCTCTACCTGAAGGGTACCAAGGCTCACCTGGAAGTCAAATCCCCAAAATGGAGCAGACAAGGACACTAGAGCTCATCTAGAGCAATCCCTCATTTTACATAGAAGGAAACTGAGTCCCAGAGATGTGATGGAACTTGCCTCAGGTTGCACAGAGCCAGGGTTGGAGCTCAGGTTCTCTTTCCACGTGGCCCCCTGGATTGGAATCTCAGCTTTAACACCAGTTAGGTGACCCTGGGCAAACCATCTCATCTCTTTCACCCTCAATGGCCTTATGATTTATTATAATGGTCCTCGATTTCAGAGCTGGATTGGTCACTTACTAGACTAATGAAATCACAGGTTACACTCTTGTCCTGATACCCAGAGCTCTGCTTAAAATCCCGAGTTACCTCTCTTGTTTCTCAGATACACTCTTGGTCTCCTTTCCTGGATCTTCATCTAGGCCATGCCCACCAATCATGGGTGTCCCTATGGATGCCGTACCCTCCTCTCCTTCTATACTATTTCATTTGGTGAGCCCATCAACTCCCCTGGCTTCAACTCTATGGTGGTGATTCCCAGCCCTTACCTCTCTTTGGAGTTCCAATCCTGCGTCACCAACTGCCTGCTGGAAGTCTCCAACTGGATGGCCTGTGGGCATCTCAAACTCAACATGACCAAAACAGAATTCAGTATCATGTCCCTAAAACCTCTTCTCCTCCAAACGTCCCTGTTACTACTGAAGGTGCCATCTTTCTCCCTGTCACCAGGCTCCTAACCTGAGTCGCGCTCAGCTCCTTACTAAACCTCACCCCATGTATCCAGTCCATTGCCAAAGTTCATCCTTGGCATCGTCACACCCTCCCCAAGTGTCCCCTTCTCTCTATACACACAGCTACCACTATAGTTCAGGTCATAGGGACCTCCCACCTGGACTACTGTAATGACTTCATTGCTTGCGGAGCCTTGAGTCTCCTTCCTCTGGACCCCATCCTCCGTTTAGCTGCCACAGTGATATCCCCACTGGACAGGTGTAACTGCCCACATCACTCCCCTGCTTGGAAAACTCCAATGGCTCCCTGTTGTTCAGATCAAATGTCAAATACCTTTCCAACCTTGCCCCTTCCTACCTTTTTAATCTTCTTCTGCCTTATTCCATTTACGCTATAGTCCAGCTAGGCCAGCCTATTTGCCATTCCTCCCATCTAGGAAACTCTATTTCCTGCCTGAGCCCTTTTTGCTAGCTGTCCCCCATGAATGGACAGCCCTGTCCCCTCACCTCTGCCTCTAGGCTCCATCTGCTGCCTTCAAGACTCATCTGAGGGGTAGCTGGATGGTGTAGTGGACAGAGCACTGACCCTGGAGTCAGGAGGACCTGAATTTAAATCCGGCCTCAGACACTTAACACTAGCTGTGTGACTCTAGGCAAGTCACTTAACCCCAA
>CM053581.1:404846110-404893728 GCA_028627135.1 Pseudochirops cupreus
AGACAGACAGACAGACAGACAGACAGACAGACAGACAGGTAGACAGACAGACAGACAGACAGACAGATGGATATTTCCATGGCATTTCCCCCACTAAAATGGAAGTTTCTGAGAGGAGGATATTTTTTTGCCCTTTTTTGTATCCCCCATTCTTACACCAATCAAGAAACATGTATTAAGCACCTGCTATATGCCAAGCCCCTCGTTAGGCTCCTCTGGTCCTGACTATCTTGTCATTTGTGACCTTCCCTATGAACTCTTTCAATCTATTTTATTGTTTTGGAAGGGGTGTGTGTGCGAGTGTGTATGTGTGTGTGTGTGTGTGTGTGTGTGTGTGTGTGTGTGTGCGAGTGTGTGTGTGTGTGTGTGTGTGTGTGTGTGTGTGTGTGTGTGTGTGTACTGGTAAAAGATTAACAACCCAAATGTCTCCTCAGGGTTAAAAAATGAATGCGGGACACCCTTTTAAGCTTAATCTGCATAATTAACACTTTCTGAAGTCTAGATAATCAACAGAATGAAGAATCTATCCCCAATCTGCAGAGGCTGCCGCTTTCTGGGGTGTAAATGCTTACACTGAGAATTTAGCTGTGGGCTCTCTCGAGCTGGTTTGAGCTGGCCCCAGCACACACCTGCTAGTCTTCCTCCGTTAGAACGTAACCTCCATGAGGGCAGGACTCTCTTTTCTGTATGTGTGTCCCCAGCATCACAAATGCTTAATAAATAGCTTCGTGATGTGGGTTGTCCTTTCGTTTGTGCCCCCTTATTTGGGTCGGTTAGTTCCAGTCTCCAGGCCTCAGTCTCCTCACCTGTAAAAAGGAGGCAGTTAGATGAGATGACCTTTATGATTCCTTCAATGCTTCAGATCCATGAACCTAATCAGGCACTTTCTCCTTTTTAGGGCCTGGGAAGGGAGAGGAACCTTCTTCCCTTGGTTTCCCCCCACCCATTGACCAGGGCCTATGCCAAGAAGCCTTTATTTTTAAACCCATAAACAATGCGCTAGTCACAGCTCATTCTCTCCTGGGGTGGACAGAGAGGTGGAATTCAGAACCAGATTTTCCTTCCAGGCATTCATCAGCCTCAGCCAGGTGCCAAGATAACCCCTGACTTTTCCCTCCTCTCCCTCTCCAGTGTGGGTGGGCCCCTGTTATTTCTTGGGTTCCCCAGCCAGGCCCTACCAACCTTTGTTCCTTCTCTCTTTTCCTTGGGTTTCCGGATTTGGGGACTCACCCAGTTTTGAAAATCTGCATTCTCCTTCCCTAGGCTGTCCCATTCCTCCCTTCGGGGAGAGGCTGGCCCAGGGTCACAGAGTAAGTCAGTGACCAAGCCTCTGTGAGGTCTTAGGCCTTTTCATTCCTAGGCCAATGTGCTTTCTACTCTACAAAAACCCAGCGGTTTCTTTTCCTTTTCTTTCCTTTTCTTTTTTTGCTTTTTTGGACAGGGCAAGACAGGGCCATTGGGATTAAGTGACTTGTCCAAGGTTACATAGCTAGTTACCGTTAAGTGTCTGAGGCTGGATTTGAACTCAGGTCCTCCTGACTCCAGGGCAGGTGCTCTATTCACTGCACCTCCTAACTGCCCCCATCAGTTTTCAAAGTGTGATCTGAGGACATCAGGAGTCTGTGAGATGCTTCAGTGGGTCATCAAGGTCAAAACTATTTTCATAATAATACTTAGAGATCTTAAGTTCTAATATAGTAAATATTGATAAATTTTTTTTAAAAACCTATAGATAGATTTTTTTTCCCCTCCTGGGACCCTTTTGACCAAAAAAAAGTTGTGAGGCTTCAGCATAATTAAATATACCATGCATGCTATTTTTACAATTATGCTCAGCTTAAGATACCAGTAAAGAATTTTTGTGGGGAACTCTTTTGGCCATTGTCATGAACCCCCAAGGCATTTCCGTACCATGGAAGGGTCACCTCTACTCTAAGATGCAGAGCAAGAAGAGGTTTGCATTGGGAGAGGGCATTTGCTCCCCTGGGTTCCCTCCACCAAATGAAATCACAGGTCCAGTCCTGACTTAGATCTGTCTCTCCCCTTTTCTTTCTCTGTCTATATACATGGAATCTCCTCCAATGGACTGTAAGTTCCCTAAAGACAGGACTAATACATTTTTTACTTTGCATTCCCAGCACCTAGTACAATTCTTAGTACATAGTAGGTGCTTAATAAATGCTTGTAGATAGATTGCACACAGTAGGTGCCAGGACTGAACACTAACTAGGTCACTGATCATCATCAAGGACAGGGAAGAGAAAGGCAAGGGAAAGAGAACAAGAAGGGTTCAGAAGTCCCCTTTTCCTTGCTCTCTGATTGTGCCCTAGAGGTCAGCTCGACTAGTACATCCTTCCTCTAGGGACAGTCCCTTCATGGAATTATTATTATTATTATTTTGCTTTTTTTGGAGGGGAGAAGGCAGGACAATTTCGGTTAAGTGACTTGCCCAAGGTCACGTGACTAGTGAATGTTAAGTGTCTGAGGCTGGATTTGAACTCAGGTCCTCCTGATTCCTGGACTATTCACTTTGCCACCTAGCTGTCTCCCTTCATGAAATTATTAACATGAGAGAAAATCCCTCTCATGGGCCTAGGCCTAAACCCCTCAGACTGACTGGATAGCTAAGAACCGATATAATGTGAAACAGTGAGAAAACCCTCTTCTGAGAGGTGGAAAAGCCCTCCCAGCTCAGATATTCCTCTTCTCTGGCCCCTCCCAGCTCTGACCTCCCCTGTTCTAAGCTCCCTCCTGGCTCTGACAGCCTGGGTTCTAAGCTCCCCCCGGCACTCTAGCCTACTGTACTAGGCACACCCCACACCAACCAGATCATTCTTCCCTTCCCATCTGCACATCTGTTTCATCCATCTTCTCTCTATCTATGGATAAAGCACCAGAGCTGAAGTCAAGAAGACTCATCTTCTCGAGTTAAATCCGACCTCAGACATTTACTGTCGATGTTACCCTGAGCAAATCATTTAACCCTGTTTGGCTCCATCTGTAAAATTAGCTGGAGAAGGAAATGTCAAAATACTTCAGTATCTTTGCCAAGAAAACCCCATGGGGTCATAAAGAGTCAGACAAGATTGAACAACAGCGACAGAAAGCGACAGCACCTCCCTCCCAGAGTGGTTGTGGGGGTCAAGCTAGATAACACTTGTCAAGTGCTTAGCATAGCACCCAACACGCAGTAGGACCCATATAATGCTTATCCCCATCCCCCTGTATTGCCCTGCCACCACAGAGAGCCCTAACCCTTGCACCTTTCCCCCTCTGGCTTAGTTAACAATGATTAATTATGATTAACAATGATTGATCAGTTCCGAGGCTGCTTCTCAAAGCTCTTTCCCAAGAGCCTCCCACTTCCCTGCCCTTCTCTCTGAGCTTGCTGTCCTTCCCCAACATGTAGATGTGGAGCGGCCCGTGTGCTGCTTGTCTTCCTCGGCCTTCAAGGGGCAGCTCCTTGAGGCCAGGAACTGTCTTGCCTTTGACTTTACTCCCCCAGCATTGGCACCGAGGGGAGCACGGCTCTTGGCTAACAGAACTCCTTTGTTCATTTTTTCTATTAAAGGAGACGAGGCAGGAGCCATCAGATGGTGAGAGGTGAACTGGGAGAGAATGTCCAGGAGGAGACAAGGAGAGTGAGGACTGAGAAAAAGGTCACTGGTTATTATTGCCATTGTTAGCCGTCTGACACAATCAGTTGACAAGCATTAATTAAGCACCTACTGTGTACCAAGCACTTCGAGAGATTCTGGAGATACATAAAAAGGTAAAAATGTCCTCCGAGAACCTACATTCGAATTGGGAGAGAAGGTGGGTAAATAAAAAGGTGCATATAAGATATGAAGGGTGACCTGAGAGGGGAGGAAGCTGGCAGACCTGAAAAAAAGGGCCTGTTTCTGGCTGAATTTAGACAGGCAAAGCAATTGGCAAATCCAGTCCTAGAGAGGGCTAGCTTAGAGCGAAGGCCTTAGAGTTACCCTCCTGCAAGCCTGTCTGTAAAATCCAATTCTGTGACAGAGACATCTCCCCAAGGGTGCTGCTCTTCTGTGTCTCCCTGGGGAGAATAGCTCCCTACTGCCCCGCCCAGTCCCTTCTGCATCAGGTACAATAGGGGGTTTTTGGAAATATGCTAATATATGTTGTGGGGTTGGCTTTTTTAAATTGGCTCCAACTTTTATTAATTTCACTAGCTCAAATTTTTGTTTTAATTAAGAACTCTCAAGTGGAAAAAACAAAAACAAGCTCCCAAAGGAGAACACTGGTGACCTTGGAGAGAGATGTATGAGCTGAATAATGAGGTCAGAAGCAGGGCTACCAAGGGCTTGGAAGAGAGGGGGAGGAGAGAAGGGAGAGGCAGTTCGGGAAGCAGCTTGTTCAAGGCTTGGCTGGGGGAAGGAGGGAGGAGAGACAGGGCAGTGGCCTGAGCATCCGGATTTGGACCTGGGTGATACAGGGGCATTTCAGGGTGCAAACATCTGAAGCTGAGAAGGGTTTAAGTGAACATCTGCATGTCTCCTCTGTGTACACATCTGGATGGGGGGAGGCTTCTTCCATCCCTCTTTCCCCCTTGCTTTTCCCTTCCCTCCTGTAGCCCATGTCTGTATATTCTGATGTTTGTGAGTCATAAGAAAAGGTCAGACTGAGCCAGGGGGTGAAGAGGTCATCTTATCTCCCTCGAACAGCCCTTGCTCCTGACCCCAGTACTAGAACCTGGCACTCAGTGCCCTGCCCTCCCCCCCCTTCCACCCCAGCCACTGGCTCAAGGTCCTGGTCTTGGCCCTGCCGGAAGCGTCCCTGGCCTGGCCTGGCCCAAGGCCCCCTGTCGGGTCAGAGGCATGGAATGTCAGCTATGCCAGTTGGGCGCCGTGCCCACCCACTGGTGAGCAGCTCCACCGCCCATGCTCCCCAGGGGGTCTGGGTCCTTGCTTCCTTCTGCCCCAGGGCTCTGCCAGAATTCTGGGAAATTCCGCTCTGGCTGTGCTCACCTGTTCCAGTCTGGGGAGGATGCTCATGTTCACCCCAAATTGTCAACCCCAGACTGGGTCTGCAGAGGGCATGGGCAAGGGAAGGGGGGTAGGTGGGGGGAGGAGTGTACATAGAAGCCAGGACATGCACCTGGAGGCCCAAGGCACCCCCCCTTGGATGGGAAGTTAGGGGACCAGGGTCCCAGAACCAGCCCTGTTCGAATGTGGGCTGTGACCTCGTTTAGGGCCACCCTGAGATGGCAGCTCGTAGCTGGCAGGGAGCTTAGAGCCCCTTGACTTAGTACTGAGGCCCAGAGAGAGAAGGGAATCTGCTCAAGGCCACAAGGTCATCCAGGGAGAAAAGTGCCTGTGACCATGGCCAGCGCTTTACAGGTATCATCTCATTTGATCTTCACAACAACCCTCTGAGTTGTTATTCAGTGTGCTAGACTCACTGTGACCCCATTTGGGGTCTTCTTGGCAGAGATAATAGAGTGATTTGCCATTTCCTTCTCCAGTTCATTTTACAGATGAGGAAACTGAGGGAAACAGGGTTAAGTGACTTGCCCAGGGTCACACAGCTAGCTTTCAAACCCAGCCTTGTGTGGTGTTCTTTCTGCTATTCCTAGTGCCTGTGATATTCCTTTTTATCCATTTCCCATTTGGGTTGAGGGAGGAGAGAAATTGGGGTAACACCTGGTTGCAGAGGAATTGGACAGGCGCCAGTGTATGGAGCAATCAGCCTGTCTTTTGTGTCCAGGAAGGAGTCAGAAATCAGGACCTGGACTCCAGGCCTAGAGAGGATATCAGTGCCCAGCTAGCCCAGGGAAATAGAGCTAGATGGGGAAACTTAAAAGGTGAGGTAGAAGAGGTAGGGAGCTATGGGTGTGGAATACTGCATATGATGTCTGACATGTTTCCGTTTTATGAAACTGATTTTTCTTCCTTGTTGTATATTGATCAATATATAGGTTGATAGGTAGGTAGATCCACAGATCCATAGAGAGATGATGGGCAGTTTGCTGACAGATAGCTGAATATAGATGGCAGATAGATAAGGAGATAGATGTGTAGTTAGATAAGAGGTAAGTGATAGACAGATAGATGGATGGATGAATGGATGGATGAATGGATGGATGGATGGATAAACAGACAGATGGACAGACAGATAGATGGATGGATAGAGGATGACAGACAGCAGATAAATAGATGATAGATAGGTAGATACATAAGTGGATAGACAGATAATTAAAGCCTTTATTAAGCACTTGCTATATTCGGAGCACTGTGCTAAGGGCTGAGAATCCAAATACAAACAAAAAGAAAAAATGGTCCCTGCCCTCGAGAACTTCCTATTCTAATAGGGGAAGCCAACCCTTACTAGGGAGCTGAAAAACAGGGAGGGGGAGAGAGAGGGTGAGGGAGGAGCAAGGAGGAGAAAAAGTGCATGGAGTCATGGGCTGAGCAGGCTGTGCAGTGGACGTGGCAGGAGCAGGCGCTTTGTTCAGCGGAGGTTTTAGGAAGGAATACGCCTATCAGAGGAGACCATGGATGCAGAGAATCCATCTAGACTCTAGAAATGGAATGAGTCTTATGAGGGATGGCTGCTTGGGTAAGGGAAACCAAAGATAGCAATAATTTTTTTTCATGTTTAGTTGTGCCTAAGCCTCCTTGTTCTTTTCACACACACACACACACACACACACACACACACACACACACGCACACGCGCGCGCACACACACACACAGACACACACACATCTTTCTCTTCCAAAATCCATCTTAAGTACTCTCCAAGAAACCTTCCACTCCCACTTTTACCTAGCAGTGTGTCACCCTCTTTTCTTTGGGCCTCAATTTCCTCATCCAGAAAATGGGATCATTATAGTGGCACCCCTTTCCCCCCAGCTCGTTCTCCCTCCTGGCCCTTCACCACCACCCACACATCTCACTTCTCAGTCCCTAAGCCAGTTTAACAACCATTTTTTCAGGTCTCTCCAGGTGCCAGAGGGAAGACTGTGGAATGAACAAAGCCCTTTCTCTCCAGAAGTAAACAGTCCAGCAGGGGGCTTGCTCCCCAGATACAGCACTTGGCCATGTTCTGCTTGGTCCAGTGTTTCCTTTGTTCAGGTCCTTCTGTCCAGCACGAGATCTTTCTCTTCTAGTACCAAGGCCAGGGTTCAGAACACCAGAGATGCTCAGCAAACACTGATTGACTCAGTCAACATTTATTTAGTGCATGCTGGGTTACAAGAACCTTTCCTTACAACAGTCTGATCATCAATTGAGAGTTAGTGTGGGTAATGTTCCCATTTTAGGAAGGGGGAAACTGAGGCCACAGAGGGGAAGTGATGTTGCTACTATGACACAAATGTCAGAGGTAAGCTTTGACACCATGTCAACTAAGCACAAGCCTGTGTTCTTTTTATGTCATCCCTTTGTCCTACTTGGACATGAGATGTCTAAGGGTACGTCCTTCTAGCTTGAAATGTCCAGTGGACAGCAGGAAAGTCAAGGAGGCTGAATCCTGAGAGGGCCCCAGGGTGGAGCCCCACCATCCCAAGTCCAGTAATGGTGATAGGAGGAGCAGGTGCTGGGCAGGCAGGCTCCCACCCACCTGGACACCAGCTGGTTAGGTAGGATTGACATAGCATCTCCTATTCATTCTGAGCGTCTTTGGTAGACCTATAGAGGGAGGAAAGTGGGTCAGTGTGCATTCCCCAGGCAGCCAGAATGCCTGGGAGGACAGACCTTTTGGTGCCAGCAGCAAGACCACCCCCTCCTTCCCCTCTGCCGCCACCATCAGCCAGCTGCCCATATTGGCTGTGGAAGGGGCCTTCAATGGCAGCCATTGTGCCCAGGAAAGGTCACCAGCCATGGAAAGCCACTGGCCTCACCCCACCCTGGCCCATAAGGTCACCCAAGGAGACCAGAAGCAGAGAACAGAGGCAGAGTCGGGGGGAGGGGAAGACAGTTTCTCCCCTCCCCCTCCCATTCTCTAGCTATTTAAGCATCAAAGAAGCAAGAACAGAAGCAAGCCTTTATTAAGTGCCTCCTCTGTGCCAGGCACTATGCTAAACACTCATTTGATCCTCACAACAACCTTTGCAGGTACGTGCTATTGTTATCCCTATTTTACAGTTGAAGAAACTGAGGCAAACAGAAGTTAGGGCATTTAGAAGAGAGAGAGATGGCTTGCTTGGCTTGGTCCCAGGGATCAGTCTGAGGAATGATGGGAGGGCATGGGGTGGAGAGACAGCACTAGAGAGGCTAGCTGGGGGTTAGTATGATTGAGGCAGTGTGTTGTAAATGAGTTCAAATGTCCATTCTACCTCTTGGAATTGCTACCCATGGAAGGCAAGTCATTTCATCTCTGAGCCTCAGTTTCCCCATGTGTAAAATGAGAGGGTTGGACTTGAGGTCTTCTAAGGACCCTTCCAGTTTTAGAGCTATGATCTAAGGTTTATGAAAAGCTTTCTAACAATAGGAGCTGTCCAGAGGTGGAATGACCTCTCTGGAGGTCTTTGGGTAAAGGTTGGAAGACTACTTGTAGGGAATTTTGTAGAGAGGATTGATTCCAGTTCAAGGGCCAGACGCCCCCTGAGGTCTCTGGCTATGATCCCTACACCATTTGTTCAACAGGGAGGTCTATGTGCCAGGTGTAGCACAGCACCAGTCTTTCAAGAGAGTGCTGGGAGCAGAGGTGATGCCCTGCTTTCCTTAGGAACCTGGGAACAAGTCAACCTCTTCTCTTTGCAACAGAATTCAGGACCACTCTCTCCAAGAAACTGGAACGGGAGGAGGTACTAGGCTTGATCATGATCCAATAGAATAAAAGAGCTTGCATCTCAGCTCTGGCCATTTGTGGCTTCTCCAGATGGCTGCCTTGTTCTTTTTTCATTATGAATTTCAGATGTACCAGAAGAAGAATGACAAAGAATGAGTAAAAAATTTTGATGCAAAAGCAAAAACTCACTAAAGAAATACCCAATAATCACAGGGAAAGAGCAGTTGTAAGGAGGGAGGGACAATGGGGATTTTCCCCCTCTATAATCAGATTCTAATTTGCCTTCACAGTCTTATCTGAGACATCATGTATTCCATATTATGCAATTTTGCATTCCAGGCAAATGATTATCTATCTCACTTTTTAAAAATTTATTTTTATTTATTTTGCTAAATATTTCCCAATTACATGTAAATTTTTATCCATTTTTAAAATGTTGATTTTCAAATTCTCTCCCTCTCTCTCCAATTCCCTACTTGAGAAGGCAAGCAATTTGATATCATGTTACACATGTGAAGTCATGTAAAGCATATTTCCATATTAGCTATGTTACAAAAGAAAACAAACAAAATAAAACAATAAAAATTAAGAGAACAAAAACAGTATGCTTCAATTTGCACTCATTTCATCAGTTCTCTGTTTGTCGAAGGATCGTATTTTTAATTGTGGGTCTTTTGGAATTATCTTGGGTCACTCTCTTGATCAGAGTAGCTAAATCCTTTGCAGCTGATCATTGTTACAATGTTACAGTTACTGTGTACAGTGTTCTCCTGGCACTGCTCGCTTCACTTTGCATCAGTTCATATAAATCTTCCCATGTTTTTCTGAAACCATCCTGATCATCTTGTCTTATAGTATATATACTATTCCATCACAATTATATGTCATGATAATCTCATCTAGACTGCTTCTATACTTTCACACTTGGAGTGGATTCTGCACCCACCCCATCTCTGTCTGCTGTCATCTATTCAGTCTGATTGCAGAGGTCTCTGAATACCAGGATCAGGATGCTGAATACCCCAGCAATGGGGAGGTTTGAAGACAAAGCAGGGGGAGGGGTGTGATCAGAGAGGTGTCCCAGGAAGATTACTTAAGTGTCTATTTGGAAGACAGATTGGAAGAGAGACACTTGAGGCAGGGAGACCCATTAGGAATCACTGAAATAGTCCACAAGAGTGGTGAGGAATTAATTAATCAATATTTATTAATTATTAACTAATTAATTAAACATTTATTAAGTGCCTATTGTGTGCCAGACATTGTACTAAGCAAAAATTAAACACTCCATGCTCTTGTATCTTGTTAAGGGAAACATCATGTATGCTGATAAGTACTTAAACATAGATATAGGTATAGTAAGTATAAAGTAATTGGAGGGAGGGAGGAAGATGCTGGTAGCTGGAAGGATCAGGAAAAGCCTCCTGGCAGGGGTGCTGTTTGACCTGAAATTAGGACACCAGGGATTCTAAGGTGAGTTTAAAGAAAGAGGGCAATCCAAACATGGGGGCAGCCTGTGCAAAGGTATGGAGATGGGATATAGTATCTGACATTCTCTGTAATAAACTCTGACACTCTATGGTACCCTCTTGATCTAGAAATGCTTCCTTGTAGGGAAACGTTTCAAACTAAGCAATCTCCAGGACCCCAGCCCATCAGTCCTTATTACTGTCCTTGTCTGCTACACACTACCTCCCTCCCCCTCCTCATACACACAACAGTAACAATACTTCACAGCTGTATCCCTGGTACATCTTAAAGGGCCAGCACTTTGCCCTCAGTCCTTCAGCCCATTCAGATTGAGCCAGGGAGCAGGTTTTAGGCTGGTCTTGTGCTCTGAGAAGGAACGTTTCTCCCCAGGGACCCTGTGCATGGGCTGGGCCTGGCTTCCTGGCTTGAACAATGAGGCCAGGATGTCCCACTGGCGGCTGGTGGTGTGGGGGTGTTGGGACATTTGAAAGGAATGGGATTCCAGACTCTGAGAGGGCCAGGAATTTGGGGATGGAGGAGGGGGATATAAAGAGAAGGGGGGTGGTTCCCAGACAGGACTAGTTTCCACCTGCCAGGTATTGTCAAATGTCAAACAGTACCCCGAAGGCTCAATCCAGTGAGACCTGGCAGAGGTTGGGAGGGAGCCAAGGCTGGCTGCCAGGACCCTTGGAACAAGAAGGGCCCCCAGCAGGCAAGCAGTCCAGCCTTACCAGGAATCCTTTCTTATACCATCCTCAGCATGTAGTCTTTTAAAGGCCTGGGCAAACAATCCAACCAAAAGAGCCAGCTATGGAGAATAGGAAACACCATTCAAGTTGCTCAGAGACAATTGATGGAAAACAAAACACCAAAGAAAGATGACTGACCATAGTAGGCAATCTGTACTAAAAGGACCTGGTGTGGTCAGGAAACATGATGGAAGTGGTGGAGAGAATGGGGCCTTGAAGGATGGGGAGGAATTAGAGAAGCTCCCGGGAAGGTAGGGGGCCATTATATTCAGTTCTGGGCACTGAATTTCCAGAAGGATATTAACAAAGTAGAACGTGTCCAGGCACGGGTGACCAGCATGGTGAAAGCCTAGGCCAAATGAGGATGGGCAGTGTTATGTAGTGGACACCAGGGGGCCACTGAAGAGGTAGGACTGGGATTCCAATCCTTCATCTGATTCTTACTTCCTATGTGACCTTGGGTAAGTCATAACATCTCTTGGCCTCAGTTTCCTTATCTGTCAAATGGGGATAATGACAGCACCTACTTCACAAGGTTATTTTAAGAAAAAAATGATATAAAATACTTTGCAAACCTTACAGCGCTAAAGAAATGCTAATTATTATGTCCTGTTCTGAATCTCAAATTTCTCCCTTTTCTGACAGGAAATGAGTAACCCGCTTCATTGCCCATCCTCTGGAATCATCACTGAATTGACCAGTTTCTAAGCCTTTCTGAGTCATTACTGAATAAATTATTTGCCTGGTTCTGTTCACTCACTCTGCATCAGTTCATCCATATCTACCCAGGTTTCTCTGAAAGCATCCCTTACAACACAACATTCATAAAGCATCATTTATTCAGTCAATCTCTAATTCATTGTCACCCCTTGGTTTCCAATTCTTTTCCACCACAAAAAAAGCTATTTAGATAGATATAGATATAGACATATGGATATCTATACACACATACACATATGTATATATAACATTTATGTGTATATACATGCATATATGTGTATTTACATGTATATATGTGTATATGTGTATTGTAGCTTTTTCCTCTCTTTCCCTAAAAACTCATCTGTGTATATCTTGTTTTCCTCTTTCCTCCAGTCGAATATAAGTTGCTTGAAGGCAGGTACTATGGTTATTTTTGCCTTTGTATCCCCAGGACCTTAAACAGTCCCCAGCACATGTGCTTAATTTGTTAAATTGTTAAACTTGTTACCTGTTAAATTGAATCAAATTGAATTGAATGAGGGACCTTTAAGCCTCAAGGACAGCAGAAAAAATTATCCAAATCACTAAAAATTAGAGAAATGCAAATTAAAGAAAATCTGACGTTCTTACATCTATCCCATTGGCAAAATTAACCAAAAAAGGACAATGACAAATGCTGGAGGGGCGGTGGGAAAACAGGGATATTAGTGTTCTGTTCCTGGATGTTCTAGTTCAGCCATTTTGGAGAGCAATGTGGAACTATGCCCCCAAAGCTACTAAACTGTGCACAATAGTGATACCACTACTAAACGTATACCCCCAAGGGATCAAAGAAAGAGGAAAAGGACCTACATGTACAAAAATATTTATAGTATAACTTTTTCAGGTAGAAAATAATTGTAAAGAAAGTAGGTGCTTGGAGCAGCTAGGTGGCACAGTGAATAGAGCACTGGCCCTGGAGTCAGGAGGACTTGAGTTCAAATTTGACTTCAGACACTTAACACAAAAAAACTTGGGCAAGTCACTTAACCTCAATTGTCCTACCTTTAAAAAAAATAAAAAAAAAAAAGGAAAGTGGGTGCTCATTAACTGGGAAATATCTAAGTTTACCTGGCTCTGGCTGAGAGACCATTGTTAAATTTTCATTGTAGGTATTTGCACCTCAGAAATCAGCAACTCAGACCAATCGGCGCTTGATTTATTGTTTTGTTAAGTGTCTAGACTTAAAAAAGTGTTAATAATATGTATTAAACTTAAAAGTATATGCATACATTTTTCTCCCCAAGCCTGGCTGTTAACCATTTACCAACTCATCTCTATATTGTTTTATAAACTTAGTTTGAGCTTAGTAGGTGGGTAATAGTAGAAGTCTAATCATAATAATAATAACTGGCATTTATATGGTGTTTTAAGGTTGCAAAATACTTTACACCCATTATCTCTTTTGAGCCTCACAACACACCTGGAAGTATCTGAACAAATTATGGTATGTCAGTGTAATGATACATTTCTTATCATGCCATGAGAAAAAATGAAGGGGATGGTTTCAGAGAAACTTCAGAAGACTTGTATGAACTGATAGGAAGGAAAGTGAGCAGGACCAGGAGAATAATGTATGCAGTAACAACCACATTGGAGCAGCTACGTGGCACCATAGTGCATAGTACGCCAGGTCTGGAGTCAGGAAGACTCATCTTGAGTTCAAATTTGACCTCAGACACTTACTATTTGACCCTGGGCAAGTCACTTCATCTTGCCTGCCTCAGTTTCCTCATCTGTAACATGAGCTGGAAAAGGAAATGGCAAACCACTCCAGTATCTCTACCAAGAAAATCCCAAATGAGGTCACAAAGAGTCAGACACGACTGAAAATGATTGAATAGCAACAAAAACAACCGGACTGTAAAAACAAATCCTGAGTCATTAGAATTAAATAGCCATTAGAGCACGATGAATGTGCTGATTCCGGAGGACCAGAGGATGCTCCCAACCTCCCGACAGAGAAGCGATAGACTCGACGTGCCCAACAAAGCCTACGTTTTCTGCCAAAACCAATAAACAAAGCACAAATATGTTTTGTTTGACTGTGCTTACATGTAACACGAAAAGGTTTTTATTGGGAGAAAGGGACAGTGGGGGGGATGGGATAGTGGTGATAGTGATGTGAAAATATGGAAAGAAAGAAAACTCATCAAAGAAATGTTTGTTTAAAAAAATAAATAAAGAGCGTAAGAGAGTTTAGACAGGGCACAGATAAGAAGGGCCATGTTGGCCTTGCCGTGTTAAACTGAGCTATGTTTTTAAAAAATCAGCCATCTGTGGTAGAGTCATAGTTTTACACGCAATCCTCTTTTCCATCCTTTGAATAGGAAAATGCTCATGTTTGTTGGTGACTGTCAAGTTTGTAAGTTAAAATAGATGTGTGTGTGTGTGTGTGTGTGTGTGTGTGTGTAAGACCAATTCTGACTTCAGTAGTTCATGACTTTGTGATCTTGGACAAGCTACTTCTTTATCTTTCCAGGTCTGTTTCTATAATCCACCTCTCTGGGCCTCAGTTTCCCCATCTATAAAGTGAAAGGGTTGAGTTAGATGACCTTTGAGGTCTCTGCCAGCTCTGGCTCTACACTCTGTGGCGGTCCCTTTCAGCTTTAGAGCTAGGATTTGTCTTCAACCATGACTTTTGTCCCTCCCTCACTCCCAACCCCTGCTGCTTTCTTCCCCCAAAGAAAGACCAAGCCTCCTCCTCCTAACTCATTGCAGCTCACCAGCCAACCAGGGAAAAGCCTTAGGAAGGCCGAGGGAAGGATGACCAACAAATCAAGGAGCTGGGGGCGGGGTTCTGGGAGCCTCAGCGGGGAAGGGGCAGACTTGCTTGGATGTGGTATTTAACATGTCAGACTTAATCCTGACTTTGGCCACTTAATTCCTGTATAACTTTTAGCAAAATCATTTTATAACAGCTTGAAATTCTATGGCTCTTAAAGCTGTCATAGTAGGCCATGCAAGCATTACCACCCCTGTTTCACAGATGGGGAAACTGAGGCCCAGAGGAATTAAGTCACCCGCCCAGAATCATACATATTCATGTCAGAGCAAAGGTTTGTCCCCCACTCTTCTGACTGCAAACCCAGAGCTCTTTTCCTTGACTATGTTTCTGCCTCAGTTTCTCCCTGTGGAAAAAAAAAAGTTAGTGGTTCTTTGCAGCTCTGAATTCTAGAGCTTTGAGGGCAGGAGGAGGAGCTGTGGGTGTAGGTGAGGACACTACCTCCCCCCCCCCATTCCTGGGGAGGCAGCAGGTACAGGGGGAGAAGAGAGGGTTAGGAAGGGCTGGGAACAAGAGGGCTTTGAGGCGGCCCCTATCTCTGAGCAAGACAGGGGAGGGGGAAGCGGAAGGAAGATAAGGTTCCCTTCTCATTTCCTACTTCGAAGTCAGAGATAACCCCATTGCCCCCAGCCCACGGGCTGGTGGTGGGCATACTTTTTCCGGAAGGAGGCTGTCTGCTCCTCCCTGGCTCAGGCTCCCGGAACCCCCCCCCCCAACTCTCTGAGCAGGTGAACCCCCAGGTGCTCCACCCCCACCCCTATGGGGGGCTTGGCTGGTGGTTATCAGGACATGCTAAACTGCCAGGCACTAGTAACCTGAGAAGTGCCTCGGAAGAGGTGGGAGATGATGGATAAGGGAACACGGAGGGCCAAGAGAGGAGGCTGGGGAGTGGAGAGGGGGACGTTCTCAGAAAGAGTAAGAATTTTCCCTGGAAAATGACCTGCATGCCAGTCCAACCTGAGTCAAAACTTACCCTAATACCAAGTAACCTTAAAGCTCACTGAGTCCAATCTCATTTTACATAGAAGGAAACTGAGGCCCAGAGAAGGCCCCAGACTTAACCCTGAGTCACACACAGTTTGCAAGTAGCAGGATAGTTCAGCTTCATGAAGACAGAAGTCTTGAAGTCTTGAAGACAGTCTCGTGGAGAGAAACCCATTGGGTTTCAAATCCTGACTCTGTAACATTCTACCTCACTTCTAAAGCACAATTAGCCCAAGTGATTTCCCATTCTTCAGGGCCAGGCTCAAACCCCCATCTCCTCCAAGAAGGCTTTCCTAGAGGTGACAGGGAGTTTACTGAGCAGGACAGTAACCTGGTCAGACCCATGTTTTAGGAAAAATCACCTTGTCATCAGAGTGTGGGAAGGATTGGAAAGGGAGAGATCCCACACAGGGATCTCCTCTACATTATTCCTCACAAGTGGATCATCCAGGCCCCTCCTTGGATATGGTTAATGACAGGAAACTTATTCTCTAACTAGGAGATCATTCCTTTTGAGGGCAGCTCTGATTGAGAAAATGTCCGAGCAGAATTCTTCCTTTCTTCCAGTGGCCACCCATTCATCTTAGTTTGGTTCTCAGCTAGGGACAGTGTTGGGTTCTGGCTCCAGCACAGGGAAGGAGCACCTCTGCTCTCTCTCCCTTCTTCCAAGTTTCCATGTTCTAAGCTCCCCTTTCTCCCTCTCTCTGTCCATTATCAGGGTCTTTCTGGATGAGTGCATCCTGAAACTCCCGAGAATAAATAGACAATTGGGAGGCTCTTGCACAGATGGAGTCCTTTAACCCGGGCACTGGGAAATGGAGACTCTTCTCACCCCCCACTCTCAATCCTTAGCCCAACACACACAGGGGATAGAATCCATGATGGCTTGGTAAGTGCTTCTTGAGTGAATGAATGGATGAATGGATGAGTGAATCATGGCCTTGGGGACATCCTTCCCTCCACCACCCAGGCAGCAGCATCTGCTTTTTCCTTTTCCCTAGGTTCCTGTCCCTGACACAAGAGCTGTGGGTTCACAGCTAGCCCTTACCACCCACTGCTACCAAGCTGAAGCCCCTGAGGAGTCATCAAATGTCAGAGCTGAAAGGGAGCTTAATAGTAATAGTAATGATAATAATGATGATGATAAGGAGGAAGAGAAGAAGAAGATTTGGCATTTACATAGGTCTGTAAGGTCTGTCTAGCTTATAACAGAGAATGTCTGAGCTGGGAAGGAACTTAAAATATGCAATGTCTTTTTTTTTTCCTCATAAAAAAAAACAAAAAATTTTTTAAAACCCCACGAATTTTAGTCCCAAGTTTTCTCCTTCCTTCCACCCCTTCAACACCCATTGAGAAAGGAAGAAACATGATACCCATTACATATATGAAGCCATACAAAACATTTCCACATTAGCCATGTTTCTCCCCCTCCTCCAAAGCAAGAAAAAGAAAAAGAAAAAAGTCATGTTTCAACATGTACTCAGAGTCCATCAGTTGTCTATCTGGAGGGGGAGAGCATTTTTCATCATGAGTCCTTCGTAATTGTTGTAGATCGTTGTGTTGATCAGAGTAGCCAAATCTTTCATAACTCATTATCTTCATAATGTTGCTGTTTTTGTATAGATTGATCTGCTCACTTCACTTTGCATCAGTTAATGTAAGTCTTCCTAGGTTTTCCTGAAGCCACCACCCTTGTCATTTCTTATAATGCATCAGTACTTCATCACAATCATTTAGCACGTCTTGTTCAGCCATCCTGAAAATTAACAGGCACTCTCTCAGTTTCCAGTTCTTTGCCATCACAAAAACAATTGCTCTAAATATTTTTGTTACAAATAGCATCTTTCCCTTTTTCTTTGATCTTATTAGAATGCAGACTTAGTAACGCTTGGTATTACCCAATCAAAAGATGTGCATGGATTTTTAGTCCTTTGGACACGGGTCCAAATAGTTTTCCAAATGGTTGGGCCAGTTCACAACTCTACCAACAGTGTGTTAGTGTCCCTCTTTTTCCATATCACTTCTAGCATTTGTCATTTTCCTATTCTGTCATCTTAGTAAGTTTGATTGACGTGAGATGGTACTTCAGAATTGTTTATATTTGCATTTCTTTAACTCTTAGTGATTTAGAGCATTTTTCACAACTATTGATAGTTTCGTTTTCTTTTCAAACTTCCTGTTCATATTCTTTGATCAATTATTAACCAGGGAATGGCTTTTATTCTTATAAATTTGGCTCAGTTCTCTATGTATTTGAGAAATGAGATCCTTACCAGAGAAATTTATTGGAAAAAATTTTCCCTAGTTTCCTGCTTTCCTTCTAATTTTGGTTGCATTGGATTTATCTGTGTAAAACCTTTTTAATTTCCTGAAATCAAAACTATCCATTTTACCTACTGTGAACCTTTCTATCTCTTATTGGATCAGGAACTCTTCCCTTATCCATAGATGTGGCAGGTAATTTTTCCTGTGTTCCCCTAATTTGTTTATGATGTCACCCTTTATGTCTAAATCAGGTACCCATTTTGAGCTTAACTTGGTCTGTAGTGTGAGGTGTTGATCTATGCCTAGTTTCTACCAGAACATGGAATGTCAATCAATTAATAAACATTTATTAATTGCCACCTATGCCAGGTATTATACCAGCTAGGCAAAACAATCCCTCCCGGTCGGTAACAAGACGGCCCCACCGGCTCCCGGTCCCGGCCGAGCCCCCGGCAACCCCCGGGGAGGTGGACGAACTGTTCGACATGAAGAACGCCTTCTACATCGGCAGCTACCAGCAGGGCATCATCAAGGCGCCGCGCGTCAAGCTTTCCAGCCCAGAAAAAGAAGTTGAAAGAGATGTCTTCTTGTACAGAGCTTATCTTGCACAGAGAAAGTATGGTATGGTACTGGATGAGATCAAAGCCAACTCCTCCCCCGAGCTCCAGGCCTTTCGAATGTTCGCAGAGTATCTTTCCAGTGACAGCCAAGAGAGATGCGATTGTTGCAGACCCGGATCGAAAGATGGCCAAGAATGTTGATGTGGCCAATATGACTTTCTTGTTGCTGGCCAATTCTATCTATTTCCACGACAAGAACCCTGATGCTGCTCTGCGCACATTGCACCAGGGGGAGAGCTTGGAGTGCGTGGCCATGATTGTGCAGTTACTCCTGAAGCTGGACAGATTGGACCTAGCCCACAAGGAGTAAAAAGGATGCAGGAGCAAGCTGAGGAGGCCATTCTGACGCAGCTGGCCACCGCCTGGGTCAATCTGGCCATGGGTGGTGAGAAACTGCAGGACACCTATTATATCTTCCAGGAGATGGTGGATAAGTGCTCCTCCACCCTGCTCCTATCAGTGGCCAAGCAGCCTGCTATATGGCCCAGGGCAAATGGGAGGATGCAGAGGGAGTTCTCCACGAAGCACTTGACAAGGACAGCAGCCACCCAGAGGCTCTCATCTACTTCATTGTCTTGTCCCAGCACCTGAGGAAGGCACCTGAGGTCACGAAAAGATACTTGTCACAACTGAAAGATGCCTACCGGTCCCATTCATTCATCAAAGAATACCAGAGCAAGGAAAATGATTTTGACCGGCTGGCTCTGCAGTACACCCGGAGTACATGAGGAGGGCCACAGAGGATTTATGGAGGGCCCTGGACTCTCCTCCCCTAGAAAGGAAGAAAACTCTCTTGACTGGCCAGTCTTCCCAAAGTGAAGCATTTGACTTTCCATGCAGGACCATTACTTTCCGAGCTAAAGTGATGCCCTTTCTTGCAGGCTGTCCTCAGCCTCCCTCAGCTCCAGGCTCCCAGCCATAGCCCCTTTTCTAATAAAGGCTCTTCAGTAAAAATAATAATAATAATAATAATAAGCCCTGCCTTCAGAGAGCTTACATTCCATCAGGGGAATCAGTATAACCACATATGCTATATGCATACAGTATAGACAATATATCTATGTATGTACACACATTAGATGTATTATCTATATGAATGTATGCATTTGCACACCAATATATAAACATATATTATATATGTATACATACCCACCCAAAATAAATGGAAGGTAATGGGAGAGGTATACTAGCAGCTGGGTAGGGAAGGATGGGAGTCAAGAAAGGCTTCCTCTAGGAGGTGACCCATAAGCTGAGGTCTGAAGAACAATTCTAGTCATTCTCAAAGGAAAAGGAGGGAGAGCAGGGTTGGGGCAGGGAGGCCAGCCCGGTGGGAAGGCACAGAGAATGAAAGTGGAGGGCAACATGTGAGGAACAGAGGAAGAAGGGCTCGGATCTCTTCGGTCTTGTGCCTGGGAGTAAGTCTTTTGTTGCTTTGATGTTCTGTGTTCCAACATTTTGTGCCCAAGGTCCCTCCCAGCTCTAACGTAAAATGTTAGAAAACAGAATGTCAGAACTGGGAGAGGTCTGAGAACAGAGATGGTCAGAGTTGGGAGGGGCCTTAGAATAGGGAATATGAAAGTTAGAACATTAGAACATAGAATGCCAAAACTATAAAACGTTTGTTCACAGTCCCTCACTTAGAAAATCTCCTACCTGGGACTGGAGTCTCAGTTGCCCTGGCTTATATTTGGGGCTGGCATTGGGTACCCTACAGGGAGAGGAAGGAGAATACCTAGGTCCTTCCTAGCCAGGGGTTGGGGTAGGCAGCAGAACACATGAAAACTCCACCTAGAAAGAAAGACGGGCATCAAATTGGAATCAGGGCTCCCTGCCACACTGCCAAGGAAGGAAGAAGAAGAGGAGATGGGGAATGACAGTGAGAAGAAGCCGTCAATCATGAGGAAGCTGGATTCATGTCTGAGTTGGGGGGGGGGGGGGTAGGGAGAGGTGCCCTGCTGACTGGTATGCCTTCCCCTCCCCCTACACTCTCCTTCCTCCATCTTCTCCCAGAAGCAGGATATGACTCTCTTGGCTACAAACACTAGGAGGAGGGAAGAGAGATCAGTCACAGAAATAACCTCTTTGGTTTACAATAAGATGGGAAATCCAGGTGCTGGATTCCTGGCATTTGACTTGATCTCAGAACAAGACCGCCCCAAACCTTCCCCAGGCCTTCCCCCTTGGTGGCCCCTAGCCTTAAGACTCTCCCCTTCCCCAGGTTGTTGTGAAAGCTTTCTGAGTGGGGCATAATGGGAAACCACAGAGAATGATATGCCGGAGATATCCTGGTCTCTGAGCCAGCAGCAACAGGGAAGAAGAAAGAGCCTGGAATATGGAATCAGAAGACCTGGTTTCAAATCCTGCCTCTGCTTTATGCTACCTGGGTGGCCTTGAGAAAGGCATTTAAGTTCTTGGATCCTCAGTTTCTCCATCTGTAAAATGAAGGGGATGGTTAAGAGGATTCATGAAGGTTTCTTTCCAGCTCCAAATCCTATCATCCTCATTTGGAACCATCCCCCTGTTCTCAGGAGCTGAAATGTCATCTTGTCTCCCCCAAAACATGACTTTCAGTGGATCACTCCTAAACTCAAGAACCCTCAATAACTCCCAACTGCCTGCCAGATAAAGTCCAAACTCCCTACCCTGAGACATGACTTCATCAATTCACTTCTCTCTCTGAGACTTAGTTTTCTCCTCTATCAAATAGAGGTTCATAACTTTAGAGATGTAAGAGAACTAGTAGGTCATCAGTGGTCCAAGAATCAGACTAGTTAGGTGATTAGCTTAATTAAGGTCATGGGAATAAAAATCTGGCTCCTAGCATCTTCTCCTGAACCACATGACTTCCTGAACCCTCTGCATTTCTGACTCCAAATTCCATATATTTGGGCCAATTTTCAAAAAAAGGAAGAAGACAGAACTCAAAGGGAACTTGACTTCAATTGCTGGGAAAATTCTAGAATAGATAAAAAAGATAGATGGTCAGTGGATACCTAGAAAGGGAAACAGTGATTTATAAAGAGGCAGCTGGGCTTCTGTAGTGGCAACCACACTGGCATCCCCAGGATGGCTGCTAGCACAGGTTCTTAGATCTGCTTTACTAGGAAAGATGACTGTTCAAGGAGTCAACAATCTTTTTAAAAATTATATTCATTAGTTCAGGGGGAAAATCAGCACTCTGAACTTGAGAGAAAATCCAAACAGAGAAAATACAAGCAGAGAAATAAAGACCAACAGACAGGGCTTCTAACTGCCTGAGAAATTAGCACAGATCAATAGACATGTCCAAGGCAATACATACATAGTCACCAGAGAAAGAAGCACCAATATCTGGGTTTTTCAAAGCTGGGGGGCTCCTTAATGGCTACCCAGAGTCTCATCTGGCCAGATCACAAGAACACTTCCAATGAGTGATCCCCAAAACAAAATGCTAGCCTCAGAGTATATATACCCTTTTTGGAGCCAGAGAGCATTACAAACCTCATGACCCACTGCTTAATTACAAAGTAACAAAACCTATGGACCATCCGGAAAAACAAGCCTCCCCTAATCAAACTTCTCTTAATGGGCTCCACCTGAGGCCTATTAATGGGCAGGAAGATCTTCTATCCAATTAACATAACAGCTTCCTCAAGCCTAGCCTGTGCCAGGGTCACCTCATTTTCATGTTAGCTCCCAAATGCATGGTGATCACATGGCCTGCCTTGAGGGATGATTGTGGGAGCAATGATGCCTTGGAAACCTGAAATCATGGTAGAAATATTACCACTTCCTCCTCCTCTTCCTCCTCTCCAACCATAACTGGGCAGTGCAGCTGATAGGCTTGGAGCCAGGAAGACTCGGAATTCAAATCTGGTCTCAAACACTTACTAGCTATATGACCCTGTGACTTTGATCTCTGTCTGTTTTAGTTTCTTCAGCTGTAAAATGGGGTTAGCCATAGTACCTACCTCCCAGATTTATGAAGATCAAGAGAGAAAGCACAGCAAATATGTTATCTATCATTATTATTAGCAAATGAGATAATAAAAGTAAAGGACTTTACAAACATCAGAGCTATACCTAACCATTCTCTTCCTCTCCTTCCTTTTCCTCTCCTCTTCCCTCCTCATTCTTTTCTCTTCTTTCTTCTCTTCCCCTCACAATGAAACCCCAACCTATTTTTTCATTCTCATCTTATATTCCTCTCTTTCATGCCAGTTACACTCCAGGCAAATTGGTCATCCTTCAATCAATTGATCAATCAAACATTTATGAAGCATCTACTATGTTGTCAGATGCTGTGCTAAGTAACTGGGGGTACAAAGAGGCAAAAGACAGTCTCAGCCCAGGGACCTGGCTTCCTTCCCCCTTCATAAGTGCCTCTCTGCATCATAAAGGCAGAGGATTCAGAGCAAGACATCACTCAGTCCAACTAGCTCATTTTACAAATGGAGAAACTGAGGCCCTGGCAAAGAGGAGGTGCTTATCTCAGGACACAGAGCTAGCAAGTAGCAGAGTCAGGATTCAAACTCAGCTCCTCTACTGCCAAATTTAGTGCTTTTTCCACTGCTCTCTACAGCATCTGCCCCAACTCAATCCTATCTCCTCCAGAAAGCCTTCTCTAACTACCTCAGGGATCTGTCCCTTTTCAGATCTTCTGACTGTCTGGACCAACTTCTCATTCTTGAATGTCACCACCATCATCCCCAACCATCCATTGAGTACACAAAATCTATCCTGATTCTCCAAGTACTAATGCCTTCCCTCATCATCTTGTATCTTTGTCATATATGTTTCTCTTCCAAAGAAAATGATCTTTGCCCTGAAAATGACTGAATAAAAATGATGAATTGGGAGTTTATGCCCAAGATGAGTATGGATACATTGCCCTTGAGGAATTCAAGTTACCCAAACTGGATGAGTTCTCTCCTTGATTCTGAAAGAGATGGGATTATGAAACCACTATCGTTGATATTGGAAAGATACTGGAAAGTGAGAGAGGAATCACAAAATCAGAGGAAGGTACATGTTGTCCCTGTGCTCAAGAAAGAGAATGGGGGCTTATAGACTATAGGCCAGTGAATTTGGCTTCAATTTCTGAGAAAATTCTAAGACAGATTATAAAAGGGGTGGCTGGTGAATGTCTAGAAAGGGGAGCAGTGATGGTTAAGAGCCAGTGGGTCATTGGCAAAGAATTGGAAATTAAGGGAATGCCCATCAATTGGGGAATGGCTAAACAAGTTGTAGTATATGAATGTAATAGGATACTATTGTGCTAAAAGAAACGAGAAACAGATAGACTTCCTATTTGCCTGTAGAGACTTATACAAACTGATGCTGGGTGAGAAGAGCAGAACCAGGAGAAGTACACAATTATAGATACAGTGTATGTGTGATGACCAACTTTGATAGACTGGACTCTTCTCAGCAATGCGGGGTTATAAGACAACTCCAAAAGACTCGTGATGGAAGGAGATGTCTATATTCAGAGAAAGAACTAGAAAGAACAGAGTTTGAATGCAGAGTGAAGCAAACTACCTACTCTCTTTCTTTTTCTTGTTTGGTTTTGTTTCCTCTTCTCATTGTTCATTCTATGGGTTACAATCCTTCTTTACAACCTGACTAATGTCTAATGTGAAAGCATTGGCAGATCCTATATTTGATTGTGTGCAGCCATGGGCGGGGATGGGGGAGAAGGAGAGGAAGGGGGAGAAAATTTGAAACTCAAGGGATTATGGGACTGAATCTTGTAAACTAAAAGTAAAAAACAAATAAAAAAAAAAAGAACCAGTTGGTCTTCCTCAAGACCAGGTCATGCCAGACTAACCTCACTTCCTTTGTTAAAAGGATTACTACCCCTGGGGATGAGGGGATGCTATGGAGAGAGTTTACCTGGGTCATGGTGAAGCATTGGATAAAAGAGTTTCATGTTCTTCTCATGGAGAAGATGGAGAGACATAGATGGGACTACAATACAATTAGATGTGCATTCAGAACTGGCTGCATGGGTGGACTTATGCCAATGTGGCAGGAGGTCTCCAGCGGAGGGTCCCAGGGATCTGTGCTTGACTTGGGTAATGGTGTAGCTGGCATACTGAACACATTTTGCAGATGCCACCAACCTTGGAGGGAGAGATGAAACATTAGTGTCAGGATCTAAGTGGATGTTGCCAGGCGGGTACGTTGGGCTGAATCTAATGAGATAAAAGAAGGCTTAAATTTAGGCACAAAAGCAACTTCACATGATGGCATGCATGGTTAGTTGGCAGTTACGCTGAAAAAAGAGCTAGGGGACTAAGTGGGCCAAAAGCGGTCAGTAGTGAGTTGTGTTAGTCAACAAGGCTGATGCAATCTTGGGCTGCAAAGCATCCAGGAATGAGGAGAGGGTGGTCCTTTCCTGAGGGCTGTGGTCAGCTTTGGGTACCACAGTTTAAGTTGGGCAATGTCCAGAGGTGAGCACCCAGGGAGGGGAAAGGCTTTGGGTTTATGTCAGATGAGAATCAGTTGAAGAGACTGGGAACCTTTAGCCTAGAGAGGAAAAGACTGGAGTGGACATGAGAGCTGTCAAGTGAAGGAGGGGCTTGCCTTCTTCTCATTGGCTCCAGAGGGCAGAGTCAGGATCCACTGGTGGAATATTCAAAGAGGCCAATTGAGGCTTGAGATCAGTGAAAACTTCCCAGCAGTGAGAGCAGCTTCGGAGTGGGGTGGGAGGCTTCCCCTTCCTGGAGGTCCCTGAGCAGGGGCTGGATGACCGCTTCTCCAGGAGATTATAGTGGGGATTCTCTTGGTGTATGTCTTTAGGTGGTCCTTGTGTGTCTTCCGGCTCTCAAATGCTAGGATACTCTTGCATCCTTCTTCTCCCCCCACTGCACAAAGCTGGGCACACAGCAGTAAAGCTTATTGCCTTGGCCAGGTCAGCTTTAAACTCAGAGCTACCTTGACCTTGGGGACACCTGCTCAGGGAGCTTCCTTCTTCCTCCAGCCATGCCCAGCTTGTAGCCTTGGAGACATCCTTCCCCAGGCCTGTGGGCAGCTTCCTCCTTCTGAAGGAATGGGAACTGGGACCTCCCTACTCCTGGTCCCATAGCTTGGGGACTTCTCTGTGGCCCAGGTGCCCCTGTCCTGCTCCTTAGTCAGCTGGGCCAAGGGCCAAGGGAATGGGGGGAAGTGCAAAGCTTATTTCTTCCCGGAAACTTCACTTCCTACCTGATGCTTATCTTTGCTCTCCTCCTGCTCCCACTTTCCTCTCTTCAGATCCAGATCCGGAGAGATGTGAAGGGTCCATATAAGGGAAGGTGGGGGGGGTACTTCCTTCCACCCTTCAGACATCTGGGGCCAAATGACTCACAGCTATTATTTGTGTAATGCCTAGCCAGCCTCGTGAGACAGGGCCTGCCTGTATCATTCCCATTTTACAGCGGGGAAGACTGAGGCACAGAATTGGAAAAAAAAAAAAGACTTGCCCAAAGTGACATAGTGGACAAATGACCACTCTGAGATTCACCTGTAGTCTCCTCTGCCCTCCCAAGCAGGAAGGGCCTTTTCCCACCCACCATCCCTGTTCATCTCTGACATTCTGTGATCCAAGGTCATCCTGCCCTGATGTTCCCCTAGTGACAAGCTCTGGAGTGGGGAAGTGGAAACAATGCTGCATCAAAGTCAGAGGACTTGGGTTTGAATCTCACTGAGTTCCTTCCTACTTGGGCGCCATTGGGCAAATCTCTTCTCTTCTCTGGGGTGAGTTTCCTCAGCTCTAAAATGAAGGGGCTAAATGAGAAGGTCTCTACCATTCCTTATAGCTCTGAATGGCAGGTTCTGTAATGCTCTACAGCAAGTGATCCATCCCCCTGAGAATCCAACCAGGTTTCCATCCCCCTCTGGCCTAAGACGGGGATGGGGGTGGGCTCCCAGGGGTCACTGTAGGTACAAGCTGAGCAAGGAGGCCTGGTTCTCCCTAAGTCATTCCTGGGGCCTTGTTACCCCCCCCCCCCATCAGACCATGAGCTCCCTGAGGGCAAACGCTGTCTTTTGTCTTCCTTTGCACTGTCGGAGCTTAGCACACAGTAGACACTTAATTCTTTTAGTATTGATTTATTCAACTATTAATTTATTTGTTTTTTAAAAACTTTATTGATTTAATGAATAAACACTTATTGACTGGCAGTCTCTGAGGTTGCCTCCCACACACTGTGCCTACATAGTCATTTAGTATGTAGAGAGCTGCGTGGAGCCCATTAGAATGTGAGCCCCTGGAGGACAGGGACCTTGTTTCTGCTTCACTTTCTATCTCCAGGGCTCAGCACAATGTCTAGTATACCGTAAGGACTTAATGAATGTTTACTGACTAACTGATTTGCCTGGGCACTTTCCTCCTGTGTAATATAAGGATGCTCTTGAGATCCCTCCCGGTTCTAAAATTCTGTGACGATTCCCTGCTCATAGTAAGTGCTGAGTAAATGGCTTTTCAGGGTTCATTCATCTATTTCATTATCCTCAGAAGGAAAGCTCTCTCTCAGAGGAGGATGGGGGTCGGGTGGGAGGGAGGGAAGCCTTCCTTGAGGAGAAGAAACTTAGCTTGGAAGATGAAATGGGCTTTGCTTAGGTAGCGATGGGAGGGAGGGGGACATGGAGCATTCCCAGGCCCTCATCCCAGCGGCTAGTGCCTTTAATCAATCACTCAATCAACAGGCATTTATTGAATAGCTACTGCATGCAAGGCAGACACTATGTCAAAGACTGACACAATCTCTGCTCCTCTTGGTGAGCGCATGTCTAGTATCTGCTCTCTAGTATCTAGTCTATATCTGTTTATTTTCTTCTTGTCTCTTGAATGTAAGCTCCTTGAGGGCAGGGACTGTTCCTGTTAGTCCTGGAACACAACAGGTGCTTTCTTAAGCTCTTCCCACTGTGGCTCCTGCCCCCCCCTACTCCCACCTCACAGAGTACCCACGGCCTTCCTCCCCCATCCCCGTGTATCTTGTTCATCAAATGTTGGGTCCTTTTTCAGAGTCTCAGGAAGGAGCCCGAGGAGATACTGAGTTCAAATACCCTTGTTTTACAGATTAGGGAACTGGGTCCTTAGAGAGCTGAGGTCATTTGTTCCAAGTCATTCAGAAGGGGCATTACATTGGGTCAGGAATGGGATGGCTGACAATGAAACTGGAAGCCAGAGAAGGGATTTCCCTTGTACAGGAGGTGGGGAGATGCTCTGCCTAGAAGACTAACCTTCCTGGGGGTGATGCCCCAGGGAAGGGGGCAGCTCTCCATTCAAGGAGTGGGGGAGGCAGGTGGTGAATGCTCTCCCCTTCCTTTCTCCTCTTGGCCAGGCCTGGCTCCCACCTGGGTGCTGACTCACAGGAGCTCTGGAGTGTGACCATATGAGGCCTGGGACCTCTCCACCCACGGCCTGCCCAGCCTGGGCCTAGAATAATAGGTCATAGAGATCAGGTCAAACAAGGGAAGCAGTGGGAGAAGACTCTGTGTCCTGCTGCCCTTTCAACCTGAGCTCTGGGGAAATGAAAGGGCCCAGGGGAGACCCAAGGGGATTTCTCAAGGCAAGACCAAGACTTCCAGAATATGGAACTAGAAGGAGTCTGTGAGATGCCCCGTTTAAAAAAATAAATTGATAAAGCCCAGAGAGGGAAAGCATTTACCCAAGGTCACACAGCAGAGCTGGGACCCCAGTCAGGTTGATTGATTCTGAGGGGCACTAGGCCAGGTTTGGGGCAGGAAGAATGGGGGACAAGGAAATCGAGGAAGAAACAGGGAAGCCCCCTGCAGCTGTGTCCCTCCAACAGAGATCTGAAGCCACAAACTGCCCCAGGGACCCAACTGCTTCTAGCCTATTTCTGGACCCAAGCTATATTTAGCTGCTGAGCAGGGACCAGCCACCCGGATGTAGGTCAGGAAGCGAGAGGCTGGTGTCATTTTCACAGAGACACCTAGACACTGGCCTTGGCCATCCACCCACAGGCATATAATCACAGATATGTACTGGCACACTCTTATACATGCCAACTGGGAGAAGCACACACAAGCACACCGGTGCAGGCACACACATGTATGTGTGTGTCACATGTGCATGCATGTCACCAATCACATGCATGTGAAGTCACACACATGTACCATATTTGTGCACATACGCAGACAGGTGTATTTATTTTACAGATGAGGAAACTGAGGCAGGCATTGAAGAAGTGACTAGAGCAATATAGCCAATGTCTGAGATTAGATTCCAACTCGGGTTGCCCTAACTCCAGGCTCTGTGCTCTGTCCAAGGTACCACCTAGCTGCCCCATAAGGAAAACAAGGTCCTGAAGTCAAGTGATTTGCCCAAGGTCACAAAGGGAGCCAGTCAGATCCCAGCTGCCTGACCCTCGTCCCTTGTTCCACATGATGCAACCTCCTCCTAGAAATGGATAAAGAGAAAAGCCGGTTGGTGCTATCAGGAGAAGCTTCCTGGAGGTGCTGGGACTTGAGCTAAACCTTGGAGGGTAGGGAGGATTTAGAACAGTAGTTCTCTGGGTGCTTGGAGGAGGGGACACTTGGGGGAAAGGGGTGTGAAAACAAGGTGGAGGAGCCGAAAAGTAATCCAGTAAGGGGGGAGGGGAGTCATGATCTGAGCAGTGCTTACAAAGATTAATGTCATAGTTTCTGCTGGATGGGTTGGAGGCAGAGACCCTGAGGATGGAGGTCAGGGCATTTGATCAATTAAAACATTTTAATTAATTTAAAGTGGCTCTGTGATAAAAGCCCTCAAATCCAGCCGCTTAGTCTTTACTTTTGTTCAAATATGGATTTTCATTTGTTGTATTGACTCTAAATGGAGATGCCAGTCCTAAATGATGAAGCCATAATGGTGGTGGTACCAGTGGGCTTGTTGATAGTCGTGGACACGGATGTGATGGTAATGATGGTGCTGTTGGTAACTATGGTGCTGTTGGTAACCATGGTGCTGTTGGTAACCATGGTGATGTTGATAGCTGTGATGGTGACGTGCCCTTGAGAATGAAGATGGTACTGATGGTGATGTTGATGGTTGTGGTGGTAATCACAGTGATGTTGATGGCTGTGATGAACACATGACAGTGAGGATGATGGTCATGCTAATAGTGATGTTGGTAACCATGGTGATGTTGATGGCTGTGATGAACACATGACAGTGAGGATGATGGTCATGCTAATAGTGATGTTGGTAACCATGGCGATGTTGACGGTTGTGATGGTGATATGTCAGTGAGGATGAAAGTGATGTTGATGGTGATGTTGGTAACCATGGAGATGTTGACAGTTGGGATGGTGATATAACAGTGAAATTGAGGGTGATGAGAATGATGCCAGTGGTGGTATGGTGAGGACAGCTGAAGGGCAGATGATGGCACCCAGCTCAAGGTTCAGCTCAGAAATGCCTTTGGCATATGGGGAATGGGGATACAGAGGGAGACCTAGGGCAGTGAGTTGTTGCTGTCCTACCCTCTGCTCTAGGCTCAGTCTGGGGGTGTGATTATTTCCAAAGCCACTGGCCAGGCCTGGGGCTAATGTGCCCACATTTCCTCTTGCCTTGCAGGGGTCCCCACCCCCATGCCTACCCTTTCCACTGAAGGCTTCCTTTTGTGTGCCTGGGACAGAGGGCCCTTGTACAGAGCAGACACAGGCCCAGCTGCTCAGGCCAGGAAAAGGGCTGTTGTCAATATGGCCGAGAGCCCCAGTGCCCACGCTGGGTGATGAGCTCTTTCCGACGTCCTTTCGCCCAGATCCCCCACTCTTGTCCCCCCAGCCAGTCAGTCCCATGCTCAGACCAGCTGGGGGCAGGGTGCGGCTGAGCCTGAAAGGTCAGGTCATTCTACAAGGCCCATATGAGTCAGCAACGTGACATGGCATCCCCAAATCCCTCCTGCCCCCAGGCTGCCCAAAGGGGTGTGGTGCCCAGATGGGGGCAGAGGGCAGCCCCTTCCCCCCTCCTCTGCCCTGGCCAGGCCCGAGCTAAAGCATTAGCCCCAGTTATGGGCACCACAGTTTAGGAAAGCCTCCGACACACTGGAGATTGGCCAAGGAGGGGAACTGGGGGTGGTGAAGGGCCTTCCTTCACACCATATGAGGAGGCATGTGTAGCCTTAGAAAAAGAAGACTGAGGGGAGACTGGGTGCTGTCTCCAGGTATTTGAAGAGCTGTCACGCAAAGAAGGGATTAGGTTTGTTCTGCCCAGAAGGCAGAGCTGGCAACAATGGATAGGGGCTGGAGAGAGAGAAATGACAGCTGCTTGGAGTTGTAGTTAGCCGGATCCAGAGGTAGTGAGTTCCCCGTCACTGGGACTGTTCAAGCAGGAGACAGCAATAACAACAGGGCTAATAATGGTAGCTAACATGTATATAGAGCTTGGGCAATGACAGATGCTCCAGGCACCGAGCTCAGTCTTCATGGGAGGTGTTCAGAGAAGGGGCTTCTTGCTCAGCTTCGGGTTAGAGGATGGCCTCTGAGAGCCCAGCAGGCTCTGGTCTTCTCATCCCACATGGCCCAGAATTCCCAGGGCATTGTTCAGAGCTTGGTCCCCTCCTGCAGGGATCGGGAGATGAGGCCTTTGGCGTGTCGGGGGCGGGGGAGGGGGAGGCCCATGAAACACCTGAGATTCACTGCTGCCTTCCCACCAGCCGCGGGCACATGCTGCCAGTGTCTCCACCTGCCCCGTAGTTCAGTGCTTTGGGTCAGTGCATTATTGCCTGAAGGGGCCACTTGTCCACCTTGAGAACCTGACTGCACAGATGAGCCTTTCCTGGCTTTAGAGCTGGAAGAGACTTGGAAAATCAAGATCAACCCTCTCCTTTTCCAAAGGAGGAAACTGGCCCAGAGGGGGGAAAGACACTTGGCCAAGTCGCTCAGCCTGCAGATTTGAACCCAGATCTTCTGACTTAATCCTATGCACTCTTCACAAAGATTGTTGGGGGGGCAGGCAGGGGAGTCAGCTGCCCAAGGTCACACAGAGAGGCAGCCCCCAGCCCAAAGGCTTCACATTCTACCTTCTGTCTACTGCGCAGATTTTGTCTCTGTCACCCATCAGGGAGCAGGACCCTCCAGGGACTGGTCCCAGAGCAGGAAAGTTTTGGTCCCTGGGGAGGGAGTGTTGGAGGATCCCAAGGTCCAGGGAAAGTTGGGCCAGAGGGCCCTGTTTATCCATGAGGCAATATGAACAGTAGAATCATAGAATGTTCAAGCTAGGAGGGGCCTCAGAACAGGGGGTGTCAGAGCTGGGAGGGAGCTGGTTGACTTCATTTGCCAGATTGGGCAAATGGGGTGATTAGTCTTGGAGCTGGAGTCGTCATCCAGGTATCCATCTCAGGCCAGGGCTCTCTCTGTTAGATTAGATGAGCCACACTCAGGACCCTGGGCCTGGGTTCAGGTCCTCCTGGATGCATCTGACTGTGCGAGCCTTTGATAATTCTCTAAGAATATGGGCGGAGGAGCCAATGCTGACCTGCATGGAGAGAGGCAGTTTCCCTATCAAGAATTATCCAAATCACTGAAATCCCAAGTCCAAGGGGAAAAAAGCCAAGTCTGCTAATAGTAACAAGGAACAAAGCCTGTGGCCTCAGCAAATGCTTTCCTCTCTGTGACCTTGGACAGTAGCTAACCCAAGGCTTGTTGACTAATACAAAATGACAGAGGAGGGCACTGAGGCAGGGAGAGGGGGAACCTGGCACTGAGGGTGCAGGGAGGGGGGTCCCCAGAGACAAAACCAAAGCCGCCTGTGCTGCTATGGTCCTGCCTCTGTGTCTCCGGCCCCTCCTTGTCTCCCTCCAGGCAGGCCTCCTTCTCCCCCAGGTTCCCTGGAGCATTCCTCTCTCTCCATCTGGCCAGTCCAAAGCCCAGCCCAGGAGCAGCAGGAAGAGAGCCAGGCGGCAGCCCTGACTGCTGGCCACCAGCACCCCCTAAAGGCGCTGGGTTTGCTTGGTGACCTAGTGGTGGAAATGACCACAGAGAAGCCCCCTGACTGGGAGAAGCTGGGGAACACACAACTCTTGAATTGGGGGGAAGTCTTAAAAGGAGGCTGGCCAAGAACATGGGAGGGTTAGGACAGTTGAGTTGTTCATGCCACAGACCCTGCCCAGTTCTCCACAGGGGAGACCTAGAGGTCTGAGACTTGTAGGCTAGCATTAGGAGACTGAGAGCACTAAGGCAGCAGAGCGAGTGTTCTAGGGACCCGAGTTCAAGTCCCAGCTTGGTCACATATTAGCTGAGTGACCTTGGATAGGTCACTTACCTCTGAGCCTCAGTTTCCTCATCCATAAAATTAGTATGTTGGCCTACATTGGAGTTTCTTCACCTTTGGTGTTTCCTGGGTCCCTCTGGTAGTCTGGTTAAGCTCAGAGACCCCATCTCAGAATCATGTACACATTTACATAAAATAAAATACAGAGGATTGCAAAGAAAACTTATTGAAATAAAGATGTGATTTCCCCCCCCCATCCAGGTTCACTGACTCCCTGAAATCCACTCACAGACCCCCCAGAGAGACCCCAGCTTAAGCACTCCCAGACAAGGCGATCTCCCAGGTATGGAGAAGCTTCTAAAACCACCCTATGACCTGGGTTCTGGCCCCTCCTCTTTCCCAACTCATGGGGTGGCTTTGCCTTTCCCTCAGTGGGTCTCAGATGCATCTTCCATAAAACCAAGGGGTCTGATTTAGATGCCCCAAAGGTCCCTCACACATCAAAAATCTTGGGTCCTCAACCCAGAATCAATCAACATCGTGTTCACTGGGTTCAGAGCTGGGACCTTGGGTCCCTGCCCTCCTGGGGCTCAGAGTCTGCTAGGCAAGGAAAGACACAGACACAGAGACCAGGATGCAGAGGGCCTGAGGGGCTGGGAGAGGATGCCGCTGCAGAGGAGGAAGGTCATCCTCACTGCAGACCTTTTGGCAGAGGCGTCACCAGATGCATAGACGGCCGGCCGGGTTATGGTAGAGAGAATGGGTGATGCTGAGCTTGCAGTGGGGGGACACGGGTTTGAATCCCATCTCTGAGATTTCCTGGCTCTCTGTCCCCACATTGCCTCCTCCAGACTCAGTTTCCCCTTCTGTAAAATCAGGGCAGCATTCCTTGTGCCTACAGCAGAGGGCTATCAGGAGGCCTAAATTAGATGCAGAGTGTCGAGGGCTGCTGTTAAACTTTGAAGTGTTTGATAAAGCCCGGCTCTTATTGTTATGTGAAAAAAGACCAGCCCAACTGTAAGCAGGGGCAGGTGGGTGTGGAGCCTGTTGAGGCTGGGGTGTCCAGTGCTACCCTCTCCTCCCTCCCCATTCCAAGTGGAGGAAAGTGAGAGAAGTGTTTGGGGAGATAGCCCTGGCCTGGAGCTCCAGCCTGTCTCAGCCATAGCCGGGCACAGGGAGGCCTAGGCTCATATCTCTAGAGCTGGAAGGAATGGCAGAGACCAGCCAATCAACCTCCCATTTTATGGAGAGAGAAACTGAGGCAAAGAGAGCTTAAATTACCCACCCAAGGTCACAGCCCAGGCAGTGTAAGCATCACAGGTAGGATTTGAACCCAGATCCTTGGACTCCAAAACTAGTTCCCTTTCCATACTTTTAGGACACCATTGTGATAAGGATGGGCTAGAGCAGCAGTTCTCAATCTGAGGGTCACGACCCCTTTGGGGGTCAAACGACCCTTTCACAGGTGTCACAGGGGTCGCCTAAGACCATCGGAAAACACATATTTCCAATGGTCTTAGGAACCAAGACATGGCTCCTCTATCCGTCTCCAGGCGGGTCCACCCACATGCACATATGCCCAGATACACCTACATATGAATATTAAAGGGTCCCAGCATTAGGAAGGTTGAGAACCACTGGGCTAGTGGGTTTACGCTGCCCCCAGTCATTTGTGGCTTTCTAGTGGTGTTTTTAGGATAAAAGAAAGCTTTCCACAGAGCCTGCCTTAGCAGGCCTGTTCTTTTTCACTCCCCTTCCCATTCTCTGTGCGCCAGCAAAGCTGCCCTACTAGGAGCTTCCCTATCTGACACTCCATCTCTTACCCCTGGGACTTTGCCCAGGCAGTCTCCTGTGCCTAGCATGCCCTCCCTATTCCCCTCAGCCTTTATCTTTCTTCTTTCTTTATCTTTCTTCAAAGCTTGGTTCAACATAGGGGCAGCTAGGTGGTAAAGTGAATAGAGTACATGCCCTAGACTCAGAAGGACCCGATTTCAAATGTGACCTCAGACACCTATGAGCTGTGTGTCCCTGGGTAAGTCACTTAACCCTGATTGTCTAAAGAAAGAAAAAAGTTTAGCTCATCACTTCTTATGCAAAGTCTTTCCCCTCAAGACCCTTTCTAGTCCCCAACCCTTTCCCAACTGACTCTATTTACTCAATATATATTTTATATGTAGTTATATATAGCAGCTAGGTGGTGCAGCAGGTAGAGCCTTGGGCCTGGTGTCCAGAAGAGTCTGAATCCTTCCTCAGTCACTTACTGAGTAGCCACGGGCAAGATGCTGACCCACTTTCTGCCTGTTTCCTCATCTATAAAACTGAGATAATAATAGCACCTACGTTAGTGTTCCTTTGAAGATCAAATAAGATGTTTGTAAAGCACTTTGCAAACCTGAGTTAGATAAATATTATGTATTCTTTACTATTATCCAGTTTATATTTGTGTAGAGGGCCGCTAGAGGTCCGTGGCTAGAGCAGTGAGCCTGGAGGCAAAATTCTGCTTTAGTCACAAGCTATCATGCCTATGATTTCTCCCCAGGAGAATGTAAACTCCCTGAGGGCAGGGATTCTTTTACAGATAGTTTTGTGTCCCTACTGCCTGGCACAATGCTAGGCACAGAGTAGACACTTAGTTGAATGGTTTGTGGAATGAATGAGTGAATGAATGAATGAGTGAATGAATGAATGAGTGGATGAATGAATGAGTGGGCATCAAGAGTTGGGCATTCATTAACGGAGGTGATGGTGAAGAGTCAGAACTGACCAGTGGATGGTGGTGGGCCTTGAGGATGGTAATACCATCTGGGAAAGTCAGAGAACAAACCTCTCCAGCTTAGGAGAGCTGGGTGGCCTGGCCCCCTGTGACAGGCCAGCAAAGCTCACACACTCCTCAGAATCATGTTATTAAATGCATTGAACAAAATCCTGAGGATCACAAAGGAAACCATTTCTCCAGAAAGGCAGTGATCCAAGTGAATTTGAGTTCCCAGATCCCAAGTGACAAAGCCCTGGCTGAGAAGGAGACCCCAGTGCGAGGCTTTCCTCTACGCTAGATGAGGATCTTCCCTTCTCAGGGCCTCAGGCTCCTCATCTGTAAAAGGAGTTGGTCAAACCCTAGACAATCTCTATGGTCTCTTCCAGCCCAGACACTCCATCTATGAGTCTATTTTGACCCTCCAGCTAGTGTGCCCCACCCCCTCAAATCCTGCATTTCCTTGGGGAACAGCTTGGTCAAAGCCTTCTTGAGCAGAGCAACCCTCAGCACCGGAGCACCCTCTGGCTCTCTCTCCACCCCACAGCCTCCCTATCTGCCTTTTCCCCCTCTTCTCTGTCTCTTTTCCTTTGCTTTACTTATCTCACTCTCAGTCCCTCTATCTTTCTCTGTACCTTTCCCCTCTCTCTGGGTCCCTCTCCCTCCCTGCTGTTTCCCTGCCTTCCCTTCTCTTTGTCCCTTCCCTTTCTCCTCTCATCACTGGACCTTATCTCTATGCTGTTCTTTCAGTGACTCCTCTCTCTGTTCCTCTGTCCCTCCCTATCTTTTCAGCCTGTCCCCTGCCTTTATCTCCCACTTGGCCCACCTCTGTCTCCCACTGTCTCTGTCTCTCCCTGTCCATTTTTTTCTACCTTTCCCTTGTCTCTCTCCGTCAGCCTCTTTGCAGCAAGGTTCCCTCCCTACCTGTTGGAAGGAGATACCTGTGGAGATGTTTGTGCACAGGCTTTGATGATGTAAATGAGGTGGCTGGCTTCCATGTGTCTCAGGGCCCTTCCGGCTCCGACATTCCACAGCCCTATGACTTTGTGATGAGGTCTGTCTGTGCACGCCCCTCTGCCTGTGTTTGTGTCTCAGTCTGCCTGCTGCCAGTCTGTCTGTCTATCTGTCTATATATCTGTCTCTCTTGGTCTCTGTCCTGGGTGGGGGGATGGAAGAGATCCCCCAGCCCATACTGGGGGCAGCTCCCCAGACTATCAGTGGGCCTGCTAGAGATGTTAAAAGCCACGGGACTATTTAAAAATGAATGATAGGAGAGATGGGTCTCCTTCCCAGGGCACAAGGCATGGGGGCCAGATCCCTGGGGGGTGGGGGAGTGGGAACCAGGGTGAGTCAAGGTGCCCTCCCCAGGGAGCTGAGTCACAAATCAAATGTATAAGGGATAGAGAGAGGGGAGAGATAGACACATACAGAAAGACACAGATAGGAGAGAGACAGAAGAGGCAGAGGGAGGGAAGGAGAGAGAGAGAGAGAGAGAGAGAGAGAGAGAGAGAGAGAGAGAGAGAGAGAGAGAGAGAGAGAGAGAAAGAGAGCCCTTGGCCAAGATGTTATAGAAGAAATTCAGGAAGGGGGTGGATAAGTAAGTTGACCTCCCTTCCAGTTCTAGGAGTCATGAGAGTTTTTTCCTCTGAATGGTTGAGCTAGACCTTTCCCCCTCGAGGTCAAAACATCACAAATTTAGAGCTGAAAGGGGCCTTGGAGGTTACTGAGCTCAGTTTCCTACCCCCACTCCATCTCATTCTGTAGATGAGAAAACTGAGGCACAGAGATCCTAAGTAATTTAGCAAGGGTCTCGTAAGCAGTGAGGGTCTAAGGGTGGAATCTGAACCCAGGTCCTCCTGCCTCCTCCAAGCTCAGCTCCCAGTGTACCTCCATCTGCTGCCTCTCAAGTCACCTAATGCCACTGTGCCCTCACTCTCCATTTTTCTGTTGCAGAACCTGAGATTCTGAAATCAGTTTGCTCTTGGCTGCATAGCACATGGATAGGACTTACTTCACTCCTCAAATGCTCCTTCTACTACCAGAGTTGAGCAGCAAGGACCTCATCTTTGATCTCATTTAATCTAATATCACAGGCATTTATTAAGCAGCAACCAGGGGCAGGGGGTGAGGCTAGGTTGGTGCTGGGGCTACAGAGACAAAACAAACCCGAGCCCCTGCCCTCAGAGAGCCTGCATTCTCCTAGTATCATTTCAGGGACTTGCAAACCTCCAGAATCCCCTCCCTGCTTCCTTCAAAGATTAATTTGGTGGCAGTCATGAGGTAAAGCAAAGATAAGTGAGCATTGATAAGAGTCAGGGGACCCCCCCCCCCATGATGCTTCCTGCCTGTGTGATACCTCTCCTGGTCTCAGTTTCCTTCTCTGTAAAATGAGCGGGTTGAGCTCTGTAGCTTCTGAGGCCCCTTCTACCTATTCTGGATTTAGAACCCTGTGACCCCAAGGGTTTAAAACCCCTTCTGTTTAAAGATCCCCAGTGACAGGGCACACATACCTCCCTAGGCAAGTAATGCCATTAAGGGACAGCCTGTTAGAAAGTAGAATATAGATCATCAGGGGGTCCTTACAGGTCGCCTAACCCAATTCTCACTTTACTGAGGAGACACAAAGAAGGTAATAGAATTGCCCAAAAAATACCCTTGTGAAATATAGTTCTACAACCTGGATCTACTGTGTCTGGGGGGCAGGCAGGGGAAATCAGGAGGAGAGGAGTTGGTAGGAGAAGTGGGAACCAAAATTCAGGGTAGGGAACTGGAAAAGGGGATGAATGGGACTGGAAGGGCCCCTCATTTTGCAGAGGACACAAGTGATGGACCAAAGAGATAAAGCTAGAAATGATCTATGGTCAGAACCCAGGTCTGCCCTCCTCTACATACAGTCTCTGTTCCAGAGTCTCTGCCCGAGGCAGCAGCCTCCGTATGAAGCAGAAATGGCCGAAGGACACTGAAGGAGGGTCAAGCCCAGGTCACTCCCTCCCTCTGCCTTGTCTCTCCCAGCCTGGTGGGTGCTTTGGTTAGTCTGGCTGACTTGCATTTTTCTCCTTCCCTTTTTATTTTTTATTACAAGGGACAACTGGCTGAGCAGATAAGGGAAGGGGGAAATGAAGGGGTTGTAAAAACCAAAGAGACACATTTGAAGCTTTTTAAAGAAATCAGAAGTATTACACAGAAGACCTGAGTTTGAATCCTGGGTGGCTGCCTACATGACTTTGGGTAAGTCAGTCCCCCTCTCAGAGACTGACCTTTCTCATCTGTAAATGAAGGGCTTCTTCATCCTTTCTCATCTGTAAGTAAAAGGGTCTGGAAGGTGCCTTTCCTGATCCATGACTCTGTCCCTAAACCCAAGGATCCAGAAAGGTTTGATCAATCTGTCTGGCAATAAGCATTTATTTTTTAAATTTTGATTTGATTTTTTTTTCAATTAACAAACATTATTTTTTAAATTGAAATAGATTAATTTTAAATTTAAGCATTTATTTTCTCTTTCACTCTCTTCATCCATTGAATAACAACAACAAAATAAAATATAGTCAAGCAAAGAAAATTCCCTCATTTTAGCCATTTCCCAAAATGCACATCTCATTCCGTGCCCTGAGCCTATCTTCTCTCTGTCAGGAGGTAGGTAACTTATTTCATCTGGAGCCCTTTGGCATCCGGGTTCTGGAATCAGGTGCATCAATCAGAGCTTTGGAGTTTTTCAAAGCTGTTTTCTCATTTCAAAAAGTATTTATTAAGCAATAACCTCCCCCCAGCATGAGCTGGACACTGTGTCTGGGACACAACGACAGAAATAAAAACGATCCCTGCCCTCAGGAAGCTCCCATTCTATCAGGGGAGGCAACGCGTATAGATATAAGTATATGCAGAATAAATACACAGTGACTGTAAGGTCATCTGGGGAGGAGGGAGGGAAAGCACTAGCATCTGGGAGAGAGGGACAGTTCTAGAAAGTCATCACACAAGGCTTTAGGAAGGAGGAGAGTGAATCACTCATAGGATCTTGAGCTAGGAGGAAAGATTAAAGACTTTTAGAAACTGTTAAATGAGAATGCTCTGGAGCTCAAGATTCCTTGAGTCTTGACCGAGAAGGTCCTAGGACCCCAGGAAGCTGGGCTGGATCAGCCCACTGCAAGATCTTGTGTATGCTCTGGATGGGCGGGACAAGGCTGGAGTCTAGGGCCCCTGGGGTTGCCAGGACAGGGACACACACCTTCCACTGATCCTCAAATCAGTCCAAATGATGATGAATGGTGAGGGATCGGGGTCTTGTTTCTTCTCCAGCTTCCTCACTCACTTGCCCCTAGGCTCACAGTTCCTCCAAGATGGGGCCTCTTACCTGTGCTATAAGGAAAAGAGGAATACACCTGGGCCAGGTGGGAGGGGCATGGAAGAGTGGCAATGCTTCATCATGAAAATGGGGAGGGGGGACTACAGAATCTCTATGGCCCCTCTCAGTTCTAACGTCCTAAGTTCAAAGGTCTCTCTCAGTTCTGATATTTTGGCTTCTAAGGTCTCTTCCTGATAAGACATTCAGTGCTTCAATAGATGCCTCCCCAGCCCCATCCCCAACAAATTATTCTGAGTCCAGAGCTTAGAGCCTGACGGGAGTGTGTGTGTTGAGGAGTGGGGGCTGCACATGAGAAGCTCATAAGAATGAGGAGGGAAGAATCTCCCAGACCCTCCAGCCTCTTCTCCCCTCCCCAACCACCATCCTAAACCTCCCTCTCTTGGGCAATGACAGATGGGGAGAGAAAGGGGGAAATGGGAGCCGCTGGCATTTTCAGACATCTCTGTGCATTCCTGCTGCTGACTGGCAGCAGCCTCAGGCCCCAGGAAGGCAGGGCATGGGGCCCCACCCCCAGCCCCTTCACACAGCTCCTATTGTGCTCCCCGGCAGCAGGCACCGGGGCTGGGAACCTGCCAGAGCTCCCCAGTCCCCCAGCCTCTCTCTCTCCACTCACCTTGGCTGGGCTCGCACTCTTGAAGGCAGAAACAGTCGTGTTTTCAGGGGCCAACAATCTTGTCCTCTGGGAGATAGTGGAGACCACTCGTTTGACAGATTGGGAAACTGAGACTCGGAGAGAAGACCAGCATGTTATAATGACAACATTCATTCCTTTGCCTGGGGCTTTAAGACTTACAGCAGTGTGATCTTGGCTAAATCATTTCCCGTCTCTGAGACTTTGGACTAGATGACTTCTTGGGTTCCTTCTGTCTCCAAGTCTATGAGTCCGGGAGTGTGTGTGTTAGTAACTCTTATAGATGAGAAAATAGCTTCAGGGAGAGGTGACGTCACTTGGCCAAAGTAACACAACTAATACCGGCTTATAGATGGGGTTCCAACTCAAACAGCAGGAGAGGGTCAGGAGTGCTGGGTTTGACTGGTCCTATGACCCTCAGGCCCAGAAACCTTCCCTTCCTGAGCCTCAATGTCCTCATCCATAAAATGAGTGTAATAATACTTTGACTGGCCACCTCACAAGGTTGTTGTCAGAATCACTGACAGTAAACATTTATGGAGTGTCTCCTAGGAGCAGGTCCTGCCCTCATCCAACTTACAGTCTAAGAGAAAGATAAGATGCCCACATAATAACACAGTATTCAGTGATAACGTCCCAGGAGAGGGGCCAAGTGCTGGGAGGTTGTGTAACCCAGCCCCTTCATATGTACGTTTAAATATGTTAAATGTTAAATATGTTAAATATGTACGTTTAAACATTTCGACTGGTTTTTTGTTGTTGTTGTTTTTACGTCACCTTAATTCCTATTATATTCCTCCTCACTGTCCTTACCAGAGAGGCAGGTAGCACAGATGATAAGAATATTGGATGTGAAGTCAGGAAGACCTGAGTTCAAATCCCAGTCACTTAACCTTTGTCTACCTCAGGTTCTGATTGTAAAATGGGGATCATAAGAGCACCTACATCCAGGGTTGTTGTGAGGACCAAAGGAGATAATATTTATTAAGTGCTTGGCAAACCTTAAAGCATTATCAACATACTATTATTATAATAACCAATATTTTAAAAAAAAACCCATTCAGCAGAACTAACCAACCCTATCAATCAAATCTGACAGTGTATAAAATGTTTCACCTCCAGTCTCCCACCTCTGTAGAGAGGAGAAGGAGGAACAGTCTCACATTTCTTCTCTTACCTCAAGATTATCCATTATCGTCCTTAGTTAGGGAACCTCTCCACCTTGGACAGCACCTCGAGGGCTGATGTCCTCCTGCCTCTGAGACCCTGAGCTCTGAAATCCCCTTCTCTGATCCCAGCCTTCTGGCTTTCCTCTTCCCTGATGCTTCTCTCCCTCCCTTGATGGCTCCCTCCCTCTGGCTCTGTCTTTTGCCTTGCTTTAACTTCCTGACCCCATGGGTAGCTGTTAATTAGCTTATCCCTTTCCTCTTTGTCCCTTCTCTGCTCCCTCCCTGCTCATACTCAGCCCTAGGTCACTCTCACTGTCTAGTGCTTCTGGCCCCACTCCTTAGTCAACCTCTGAGTACTGATGGAGAAGCCCCAAAGCCTTGGTGACTCAGTCCCACACAAATGCTTTCTGCCTGTTCTCAGTTGGGCACTCACTGCTGAATGGAAATCAGTTCTGAAAAGAAATCTGAACTCTCCACTGCTCTCCTGAATCCACGACACCTCAAAAACCTTCCTCAATGACCCCTTCTCTTTCCTCCTTAGAAAGAACAAATGAAAATGCTTTTTAAAAGTGTTCACATTGTGCTAAATTTTCTTCTTGCCATGATCAATTCTTTTACTTGTGACTCCTATCTTGTTTCAATTCATAGGATCATTGAAGAGAGGCTGGGGCTAGGAAGGACCTTGGAGGTTATTTAGTCCAATCACTTGGAGGGAACTGAAGCCCAGGGAAGTTAGGGGATTTGTCCAAGGTCACACAGCCACACAGAGAGAAGATGGCGCTCAGGTCCTCTGACTAGAAGACCACTACTTTCCCCACTCTTCCTGAATTACACATGAACAGACATTTATTAAACACCTTCTATGTTCCAGTCACTTGTGCCAGACATTGGGTAGACAAAGACAAGAAGGAAAAAATAAATCCTCTGTCTCAGCTTCATTTAGGAGGGAGAGATCTTGGAGGTCTGAGGGTAGTCAGAAAGGCTCTCAGGAAGAAGGCAAACCTGATATCAGGTTTAACCTGGGGCAGCTCCAGAAACCTCTCCAGTGGTTCTCAACCTTCCTAATGCCGTGACCCTTTAATACTCTTATGTGGGCAGACCGGCCTGGAGATGAATAGAGGAGTGGTGTCTTGGTTCCTAAGATCATTGGAAATATGTGTTTTCCGATGGCCTTAGAAGACCCCTGTGAAAGGGTCATTCAACCTCCAAAGGGGTCGTGACCCACAGGTTGAGAACCGCTGCTCTAGACACAGTGGGGGAGTTGATGATACCAGATCATGGAGTCTTTGCCATGGGGCTCTAGAGATGGAAGGAGCTCAGAGATTGGGGTGACAGTCCTGGGGACTGAGATGGAGAATTCCCCAAGGGCTCATCCTCACAGGGTGGGTGGCCCACCCACCTCTACCTCCCCAGCCTGCCATGGCCTGCCCCCTGCCCACCAGGCCCTTGCCAACATTCTTCTATGGGGGGGGGGGGGGGAGGTGGCCTGCGGTTGTCCACATCCCCTCATCTAAAGGTCCCAGATTCTAGGCCACCCTTCCCTCCCCTATAAGTGCCCCTTCTCAGTCATGTCCTGTCCTATCCCCTCCTTCCCTCTTCCCTCTCCTTAGGAGTCTGGTGGGATGCCCAGCCTGATTTCAAGGAGGTGCCCCAGCAGGCCAGAGGCCTCCAGCATGTGCCAGGACTTTTCTGAATTCCAGCTTCAGCAGGAATCCCTGGGAGCCCTGCCAAGCAGGGCTGGGGAGAGGGCACCGAGCCCACTGGGAGAGGCTCTGAGAGGGTAACTCCAGCCCCCTCACACTCCCCAAGAGAGTTCAGGGGCTCCTGTGAAGAACACAGAACTGGAAGTTAGAAGACTCAGGACACAGCCTGATGCCTCCTACCATGTGCACATCACTTGGTCTCTCTACATCTCAGTTTCCTTCTCTACTAAATGGACTAAATGATTTTTATATTCACCTCTGATATCCCCTATTCTAAGGCCTCTCTCAGCTCTGACATCCTTTGTTCTAAGGCCCTTCCCAGCTCTGACATCCTCTGTTCTAAGGCTCCTGCCAAATGCTGACATCCTCTGTTCTATGGACCTTCCCAGTTCTGACATCCCTTGTTCTAAGGGCCTTCCCAGCTCTGTCATTCTCTGAACAGAAGATATCAGAGCTGGGAGGGACCTTAGAACAGGAACGTCAAAGCTGGAGAGTCCTTAGAACAGGGGACCTCATAGTAGAGAGGGATTTTAGAATATAGAATGTCATAGCTGAGAAGGACATCAGGGACTTGTCCACAGTCCCTAAGGACTTGTTCCCTCATACTTCAAGAGAGTAAACTAAGGCATACAGAAAGACAGTTCTCTGTCCAGCATAGTGGGCGGCCACAGCTGGCTGGACAGCAGTGGTCACTGCAGCTCGATGGCGGCCAGGCCATCTGCAGGCACTCCCTGCACCTCTGTGCCCCAGGGCCTCTTGGAGCAAGGCTCAGACACACTGTCCATGGCTACCTCAGGGTGAGAAGGCAGGAGGGCAAGGAGACTGTAGGAGAGAGACAGGTGTATGGAGAGGAGAGGCAGAGATGGGGAGAGGCTTGTCCTCCTCCCTCTGCTCCCCCTCCTGCCTCACCCGTAGGAAAAGTCAGGCATGATGGTTCAGGCAGAGTCCCCAGAACTGGCTGTCAGAGCAGGGGCCGCCAGCCAACACCCACGCTGCCACACCTGGGCTGGCCACACAAGAATTCCATCGGGAGACCCAGAGAGGGGCCAGGAAAAGGGCAGGGAGACAGCCTCTCCCAATCCCATCCTTTCACCTCCTGTCCTCAGGTCGGCCATAGGAAAGATGAGGAAACTCTCGGGAGGAGGATGGTGGGGGAGACAGGGAGGTAGGAAAAGAAAGGAGAAGTCGGGGACAAGAGACAGGGCTGGGAAGTAGAAAGAGCCCCAAACTGGAGCTGGGGACCGCAGGGGACTGTGGGCAAATCTCTCCCCTTTCTGACCTTTAATTTCTTAATCAGTCAACTGAGAAAGGCTAGGACAGATAAGCTTGAAGGTCCTTCCTATCACTAATATTTTACAATATGAATTCTAAGAGAGGTAAAGGAAAGAAGATGCTGATGTTCCAGAGGGTCCCCACCCATAGACCACAGCCCCCAGCCCCTGCAAAGCCACTTGCTCAGGGATACAACCTGGTGAAACAGAAAGAATTCTGTATTGGCTCCAATCGGAGCTCTGACACCAACCTTGGTCTAGTTCCTTCTCCTCTCTGAGTATCTGTCCTTATAGCATCACCTATACATAGATGGTAGCACTAAGGTTCTTTTTAGATAAAAATCTTAGGATCCTAGGACAAAAGGTGCTTTTCCTCTGGATGACAGGCAAGAGGTAGATTTCTTTTCCCATAAAAGGCTCTCTCTCTCTCTCTCTCTCTCTCTCTCTCTCTCTCTCTCTCTCTCTCTCTCCCTCCCTCCCTCCCTCCCTCTTTCTCTCCTTTACATCATTTTTTCTGAGCATGGGAGAGGAAACAGCTTTGTCAAAGGGCCAGGGTCACCCTATCCTACAGGCTCACATCTGGATCAGTAGCTACATGCCCCCAGTGTGGGGCATCAGAATGAGAAGAGGAAAAGATACAGGGGATGAGACTAGGGAGGGGGGGGAAGGAGAGGGGGTTAAAAAAACAAGCACCTCCCTGGTTTCTTGGAAGCCAGCAGCAGCTTAGGGAAGGAGGGACTGTGGTGAGGATGCCTGTGAAGGGCAGATCTTGGGATTCTGGAGAGGTAACTGGATTTCCCAGCCCCAGTTGGAGGAGTTAGGAATTTTCACTTGGCATGAAGGTCTCATCCTCCTCAGAAATGAAAACAATACCTGGTATCTGACCCTCGGGGCACCCAGACCTCTCACAATTAAGCATTATTTCTTTCTTTAAAAACCATTTTAATTTTATTGTATTTGTTTCAATGAAAAAGCATTTATTTTTCTCTCCCCCCCATACTGTTGAAAAAAAGAAAACCCTTGTCACAAGTACACACAGTTGAAACAACACAAATTCCCACCTTGACCAGGCCCAAACAAACCATGTCTCGTTCTGGTTCTGCATCAGAGTCCACCCCCTCTCCTTCAGGAGCCTTCATCCTCAGTCCTCTGGCATCCCGACTGGTCACTGCATTGATCAGAGTTCTGAAAAAGTCTGTCAAAATTCCTTCTTTTTCAGTGTGGTTGTTGTAGAAATTGTTCTGATTCCTCTCTCTTCCCTCTGCATCAGTTCATAAAAGTTTTCCGAGGTTTCTCTGAAACTGTCCCTTTCATCATGACTTAGGGCTCAATCATATTTCATCAGCTGGTCAATATGTGACAGGCACTCTTCTAAGTGTTAGGGAAACAAAGAAAGGCTAAAGTCCTGGGGTGGGGGAAGGTGAGAGGGGGAGGCTCACAGGCTGTGGGGGGAGACAATGAGGAAGCAGATGTGCACAGACAAGCTATAGACAGGATATATAGGAGGTAGGTAACAGAGGGAAGGCTGTGGAATGAAGATGAGTTGGGAATATATTGCTTATATTTTACTGCTTAGAGAATGGACCTATGTGCAAGTCCAGCCTGTGCTGTCAGGGCAGCCCGCCTCCTCTCAGGATCTCAAAGGCTATCTTGTCCAACTCTCTCCATTTATAAATGAAGAAACTGAGACCCAGAGAGAGGAAGAGGCTCGCCCAAGGTCACCTGGATAGCTCAGGATTCAGGCAGGATTTGAATCCACATCCCATGACTCTAAGTCTGACTCCCCTTCTAGGCTCTCACCTCATAGTCACAGCTGTTACAGCTGCTTCTGAGGGTTCTTGTGAGGATTAAGAGAGAACTTAAAGAGCTATATGAATGCTGTCATCATTAGCATCGTTGGTGATGTTGGCACCTTCTGGCTGGGTGATCCTGAACCTGTTAACAGCCCAGGCAACTGTCTGGGGAACATCAGAGGAGGTGCCGAGTAGCATCAGTGGAGGGGGCTTATTCAGCTGGGAGTTCTATATTCCACCAAAATCGGAGCTGCTGTCCCCATCCTTATCCCATCATCATCACGATTCTTGTTGTTGTTATGATTAATTGTTGCCCAAGATCACACCCAGACACAGACACACCCACACACACACACACACACACACACACTCTCCCTCTCTCTCACACACACACAGACATAGACACAGACACACAAGCTCTCTCTCTCACACTCACACACAGGTGCTCTCTCTTTCTTTCTCTTTCCCTCTCTCCCCTTCTCTCTCTCTCCCTTACTCTCTCTCTCTCTCTTTCTCTCTCTCTCTCTCTCTCCCCCCCTCTGTTACAATGAAACCTCCTGGGGGTTAGAGATGGTTTCATTCATTGTTTGTGACCCAGGTGCAGAGCTCTGGCCCGAAGAAGAAACTTAATGAAAGCTGGTTGAGTGACTGCTCTCTTGCACACATGTCCCAGGGAGTGTAGCTCCATATTTGAGCCGTTAGTGTGTGTATATGGATGTTTGTACATTGGTCACCGAGCTCAAGGAATCTGAGTGGGGGAGAGGCATTTCAGGAGCCATCCAGGGCCAGAATTCTCTAAAGAACCCACTTTGGGTTCTGGCCGGTGCCTTTGCCAAAGACCTCCAAAGATGAGGACCTTGCTCCCTCCCAAGGTGGGCCCTCCTACTTTGGAGCAGCTCATCATTTTATAGATGGGGAAACTGAGGGAAAGGGGCTTGCCTAAGGTCACAGAGCTACTAAATTTGGGGAGGAAAAAAGCAGCACTCAATATGCCTGTCCTCTCTCACTTTGGGTCACCTTTAATTGTTAGGAAATCTGTTTTCTAAAATCAAGCTGAAATCTGCCTCTCTCTCCAAGGCCTGCTCATTGCTTCTAGCTCCGCTCTCTGGGGCCACGCTGAGTAATGTTAAGCCCTCCAAGAGAGGGAGAAGAAGAGAGAGAGAGAGACAGAGACAGAGACAGAGACAGAGAGAGACAGAGAGAGAGGGAGGGAGGGGGGAGAGAGGGAGAGAGGGAGAGAGAGAGAGAGAGAGAGCACTCTTCAAATGTGCTATAAGATGCTAGAATGCTCCCATCCCCCACCCCAGCCTTTTCTTCTTAAAACTAAAGAGCATCAGCAGATCCTTGTAGGTCAAGGTGTGCAGACCCCTCGCCCTCTT
>CM053581.1:404894228-404942758 GCA_028627135.1 Pseudochirops cupreus
GTAGCCGAGCTGACTTTAGTGGGAAGTATCTTTGTGTGCCTTTTGGAGTTCTAGGATTGGTTTAGAATCCTGTTTTATGGGTATTTTGGGGTGGCTATGTGAGAGCTGTGATATGTTGCTGCTGCTCCGCCGCCATCTTGGCTCCACCCTCCCTATTCCATATTTTCTTCCTCTGCAAAATGAAAGTGTTAGATTGATGCTCCCTAAGGTCTCTTTCAGCCATTATCCTGTGATTCTTATCTGACTCATTCAACTGTAAACTCTTTGAGGGCAGGGCCTATGTTTTATTGGTCCCATCCCTGAGCATAGGGCTTTGAACCCAGTAGGTGGGCAGTGAATGTTAATGTCCTTCAACTCAGCTGAGTTGGTCTCCCCCTATAGAGGGGACAGGATGTTTCCCTGGTGGGGGGAAGGGAAAGGGATCCCAGAAAAGAATCACAGCCCAGATGCTCCATCCTCCTTCCACCCCAGGGAAGGATTTGGCTCCACCGCGGGACTAGTTATTTCTTGCCCAGCGGGAAGAGGGGGGAGGAGGCCAGAGAGGGACATTCTGTGCTGGACAAGAGGATGTGTGTAACCACCTTCGGCACTGAGCCTGGGGAGCAGAAGCCTGGGGATGCATCCTTCCCCTCCAATGGCGGAGTGTAAGGCAGAGTGTAAAGGAGTTTGAATGTCCCGCAGAAGAATTTATATATTCTCCTAGCGCTAATAGGGACCCCCTGGAACCCAAAACCTAGAAATCATGTAACACCATGATCCGGGAACAGGGAAGGTTGCTGGTGACTCAAGGGTCAAGAGAAAGATTCATAAATGAATCAAACAGGTTACAACAAATGTAGCCAACAGGACCTTGAACTTGAGAAGGAGGGTTAAAAAGTAAATCGCCCAAGAGATAAATGACCCAATGAGGTGGACTAGCCACTTACTGAGGGAGCAGAGTAAAGGCTGACGTCCCGAGGACTGCCCTAGTATTCACAGAGTGTCCAAGACCCAGAGGAAGATCTCCAGTGGGTTGGGGAGATCCTTGGGCAGGATCAGTAGACCATAGACAAAAGGGACCAGGATAAGAAACTACATCTGCACCCCTCAGAAGCAACTTCCTAGCTGAGGAAATCAGAAATTCAACAGAGCGAAATGGAAGTGAGGAGTCTCAAGCCAAAGGAATGAATTGATAATGGTGGAATGTCAGTCAAAGATGTTATTGGGGGTAGAGACAAGGGTTACTGGGGAGCCCTTATATGTCTGTAATATGCCTTCTCAGACAGTTACACACACCCCCAGGGATAAGCACAATCTGCTCAGGAATCCCTCTTGCCTGGACAACTCCTCTGGAGATCCCTCAGCACCTCCATGAGGTTGTGTGGTTCCTGACCCACAAAGACACCCAAACAAGGACCTGGTCCCAGACCGGCCATCCCAAGTGGGCTTTGAGCCCCATCTTGTGGTCAGAATGAGGCAAGCATGGACCGTATCCCAGCCCCAAGACCGAGGCTGTGGTCCGCAGTCAGGGCTCCTCAGCTCACTTCCTCTGCATTGGCTAAGGGTAACACCTGAGCCAGAGTGGCTGCTGAAGCTGGGCCAGCAACAGCTCTGCCTTCAGTCCAACTGGAGGGTTGGAAGAAGGGTCTACTTTTTGTGTCAACTTCCCTGCCCCATCTTTTTTTTTTAAACTGAGGAAGCCCCTGGTCACTTAATTCCCCATTACCACCCTATAGGACCCCAGAATATTAGAGCTGGAAGGAACCTGTGGGCCACCCAGACCTGAAGGAGACATTCTCTATGACATAACCAGTGGGCTTCCTCTTACAGTCCTCTACTGATGGAGAACTCACTATCTGCCAAGGGAGCCTATTCCATTTTTAATAGCTCTGATGGTAGGTTTACTTTTCTTTGTTCTGACCTGGAATCTTCCTCTTAGAAGCCTCCATCCATTGCTCCTAATGATGGACAATCATCTTCTCATCTGGGACCAGAAAACTGATGGTTCCCGGTGCTTAATAAACGTTTTTTGGCTGTCTTTCATATACTTGAAAACACAGATGCCATCCCTCCTAACTCTGCTTTTCTCTTCTATATCCTTGTTTCTGCAACCAATCTTCCTTTGGACCAGTTTGAAGTCCTTTCTCTTCCATGGCTGCTCTTTTCTCCAGCTTTTTTATATCCTTCCTAAAATGTGACTCTCAGAGTCATACACAGAACTCTGGATCTGGTCTGACCAGGCTGGGGCACAGGACTGTCATGCTGGGGTCTTCCTTTGGTTAGCATAACCCCAAAAGCTAATCACTCTGGATTCATATTGGTACAATCATTGCATTTATATCCCCAGTGCTGGCACATAGAAGAGGCTTTAAAAAGATTTGTTGATTGAGATGGAATTTTCCCCCATGAACTGTTCTATGGCTATGCCTCTCACATTATTTACACGTGTAGTGGATTTCTTGAACCCATATGTAGAACTTTCCACTTGCCTCCATAACATCTATTCTTACTAGATGGAATTATAATTTCCATCCAGTCAGGACTTCTACTGATTCTGATTTTGCCATCCCTCACAGCTCTTAACCATCTGCAAATCTGGAAAGCATGTCATCTACACCTTCATCCAAATCACTTATGAGAAGGGTGAACAGGGATCAGGGAGCCAGGGGCAGAGAGCAGAGGTGCTCCAGTGTAGACATCTGTCCATCCCTCCAGGTTTATATCACTCATCACTGTGGCCAGGGTCTTGTCATTCAGCCAGGTTCAAATCTACCTAACTATGCTTCCCATTTCATTCTGGATATTCTGAAAGACTTCATCAAATTCCTTGTGGCAATGCAGGTATTATTCACACACACACACACACACACACACACATATACACACACACACACACACACACACACACACACTATGATCTGATCTAGCTGAAACAATCAATATTGAGTCTTACTGGCCACCACTTTCCATTTCAAATGATCACAAATCATCCTTTTGTTGATTATTGAAAAGGCATCCAAGGATCACTGTTAAGTTACAGAGATGGGATTCATATCCAGGTCTGTGGAGACTGTAAGTCCAGGATCAGATCAGGGGATAGCATGCCTGTTCTGGAGGCAGGAAGACTCATCTTCCTGAGTTCAAACTCAGCCTCAGACACTTCCTGGCTGTGTGACCCTAAGCAAGTCACTTTACCCTATTTGCCTCAGTTTCCTCATCTACAAAATGAACTGGAGAAGAAAATGGCAAACCTCTCCAGCAACTCTGCCAAGAAAACCCCAAATGGGGTCACCAAGAGTCAGACATGACTGAAAATGACTCAACAACAACCAGAGTGTTTCCCATCACAAGACTGCTGCAGTATATGGTACAGTGCAAAAAACATTGGGTTTGGAGTCCAATGGCCTGCGTCACTTAATACATGTGTGACCTTATACAAATTATTTCCCTGGGCCTCAGTTTCTTCTTCTATAAAACCTGGGGGTTAGACTAGGGCCCTTTCAACTCCCGGCTATGACCCTATGACTCTCCCTTCTCACCCAAATGCTTTCCATCGTACACCCCTCTTTGATTTGTTGATTTCTTCATAACTAGCAATTTCTTTGGCTCTGTGCCCCCCCCCTTCCCTCTCCCCCCATCCCCCCAGCTCCTTTGGACCAAAGTGTGCTGTTCCAAACCCACAGTCTGTGAGTCACAGCATACAAAGGCTCAGTCATACCTATGAGGTTGAATTTACCTCCATGGGTTAAGAATTCTTAGCTCACCCTTATAACTGCCATATTTTTCACATTTGCCCATAGACATCAGAGGCCATGGCTTTTGCTTCTGCCTCCTTTCTTGGATATTGTCTCTTGAGAATTCCTGGTCCTTTCCATTGATAGACTTCCTCCTGTTATCATGCCTGCTATTTTCTGTGGTAGCTGGCTTGGCAGATAAATGTGGACAATTTTCTCCTCAACTTTCTATTTTCAGTTGAAAACTTTCCTGACTAGATTCCCAAATCTCCAGGCAAATATATTTTCATGTTCCCCTATTAGATATACTCCATCCCTGGCCAAGAGTCTGTCATTCCTGTATCATTAACTGTGGACCAGAAATGCAAAATTCCAAATCTCCCTATCTTCTTAATCAGTTGTTCACTTCCTAAATTCACTTTTCTCTTTTGAATCCTCTCATTTCAGCTGGCAACTGCCTGAGGTCCCAAAGTCTTCATTTTCTTGCCCAAGACTGTGAAATTCCAAACAAAGTTTCCTAGATTCCTTTAAATGGCAGCATTTGCCCCAACATGAATTAATAGAAATGGGTAGGGCTTATCAGACTTGATAAATTTCAGAAAGTTCTTCCTGGCTTGGTTACATGCACTGAAGAAATAGCATTCTTCTCGACTGTTTGTGCCAGGCATGAATGTATGACCTCCTTGGCATGCCTCAGCAGGGAGCTGCCAACCACCATTTATCTAATCTTCCTATAACAAGGACCATCATCATTCCTTGAAGCTTAGAAAATTGTTTGCTTCTGGGGTGTGTGTGGAGAGCGGGGAGGTCTAACTGTGCATGTATAGAAAGAGTTTGATACTTCTTATGTAGTGTCAAAGATCTTTTTTGCATCACAGTATTCCACCCCACTCCACCCCCAATTTCCTGGTATGGTTTAATACCTGTGTCTCTGGATCCTCTTTTTTCTCTTGGTTCTTCTCTTGTTCATTCCATCAAGAAATGCTTCCTTCTTGATAACCTAGTAAACCGAGGGCAGTTCTTCATGCTTTTCTCTTTCTTCTCTAGGATAGAGAATCATCTCCTACTTTGCACACATATACATAGCTGTTACATGGGTGCTATTACTTGACTCTAGCAGGAACACAAACATAGGACACTGTCTGAAACACCTGAGGCAGCTTTTGTGGCCCTTCTCGTGCCTTCTTTGCTGTCCTTTTTCCTGTATTGATTTGTGGTTTCTCTACCTGTCTCTTCACATGACCTTGATCCTTGGCTCCAGCTTAGAACTATCAGATGACTGCCAGCACCCCAACTTATCGATGAGCATTTATTATGTGCCTATGGTGTGTTAGTCCTGTGCAAAATAGAAGCTACCTTCAATTATTGGATGTTAGAAAGTCTTATGGGTTTTTTTTAATCAATTAATTTATTCACTTCCATAAGTTTTAAATTTTTTCCCTTCCCTCCGTCTTCCCTCCCCAAGGCAGCACGAAATCAGATTTGAGCTCTACCCATACATTCCTATTAAACACATTTTCCTATTAGTCATGTTGCATAGAAGAATTATAACAAATGGGGGAAACCATGGGAAAGAAAACAAAACATAACAAAGCAAAACAAAAGAGAAAATATTCTGTTTTGCTCTGCATTCTGACTCCATTGTTCTTTCTCTGGATGTGGGTGGCCGTTTTCCATCATGATTCCTTTGGGAATATTTTAGGTCCTTGCATTTCTGAGAAGGGATAAATCTATCAAAATCAGTCCTCACACACTGTAGCTGTTACTATGTATAATGTTCTCCTGGTTCTGTTCCCTTCAATCATCATCAGTTCATATAAGTCTTTCCAGATTTTTCTGAAGTCTGCCTGTTCATTATTTCTTATAGCACAATAGTATTCCATTACATTCATATACAACTTGTTCAGCCATTCCCCAAATAATGGGCATCCTCTCAGTTTCCAGTTCTTGGCCACCACAAAAAGAGCTGCTATAAATATTTTTGTACATGTGGGTCCTTTTTCCATTTTTATGATCTCTTTGGGATATAGCCCTAGAAGTGGTACTGCTGGGTCAAAGGGTATGCACTTATTTATAACCCTCTGACCGTAGTTCCAAATTGCTCTCCAGAATGGCTGGTTCAGTTTACAGCTCCACGAACAATGCATGAGTGTTCCAGCTTTCCCATATCTTCTCCAACATTTATCATTTTCTTGTTTTGTCATGTTAGCCAATCTGATAGGTATGTCGTAGCACCTCAGAGTTATTTTGATTTTCATCTCTAATCAATTAGAAAGTCTTATGTTGACTGCTTCCAGTCCCTTCTAACTTGTTCCTTTCCTTACCTTCCCTGCTTCAGAGCCATCTTCAGTCATCCTGACCCATATCTGGCCACTGGACCCAGATGGCTCCAGAGGAGAAAGTGAGTCTGGTGTCTTTGCACAGCCTGCCTCACTTAAATCCAATTTACTTGCAAGTCATGGCATCACCTCATAGTGATGAAGTCATAGTCTTCTTCAAGAAGGAAGCACAAACAACACCTCCCCTGACTTTGCCCAAAGGAATATAAATTTTGATCACTGAAACCTGGAAAGATAATGTGCGGCTTATGGGCCTTAAACCCAAGTCACCCTGGCTCTTACTTGCCTGGTCCAAGCCTCTTTGTGGTGACTGTTTGAGCCCTGATGGCTCAGACTGAGTGTAAATAGAAATTATTTCTGTTTTGGCCAGAAATCCTGAGGCTATTCCCCTCTCAGAGTGACTTTGGGTTTGTTTGACTAGGTAGAGGCCATTCTTTGCCTCATTTCTTACCTAGCCTTAATCACTAAATGGGCATTGCCTTAGTCAAACTAAGACCTGGAAAAGACCTGAGCTTAAAAAGGCCAAGGTCCCCTCACTGCATCCAGGGCCATCTCCAGTTATCCTGATCTATATCTCACCACTTGGACCCAGATGGCTCCAGAGGAGAAAGTGAGGCTGGTGACTTTGCACAGCCTGCCTCACTTAAATTTGATTCACTGGCAAGTCATGACATCACCTTCCTTTGAGAACAAAGGGCAAACAATGAATTCCCTTGAGGAGGTTAGGACCTCTTGGACCATGAGGCAAAGAAGGTTGAGGTCTATAGCATTTATTAATTCATTTAGCAAGCAGTTACCCAGTGTCTACGATATAGACGCTAGGACTGGGAGGGACCTTAGAAAATAGAATGTCAGGGGGGAAGCTGTGAATAGAGCACCAGCCCTGGAGTCAGGAATACCTGAGTTCAAAGCCTGCTTCAGATACTTACTAGCTGTGTGACCCTGGGCAAGTCACTTAACCCTGATTGCCTCAAAAAAAAAAAAAAGGAAATGTCAGAGTTGGGAGGGGCCTTAGAACAGGGGATGGCAGAGCTCTGAGGGAACCGAGGACCAAAAATTTCTTAATCAGTGTTCCAGGTATATGTCCAGGGTAGGATCTGAACCCTAGTCGTCCTGACTCCAAGGCTAGCTCTGTGTCTGATAGGATAGGCCACATTGCCTCTCAGAGCCTTTGGGGGATCACAGAGCTCATTTAGGAGGCTCTGCCACATTCCTAGGCCTTTTGGAATTTGCAGAATGCCATTAGCAAACAGGATCATCTCGATATACTATGTGAAACAGCCACACAAATTAATAACAACTTTGACACAGCAATAGCAACAAAATTTAACAAAGCTTATGAAAGAAAAGGAATTCAGAAAGGGGCAGGGAAGCAAACAGGGTGTTTTTGCTACTCATTTTTTATTATCTTAATTTTATTGAAACATTTTGTGATCCTGGGCAAGTCACTGAATAACTTTTTGCCTCTGTTTCCTCATGGGAATAATAGCACCTACCTCTCAAATGGGATGATGATGGTAAAGTGCTTAGCACGTTGCCAGGCACATAGTGGGTGCTTAACAAATCCTTGTTCCCTTCCCCTTTTCTTTCCTCACTGGGATTGGCTACTTGTCAACTCTAGCATGGACTTGGTGGGGCTTCCCCAACCTTTCAGAGCACAGAAAGGGAAGGTCTAATTCTTTCCATCTCCAATGCATTTTCACCCAAGACCCTTCCATCACTTACAGCTTATGGCACCTCACACAGCCAGGTTGTAAAAAGAACCAGGTGGAGTTACTAGGGCTGTTTCTAAACCTGCTTGGATCCTGCTCAGAAGCCATTCTCAAAGCTCTTCCTCCCCCAGTGGTAAGCAGACCAGAAACGGTCACAGAATATCTGTGCGCACTCTGAAATCCTCCCGGGGTGGGGGGGGGGGTGGGGGAGGGTGGGGGGAGGGCGGGGGTGCATCGAGCTGAGCACATTGAGCATGCACATAAAGACTGGGTTCACATTGGCCAGTCTCCTCCCTATTACATATACAAAAAAAAAGGGGGGAGAGCACTGTAACAAAAATTCCCAGTTCCAAAACGCTGTCTTCACTTTTGCCTTTTTTTTTATATTGAAATGTTTATGTTTGTTGATGGTCATTAAATTTATCACCCCCAGCACCAGCAGCATCATAAGATGATGAGAATAACAGCCTTCAAGGTTGGGCATAATTGTGCAGGGGAAAAAAATGAATTTTTTGACTTTCAACCATTCCTGTTGAAAATACCCATGCTGGGCAGGATCTTTGGAATACAAACACAGGCGACAAGGGGAAATCCCAGCAAAGTATATGAGTCTGAAAGGACTAAATGATGATCAAGTGCTTACATCCCAATAGAAGAGGAAAACTATTGTCCCTTCAAAATTCCACCATCTTCAAGGGTCAAAGAAGAAGCAAGGAGAGAGAAACTCGGGGCTCAGGTGTGGGTTTTTGTTTCATTTTGTTCTTGTCTTAGAAGAGAAAGAAAGGAATGAGGGCAAAGGAGGAAAGAACAGACCTAATTTTGTCATTTGAACATGACAGATTACACAAATGTGTGTTTGGAAGAGGGGAGCAGGGGTCTCATTCTTACCTGACCTTGGCAAGGAAAGGGGGAATGGGAGGAATGGGGGGAAAGTAGAAAAATAGAATGAAGTAAACAAGAAACTGAGTAGGTCACAAAGAGGCTGAAGTATTGGGGATGCGTGAAGAGATCAGCAGCATTCTCTCCCACTGATTTTTTCCATCACAAAAGGAATGCTAAAACACTAACTCATAAGAATGCCTGACTTAGACCTAAAACATTGAACTGTAACCAATAATTCCTGGTATACTCTCCCAGGAGAATGCTACATAAAAGCACAAACGATTTGTGGGACTATGGAACAGTCATTTGTCCTCCTCCTTGACTCTGCTGTCTCTAACTCCTTCCTCAAGGTCTCTATCTTCTGGCCAGGCTTGGGCTCATTCATCTATCTGGGGCCCTCTTTTCTTAAGAGATACATTGTAGTAGCAAGAAGAAGTACTTCCTGCTTTCAGTCATCTAGACCTTCCAATGACTCTAGACCTCATGAGTCCATGGAGTAGCTGTCAAGGCTTTAAGTGTTCATTTCAGGATTGAGGAAAGAAACACACATCACTCAGAGAGCACATGCTCTCCCTACCATGGGCAAGCAGCTGCCACAGTTGTTGGAGAAGGGGGGGAGGAGGACACTCTCCCCCACCACGGGAAGTCCAAGAGAGAATTATCTGAGCCCCGAGTCACATATTCAGATGAAAGGAAGAAGAGAGAAAGAACAGTTGTCTCTCCCTCTAAAGTCTATTGAGTGGGTAGATCTTGCTGCTGTGTCCTGTCCTCTTTGACACAGTCTCTTGTCATGGGGGATGGGATTGGTGGCACACGGGGACCAAACAGAAACCTCTGCTTATATACATCTTTTTTTGAGGAATGCAACTGGAAAGAGGTAAGGCAAATGTGTCACCAGAAGGGACCCAGCTCCAGGGACAACACATATGGCACCAGACTCTTCTGGCAGGCTCCAGGAAAGCTTCCCAGAGGGGAGGATCACTGTGACCGAAATAGTCACAAGCAAAACAGCCTTTAGCTATAAAGAACTGATTATGTAGGAGGATTAAAAGGAGATAAAGAAAAGATAGGACTAAGGGCTGTGTGGGGTGATCTAGGGTTGTGCCAGGTGAAGAGGGGAAGGAAAGAAGAATGGGAATAAAACTTTAGACCACTCCAAGTATAGACTACTAGTATTAATTTCAGTTCCTTTCTTTTCTTTCTCGACCATTTTTCCTTAGAAAGGAAGAGTGTGTGTGTGTGTAGGGGGGGATACAAAGAGAGGAAAAACTGTAATAGGATGTGATGGAGGTAGGGGGTATAGATAAGCACAGCTACCATAACTAATAATAGGAGTGGGAGGAACTCACCCACAAAATGGAGAAGGGTAGCAGACTGGATCAGAAAGCAAAACCCAATATATTGTTTACAAAAAAATATGTTAAAAATAAAAAGAGTTCCAAGAGTTAAAATGAGGGATTGGAATTGAATCTATAATACCTCAGCTGAAGGCAAAAAGAAATGAGGGTATCAGTTATTACCTCAGAAAAAGCATAGCAAAGAAACAAACAAACAAACAATAACATTATGGGAAAGGCATTATAGATACTAAGGAAACAACATCAATACTAAATTATATTCAATTATCAGCACAGCATCTAGGTGCTTAAAGAAAAAGTTACTCAAACTACAAGGAGAAATAGATAGTAAGACAATCATTATTGGGAACACAAAAATGTGTCCTTTTAGACCTAGGTAAATCTAACCTAAATATAAAAAAGAAAGAAGTTAAGAGCCCTAAATAGATTTTTAGAAAATTCAGATATTGTAGCTCTCTGGCAATGACTGAATGTGAATTGTAAGGAGTATATGTGTACTTTTCTTTTCATGGAACCTTCAAAACTTTTGACCATGTGTTAGAGCATAAGTAATTCATAATCCAATGCAGAAAAGTAGACATGTTAAAAATATCCTTTTTAGACCACAACACTACAAAAATCATAAGCAAAAAGAGGAATTTGAAGAATTTTGACCTAGAGACTAACTAATAAAGAACTAAGTAATAAGTAAATCAGAGAGAGCAAATCAAAGAGAGAAAAACAAAAACTAAAACTAACAGTGAGACAATCTACCAAAACCTTGGGGATGTGACCAGAGACATCCCTGGAAAATGTTCTCTCTAAATATTTTTATTAGAAAAAAGAGAAAGGAGATATCAATGAATTGAGCATACAAGTAAAAAGCCCTTTAAAAATCAACAGATTTACAACTCAAAAATAAACAGAAAAATTGGAAATTTGAAAATCGAAGAGGAACAAAATTAAAAACAAAAATCTATTGAGTTGAAAAAGCAAAAGCTATTTTGAAACCATTTTATTGATAGCTTTATTGGTAAGTCTTATGCTTCTATCTCCCAGGTCACCATTCTTTATAACAAAGATTAACAGAAAGTTATTGAAAGCAATGAAGTTTGAAAAAACTCTAACATTATATGCAATGATTCACACCTGTGGACTAGATCCCTTCAAAAGAGTAAAAGGGGGAGATAGGAGAACTTTTAAAGATTACTAGAATATATCAACTGTTAGTTAACTTGCTAGAAGGGGGAGAGAAAGAAGGAGGAGGGAAGAGAGGAAAAGAAAGACAAACAGACAGGGACAAAGAGAGAGAGAGGGAGAGAGGGAGAGAGAGAGAATCAAATTACCAAAATAAGAATGAAAAGGGGGGAATTTACTACAGATGATGAGGAAACAACTGAAAGTACTAGAAACTATTATACTTAAATATATACCAACAAAACTGAAAACTAAATAGTTGAATATCTACAAAAATATAAAAGGTCTCTCCTTCCCAGCTTTGGCAGTCGATATTTTAATATTCCCTCCTGGAGCAGGAAGGAAATAAACTTTTATTCCCTTCCTATTCTCAGAGGGAATATTAGAATATTTGTGCAGATATTCAGCTATCTAGTTTTCAGTTTTGTTGCCGTGCTATTATTATCTCCATTTTACAGTTGAGGAAACTGAGGCAGCAATTTGCCTAGGGTCAAATAGCTAGTTAAGAGTCTGAGGCCACATTTGAACTCAGATCTTCCTGCCTTCAGGCTCAGTGCTCCAACCACTGTACCACCCAGCTTCCTTCCTAACCCAGAACAGAAGTACACGGTATTACTAGATATGTGCTTAAATAGAGGATGAGAGGATGATGGTTTTTTATCACAACCTTCCAAATAGAGAGGGAGGAGAGGTTCATGCTAGACAGCAGCAGCATGGGATCTAGCTGGCCTGGAAGAATTGGCTTCCAAGATCAGACTTGACCTGTGTGAGTCCAGAGTCTGGCACTGGGTTACACTAAAAACAAAAAACAAAAAACAAACAGCAAGAAAAGATAAAAAAGAAATTCTCTTCAAAATAACTACAGACCATATCGCATATCCCAGAGTCAACCTACCAAGACAAACTCAGCAATATAACTACAAAAATACCCCTTTGCAGATATAAAGAAAAATAATTGGAGAGAGAGTAATAATTGGAGAGATAATGAAACCGGCAATTCTACTTAAACTAATTTACAAGTTTAGTGGCATACCAAGCAAATTACCAAGGGGTTACTTTGTAGAATTAGACAAAATACAATTGGTCTGGGGAACAGAGAGGCAAGTTCCCAAAGGAAATAATCTATCAAGAAGCGTTTGCCTGTTATGCACCAAGCACGGGGTCGGCGGGGGACGCAGCCCAAAATGAAGGGGTCCTTCTCTCTCCCCAAGAGCCTATATTCTACCAGAGGACGCAGCATGGGCGTGTATAAGTACGTAAAGAATAAGGACAGGTAGTCATGGAGGGAGGTCACTAGCCGTTCCTGAGATGTGTAAGGGTTTCATGTAGAGGATGGTGCTTGAGCTGAATTAGTCAGGGATTCTATGATGCAGAGATAGAGGGAAGGCATTCCAAGCGGGAAGGGTGGCTGGTGCAAAAGAATAGAAGAGGGAAACGGCATTTCGTAAGAGAAGAACGAAGAGAACAATTTGGAAGAGACCATAGCAGGAAGGGGAATTAATGCTAATGGAGCTGGAAAGGGAGCGCGCGGGACCAGGCTGGGAAGCGCCAAAAAAAAAAAAAAAAGCAATTTCTAATTCATCCTTGAGGCGATAGGGAGCCAGAGGAGATCATTGAGAAGGGGGTTGATGCGATAACTCGGCAGTTAAGGAAAATCCCTTTGGCAGTTACGTAGGAAATAGACTGAAATGGGGAGTGAGTTTAAGCAGGGAAACCAAAGAGGAAGAGGACTTCGATAATAATGAATAATAAAGGTGAGAGATGACGAGTATCAGAGTGAGAGGAGAGTAGGAACTGAGTGGAGAGATCGGGTGGAGGTCCGAGCAAGAAGATGTGGCGACCGGAGGGTTTGTGAGGCGGCATGAGTGAGGATAAAGCCAAGAGACTGGAAGGGGAGGAGGAGTAGAGATTTGGCGGAAGCAGCGAAAGGCCAAAGAGTGAGAGGCAAGGATCATGCTAGATTTTGTACGTGTTGAGTTTGATGTGTATCTGGGAGAGAGAGAGACAGAGGGAGAGAGAAGGAGGGAGAGAGAGAAGAAGAAAGAGAGAGAGCGAGAGAGAGAAGAAAAGAGGAGAGGAGAGGAGAAGAGAGGAGAGGAGAGGAGGGGAGAGGAGAGAAAGAGAGAGACACCGAGGGAGAGAGGAGAGGAAGAGAGGAGGGAGAGAAGGAGAGAGACAGAGAGAGGGAAGAAGGACAGACAGACTCGGAGAGTAGGATAATAAGAAAGCCCATGTATCCAAGAGCCCAGAGGAGGAGAGCCCGGGCCCCTCCAGGCAAGAGGCCCGCTAGCGCTGGTCCGACCAGCCACGTTGGACACTGCTCTAGTCGCCTCCGGACCCTGGCAGGCAGGTGCCCTGGCCCAGGAGAGGGGGCTCTCCCGGCCTCGGGATGCCTTTGCTACATCCCTCGGCCTCCACTCCTGGCCCGAGCTGGCGATCCCGGGGGAGGCAGAGGGGCAGCTCCCGTCCCTGCCCCTCATCACGGGAGTGAGGGCTGCCGGGCTCCGGGCTGGCTCCCGGATCACCGGACCCAGTGGCCACGGGGACTGAAGGCCCCGCCCCTCCTCGCCCCGCCCTGGCCCAGGGCAGTTCCGATAAGGGGTAACCGATGTCACTGGGCGCGGGGGGCGGGGCCTGGGGCAAGGGGGCGGGGCGGGGCAGCTCACGGACGCGCGTGCGTCCCGGGGAAAATGTTGCGCAGGTTCTAAAATGGAACGTCGGCGGCAGCGTGTGTGAGCGCTAGGGGGTGTGTGGCCGTGACCGTGGCCGTGGCTCTGCGTGGTGTGGGTGCGTGTCTGTGTGCGTGTGTGCGCGCCCGCCCGGGACCCCGTGCACCCTCGGGTGGCAGCGGCAGCGGCAGCGGTAGCAGCGGCCGCCTCCTCTCGAACCCCAGGCTCCTCTGCCCAGCCGCCCCCGCCGCCATCCCGCATGGAGCTGTCTGCGATCGGGGAGCAGGTGTTCGCCGTAGAGAGTATCCGGAAGAAGCGCGTGCGCAAGGTGAGCCTGCTTAGGGGGCGGCCTCGGCGCCCCACCTCTGTGCACCGCCGGCGACTCGGGGCCCCCGCCAGTGGCGAGGCGCAGAGAGCTCGGGGCCGGGCCAGGGAGGGGGCGCCCTCTCCGGTCGCGGCTCTGGGGTCTCTCCTCTGCGCCTTCACCTCTCCTGCGGAGCCCGGCGCTCGCAGGCAGGTGAGGGAGGCTGGGCTGTCTTTGCCGGTGATCTTGGGACTTTCCCAGAGGCTGGCAGCCGGACACCCGCCTCAGTTTCCCGCCTTGAAGAACTGGGAGGATAAAGCGGTTGTCCCAAGTGGCCAGTAGAACGCTTTGAGATTCTTGGCTCCGGAGTAACCCTGGAGTACTCAAGTTGGAGGTGGAACTTTGCGGGAGGAAATAAAAGTCGCTAGTCTTGCGTGTCCCCTTCTCCCCTCGTCTGCGGCAGGTGAACTTGGCCATGATTCCCGGGGACACCACTTCCTCCTCTCCCCCATCACTCCCTTCCTCCCTTTCCCATCCTTCCCCAGCCCCTCGTGTCCCGAGACCGCATGTCCCAGGACCGCGTGTTCAGACTTCCCTGGAGGATCCTCGCTTGCCAGGGCCAACACTTTGGAGCTCTTCTAGGTCCTGGGACAGCCCCGAACTCCGCCCTCTAGACAGACCCGGCCTCCGGGGGGGAGGGGAAGAGGGTTGGGCCTTTTGGGTCCATTCAGAGCCGTGACCCAGGCTTGGGGGTGGGGGTGGGGTGAGTGGGGGCGGAGCTGGGCTCTGGTACCCTGCTGCCCGGCCGCTTTAGAAGGCTTCCAGAACAGGATCAGAAGTGTCCAGGCTCCCCTGGCGAATCCCACCCTGGCGGTTCTATACTCTCCTTCCCCGGTCCAGTACGGAAATGGGCCTATTCTGATCCCGAAGCTGACAGCATCCCACTGGTCCTACCTCCTGAGCCTTAGGGAGAGGGATGGACGTGCGCTCTCTTCCACCAAGCCTTGGTGCCCAGTTGGCCAGGACAGCAAGGCAGTCAGTCTTCAGGGGGTCGCAAACAGAGGCCCACAAACTGCCAGCTCTTCATTGAGTCCCGTGACTCTTCCGAGTCAGACTGAGAGTTAACGGGGCCTCGTCTGGCAGGAAGGGCCCCGAGAGCTTAAGCCAAAGGTCGAACTCCATCCTGGTCCCCTAGCTCCACCTTAAAGAAGGCGGGTCATTGTAATATAGCTGTTAGGGAGAGCCTGGGAATTTCTGCTACCTCCCTACCCCCTTGGAGCCAGGAGCTCTCCAGGTGGGTGTGACCGCCTCTATTTGGGCTCTGTGACTTGGGACTTGGAACTTCCAGCGTGGCAATTCCTTCACAGGAGCCACCAGCCACCACTCTTGGAGCTTCAACTGACTTGCCAAGGTCATGGAACCTATAAAGCAGGGACTGGAAACCAGGTCTTCTGACTCAGAGGCTGGCTCACTTACCACTATAAGCTACAGTTACTCCTTTTCTGTGTGGAGTAATATAAATCTTTGTTAGTATGTATACACACCGTGTGGTAACTAGATTTGGATCTGGGTTCAAATTCTGGCTCCGCTATTTATTTCCTAGGTGACCTTGAGCAAATCACCTCATTTCTCTGCGCCTTAATGTCCTTGAGTGTAAAAATGGGAAGGATTGGATGAGATGGCCTCCTCAAGAGCTTGGACCTGAAGGTCTCAGACTTGACCTCCCTGGGTCTCAGTTTCCCCATGAGTAAAATGAAGGAATCGAACTAGATGTTTCCTGAGGTCCCTTCCAGCTCCAGTGAAGAGCTCACATTATGTGGGGCTTAAGTTTCCAAACCACTTCCCTTAAAGAAACCTCATGCCCATCTACAGGCATGACTATGGTCACGCTTTACAGATGACAAAACTGAGGTGTCCTCAGGAGTTAAATGGCTAGTCTAGTCAGCCAATGAATGTCGTTGCCAGGACTCAGACTAGCCCTTCAGGTGCCAGACTGGGGCTCTTCCCTTCCCTGCCTCTTACACAGGAATGGGGATTGAGATCCAGAACACACAATGGGCCCCCAGCTCCTTAGCCCATAACTTCCCTGAGAGCTGAATTTGGTGCCGATAGGATCAAGGGGAGGGGAGATATCCCAAGAAGGAGTTTTCTTCTGTTAGAACTTCTAAAAAAACATAAAAGTTTTTACAAATAGTTTTGGAGGTGCTGGAGAATGGATGCTTCCATCCCAAGGCTGTTTCCTGGTTCAGGGAAACTCAGGGTGGCCTGGGGCACCGTTGGCTCCTGGGTGTGGGAGTCCTGGGGCTGCCCAGGACAGAGCTGGAGGAGCTTCTGGAGGGCTGCTCGAGCCGTGCTATGTTGACGATCAGTCTGTACGCTCCCACCATGGGACTCTGGCTCCAGCCTTCTCTCAGCCCTTCCTGTTGAACCCATTCTGCCAGGGATTGGTGGCTCCAATTTGGGGCTCACTGTGTGTTTTCTCTGCCTCCCTTCCTGTCTCTCTCTCTCTCTTCCCAGGGTAAAGTGGAATACTTGGTCAAGTGGAAAGGATGGCCCCCAAAGTAAGACTTGTTTGTGTGTGCGTGTCTGTCCATCTGTCTGTCTGTTGCAGTAACAATACCAGCCCGCCCCAGCCTGAGCCCTGGCCTCCAAGGGCCCTCCTCTGTCCATCCTTTCTTCCCTTCCCCGCTCCTGCCCACCTCTTATATATGGCTTACTTGGCACGCTGCAAGACACTGTGGGTACAGAGAGGAAGAAGGCATGGGCCTGCCCTCAGGGAGTTGACAGCCTAATCTGGCTGGCACAGATACAAGCAGGATCCAAGCAGAAATCATAGAAGGCTTCCTGGAGGAGTTGGGCCCTCACCACCAGCAATAGCAGTAATAACATTCTCATAGTGCTTTAAGATTGACAAAGCTGGTCACAAATGTGAGCCCATTTGATCTTTAAAACAGCCCTGGAAGGTTGAGGCTATTCTCACCACACCCATTTTACAGATGAAGAAGTTAAGCAGCCTGCCCAGGGTTACAGTGAAGAACTGTCTGAAGCAGGATTTGAATTTGGGCCTTCCTGACAACGTTCTTGAAGGAAGAGGATTTTGACAGGCGATTTTAAGGGTGTTTTTTTATTGATTGCTTTAATTTCAGCACTCTTTTTATTTCTGCCCCACCATTATATTCCTGCCCCAGACAACTAGGTGGTTTAGCATTTGCCAGATAGTCAGGAAACCCGTGTTTGAATTCAGCCTTGGACACTTAGTAACTGTGTGTCCCTTGGCAAGTCACTTAGCCTCTGTTTGCCTCACTTTCCTCAACTGTAAAGTGGGGATAATGATAGGACCTCCCTCCCAAGGTTGTTGTGAGGATCGAATGAGATCACGTTTGTAAAGTGCCCAAAACATAGTAGGTGTTTGATAAATGCTATTCCCTTCCCCTTCCCTTTCCTGCTCCCCCCTGTCAAGAGCCAAATCCTGTATAAAGAAAAAAAGAGAGAAGAAAAAAGGTAATTCTGCAAAAACTGACCAACACATCGTCCAGAGCTGACAGTGTATGTGCCATTCTGCCCCCGCAGGCCCCGGCCTCTGCACAGTCCTTCCATTCTTATAACCAGGGGATGACAAGCCCTTCACACTCAACCCATCCTAGTATCTCATTTAACAAAAATTTATTTAAGCTCATAGCACAGGAGTTGGGAAGGCCTGGGTTCAGATCCTGCCTATGACACATCCTGGCTGTGTGATCCTGAACCAGTCACTGAACTTTTCACCGCCCCCAGACAAATCCCTAGGACTGTAAGTTGAGGAAAAGGTGCCAGCCTGCATTAGTGGAGGGTAATTCTGCATCTAGGGGTTAGTCCCCTACGCCCATGGAATCGCATGTCTAGCTCCCTACCCTCAGGCTCCCAGCCCAACCTTCTCATAAACTGAAGCCAGGGCAAGTGAAAGGATTTGTCCAGGGTCACACATCCTCCACAGTCAGCATCAGACATGGGGTTTCCTTGTAGCAGGCTTTGGTTCCTGCCTGGAGCTGTCTAATTCCTACAAAGATAAATGACTACGTAGTATAGACACTCCTTGGGGAAGGGCCAGCTTTCCAGTGTGGCCACAGCTTAGTAAACACAACGTTTATACAAATTAGTTTCCAGAGGAAAAAGAGTGGTAGCAAGTGAGGAGAGGTGGGGTGAGGAGATGGGTTCTCCCCTCCCCCATCCCACCCCTAATCTGGCCTGCCCTGGTTGTCTCTGGGGTCTGGACTGCCCAGGCTGCTGGGCTCAGGGACCAGAAAGCTTAGAGGGGGAGATGGCACATAGGAAACAATTATTCCAAACAGTTCCTTTGGAGAGAGAGCAGAAACCTCCCTTGGACCTGCCCAGGAGGGCCTAGAGGAGCAGGCACAGGCATTTATCAAACATCTATGTGCCAATATTGCAGCTAGGTGGCGCTGCAGTGGATAGGTGCCACTGAAGTGACCAAGACTCATCTTCCTGAATTCAAATATGGCCTCAGACATTTACTAGCTGTGTGACCCTGGGCAAGTCACTGTACCCTTTTTGCCTCAGTTTCCTTATCTGTAAAATGAGCTAGAGAGGGAAATGGCAAACCATTGCAGTATCTCTGCCAAGAAGACCCCAAATGGGGTCACGGAGAATCAGACAGGACTGAACAACAACAATCTCTGCCAAGTACTGGGGATAAAAAAGCCAGACCCATGGGCGGCTAGGTGGCACAGTGAATAGAGCACCAGCCCTGGAGTCAGGAGGACCTGAGTTCAAATCCAGTCCTACACTTACTAGCCGTGTGACCTTGGCCAAGTCACTTAACCCCAGTTGCCCTTCCAAAAAGCAAAAAAAAAAAAAAAAAAGCCAGACCCTGCCCTCAGGGAGCTTACCTGGAATCATAGGATTTTAAAAAAAAATTTTATTTTTGTGTTTGTATTTTGTTCAGTCTTTTCCAGGTAGGACCCCCTCTTCTCCCCATCCCACCTCCACTTTAATGAACCTTCCCTTGTGAGAGAAGCTGTGAAAACCCAACCTAGTGGTCCCCTCTAACATCCCACACCCATAACCCATCACCTTTCCAAAAGGGCTCCCGCTATAGAGCTGGAAAGAATCTCAGAGATAATCTAATATATCCTGTCCCATCTTACAGAGGAATAAACTGGGTCCCAGAGGTGGAAGCTGCTTGCCCAAGCTCATAGAGATAGTGAGCACCAGCACAGGGATTCCAACTCAGGTCTTTTGACTCTGAGTTCAGTGTTTCTTTCCAGTAGAATGTAAGCTCCCTGAAGGGAGGGACTATTTTTTCATTGTTTCTGTATCTCCAGCAGCTTAGAACATAATAAGTGCTTAATAAATGTATGTTGGATTGGATTGCTTTCTATCAAAGCCCATCTTTGCAAGGCTAGCTCCTTATCCCAACACGTCTTGGCTCCCAGGCAGCTGGAGGCCCTACAATAAGGAAAATTGTGTTGTGGAAGGGGGGAAGGAGAGAACAAACATTTATTAAGCACCGACTGTATGCTTAGCTCAGGAGGCACTGATGGATAGTGGCATCAAACTCCAATCAAACCAGTTGCACGTACACTTAGAAAACCACAAATTAACATTATATATGCTTTGTTGTATTTTTATTCATTTTATTTAACATTTTCTAATGACATGCAGAGACACAGCTGGGAAATTTTGGTGGAGGCAAGTTGTATGCCTTCATTGAAGAGGGTGAACAGGATCCATGCTAAGGATTTCCAAGGGGAAAAGCATTTATTCAAGACCTACTGTGTCCCAGACACTTTGCTAAGTGCTTTACAAATTTATTTTCTTTCATTGATTCTCACAACAACCCTGGGAGGCGAATGCTATTATAATCCCATTTTACAGTTGGGGAAACTGAGGCAGAAAGCGGTTCATTGACTTACCCAGGATCACACAGCTAGTACATTGTCTAAGACAGAATTTGAAGTTGGGACTTCCAGACTCCAGGCTGAGCACTCTCTGCACTGTGGCGCCCCCTAGGGGCCACTAGATGAACTTTGCTCTCTTGGAGGATATTTTGCCTCTTCCTGGGAAGAGAGCTGTCCAGCAGGGCAGCAGCCCCAGGTCCCACCCTGACTTGATGATTCTGAATTTGGGGGAGCTCTCCTGGCACCTGGGGCCAGGAGAAGACAGGGACTCTCTCCTAGAGCTGACAGCAATTCTGGAGGGGCCTCAGCCCACATTCCAGGCTGGAGGGTGATTCCCATCCTGTTCTTGAGATGTGACTGCCCCTGAGCCGCCCAGCCGTCTCTATATATGCCCAGCACTGTTCTGGCAGCCAGAGAGCAGGAAGGCAGTCTCTCCCTGCACTGCAGGGCCTTACCTTGACTGCCAAACCATCTCAGTAGGAGGCAGGTTTGATCTGGAGTTGGTAGACCTGGGTTTGAAGGTGAGTGTGGCCACTTGCTACCTGTGTGATATCATTTCCCTTCTCAGTTTCCTTGTCTGCAAAAATGAGGAGGGTTGGACTCAGTGGCTGCTGGGTACCCTTCTAGCTCTCAATCTAGATACCCACAATCCCTTTGAATATGGAGGGAAGTAGTACCTGAGCTTGACCTTGAATGACTTTAACACATGGAAGATGAGGCCACAGGGAAGAGAAGGCACTCCAGTGTCAATGATATAATCAATTAACCAATAAATTAATTAAATACATTTTTAAAAAAAGGCAATCCAGGTGTAGGGCACCTCAGTGACAAAGTCTCGGAGGTGAGAAAGTGAAGGCAGGAGTTAAGAGGAGAGAGCACAGACATGGAAACAGATTAATTAGCCCTCCACCAGGATGGGGAGGGTCCTAGAAACTCTTTGCTTGAAGAAGGGGGCACTTGGAGGCTGGGAGTGATAAGGGGCATGATCTCTGTCTTCCAGTATTTGAAGAATAGTGAGAAAGCCTCGTTTGGCCCCTGAGGGCAGATCTAAGACCCCTGGGGGAAAACTGCAGGAGACAGATTTAGGTTCATTATAACCCACCTGAATCTCTCCTCCATTTCCCAAACAATGAGAGCTGTCCCAAAGTGGGATAGACCACCTCATAAGGCAGCGAGCTCCCTATCACTGACTGTCTTCAAGTAATGGCTAGATGACCACTCATCAGTAAAGGTAGAGCAGGCATTTCTGTTGAAGTTCAAGTTGGACTAGAAGACTTCTGAGGTCCCTCCAGAAAATGTGAAAGGAAGCTTGAAAGCTGGGGGTAAAAGGGGCATTTTGTACAGGGCCTTGAATGCCAGGATAAGAAGTTTGGACTTCCTGGCAGGATGCTGGCTCTGGAGCTGGAAGACACCTTAGAAGGTATCTAGCCCAAACAGAGAGGAAGCTGAGGCACAGAGAGAGGTAGGAGCTTGCCTGGGGTTGACGCAGTAAGGAGTGGAGGATGGCTGCAGGGGTCTCTCCCATATTGCTGAGTGCTGAGCTCACTGCAAGGGTACAGATGTGGGCACAGTAGAAAGCTAGTCAGAAGCAGGACTCTTCTCTATCCTGGGTCTGACTTGGGATCAGTCAGGGAATGCCTCTGCCCCTCTGGCCTCAATGACCCCCATGTGTCCCCCGCCCTGAAGAGTGCTGAAGGCTTCTCTGTCCTGTCCCCATGCCCCGCCCCCCGGAGATGGGGGAGGGAACCGAGGCTGTGCCGAATGTGCCCTCCTCCCCCTCCCGGTAGTTGGCATGAGTGCCAGGCTGGGCTCTGAGTCAGCTCCTAGAATGCTTGTTTACAAGTTCCTTCCTGAGGTGGGGAGGGGGAGAAGGAGGAGTCTGAAGGGAGCCTGGGTCACATGGCCTGCTGTTTTCCGGCTGCTCAGCTTCTCCCACGCCCTCCATCAAAGAGCCTGATGTAGCCTCCCCCACCCCATCCCATCCTCCTACTCAGATCTGTCAACCTGCCGGTGATGCCCCATGGGATTTTGTATTTCGTATTCAGGAGGCTTCCCCCTGCCCACCATGTTCCAGAAGGGTTCTGACCTGGAATGTCAAAGCCGAGAGAGGGTTTAGAACATGGGGTGTCAGACCTAGGAGAGGCTTGAAACATAGGATGTCAGACTTGGGAGTGACTTTAGAACGTGGGATGTCAGAGCTAGAAGAGTCATTAGAACATGGGATGTCGGGGAGGTTTTAGAACATAGGATGTCATACCTGGGAGAGGCTTTGGAACATGAGGTGTTAGAGTTGGGAGGGGCCTTAGAACAGGGAATGTCTAAACTGAAGGATCTTAGAGATTATCTAGTCCAACTTCCTTATTTTAGAGCTGGAGGAAGTGAGGCCCAGAGAGGAAAAGTCAGCCAGCCACAGTCACACAGCAAGTCACTGGCAGAGTCCTGACAGCCCGAAGTCAGGTGTTCAGGGATCTTTCCTCTGCACTGGCGGCCTCCCCCTTACTCCCCCTGACCTGTGCCCTCCTCTCCCCCAGGTTCAGCTTGGTCAGTGCTTTGCTGAGCTGCTGCTGGTCTCACCCCCTCCTCCCTTTCCTGCCCCGTTCCCCATGCCCCCTGTCACACTGTGATGAAGCACGTGGGATGTACCAAGAGGGGTGCCAAGTGCTTCACAAATATGACTCCCCCAGAAAAGGTACCCCCCGGGGGTCCTTGGCTGTCCTCTGTCTGGGGGAAGATGACATCACTCTATGGAGGTGGGAGAGCATGGGCACAGATGAAAGACTGGGGGGGGACATCCAGGCATCTGCCTCATCCTGCTTGTCTCAGCCGGTCCCTTCCTCTACAGAACTTGGAAGAAGCTGACATTTTCTGCCTGAGTTAACCTTTAGTGGGATCCCCTTTGGGCGACACATGGGCCCTCTGGGCCTATGTTACTCCTCTGCAAAAAGGCTGGATGACCAGAGGATCCCTAAGGACTGCCCCCCCCAGGTCTGACATCCCCTGTTCTCAGGCCCCTCCCAGCTCTGACATCCCCTGTTCTCAGGCCCCTCCCAACTCTGACATCACCTGTTCTCAGGCCTCTCCCAGCTCTGACATCCCCTGTTCTAAGCCCCCCCAGCTCTCACATATCCTGTTCTAAGGCCTCTCCCAGCTCTGACATCCCCTGTTCTAAGGCCCCCCCCCAGCTCTGACTTTCCCTGTTCTAAGGCCCCTCCCAGCTCTCACATCCCTTGTTCCAAGGTTCCTTCCAGCTCTGACACTCTGAAGGAAGTCAATCCAGATCAGGATACTAGGTACCCCCTTATATTCTCCCAAATAATATTATCCCAGTCCCTGATGTGTTTTAAGTTTGCCTTGTACAAAGGAGGAAAGAGGCTGAGGAAGTTGCCTCCCATATGGGCAGCCATCTCCATATCTATAAACTGAGAGAATTGGGGCAGATGGCCTGTGGGGTCTTTTTCACCTCCGACCTGGTAGAGCAGTGCAGTATGAGGGGGAGGGCAGCTGGGACACAGGAAGACCTGACTTCAGATCCTGTCTCAGACCCTTCCCTGCTATGGGTACATGAGCAAATCCCCTTAAGTCTCTGAACCTCAGTTTGTGCATCTGTACAATGGACTCAATACCTAGCATACCTGCCTCTAAGGGTTGTTGTGACTCACCAATAACTTTTGTCCAAGTGCAGACTTGGAGTCACGGCAAGAACAAGTGCTTGCATTCCTAAAGTTCAGGAAGGTTTATAAAGCACTTTTTAAAAATCTTATTGATCTCTTGCTTTTCCATCAGCTCCATTTCCCACCGTGCCTCTCTCCCAGGCCCTCCTAGAGAGGCAGCCCCAACAAGAAAGAAGCTTAAGAGTTAACAAAAAAAAATCATCCCCCAAACTAACATCAGAATCCTGACCACAAAATACTCTTTTGAAATTTTATTTTCAATTAACAAACATTTATTTTCCTCCCTGACATTGGGGAAAAATCAAGAAAAAAAAACCCTGTACCAAATGTGCAGTTACACAAAAGCAAATTCATCTGTGTCCAAAACTGTCTCCTCGTACCGGGATCAGGAGGTGGCTGGGAGGGGTCTTCATTCATCCTCAGGAATCAGGGTTGTCACTGTCGAACAGGCCTTAAAAAGCTGTCACAAAGCACAGAGTCTCAGTATCATCATCTCCCCTTTACAAAGGAGGAAACTGAACCCCAAAGCTAGGAAGTGTCTCAACTGGCATTTCGAACCAGGTCTTCCCAGTCCAGACCCAAAGCTTTCTCCACCTCCTCATGCAAGATGTGTTGAGTGACTGGCCTGGGAGAGGCCCTGGGCTCCACGAGGTAGGGAATAGTGGGAGAAGGACTATTCTTGGCCGATTGGGAGCCTGCTGGTGGGGGGTGGATGCATAACTGTAATTCAGGAAAGAATGTGAAAAAGGAATGAGAGGGAGCAAGTAAGAGGAGTGCTTAGAGCAGGGGCAGAGCAGGTAAAGCAGGGAAACACTTGAGAACAGGGGACAGCAGAGCTGGGAGGGGCCTTAGAATGGGGGATGTCAGGGCTGGGAGGGTCCCTAGAACAGGGGATGTCACAGTGGGGAGGGGCCTTAGTTGTCATTCCAACCCCTTCTTTTTTATGGATGAAGACATTAAAACCCAAAGGGACTAAACTGACTTCCCCAGGGTTTTCTACCCAGTACTAACCCTCAGGAATCTTCCAGTCTAGCAGAGGAATAAGGCTGTGATTGCTCCATCTTGATGCAAACATAGGCCATGATAAGTAGTGCTATGAGATCACTCCCAGCCTGGGGGCATTCTAAGAATGAAGGAGGACTTCCTAGAGGAGTCAGGTTTCCAGGTGGGCCTTGAAGGCTACTGTTCCATGAGCCATTGGCAAACTTTAAGCTCAGGCAGGAGAGAAGTAAAGGGCAGGGAGGGGCCCCCAGCAGGGGAGACAAGAGAACAGAGCCATGCCCACCACAGCCAGGGTGCCCCCTTCCCCAGAGCAGGATGCCACTCTTGGTGCCACTGACCAGCATCACCTTTCATATCTTTCCCCAGGTACAGCACATGGGAGCCAGAGGAACACATCCTAGACCCCCGCCTTGTCATGGCTTATGAGGAGAAGTAAGGGGGCCCTTTGTTTTCCCTGCTGGTGTGGGAGGGGGCCCACAGCCTTGTTCCCAAGCATTTCCTGAGCCTCTGTCCTTAGGCTCAGCCCCAGAGTACAGAGGAGCCCCAGGCAAGGCCCCTAATCTCATGGAGCTCACAGTGCAATCATTCTACCAGCCTTTGTGAAGCACCTACTGTGTGCTAGGCCCTGGGGATACTGAAGTGAAAATGGCATGGGCTCTTCCCTCAAAGGCAGACCCCCTTTTTGGGTGGGTCCATGCAACATGGGCCCAAACATGGGTATCAGAGGGATGGAAAAGGTCAGGGACAGCTGAGGATCAAGGTGGAATCCAGGCAGCCTTTGCAGAGGAGTTGGCATCCAAGTGGGGCTGTAAAGAAAGGTCATGATTTCAGCAAATTGGGATCAAAGAAAGTATGCTTTGGTTTTATTGGGCATACTGCTTGTGCCCACGAAAATGTAAGCAGCCTGACAAGGGCTGTCCAATTGAGGGCCAACCAATGGCCTAAGCAACTTGTGCCCATCCTGGGGCAGAGGAGACATCAAGGAGCATTTCCTGTAAATTTGCTTCAGTTTACCTCTGTAGACTATGCCGGGGACATTCTTCCATCAGTGAGAGGTCATTCCATTACCACCCCCAACTTTCTATAGAGGATTGAGCACTGGCTTGGTAGTCAGGAGACTCTGGCTGAGCCTGCCCTGAAGCACCTTCCAGTCATCTGCCTGGAGATGATCCCTAGGGTGGTGTTTCCCAGACCCCTGCCCCATTATGCTGCATTGGTCCAGACACTCAATGTCCCTGTGCCTCAGTTTCCCTGCAGGGGAAAGCGATATAAACACAATAACAGGTTTTGGGGTTTGTTTGTTTTTTCAAGTCATGGTTGCAGTGAAAATGGTTTATAGAATATTGTGATTTTTAAAGGCAAGAACTCTAGTCTAAGAGTAATGAGGCTCAGGTTCCAGTTCAGGCTGGATGTGTGACTTGGGCAGGCTGTTTCCTCCCTAGGCCTCAGTCTTTTCATGTGTGAAATGGGGAGGTTAGACTACGTGCCCTCTAAGGTCTCTCCTAGCTCCCACATGCACAAGTTGGCAGAGCTGGCAGGGACTTGGAGCATAGAGGATCTGTATTGGGAGGGAGCTTAGAACCCAGGTCTGAGCTATGGGAGACGTCATAGAGCACACGGTGTTGGAGCTGTGAGGGCAGTGGAGCTGGGCAAGTCCCTTAACTTCCCTGGGTCTCGGTTTCCCTCTCTGCAAAAGGAGGGAGGTGGATAGATCATGCCTAAGGTCTCACTTCAAAAGCTAGAATCCTATGACTGGTCCTGCTCTGTTGTACAGAAGGGAAACTGAGGAGGCTCAGGGAGCCGAAGTCCTGGGCTTAAAATCCCGAGGTAGGCGTTGGCCTTGGGAATCATCCTGGCCATGTCAGGGTAGGAGTCCCTCCCTGACCTCCAGCAAGGGAGAATCCCTCCTGCTAGCTCAGTGGCCCATCTGGGATCTCCTAGATGCTGCTGAAGTTGGCTTCCCCATCACTGTCATGATCTTGGCCTTGTCCAAGACCAGGAGACCAGGGGACTAAAGGGGAAAGCGTCCTGGTTCTGGCCCTGACCAGCCAAGGACCTTGGTCAAGGCCCCATTTCTCTGAACCTCAAAATCCCTCTTTGTCAAAGGAGTAATTTGCATTGGGTGAGCTCTGAGAGACCTTCCAGCCTCACCAAACATTATGAAGCCTTTAATATCCCTGGGCTACGAAGACACCAGGAGACAGGCTCTGCCTTCAGGGAGCTTCCAGTTATCCCATCTCACTCACACTCCCCCTGTGGGGGGACTTTCCCAGCTCCCTCTTGTGCCTTGGTCTAGACATTGTCCCTGTACCTTGGTTTCCTTGCAAGGAACCTGTCAAATGACTTTTTCTTAGGTTATGTTCACCTTGGCCTTTCACTTGAAGAGAACGAAGTTCCACTCTCTTCCATTCACAAACATTTGCCCAGCACTTTGCTGAGTGCCCAGCTCTGTGCTAGGATGGGCACTGTGGGGAGAATAGGAAAGGAGAATAGTGGAGGTTGGAGACCAGCCACCACACACACACACACACACACACACACACACACACACACACACACACACACACACACACACTCACACACACTCACACACACACACACACTCACTCACACTCACATACTCTCTCACACACTTATATACAAACTCTCACACATATTTACACACTCCCACTCTCACACACACTCTCTCACACACTGTCACACACACATACACACTCACATTCTCTCTCAAACACTCACATATACACACACACTCTCACACACACATACTCTCACACACTCTCTCACACAAACACACACTCACACTCACACACTCATATATATACTCTCACACATACACAATCACACTCTCACATACTCTTTCTCACACACACTCACACTCAAACATACATATACACTCTTTCACATACATGCTCACATTCTCTCACACACTCACATATACACTCACAAACACTCACATACACTCACACACTCTCTCACACAAATACACTCACACACACACACACACACACACACACACACACACACACACACCACAGAGGCCAGGAGGGCAGACAGACGGTCCCCAGATGTGCACAGGAGGGCCTCATCTGCAGCAGATGGTCCAGAAAATGTGGTATAAATCAAAGCTCATGTTCCATTGACTTGGCGTTTTCTGGAGTCTTTAATTTCCACTTCTCACTCATTTGTGCATTACTTTGTATTATTTTAATTGATATCTTTTGGTCTTATGTCCCTTTATTTCCCAATTATTCTTCTCCCATAGAGAACCATCCCCAGTGACAGAGGATACAGAAGGCAATCAGGAGGGAAAATAGCTCAGGAAAACTAGTTGAGGCATCATTTGAATGGCATATGCCATGTTCTGCATCCATAGACCCCCACATCTGCAAAGAAGGGAAGGGAGGCCATTTTCTCTTCTGCCCTTTGGGGCCAAGCCTGGTCATTGTAATCACACAGCGTGTCGGCCCAGTTTTCAGCAGAGTCTGTGTCTGGATTCCCCCCACCCTGTCCCCAGCCTCTCTGCCAAGCTATTGGTGGCCCATTAAAAATAACAACAACAAAAAAACCTGGGGCATCCTGGAGGTGGCGAGGCTGTCTCTTTTTGGGAAGTGTTCTTTCTGACTTCTGGGTTTGGACTTGACCTAGCAAATTTCCTTGATTCAGCTCATTCAGAACATGTTTGATGGCTTTCCTGAGGCCTCCATCCAGGTGACCAGGCAGTACATGCCCAGGGTGAAAGCCAGGCCCAGGAGAAACCTGAGGAGGAAGGCACTACTCCCAAGGGAAGACTTCCTCGAGGAAGCAGCATCTTGGAATCAGAGGGGTATAGGTCTGAGAGGTCACCTCATCTGACCCCTTCATTTTATAGAGGATGAAACTGAGGCTTCCATGAGGGTGTGAGTGATTTGCCTAAAGTGACACAGGGTGGAACTGGCAGGCCCAGGCTTTGAACCTGACTCATAGATTTGCCATGATGTACCTTTTTGCAACAGGACTGAAGGATCAGAGCTGGGAGAGACTGTAGGTAATTTTACAGATAAGGAAACTGAGTCCCAGGGTGAGGAGGTGACTGGCCCGAGGCCATGCAGGCAGGATCGTAGGACTAGATCTTTACAGAGAAGGAAACAGACCCAGACAGTTCAAGAGCCAGGATTTGAACCCAGGTCCTCTGATGCCAAGCCCAGGATTTTTCTATCACATCCTGCTACCCAGCCTTCACTAAGCTGAGCCCCAAAGGGAGAGGAGCTTCTGGCTGATGGAGGTGGGGGCAGTGCTGGCTTCCAGACTCTGTTCTCAGCACACACACACAATGTACACACACGCACACCCCTCTTATACACACAACGTACACATACTCATACACATACACACACAACACACATATGCACATTCACACACATACACTCAGACACATACACACATATACACTCTCATACATACCAGTGTACACACACTCATACGTGTATACACACAACACACATATACACATTCACACCCATACACCCAGACACATATACACTCATGCACATACACCCTTACACTCATACACACAATGTACACACACTCATATACATATACACACAACACATGTACATATGCACACATATACACTCAGACACACACACATATACACTCTCATACTCACAGTGTATACACACTCAGACACATATATACACATACAATATACTCACATGGGATTCATTCACATAATACACATACACATAGTCACAAACATATACACTCACACAATGCCCATTCACACACTCATACATACACCCACTCTAAGACACACTTATGTTCATATGCACACACTCACACACATACAATACACATACCCTTCTACCCACTCATACACTTACACTCACACATACACACAGTACACCCCCACACGTATACACTCACATACACACGTTCACATATGTGCTTTCATTGACACACACATCATACTCACATGCTTACACACTCATACACACACAGTGCACACATCTGCACACACACATTCACACCCAAGACCTTCCCAATATGTACTCTCACATACACAGACACATCCTTTCACGTTCACACTCACACAGGGGCAGGCTGAGAACAAGGCAGGGCAGCTTTCTTGCATCAGCTGGAACCCTGAGTGCGTGCCGGGATGGAGACATCCTGCTGCTAACAGGGGGCCTGGCCCAGCACGCGCACACACACACGGCTTGCTTACCTAAGGGGCCACAGAGAGGGGCCAAGGGCGGCTGCTGGGGAGGCTGCTCTCTCCCAGCCTCCACCACCCAGCTGCCTCTGCCCCTGTGGCCGTGCCCTGCAGCTCCTGGGGGACTCTCCCCTGGGCTGACCTGGGAGCAGATGCTCAGCAGGCTCATGGCTGGGGCATGTCTGTCTAGCAACGTGCTGAGCCTTTGAAGGCTCAAGTTTCTGGCATCGAGTGCTTTTCGAAGCTGGGCCCCAGACTGAGGCTTACAAACAGCAGCTCAGATCCCCTCTTCTGTGGCCCAGAGCTACCCCTCTTCACAAGTACTGCTCCAGCCCAGCTGGGGCACTGGCGACCTTGATCTTGACCTTGGACTGCCTTCAGCCCCTTCCATCGACCTGAGCCTCTGCGTTCCTCTCCAGCCAGCTCAGACTGGGGAAAAACCTCAGAGTGCTTTGCACTTTTCAGAGTCTTCAGTCTTTATCTAGATGCACGAGATTCCTGAGAGGCTAGGAGTATCAGAAATTATTATCTCCATTTTATAGGTGAGGAAAACTGAGTTTCAGAGTGACTGCGTGATTTATCCAAGGTCATAGAGTGCAGAGATGGAGCTGGAAGACCCTCAGAAGCCACCTGGTCTAACTCCCCCTCCCCCCCCATTTTACAAAAGAGGAAACTTAGGCCTAGAAAGGTCATATGACTTGGCCAAGGTCACACAGCTAGTAAGTATCTGAGGCAGGATTAGAACCTAAGTCTTCTGACTGCAAATGTAGGATTTATTCTGCTGTACTATGGATCAGATAGAGTGAATTCACACTTGGCAAGATCCTAGGAACATTTGGCTCAGTCCATTTTACAGAAGAGGGAACTGAGGCCCCCAAAGTCCCTGACTTTCCTGAGGTAGTGTAGTGGATAGTGGAGTCAGGACTTGAACTTGGGTTCTCAGACTCCAGAGTTTGAAGTTTCTTCTGTTTTTAAGTTTCTACATCAGGGCACTTCTTAGACCCCCAACAACAATCTCAGCCTTTGAGCTTTCCCTTATAACAAACAAAAAGTTATGCAAAAACAGCAAATAATAGCAGTGGTGTCTGATGGGGCATGTAACATTTGTGACCCGTAGTCCCCCACTTCCCTGGTGAAAGGATCCTGTATCTGGAGCTGGACAGGACCTTGGGTCACCCAGTCTACTCCAACTCCAAACCCTGTACAGGTACTTAGGGCACTGGCAGGCCATCTCAAAGGCATTTTCTAGCTCAGATGTTGTACATTCTGATCATTTTAGAAACTCGGACCCAGAAGGTAGGTTTCCTTTCTCAAGATTACCTTGGCAATCCTCACAGATCCCATACAAGAACCCGGGGTTCTTTGCAGGGCTGGCCTGCGCCTGCCTGCAGGACAGAATGTTCCCAGTCCCCCGATGGGCCTCTCTCCTCCACTCCCCTTCAACACCCCCCCCATTCTGGCCCTTCCAAGTTTCATTCTCTCCATTCCAACAGCTGCCAGGCGACTGTTGTGTGGTTGTGGGCTCGCCCCTTCCTGGCCCCTGAGGCTCTGCTGACTCCTTCTTCATCCCTGGCCTGCTGGAGGGCTGGGTCTGTTCTCCATTAGTCCAGCCTGGGCTTTCTGGCTACACCGGCTGGTCACGATCACAAGCTCCCGGAGGGCAGCAGCAGGGTGTGTCCTCCTGCAGCTTCAGGAAGAACCAGGATTTCTTAAAACTGATAAATTGGGAAAAGGAGTGCAAGAGAAAGAAAGCTAGAGAGACCTGGAGAGGAGAGAAGAAGGGAAAGAAGAAAGAAGAGAAAGAGAAAGAGACACAGAGGAGAGAGGGACAGAGAGAGAGAGGAGACAGAGAGGAGAAAGAGACAGAGAAACAGACAGAGAGAGAGGGGAGAGAGAGACACACACAGAGAGACAGAGAGGAGAGAGAGAGACAGAGAGAGAAGGGAAGGGAGAGAAGAAAGAAGAAGGTGGTAAAGAGAGAGAATGGGAAGGGGAGGGAGAGAGGAAGGCAAAGAGAGGAGGAAGGAAGGAAAAAGAAAGATAGGAAGGAAGGCAAAAGAAAAAGGAAGAGGGAGAGAAAAAGAAAAGGAAGGAGGAGAAGGGAGAGAAAAAGAGAGAAGGAGGGAGGGGAAAAGAGGAGAGAAGAAGGCAGAGAGAGAAGAGAGAAAAAGAAAAATTACATATAGATTCACCATGAGATACTCAGAACCTCTGTGACAGATGGGACTCCAGAGCCCACCTAGCCCAAGCCAGTAGAATGTAAGCTCCTTGAGGGAAGGTAGGATCTGATATTTGCTTTGCACCCCAGCACCAGACACATAGTAGGTGTTTACTAAGCAAGAACTCCCCAACAATAGCCCCCAAAGTGGTCGTCCAGGCTTTTGTTTGGAGACCTCCTGTGATGGGGAGTTCACCACCTCCCAAAGTCACCCATTCGTTATTTGCCAACCAGACCTGGGTAGTTTTTCCTAAAGCCACCTCCTGCACCTTCTCTGCACCCTAGACCAGTGTAACTGGGTGAAGTTAAAGTTCCTCCCTTAGGGCTTTTAAAGAAGAATGTAATTTATGCACAATTTTGCTGGACTTTTCCTAATCCCAAATGGCCCAGGAAGCCTCCATGAGGGCACCTGTGACAGTGGGGCCTGAGGACCTGGGTTTAGTCCCAATTCTGCCACCCATCATTGGGCGCGGCACTTCCCCAGCCTCAGTTTCATTTTCTGTAAAATGCAGGCAGTTGGATGAGATGAGCCTTTGGGGTCCCCCAGAGTCAGCCCAAGGGCCAGGTAACACACACGTGCTCAGCTACCCTTGCTGTCTCCATCATCGGTTTTTCCTTTTCTCCCTCCATCCGCCTCATGCCCCCAGGGAGGAGAAAGATCGTGCGTCCGGGTGTAGGAAAAGAGGCCCGAAGCCCAAACAGCTGCTGCTGCAGGTAACCTTGGGCCCCTGCCCTCTCTCCCCCGACTCTGGCCTTGGGCACTGGTTAGATGGATGGGGCTCCCCAAGGTCCCCCCACAGACTAGCCCAAGTCACCATGGGAGGGGTGGGGAGCCCCAAAGGTCTCCTCCAGCAGGCCAAGGTGCTTATCACCACCAGCAGCATCAAAAAGCGACTAAGGAGAGTATGGGATGGCATTTCACATACAAGATAAGGCATGAACAAAGGCCTGGTGGGGCAAAAACACAGCGGTCAGTCAGCGGATAGCAGATAGTGGATAGGGAGGATGTGCAGGGGAAGTCATGGGAACAAAGTTTGGCAGGGCATCGAATGCCAGGATCAGGAGCTCCAGACTTATCCAAGAATATTCAAGAGTGGACAAGTCACTTCTCTCTGTAGGCCTCAGTTTCCTCATCTGTAAAATGAGGGGGGGTCAGAGGACTTGTGAGGTCACTTCCAGTTCCCAATCCACAGCATTCTGGACAGCCTAAGAAACAAGAATGAAACAACAAACAACAGCATTTGAACTTAAATTCTAGTTCTGGGAGAAAGATGCTTGACTTAGAGCCAGGAGAGCTGAGTTCAAATCCTACCTCCCCCACTAGCCATGGGCCTCAGTGTTCTTCTGTATAAAGTGGGCATGCGGTCCATGTCAGGAGGAGGGCAGAATGGAAGTGGGAGCTGTTGCCCAGGACCCCCGATTTCCTGGGCAAGGCTACTGGGCATGGAAACCATCCTCTGTACAACTCGGGATCTCGGGAGGGCCAGAGAGCCTCAGACTCAGATCCTTCGTGCTCCTGGTCTGGATGTCTCCCCCCCCCGCCTCTCGCTTGGTTGTAGGCTCCTTGAAGACAAAAATGTGGTCCTTTGTCCATCTCTGTTTGTTCTGAGGTGCACAGGGGAGGGTCTTCAAGAAGCCTGGTGGAATTGGTCTGGAGAGGCAATGTGGTTCAGCAGTTTGAGCCAGAGCACCTAGAGTTGGAGTCCCTGCTTTGCTGAGCGCAAGATCTGTGGTCCTGTTATCTGTGAAGGGGCTTGAGGCCCATAGATTCACGGAGTTCCCATTTATGTTGGAAAGGTAGATCAGTCACTCCTCTCACCTCCCTGACTAAAGACTGAGGGCTGGAGGAAGGGAGAGAAGGCCCAGCAGCTTCCTTGCAAACCCAGAAAGATCCCCTCATCCGGGCCTCCCCTCACACCTGCTGGTCCGGCTTTCTGCCTCCCCTGGGCTTCTGACGGGCCAAAGTGGAGGCCTGCAGAGCCCTTCATGGTGGAGCCCACACCTGTGCCCACAGCTGGAAGGCACCTGGCGTAAGCCCTGCCTGAGCAGAATTGCCACCTAGCTCATTGCTTGGAGATGTCCAGAGAGGAAGACTCCCCACCCCCAAGGAGGTCCTACTTTGGGCACTTTGGGACACTCTGGTTAGGAATTATTTCCCTCCTCACTTCCACCCGTGCTTTCGGGTTGTGCCCCGTGGGGCCAAGCTGACCAAGGCTGATCCCTCTTTCACACCACCTGAAGACAGTAGTCATGTGCCCCCGTGCCTTCTTTTCTCCAGCTGAAACACTTTGAGGTCCTTCATCCAGTCCTTCCATCCCCTTCCAGCCTAGTCCCTTTCTCTGCATCTGCCATGGCCTGTCTGGAACCTTTTTGTGATCGATCTAGACTGCTGAGTACAGTCAACTCTCCACTTTTCTACTCGAGTTTTGAAAGCTGGTTTGACTGTCCCTGGGTCACATAGCTATTTTTGGTCAGTGGCCACATTTTTAGAGTGGCCAGAAGCACCTCAGTTTTCCCTTCTAGTGCTAGAATGAAAGGTCCCTGCTGGCATGGACTGTTGGATTTGGGGGGTGCCTGACACATAGTAGGCCCTCAAGGAAGGCTTGTTGATTAGGTATCTGCAAAATGAAGGGCCTGAGATGGCCTCTGTGCTCCTGTGAATTCCTGTGAGCTGGGCCCTCTGCTGGCTACTGGGAGATTAATGACCAGTCCCTCCCCTCAGGAAGCTTATAGTCTAAGCTAGCAAATACACCATGGACACAGTGACTCTATTTGTGACAAAATCAAACATGATAAATGCATAGGAGAAGAGCTGCCAAGTTTAAAGGTGAAAGGACCCTTAGAGGCCATCTAACCTAACACCCCATTTTTACATAGAAGGAAACTGAGGCCACAAGCATGCCCAAAGTCACATCGGTAGTAAATAACAGAGATAGAACTCGACCCTGATGTCCTGACTTCAAGTCTATTGAGAGGCATTGTGGTATAAGGGAAAGAACATGGGCTTTGGAGTCAGAAGGCCTGGTTCATCTCCCGAGTCTGATGCTCGCTGCTGGTGGGACCTTAGACAAGTCCCTTTCCCTTCCTGGGACTTGATGATCTGTAAGTTCTTTCTGTGATTCCAAGGAAGGACAGATCCCTTCCCAAATGGGGGGTGGTTGGGACAACCTCAGTTAGGAGCTCAGCCCTAAGGGACAGGCAGGACCTCGGTGGGGGGAGGAAATCAAGGCAGGGGGCAGCTGGCCCTGGGGAGAGACTTAGTAGAAGGTCTTGGATGGTCACAGCAAGTCATTCATGGTGTAATTATTGTATTTACAATTAAAAACAGAGAGAAGGGGCAGGGGCAGAGAGAGAGAGGATGAGGCTAGAGATGGAGAAACCAAAAGAGCCTTGAATGACAAAACCAGCGATTTAAATTTTATCCTATAGGCAATAGGGAGCCATGGAAGATTTTTTTTTTAGCAAAGGACTAACTCAGTTCTATAGCAAATGAAAATAATCAGTTAATAATCAATATGGATTGGGGCGGCTATATGGAGCAGTGAATAGAGCACCAGCCCTGGAGTCAGGAGGACTTGAGTTCAAATCTGACCTCAGACACTTAACACTTACTAGCTGTGTGACCTTGGGCAAGTCACTTAACCCCAATTGCCCTGCTGACCCCCCTCCAAAAAAAAATAATCAATATGGACATTGCAAAGCATTTTATGCTTTGAATTTATTGGAACACAGTGAAAGAGAGTGTCCTTTCCAGGTGTGTTTATCTGCATTTTACAGTTTGGGGAAACTGAGACTCAGTAAAGTTAAGTGACTTGCCCAGGGTCATAATACTAAAAATGGCCTAGTTCTCTCCTGTCTTAAGATCTGACCTGAAAACAGCAATGCTTGAGACATTCCCCCATGTCTGCCTTGTATAAGACCCAAGTCAGGTGACAGAAAACCAAGATGATTTTTCACTGTAGAGTTGGGCTTTTATTTTGTCTTCTTTCCAAAGGCATCTCATTTGGGGACTGAGTCTCTAAGTCATTTCGGTCTATGCGTTTCTAGTTATTTTTTCAGAATTTTAGGAAGTTTAGGCTTCTCTTTAGGGAAGAGAAGATTTTGGGGCGGGGGGGGGGGCATGATGACTGCCTTCAAGTATCTGAAGGGTTTTCTTATAGAGAGGCAATATGGCATAGTGGGAAGAGAGTTAGAATCCACTACTCTACTCCTCACCACTTGTGTGACCTTTGGCAAATCACTTCACTTCTCTGAGACTCAGCTCCCTCAGCTCTAAAATGAAAAGGGAGGGTGCCTACATGACATCCAACGTCCTTTCCACCTCTGAATCTGTGATCCTACCTAACAGCAGCAGGTACAAATCACTCAGGGTGTTCAAGAAAGGTGACAAAAACACAGGGCACACATTTTCCAGTTTTAGGTGTAATCCAAAGTAAAAAGGAAGAAAGGAAGGAAAAAAGAGAGGGAGGAAAGAGAAAGAAAGGAGGGAGAAAGGAAAGAAAGAGGAAAGAAGGAGGAAGGAAAAGACAAATAGGGGAAAGGGGAAGAAAGGGAGGGAGTGAGGAAAGAAGAGGGAGAAGGAAGGAAAAGAGAAAAGGAAGAAGGAAAGGAAGATATGTTGCTGGGGTCTGGGAAGGCTTTGTTCTTTCGCCAGACAATAATTATGTACTTTTGGTACGCAGAAGCTTGTTGCAGGTATTGTAGGATATAGAAAATTTTGATAAGACTTGGGTTCTGTCTGCATGAGACCAACAGTCTGGTGGGAAGTATCTTAGGATCTGGATTGGGAAGATCATCTGCAATCCCTTCATTTTACAGATGAGGAAACTGAGGCCCAGAGAGATTAAGCCATTGTCTTGAGGTCACACTTGGGAAGTAGCAGAGCCAGGATCAGACCCTAGTCACGGACCCTCGATTTGGAGCTGGAAGGAATCTGCTTGTCACCAATGTGGAGACGAGGACCCTGAGTGGTGAAGGGACTTGGCCAAAGTCACATAGATAGTGGCAGAGCTGAGATTTGAACCCAGGTCCTCCAACTCCAAATCGACCTGTTCCAATATTAAATGCCTACTCTGTATGAGGCACCCAAATGCAAAGACAGAAAACCAGACAGTCCCTGCCTTTGGCGATGGCATGAAGGGCCCTTCCCACTCTGCCCCCTCTCTGCCAACTGGGCTTTAGGGTGATGTAGACTCCTGGCCACAAAAGGCCAGCCTGATGGGGAGGGGGAAGGTAGTTGTGGAGCACAGGGAGCACTGGGGAGTCAGAGGGTCCCCGGTGACAAGCTTGCCCAGGTGAGGAGGCAGGGGAGAGTTTGGAGAGAGAGTGGCCACCCCCAGCCGGGGCCGTCCTTGCCAGCTCCTTGACCCCCTTCCCTCTTTTCCCCTGCTCCCCATGCCGGTCCCCCACCCCTGACCTGCAGAGGCTGTACAGCATGGATTTGCGCAGTGCCCACCAGGTGAAGGGGAAGGAGAAACTCCGCTTCTCCCTGGCCCGCCAGTTTGGCGGCAGTGGGGCCGGCGGCGGTGGTGGCGGCAGCGGCGCCCCCGACGGGGTGGGTAGGGCGGGCCCAGCACAGCTGGAGGAGAAGAGCAGCAGCGGCGTACCCACCCTGCCCTTCCCGCTCAGGAAGCAGAGCAAGGCCCAGAAGTACCTGCGGCTGTCCCGAAAGAAGTTCCCGCCCCGCCTGGAGGGCCGTGGCCAGCTTAGAGGGGCCTTCCTGGAGGAGCCTGCTGCCCAAGAGGCCACGCAGGACACCAACGAGTGGGACGAGGCCACAGCCACCACCCCCCCTGCTGAGCAGCACCCTGGCAAAGAGGGTAAGCCCTGCCCCTGTTATGCCCCTGGGGAAACTGAGGCCCAGGGCAGGGAAACCACTTGCCCAAGGTTATGGAGCAACTACTGAGTGTCTGAGTTAGTATTTGAACCAGGTTTTCCTGGGCTCTGTTCACTACTCCAGAGCCAGAAGAGGCATTAGGGGTCCTCAAGCCTAACCCCCTCACTTCACAGATGAGGAAACTGAGGTCCAGAGAGAAGGGAAGGATCATAGAGGCAGGAAGTGGCTGGCAGAGCCTGGATTCAACCTTGGGTCTTTTGATCACCAATCCAGCCATCTGCCCCCTGTACCACCCTGCCCAGTCACGTCCTGTGGGTCTAATGGGAAAGAGACCATGAAGACAGTAGCCTTCCTCATAGGCCTCCATCTATAGCTCAGAGGAGCAGGGGTAGGCCTTGAAGTGCCCACTCTTGGCTGGGCAGCCATTCTCCACGTATTCGTGGATGGTGATTAGCCTACAGAAGAGAGGCCTTGGGGGCCTCGAGGATGCCAAGGCTGTCCTCTGGAAGAGGGCTTAGCCTTGTAGACTTGGGAGGAAGTCACCAGGAAGCCAACTGAGGTAACCTTTGACGAAAAGCTTTCTGTTGATCAGAGATGTCCAGAAGTGGAATGCACTGCTGCCTTGGGAAGTAGTGAGCTCTCGTCATGGGAGGTCTTCCAGCAGAGGCCAGATAACTCCCTGTCCCATGTGTTTTAGAAGGAATTCTTGTTCAGGTACAGGTTGGATGAGACAACCTCTCAGGTCCCTTCCAACACTGACTTCCCTTTATGTCCCTGCTCCTTAGTGTCATTAGCAGCAAGAGACTCATGAGGTAGTGATAGAGAGCCCACCTCAGAGTCAGGACGACCTGGGTTCAGACCCTGCCTCTGGCCCTTTTCCACTGTGTGAACCTGAGCAAGTCACTTTACTCCTCATTGATCCCAGGCAGCTCTCTAAGACTGTAGTAGGAAAGCAGGTGCAGATCTGCATTGGTGAAGGGAATTTCTGTACCAGAAGTTCTTGATCAAATCCTAGGTCTCCCCTGAATTGTTATTCATAACCATCAAGGTTCAGGGTTTTCCAGATGTGTAGCCAGGACAGTGGGCTCACCACCTGACTGGCCCTGAAATCAGCTCTCCCTCTCAGCCAATGCCCTGTTCAGCCTCCATCCTCCAAGCCCACTGTTGTCATGGAGCTCTTCCCTATCCATTTGTTCCTTTTGTCCCCTTCCCCAAACGCTCTTTTGCAGAAGGGCTTTATGCTCCCCTTTTTCAGAAAAGGGAACTGAGGCCCAGAGAGTGGAAGGGAATTGCTCCCAGAGCGGATCCAGCTCCAACTGCACCCCCCCCCCTGTTCCAGCCTCAGGCTCTCTCTCTGCCCACTCCCTGTCTCTCATCATCATTGTGGGGATCAGTGTGGGATCAGTCAATCAATGGGAAGCAATCCCCCAGATCAGCATGGACAGGGTTTGTATATACCTGCATAAATGAGTCCTCACCCCCAAACCAGATACCCCCACGGGGCATCTTACCCTCCAAGATGATCCATCAGATGCGCGCACAGGAAGGTGGGAGCTGCCATGCCAAATCTCTCTGTGCCTGACAGTCAGAGTCTTGGGGCATGAATGATAGATTCACCAAACCCTGGCTTGCTGCTCCTTGCTAACCTTTAAGGCCTCAGTCAAGCCCTCTAGCCTCTCTGGGTGTCAGTGTTCTCATTTGTAAATTGAGGTGGGAAGGGGGGGTGCCAGGGCTCTATATCTGCTCCCTTCTTTTCCCCTGCCATGCCATTGGTCCAATGAAGCTCTCCCCCATCTGTCTCTGTCTCTCCTCCATGGCGGTGGTAGGTGGTGACCTGACTGCAGGGGGCCCTCCCTGGATCCCCACGCACCCCCCTTCCGAAGTGACGGTGACTGATATCACAGCCAACTCCATCACCGTCACCTTTCGGGAAGCACAGGCCGCCGAAGGCTTCTTCCGGGACCGGAGCGGGCAGTCTGAACCTCTCTAAATGATTATTTGGGGACTCGGGGCTCAGGCCAGAGGAGGTGTGGGAGGAGGGCAATGCAGTTATTTTATTTTAAAAGACAAACTCCTAAAAAAACCCAAGAGAGAAAAAGAGAGAGTTGAGCAGAGATGCTCTCCCTCTCTGCTCTCCACCTCACTCTGGATCCTGGGACAATGATGTTTACAGAAGTCTGCTGGGGTGGGGGGTAGAGGGTGTGGAGGATCAGAGTAATCTCAGATGGTCACTGGCATTGGCCTTGCCTGAGCTGAACAGCCTGGACAGGGGAGAGGGCGGAGGGAGAAGGCAGAGGACCAGGTGATGTTAAAGGGCCTTCCCCATCCTGGGGCTCCAGGACTGACGTGGGTCGGCCAGAGTTGATGGCATGCTCCCAGAGGCCTTTGGCCCAATTTCTGGGGCCCATGCAGGGGTGGGCGGCAAAGGGATCTGCTGGCTGGGAGGAAAAAGTGGGAGCTTCTCATTCATCAGTGCAGATGAGAGGCTCTCCCCCAAAACAGAAACCTTCCTCCTTCCCTGCCCAGGTGCACACAGCTCAGTGTGAATGGGGCATTTATCTACTTCTACTCTAGAAGGCCAGGATTCTGCTAGTATCTGTGCTGTAAGGATGGGGCTTTTGTTTAAAAAAAACAACCAGTTCTGTGATCCACATCCATGGAGGGGAACCCCTAGTATGGAAACTTCCTCCTCTGGATCCAATTGGCACCTCCTCTGAAACTGAGAAACGTTTAGTGTTGGAAAACCACCAGGGGCACTGACTCACAGACTGTCCTAGCGAGTCAGTTAGTGAGTGTCCGAGGCCGGGCCTGCACACGTCTTCCTTCCTCCAAAGCCAGATCTCCAGCCATCCTGCCTTTTTTGTGGTTACGTTCTCTCCGCTCCCTACACACACAGACACACACACAGACAGACACACACACACACAGACTCACACACACACACACACACACACACACACACACACATTCTTCACCATCACATCAGGTTTCATTCCTCAAGTACCTGAAGGTTTACAAAGCACTTTTCCTCATGGTAGGTAGGGAGCGTGTTATATTTTCCCCCATTTTACAGATGGGGACAGAGACCCCATAAAGGAAATAAAGCGTTCTGTCTGTCTGAGGCAGGCCTTCGAGTGTGGGCCTGGCTTTGGAGTCAGAGGATCTCACTTTCAACGCTTGCCTTGGACGTGTTAGGGACCCTCCTTGGGCCTTCATTTTGTCCTGTGTGACATGAGGGCTTGCTGGGGCCTCAGCGGGGTCCCTCTGGGGTCCTCAGGCCCAGCTTCCCAGTTTTGAGTTTTCCACGTCAGAGTTGTGGGGGAGCCCGAGGAAGTGGACAGTAACAGCCTCCTTTCACAGGGTTGGCAGAGATAACAAAGGTGGGGAGAAGGTGAAGGGAGGCTGGAGGAAAAGCCAGGGGAGACGGGAGCTCCCACAGTCCCAGGTCTCTCCTTCAGATCTTTCTTGGGTCCTTGGGGTTGGGGAGGATCCAAGAGGCCCCCGAAAGCCCCCCAGCCCTGTAAGCACACACCTGTGTACATGCCACACCCTGCGGAAAGGCTGGGCGTGAAGCCAAGATCCTCTGGGCTGGGAGACAGCACCTGCCTGGCCTGCTCGGTCCCCCTGGGGCCTCCAGGTGAATAATTCATTCCCCCTTTGGGCCCATATTCTAGGAGAGGGAGGGAAGAGTGGGGGAGAAATCTCGTTAAATCCCTAGCTCAAGGTACAAACAATTGTCCTGCCTGCCTGGCATTTGGGGAGCTAGGAAAGGGCTCTCCCAACATGGGAAAGCAGAAGTGGGTCCATTTTACAGATGAGGAAGCCAAGGCCCCACACAGGGGCTGGATTTGCCCAGGATCCTAATGCCAGTAAGAGTCAAGAGCCACCTGTCTATAGGAGAGAGTTGGAGGTTGCTTTTGGGGGGCCATGAGGGAGCCAGATACATCTCCCCCCATATATCCTGGTGGGCCTCACTTCAAAGAAACCCACCCTTGCCAACTTAGTCTGCAAGGAAGAAAAGACACGGGCCTCAGTTTCCTCATCTCTAAAATGGAGGAGTTGGACTAGACCTCTTAGGTCCCTTCTAACTAAATCTGTGACCTCAGCTCAGGTGTAGTTTCCTTCATGTGAGCCGCCTTCCTCTCATCCCTGTTCAGAAAAACCTGAGACCTTGAGAAGACAAGTGACTTGCCCAAGGTCTCATGGCTTATTTTAGATCTAGACCACCCCCAACCCCACCCCAAGACAACAGCAAATGGTATGACTTATACACACAAGTACAAAGGATTTATTACATACACCATCCATTCTCAGTTGTGGGGTAGTAGAAAGAACTCTGGATTTAGAAAGGGAGCAATCCTGGGTTTGAATCTTAGCTTTGCTTCTGATGACCTCTGTGACCTTACCCTCCTCTGGACCTCAGTTTTTCCCATCTGTAAAATGAGCCCGTTGGAGTAGGTGATTCCCAGGATCTCTTTCAGTGCTCATTCCAAGCCCCCTGGAATTCCCCTGCTTGTCACCAAGGGAGGCTCTTGTGCCTGGATATGGGGGAGCTTTGGAAGGCCCTTTCTGGGGCGCCTGAGCCTTGGGGGTCTGGTCTCAGGCAGCATGTGGGGCCAAGTTTGTGTATTCAACCCCACCCCTTTGACCTTTGGGGAAGGGATCTTTCCTTTTCTGTATCTCTGACTCAGGTGACTTACAATCCTTCCAAACTCCCTTTCTGTGGTCTCTTCTCTAAACTGTCTGCCCATCTCTAATAGAAGGATAATGCAGCCAGCCCAGAAAGTGATTGGTCTATGACAAAGTGGGTGAGAGCCCTGCCCGTTCCCAAGGGGTCCCCCCATTCTCAGGGTAGCCTTGCTCCCTTCCCCTCCTGGGCAGAAAGGAGGCAAGAGAGATGGTCAGTTCTGCTAAGCACAGCTGTCTTCCACCCTTCTCTGGGCCCAGCCACCATCCTGACAGGAGTGCTTTCAAAATAGGCTTGAGGCTAGCCTGAGAAGGGAGTTGGCATCTTTAGAGGTCTCCAAGTAAGGGCCGGATGTGTGTTGTAAAAAGGCCTTCCAGCTGAGATTCTGGGGTGGAGATTCTGCCTGGAGTTCTGTGGTCCAGGCAGGGACCCTTAGCAGGGAAGCTGGGATGGGCAGGCACTGGACAGAAGGCCAAGCTGAGATGAGACTCCCTGCGCTCATGGAGCACACAGTCTGATGGGGAGAGGAGAGGGGGATCCTTCCCCTCTGGCCATGCTTCCTTCCTTTCCAAACCAAAGATATTTTCATTCTCCACCCCCCCCCCCCCCACTACCTACAAATCCTCCCCTTTCTCTTTTTGGGAGGATCAGGGAAGCTTCCAGCTCCTGCTTCTGGAGACCTAGGCCAGCTCCTTCCAATTACAGGGCATTTTCTCCAAAGCCTTTGCCTTCCACCTTGGCTTGTGTCCTATAATCACCTCCTCTACCCTGGAGGGTGAGCCAGTCCCACAAGAGAAAGGGAAGGAGGCTGATTGGAGACCTTGAGAAGATGAATGAGTTACCCAAGGTCTCATGGTTTATTTTAGGTCTAGACCACCACCCCAAAAGATTACACACACACACACACACACAACACACACAACACACACACCCTCACTGCTGCAATGCCCTTCTCTTTGGGCCCTAGAGAGGGTCACTGCCTCAACCTTCTTTCTCCTCTATGGGCTCTTTCAAAGAGATGATTGTAAATTTAAAGTCTATATTGGGGAAGGGGGGAGTGACTGCCTTGATGTCTGCAATAAACTAGCCTACAGATTAGCACTTTAAGGTCAAGTCCTCCTATGTGTCCCCCCCCAGCCTGCCAAGGGAGGGGGGTAGGAGTTTGCTCCCCTTCCCCCAGGCTGGGGGCTCTGCTCGGCGGCTCATGGCTGCTCTGAGGTCTGGCCCTCACTGCTGGGGAGCATCCACAGCCTAAACTCCCAGCTCATCCCAGCTGGGCAAGGTAATGTCAGAAACAACTAGGGGTTTGGAGTCAGAGGACCCCAGCTCGGTCCCTTAGGACATGTCTGGCTGTGAGCAAATCGCCGGCCCTCAGCTTCCTCCTTTGTAAAATGAGGGGCTGAATCTGACTTCTGAGGGTCTTCCTCTCCAGCTCCAAACCCTGTGACTGTCACCCATGGGTAGCAGAGAGCTCTGAGCCCCCAGCCTGCCCACACTCCCTCTTTCCCTGTTGAAGAGGAAGATCCCAGGATTCCCCTAGGGACTAGAGACTCTCCCCTAGAGACTCCACCAGGTTACTGGGAGACCTGCTTGGCCCAGGAAGGGGAGAGAGACCAGGAGAGACTGCAGGGTTTGGCACAAGGGTTGGGACCCACCCAAGAAGAGGCCAAACTGAGGGTCCCAGCTCCTAGCCTGGAGAGGGTGGTGGTCAAGGGGGCCTGGCACAGCCTGTGCCCTCCCCTCCCTCTTCTGACTCTGGACTTTCCACCAAAGGGCCTGGTAGAGTTGTGGGCATTCACTCCCAATGCCCAGCTCCACTGTGGGCAGCATGGCACTGGCCTTCTCTCCTTGCCTCCCGGCTCCCTTGCCACACTAACTTTTGAATGTTATAATCCAGGGATGGTACTTAACTTTTTTCTTTTTAAAGTTAAAGGGACATGGAGCAAACATCCCCATCCCCGGGTGGGCAGGTAGGCAGCAGGGCCCCATCCCAGTCTGCTTTGGGGTATTACTCTTAATAATATTTCTAACAGTGGCCAATTTCCCCCACTCTTGCTCCAGGGATGGACGAAGCTGGGGTTTTTTCTTTGGGCAAGTTGAGGGCTAATGGAGCCCCTTCCCCTCCATCACCCCTAGCCCCACCAGTCTCAGCCTGGGAAAGCTTTCTTTGCACAGAATGAGCTTATAGCTTTGTACAGACAAATGAATGTATTGGGAAGGGTGGGAGGGGAGGGAGGGACCAGGGGCGAGGTCACTCTAGGTACATGTGCCTGTTGCAGGTGAGGGAGGGCCAGCCGGGAGCTGGTCAGACTGGGGAGGGAGGGCTGGGCAGGGCAGGGGGGTTCAGATGGATGTAGAATGTGGTTTTATTTTTGTACTGCCATCAGTAAGAGACTGTATCACATCTATTTATTTAGATGATTTATCTGGTATATGTGGCAAAAAAAATTATTGAAGAGAATATTAAAGATGATTTGGAGAAAAAAAAACACCATAGTGTTTCATTTCATTTCCAAAATTGTTTCTTCATCGTCCTTCCGAGGAACCATGGAAAGTTTTGTTCATTGCCTGGGTTCCCTCACTGACATGTGTAGCCTTGGGTAAGTCACTTGGCCTGTGTGCTGGTCAGTTTCCTCTGTGAAATGAGCAAGTTGGACTTGACCTCCACGGTCAAGGGTCCACGGCCATGCTTTCAGCTCACTTGTCAGTCTGCCTCAAGGCCAGCTTACAACAAAGACCCATCAGCCCACCTGACAGGGACCCTCTGAGGGTCAGGGAGAGAAAGCATCTCAGTCAAGGTCACGACGCAAGGGAGAGGGGAGAGCCCAGACTAGAACCAGGCCTTGTGCTCCCAGGTTCAGAGATCTTTCTACTCAATCCATCTCTGGGGACACAATGAAAAATCAAAAAATCAGTCCCAGGCCTTAAGCAGTCTGCATTCCTACCTGGGCAAGTCACTTAACCTCTGTGCCTCAGTTTCTTCATCTGTAAAATAAAAGGTTCAGGTTTGATGGTCTCTAAATCTGTGACGTCAGTGGAGTAGACAAGAATGTACCTGAGTTTATAGGGATGAAGACTGCCTTGTTATTTCATTGGTTCTTAGGGAACTCCCAAGTGGACACAGGCCCTCTACCAGTCCAGGCAGGGACCTTCTTGGTAACTTTTACTCTTGGAGAGTTTCCTAGAGCTTTGAGAGTTCCAGTTACACAGACAGGATGCATCATAGGCTATACTTGAACCCAGGCCTTCTTGGTTTGGAAGCCTTGCTATGTATTGCTTATACCCATGATAACCACAGAGTAGGTGGGCTGAATCTTAGAGGGGAGAAGGGGAGAGGCCCAGAAAGACCTGCAGCTTTCCCTATTTAGTGCCTGTCTCAGTCCAAGGCAAGCCTCCAGGATCAATAAGGTGATTCCTGTGCCAATAGGGGACAGGATGCAAACTGAAAAAGTCCTTTTTGCCCACTGGAACCTGGTAAGGGCTTTTTGAGCCGCAGGGAAGGAAGGCCCTGGCAATGCCCCTGGTCCACTCCCCTCTGGAGCTTAAACGGCGAGTAGAGGCTCAGAACTACTGCAAAATCCCAGGGCATCAACATGGCGGCCTTCCTGCTCCCACAAGGCCCTTCTCTTCATCCAGACCTGTCTGAAATCAGGACAAAGGGGTGGGGGGCTGGATTGGGGGAGGGGCACAGATGTGGAACATTGCATACAATGTGAAATTTTTCTGTGTATTTTTGCTGAAATTTTTTATTCCTCTTTTAAAAAGAATCCTTTGTTATAAGGAATGTCTCTCCAGAAGGGTTAGGAGTGTATGCAAGGGGAGATACAAGTGTTGTAAAAGCCAGCAATATCAATAAAGAATTTATTTTAAGATTTTAATATTTTTATTAATTTTTTATTTTTTTAAAAATGACTTCAGTTTTTCCTTTTTTATTTTTATCTTTTGTAAGAGATGGCTCTCTAGGAGGGGATGGAAGAAGGGATACAACTGGAAATGTAGATGATATAAAAATGAGATATCAATAATTTTTTTTAAGTAAAAAGATTTAAGATTGGAGAAAGTCAGCAAGCACTTATTAAGTACCTAGTGTGTGCCAGGCCGTGACTAAGAGCTGAGGGTACAGAAGAAGACAAAAGACAGTCACTGTTCTCAAGGGCCTCACAGGCTCATGGGGAGACAACATGCAAACAGGTATGAGAAAGGGTAAATGGGAAATAATTAGGAGAGGGAGGAAGAGGGACTGGGCCAGGCTCCCTGCAGAAGGGGAGATTTTAGTCAGAGCTCAAAGGAAGCCAGGGAGAGGAATGAGGAGGAGAGAGGACAAGGAGGGAGAGCTTTCCAGCCATGGGAGGTGGCCAGAGGAAACGTCAGGTCTTGTTTGATGGAAGGGACTGAAGAGCATGTGTCAGAGAGGAAGGTGTGAGGAGACTGGCTTCGAGGTCACTGGAGTCATGCAAGTGACATGGTGGGACCTGCAACCATGGGATGAGAAAGGGGATAAAGTGCCAGGCTCAGGGTCAGGAGGCCCTAGGTTCAAATCCTGTCTCTGGCACCGGCTGTGTAACCCCGGACAAGTCACTGAACTCACCCCACCCCGCCCCCCAGCAGAATCTCTAAGATTCTAAGTCACCTAATAGCTGAATTGCTTGGGGAACTTTGATCAATGGGAGATCCCTATCAATGAAGTCACAGATCTGGTCTGAAAAGGGGTGGAGGGGCAAGGTCAGAGCAGGGGAGGGAACGATGAATTTTGAGATAGAGAATCTGGATTTTAGTCCAGGCTGGGAACTGCCACTCGCTTCCTGTGTGACCCTGAGCAAGTCACTTAACTTCCTTGGGTCTCAGTTTCCTTTTCTGTAAAATGAGGGGGTTTTGGTTAGATGGTCTTTAAGGCCCCTTAAGTCTCGTGAACCTATGGTGGCTTCTCAGACAGACTGAGGGGGAAGCATTCAGTGGGCTGGCCATTCAGGAGGGGAGCAACAGGAATTTCAGATGACATCTTTATGAAGTACCTACTGGGTGCAGAGCACTGTGCTGGGGGAATATAATACCCTCAGATGACTCCAAGGCAGAGGCGGTCATTGGTGCCAAGTGCATCCATCACCCCCAGGCAGCCCTAGCTGAAGCTGGCATCCCTCTTAGAGCGGGATACCCCCATTGGGTCAGAGGAAAGCAGGAAGGGTACTTAGAGGCCACAGGCCAGCCCTTTCACTTTGTAACCAAGAAACTGAGGCGTCTTATCAGGGCAAGTGAGTTGCCCAAGATCACATAGCTACTAAGTGTCAGATTTGGTGGGATTTGAACCCGACTCCAGAGTCAGGGCTCTTTCCAAGGGACCACACTGTCCTCCAGGAGTTAGCCTGCTACCTGACTTAGAAAAGTTGCTCACTCAATAAATGTTTGTTAGACCAGCTTGAACCTTAAGGTTTATCGAGTCCCCCTGGTGCATTTGACATCCATTCATTCAACAAGCATTTATTAAATGCCTACTGTGTGCCAGGCATTGTGCTGGATGCTAGGGATCTAAGGCCCCTCCCAGTTCTGACATCCCCTGTTCTCAGACCCCTCCCAGCTCTGACATCCCCTGTTCTGAGGCTCCTCCCAGCCCTGACATCCCCTGTTCTCAGGCCCCTCCCAGCTCTGACATCCCCTGTTCTCAGGCCCCTCCCAGCCCTGACATCCCCTGTTCTCAGGCCCCTCCCAGCTCTGACATCCCCTGTTCTCAGGCCCCTCCCAGCTCTGACATCCCCTGTTCTGAGGCTCCTCTCAGCTCTGACATCCCCTGTTCTCAGGCCCCTCCCAGCCCTGACATGCCCTGTTCTCAGGCCCCTCCCAGCTCTGACATCCCCTGTTCTCAGGCCCCTCCCAGCTC
>CM053581.1:404943258-405031946 GCA_028627135.1 Pseudochirops cupreus
CCCCCCCCCCCCCCCCAGTTAGCTCTAGATAAATGCTAGCTAATTGAAGAAGCCATTATCACATTACACCCACTAACTGGGGCAATGTCCTGGCCCTCTTTTTTCTCTCTGTTATATCTCTTGGAGATCTCACTAGCTTCATCTCTAAGCCATGATTCTCAGCTTTACCCAGCCAAATCCCCTGCTTATGGAGCTGAGTCTCTCCTGAGTTCAGGGCCAGTATCACCAATAGCCTTTGCAAATTCAACATGACCAAAATGGAGCTCAGTGTCTTTCCTCCAAAACCCTCCTCTCTTTTGAACTCCCTCATGACTAGGACCCTCTCCAGACCTGCCAGTCCCCAAGGCTTCTCAGCATCATCCCTGATGCAAATCTAATATATGCCTCTTCTCCACTCCCACTGCCCCCCTCCCATTCAGGCCCTCGTCTCGGCTTTCCCATTGGTCTCCCTGACTCTCAAGCTTCTCCCCACTCAACCCTCCAAGGGATTTTACCAAAGCCCAGAGCTGACCACATCACCCCCACCCTACTTGATAAACTCCAAAGGTTGCTTTTACAACCTGGGCCCTTCCTACCTTTCCAGACTTCTTCCAATCTGTCCCTCTCCTCCCCCAAATACTCTACAATCCACTGACCTGACCTTTTTGCTGTTTCTGCCATGCCCCCATCACCTCTCCCTGTGTTCAAATTGACTGTCCCTGACACCTAGAATGCTACCCCTCCCCATTGTCTCTTTCTTCAAGATGCAGCTCAAATCCTTACTTTTCCAGGAGGTCTTTCCAGATCCCATCCCCTGCTGCCCCCCCCGCATTATCTTCTGTGTCCTCAGCATTATATATGTCCTATATGTGTTTCTTGGAGGTAGGGGCAGTGTTTCAGCCTTTCTTTGTACCTCTAGCACTTAGCACATTGCCTAGCACACAGTACACACTTAGTAATTGCCTCCCATGTCCTAACCTTTCCTGGGATGAGGAACCTCTGTTGGGAGTCTGGTGAAGCTTATGAATATGTCTACTGATGCATAAAAGAAAGTACAGAAACTTACAAAGGAAACTAATTATATTGAAATAAGGATGTAATTTTTTCCCATTCAAAGTTGATGAACCCTCTGAAATCTATCCACCAACCTGCAGGTTAAGAGGCCCTATGCTAAGCTTAAATTCGAATTAGGTCCTCACTATGACTTGAATTAGGTCCCTCTTCTCTGGTCCAGGGGACAGGGTGCTGGGCGAGAAATCTAAAGAGCAAGTCATGGAGGCTGAGCCTCAGTTTCCCCACTCTGCCTCCCTCTTAGCTGCAAGGTTCGATGGTGAAAAAGGAGGTGAAGGCCCAGGCTAGGGCTGCTGGGAGGGTCGGTTGAGCGTCGGTGCCTACGTCTGCGTACCATTGGCAGGCACGTCAGTGGACTCTCGGCAGCCAAAGGGTTAAGGTGCTGAGAAAATATGTCCTCCAGTGGTTCCCAGTTAAGCATCCTCTCCCTGCTCCCTTCCCTCCCGGGGGAGTGGTATTTTTCTAGGGGTGCAGGGCATGGATTCGGTAGGGAGTGTCTTTTTAATGCGTCTGGACCGGCCGCTTCAACCTTCTTCGCCTATACGTAAATAAATGCAGATGTTAAAACAACTGGGAGCAGCTGGAACATCAGCAGGCATGTTGGCGGCCTTGCTCGTCACCGTTTGCAAACGTGGGCTGGAGGACAGCCTCCTTTTCCAGCCCCATTGAGGGGCCCCGAGACCGAGCTGCCTTTCCATACTCCCTGGCGAGCCCAAGGCCCAGGGTGGCCCGAGGCGGAGGTTTGCAGCCTGGGGAGGGTCTGGGAACACTGTTTATACTGCAGCATCGCATCGCCGCGCTCCTCGGCAAAAGCCAGGGGGTCCCAGCTCTTCCTCCTTCTCCTTCCTTCTCCGCCCCTCCTTCTTCTGACTTCTTCCTTCTCCCCCTCCGGCTGGTTCCTTCTCTCTCTTCCTTTCACTCTCCTCTTTCCCTCCCTCCTCCTCTCCTCTCTCCTACACCTCTTCTTCCCCCTTTTTACCCCCTCCTCTTCTCTCCTCCTCCCTTTCCTCCTCCTTCCCCTCTCTTCCCAGCCTCCCTCCCACATCTGTCTTCTCCTTTCTTCCTTCTTCTTGACTCTTCTTCATCATCTTCTCCTTCCTCTCACTCCTCTTTTTTCTCTTCTTGCTCCCTCTTTTCTTCCTCTCCCTCTGTTCCTCCACTCCTCTCTTCTTCCTCCTTCTTCCTCTCCCTCTTTTCCTCTTCACCTCCTCCTGTCTTCGGCCCTCCTCGTCTCTCCTCCTCCTCCCTTCTTCTCCCTCCTCCTTCTCCTCCTTCCCCCCACCGTCTTCTCGGGGGGCGGGGTCCCTTTAAGAGCCAGCGCGCGCTCTTCCCTTTCCCTAGCAACCGCCCCCAGGGAGGTGTAGGCCCTGGTAACGGTGCCGGTCACGTGGTGCCCGCGCAGCGGCGCGAGCCACTGAAGGCAAGCCGGGGAGCGGCGGGGGCCCGGGGCTGGAGCGTGTCTGGGTCTGGGTGCTCGGGGCGCGCGTGCGCGAGCGGTGCAGCAGCGGCCGCGGGAGGAGGGAGCTCAAGTATTATGGGCTGTGGGCGCTGCTGAACAAGATGGAGCTGTCTGCAGTGGGAGAGCGGGTGTTTGCGGCCGAATCCATCATTAAGCGGCGGATCCGAAAGGTGAGCGGCCGCCCCTCCCCCACCCCGGCCCCGGGCCCTTGCAGCGGCCCCGGGCCCGTGCAGTGGGGGTCGGGTCAGTGCCTTGCAAGCCGGGCGCTGACCTGCACTGTGCTGTCTCCCTCCCTGCTGCGCCCTTCCTCCTTCTCCTCGGCTTCCTCCTCCTCCTCCTCTTCCTCATCTTCTTCCTCTCTGTTTTTCAGGGACGCATCGAGTACCTGGTGAAATGGAAAGGTTGGGCGATCAAGTGAGTGTCTCGGGGCCGCTCGTGGCAGAGCCGTCGGTCCTCCCTCCTGGCCTTCCTCATCCTTCTTACCATCTTCCTCCCTCCCTTCCTTCCTCCTGCAGCAGCGGCAGCAGCCCGGTGTCCGGTGCCCAGTGCCCTTCTGGCCAGCGCTGCACTGGCGGCTGGCTGCCCGCTGGCTGCCTGGGGGGCTCGCTCTGTTTTTGGCCTGGTGCGCGCGCCTCTCCCACTCCCCCCCTTTTGCGTGTGTGTTTTCACAGGTACAGCACTTGGGAACCCGAGGAAAACATCCTGGACTCCAGGCTGATTGCAGCTTTCGAGCAGAAGTGAGTTGGGGGTGGGGGTGGGGGTGGAGGGGGAGAGGCCAGAGTTGCATTGCATCAGTATCCGTGGAAGGAGAGAGCGGTGGTTGGGGGGTGTCTCTCAATTCATGTCCGGCTCTCTCCTCTCCAGGGAGAGGGAGCGGGAGCTCTATGGGCCGAAGAAGAGAGGACCCAAGCCGAAAACTTTCCTGCTGAAGGTAATCGGGCCCAACACCCTCCTAGGGTCCCTCTGTCTCCTGCCCATCACCCTTCTCTCCGTGGGCCACTGCCCATAATCCCTGCTGGGGACCCCAGGACAGCAGCCTGGCTTGATCCCTCTGAGGCTTGTCAGTAAAGTGGGGGATAGGTGAAGATCTGAAACAAAGTTACTTGTCTGAACTTGGGGCAGTGGAGGCCCACAGAGCCCTCCCAGATGGCCCGGGCTCCACCTTGGCCCTTAGCCAGACTGTGCAACTTCTATGATGTTGTTTGGTACAGAGAGTCCTGGGGAAGGAAGCTTCAGGGACAAGGCTGATCTGGGGTTCGGGGGTCCTAAAGGCTGCAGGGAGTAAGGAGAGTAGGGGGGTCTAGGAGGTGATAAAGAAAAAAGACTCCATAGGCTAGACTAGTGAGGCCTGGGGTGGGGCAGCTCTGGGAACCGGAAAAAAGTTGCACCCTGGGCCAGGGAGACATCAGGAGGCCAGTGACAGATGGGGCTGGCTGTCCACCTGTGAGGAGGCAGCTTCCCCTACAGGAAGTCAGAGAGCAGCCTCTGGAAGGCCCTGGGAGCCCTTCTCTCCTGGCCCAAAATTAGAACAAACAGACTTATCTGGTCTCACCTTCTGGTCCACACTGAGACCCCTACTCATCCCTTCTTAGAGACTACCTCCTCCCCGTGGCACATGTGCACAGACCCACCCATCCCCTCTGGTAATGAGGCCAGGCTTTGGTTGACTTGGGCTTCCATGGGAGGAAGTGTGGTTAGGGGAGGGACTCTGGGTTTGTAGAGAGAAGACCCAGGTCAGGCCCTCTAGGTTCCCCTGACTCATATCCCCTCCTGCCTTTTACTCTCTGCATGACCTCAGAAGCAAGACCTCCTTCCGGGCCTTCATTTTCTTCAGCTGTAAAATCCAGAACTTTGAGTATTTAAGTCACCTCACCTCACCCCCTCACCCTGCTCTGACGTCCCCTGTTCAAAGGTTCTGTCTCAACTCTGACATCCCCTGTTTTTAGGCCCCTCCCAGCTCTGACATCTGTTCTAAGCTCCCTTCCACCTCTGACCTCCCCTGTCCTCAGGCCCCTCCCAGCTCTGATATCTCCTGTTCTAAGCTCCCTCCCAGCCCTGTCCTCGCCTGTTCTCAGGCCCCTCCAACCTCTGACATCCCCTGTTCTCAGGTCCCCTCCCAGCTCTGACATTCTCAGCTGGCTCTGTGCCATAATAATCCATGTTTCAAGGTCCATTATGGTGCTGACGTTTGGGGCTATTTCTAGACTCCTCTAGGGAAATCACTGGTGCAGGAATCCCAACTTCAGAGGTCCTTAGCTCACCAGGCATGAATTCTGCCTTTTGGGAGAAAGCACAGAAGGGGGCCTGGAGGGGCCACCCCTCCCAGCTCCTGAATAAGTTCTTGGAGCTGTTAAAGGTGCCAGGGAGGGTGTGAGCAGTGATCATGGCCATGTGGGAAGCACGAGGAGGGAGCAGTTCATCTGTACCCCAGTTACAGTACAATAGAATGAGTCCCAACACGAGAATTTGGAGCTCTGGGTTCCAGTCTGCACCCTAACTCTGCCATAACTGGCCATACAACCTCAGGCTTCACCTGGCCTCACTTTCCAGTTCTGAAAAATGGGGTTAATAAAGACCCATCTGAGTACCAGAGGACATGATGGGTTTGGAAGCAGTTCTGTATTTATTAAGTGCTTATGGTATGCAGGGTCAGCCTCAGCTGTGAATAACCTCCCCAGTAAGGTGGTCCTCCAGACAGCCTTAGAACCATTTTACAAATTAGGAAACAGAGTCACAGATAGGAAGTCATAACTCTTCGGTCCAACTCTCTGCTCTAATACAAGGTACACAGGCGATTGGGGGGCAGAGTAGTCTCTGCCCTGGCGGAGGTAAGGGATGCCCATGACAGCTGGCACACAGACATAGAAGTGGGCAGTGAGAGGCAGAGTAGAGACCAGAACCTTGCCTTATTCATGGTTTGGGGAGAGGGGGAAGGGAAGCATTCATTAAGCACTCTCTTAGTTTACAGGGGAGGAAACTGAGACCCAGAGCAGTGGGTTGTGGCTTAGAGGCAGAAAGGACTCAGAGGCCTTCACTTCTAACCCTCTCTTTTGCTTTTTCCACCATTCGCTGCTTTTATTCCAGCCCTTTCTCCCAGAGGAAAGTGAGGCTCAGAAAGGTTGACAAAGGTTGGCAAACATCAGTATCCAAAGGAGAAGCCAGGCTCTCCGATTCCAAGCCCAGCACTCTTTCCACCATACCAAACTTTTATGTCCCTTTTTTGGGGGCTTCACCCAAGACTGAATTAGGAACCTCAATGAGATGTGATGGTCCTTCTGGGCACTGGAGAAAGCTGACTGGGAAAGCAGCATCTTACCTGTTCAGCAGTAGACCTGGCTACTTTGTGAGGTAGTAAGCTCCCCATCACTGCAAGTATTCAAGCATAGACTAGGTGGGCTGCTCCTGCCCCAGCTCACCCAATTTGGGATGCTGTCGTTGGAGATTCTTGTGTTAGACGAGATGTTGTCTCAGATAAACTCTAAGATTCTTTTCTATTCTGGGGTTTCCTGGTAGTGAGTGGGGGGGGGGGGGAGGGCACTGCTCTCCCTAAGGGACTCCCAAGGCGTATATTTTTAAGTGAAAGGGAACACAGACTAATTTTGTCCAGAGAATCTCTCCAGCATGGTCCAGCAAAAAGAGGGATGGCTTTGGAGACTGGGGTCAGGAGTCAAAATCCCAGCCCTCCCGCTTTCCTAGCCTGATTGCCCTGAGCAGATCATTTGACCTTTGGGACCTTATTTTCTTCTCTGAATTGGGTTGAACTAGGTGACCTCCAAAGTCCTTCCAGCTCTAGAATGGTGAAGCTAAGGAACTGCCCTGACCTGAGTCTCAGCTTCCCCATCTGTAAAAACAAAGAACCCCTCCAGCTGCCTCTGGCTGTGGAGCTCATGTCAGGTCTCACAGCTCCTGCCCTCAGGGAACCTTCAGCCCAATTTCCTAATTGGTAAGACAAACCCAGGCCTGCTTCTTCTCCCCAGTTTCCAGGCAGGGAAACTGAGGCCCAAAGGTATTAGGCTTATGCCTCAGAGCTACTGAGTGGCGGGGTCCTTCTCACCGGCCTGCTTCTGCAGGGCGTACCCAGCTGCTTATTCCCAAACCTGTTTTTCATGAAAAGAGAAGTGTTGGAGATGAGAGGCAGTGACCATTCCCGGGCAGATAATCTCAGACTGATAGGTTGGGCCCTGGGGCCTGAGCTGGGGGGGGGGGGGGGGCTTCCCTGGGGCTTTCACAAGGTCAAGGTCCAAGATTTTCTTGCTTTTTCAGATCAGTGCTGGGAAATGACGAAAGAACGCTGGAATTAGGGTTCTAGCTGCACAACTAGGACCTCAGAGGCCATCTAGCCCAACCCCCTCATTTTACAGAGGAAGAGATTGAGGGTCAGAGTGGGAGGGAACGTATAAGATCATGGCTCTCTCAGGGCAGAAAGCTACTCAGAGTTCATCTATCCCAATTACCATTTTACAGAGGAGGAGACTGAGAGTCAGAGTCAAATCAGGGTCCTAAGAGCTAGAATTTAAACCTAGGTCCTCTGACTCCAAAACCAACACTTTTGTAATTACCTGGTGAAGGGGCAGAGCCATCCTGGGTGGAATAGTGGAGCCGAACTATCTCTGGGAACATGGCTTCTGGGGGGTAAAAAAAAAAGATACCTCCTACCCCAGGATAGGATGAAGGTCTGAGAACTATAGGATCTGGGTTCAAATGCTGCCTCTGCCTATCCTTCCCACCTGTGTGACTTTGGGCAAATCACCTCTCAGTGATTTAATTTCCTCATCTGTAAAATGGGAATAATTAATAGTGCCTACCTCACAGGGTTTGGTGTGAAGATCAAATGACAAACACATTTGTAAAGGCCTCTGCGACCTCCAGGGGCTGTGGTTGTATTAGTTATTACGGCACATTATTATTGAGTCTTACAGAGTTTTAGAAATGTGAGCTGTCATTAGTCTCTGCCCTCCATGGCCCCTCCGGGCCCTAGATCTGTGGGCAGCTAGGGGCCACAGGACTGGCCTTGGAGCTGGCAAGACCCAGGTTCAAATCCCACCGCTGGCGCTCAGTGGTTACTTGAACTGAAGCAAGTTGCTTTCTCATTTGTAAAATGACCTAAGAGCCTTCCAGCTGCAGATCTAGCCTCCCGGGCTAGTCCCTTTCCTTTCTCTGTGCCTCAGTTTCTCCCTCTGTAAAATGAGGGATTTGTATGAGGGGCCTTCCCATGCTCCTCTAATTAGGTAGGAGCCTTAAAGTCACACTCTCCCCACTCAAATATAACAAATGTTTCCTGTGGAAATTCCATCCTTCCTTCAAACCAGCTCTTCCAGGAAGCTTTCCCTGATTTCCTCAGTTAGAAGAAAGCCTTCCCTGAACCTCCATTAGGATCCTTTCCTCCTGAGGCCCTTAGCATTTCTGTCTTGAATATTGGCTATTTGTGGGGGGCAGAGACAGCATTTTGTGTGTCTTTGTATCCCTTAAGAATCAGGCAATTGGTTATTCATCCAAGCACTTATTAGCCACCTTCTGTATGCCCGAGGTTACAAAGACAAAAATTAAACAGTCTCTGCCTTCAGAAAGCTTACATTCTGTGGAGAGACAGCGTGTGTCTATATAAAAATGCAGAATAAATGCAAGACAGTTTGGGAGAGAGGATGCTAATGGTTGGGGTGGGAGGGAAAATCAGAGAGGGCTTCATGTAGGAGGTGGTACTTGAGCTCAGTTTTGAAGAACAGTGGATTCTAAGAGGCAGAGGTGAGGAGAGAGGGCATTCCAGGCAGCAGGGACTGCCTGGGTAAAGGCATGGAGAAAGGAGATGGAGCACTATATGTAAGCAACAGTAAGAATGTTAGCTTGGCTAGACTTCACAGCATGGGAAGGGGAGTAATGAAGAATGAGGCTGGAAAGACCTTTGGGGAGGGGTTACTAAGTACTTGGTAGGTCATGATTAGTGTTTGCTCAATGAATGAAAACAGTGAGTGGGAAGAGACGTTAGAGATCATTGTATTGAACCCTCCCATTTTACAGAAAAGGAGACTGAGGCCCAGAGAGGGCCCTGGCTTGCTCACATTCGCCCAGATGTTAGTGGCACAGCTGGGGCTGGGAGGCTCCCCAGCGTTTTTTCTCCCCCTACGTCCTGGTGACCTCGGGGAACCCAGGATCAACATGGGAAAGTGGGAGAAGGGGCTGATTTTGCTCCCTCCCTCCTCCTTCCCTCAGGACTCTTCATGCCATCAATTGGTCAACCAACAATATTCTTTATTAAGCTTCTGTTCTGTCCAGCCCTGGAGATGGGGCCCTCTGAATACAGTAGGTGCTTAATAAATGTTTGTTGACTGGTGCATTGTGAGTGCCATGAGAGTAGGAACAGCATCTCACCTAATCTTCCTATCTCCCCTGGCCCTAAGCTTGGAATTCTGCATTCAGTAGGCACTTAATAAATGTTGGGCATGTTGTGTTTGCAGGGGAGACAGCTGCCTGATTGGGGTAGAAAGAGCAACCTAGTTCTGCCACTTACTGGCTTTGTGGCCCTGGGCTTTTGTCACTCAGTGTGTGGAGCTCAGCTCTCTCAACTGTAAAATAGGAATTGTGCCCAGAGCTGTTTACAAAAGTTTTCCTCTCATCAGCCTGCAAAGCTCCCATTTTACAGGTGGTAAAATTGAGGCTCAGAGTTGGGGAGCTCCGGGTTCACAGAGCTCTGATCTCTCCCATCAGACTGCACTGGGACTAATGATGATGGTGATGCTAGCAGACAGAAACCCCTCATCTCCTGGGGTCCTTGCTCTGGGCCAGGGAGGTCAGGGAGGCCCAGCAGGCTAATTCACTTGTTTGGAGGTCCCACAGCTAGTAACCAATCCACAGGCATTCATTAGGCACCTACAGCATGCCAGGCCCAGGGCTAGATCCTGGCCTGTCACAGACATGAGGTGGGACTGGAGGCCAGTCCCAGCCGAGGCCAGCCGCCAGTCCACAAGCCCATTCCTCTCTCAGTTGTCTCTTCTGTAAATGGGAGAATAGATCATGAGAACCTTGAGGGTCCCCTGTGTTTCTAACATTAGCTGCCAGCATTCATTCATCTAACAAGCATTGACACTTTGTAACGGCTTGTAGCAATGGGACTGCGCCTCTCCCTCTCCGTCCTCCCTCTCCTCCCCTCCTCCCCCTCATTCCCTCTCTCCCTCCTCCCTCCTCTCCCCCCTCCCCCTTCCTTATTAGCCCTCCCCTTGTCCTCCCCGTAACAATGCAGGACGGTGGAGGCGCTCTGGATTGTGTAGATGGCACAGACTCCCTGATGTGGGCCGGCTGCCAGCCAAGCATCTAGCGCCATCGTGTGGCCTGCGGGGTGATCGCAGAGGGAAGCCCAGGGGTGGGGATGGGGAGAGAAGGGAAGGAGCATTTCTCAAACTCCTGCCCAGCCCCGGATCTCCTCTGGTGATACTTGTCGGGGAAGTGGAGCAAGGCTGAGAGAGAACGTGCTTAGGCTCCAGGCCCTGGTACTCTTGCTCACCGAGGATGAGCCTCGGTTTCCCCATCTGTAAAATGGGGGGTTGGACTAGCTGTCGGCGAGGGGGAGGGGGAGCGCCTCTCCCACGGAGGGGTAGCCTTGATCTTCCTCTGGCCACTCCTTAGAGGGGGCCCGCAGACACCCTGATGTCATGTCCTGACTCAGCACTCAGTAACCTGGATGGCCCTGGCAAGTTCCTGGTCAGGGAGTCAGAGGATCTGCCAGATCTGCCCACCTGGCATGAGACAGACCCTTCCTTTCCCTCACTGAGCCTCTGGTCTGCTCCTCTGTAAAATGTGTGTGTGTGTGTGTGGGGGGTACCTAGACAGTCTCTGAGGTCCCATCTGACTTTAAGACCCTGGGACCAGCCATGTTCTAAGCTCCCACCCAGCTCTGACATCCCCTGTTCTATGGCCCCTCCCAGCCCTGACCTCCCCTGTTCTCAGGCCCCTCCCAGCCCTGACCTCCCCTGTTCTCAGGCCCCTCCCAGCCCTGACCTCTCCTGTTCTAAGGTCCCTCCCAGCTCTGACATTCCTTGATTTATTTTTTTAATGTCCAGTGATGGCTCTAGTCAGTCAGTGCTGCTGGAAGCCAGAAGGGGCGTGGTCGTGGTGAGCGGGGCCAGTCAGGACTCTCTCCCCATTGGTCCTAGAACCAAGGCTGGGGGTGGGGGCCAAATTCCTGGGGCAGTTTTTCTTCCCTTTGGACAGGGCTCAGAGTGAGGCATTTTGCAAGTCTGCCCAGCCTGGGTGACGCCTCTAATGGATGCCAGCAGTTGTTAGGATCCCTCCCTCCCCAGCCCTTGGTAGCCTGGCCTGGGTCCCACTGGACATGGATGGGGGACAGGCACAGAGAGGCCTCCTTCCTCCCTCTCACTCCTCCCCCCTTTCCCAGCTGGACCTTTCTCCGTTTGTCACCATCTCTGCAGTGGCACAAAATATCAGAGCCCTGGCTCTGGGGTCTCCTGAGGACCTGAGTTCAGATGTTGACTCTGATGTTTGTTCATGAGCTTTGTGACCTTGGGCAAGTCCCTTACATTCACTGTGCCTGGGTTCCTTCATATGTAAAATGAAAGGGTTGACTCTGATGGCTTCTGAGGTCCCTTCCAACTCTCTGTCTATGTTCCTATCACGTCCCTGCCCTCAGTTTCCTCATCTGTCAAACTCTGAGAGGTTTGAACTAAATGGCCTTTGAAGTTCCTTGTAATTCCCAAATTCTAATCCTAAGTAATTTCCCCCCTCTGGGCCTTTGAGCCTTAGGCCTGTGGTCCTGTGCACAGAGACCATCTTACCCTGCAGGAATCTTGGAGACCTCTTATTCTACCTCCTTTTACCGCAGATGAGAAAACTGGGGCCCAGTAAGTGGGGGGGGGGCTGCCCAAGGTATCCATCAGTCTTTTTTCAGCACCTGCTTAATGTGTCAGACCCTGTTCCAGACCCCTGGGAATACAAAGGAAGCTCACATGGGGGGGGGGGGAGGATCTGACTTCACCTGAAAAGAACCAGGGACAAAGAAGAGTAATACAAGAGAAATTGGGGCTGGGGGCTGTCTCCAAAAGAAGGCACTCAGATTAAGGAGGACTGGGCTGGCTTTCTTGCAGGAACTGAGACTTCTGGGAAGCCAGAACTCAGATACTTCCTATCTGTGCGACTCTGAGCAAGTCACTTAACCTCTATCTACCTCAGTTTCCGTATCTGTGAAATGGTAGCTCCCACTTCCCAGGGCTGTTTGAGGGTCATATTTATAAGGGGTTTTGCAAATCTTAGAGCTCTATAGAAACACCAGCAGTTATCATTATTGTTAGGCGGAGGGGGAGGAGAGCTGTCTGATTAGAGATGAGTGTGCCTGTTAGGGGGAGGGGGGAAAGAGCCCGAGGCTGGAGGGGAGATGCTCTCCCAGCTGCAGTGGGGCACACATCCATTCGCAATGGGCCCCCTCCAAGCTCTAGGGAGCAACCCAAGTTTTTAAGTCAGCAAGGGGAGGATGCCTGGCTTCTCCACCAGAGGGCAACAGAGAGCCAGGTGAGGCAATCCCCACCTTCCTCCAGGCATCACCAGATCACTGTCAGAGGCTGAAGGGACTTTCTTAGAGGTCTTCCTTCCCCACCTCTGTTTTACAGGGGAAAGGGGGGAGGGGGTGTAGAGGCAGAACTGGCGCCGCCTTCCTTCTGCCTCCTGCTCCCCGCCCTGCTCCCAGGGGAGCTTCTCACCTTTCCCCCACCTGTCCCCTCCCTCCGCCCCCACTGCAGGCCCGCGCTCAGGCTGAGGCCCTGCGCATCGGCGACGTCCACTTTTCTGTCAAGCCTGGCTCCAGTGCGACCTCCCCGAAGCTGCATTCCAGCGCCGCAGTGCATCGTCTCAAGAAGGATATCCGCCGCTGCCACCGCATGTCCCGGCGCCCCCTGCCCCGCCCAGACCCGCAGAGCGGGGGTGGGCCAGGGGCCGGCCCGGGCATGAGGCCGCCCATCTCGCCTTTCTCCGAGACCGTGAGGATTATCAACCGCAAGGTGAAGCCCAGGGAGCCCAAGAGAAGTCGCATCATCCTCAACCTGAAGGTCATCGACAAGGGTTCCAAGGGCCCCGCGGGCGGCACTGGAGGCGGGGCCTTGGCTCGCCCCAAGATCCCCTCCCGCAACCGAGTCATTGGAAAGAGCAAGAAGTTCAGCGAGAGCATCCTGCGCACCCAGATCCGCCACATGAAGTTCGGGGCCTTCTCCATCTATAATAAGCCCTCGCCCAGCCCCACTCCACCCCCTCTACCACCTGGGAAGCCCGAGGCTGGCTCCTCCCAGGGCCCCGCCCCGCCACCTCGGGGGCTTATCCTGGCCGCTGCCCCCTACGACATCCGCAGCTCCAGCTCCTCAGGATGCCCCTCCCCAACCCCGCACTCGTCCTCCGACCCCGACGACTCGCCCCCTAAGCTCCTCCCGGAGACCCTCAGCCCCGCGGTCCCCGACTGGCGCGAGTCCGAGGTTCTTGACCTGTCCATCCCACCTGAGTCTGCAGCTACCAGCAAGCGGTCACCCTTGGGAGGAGGGGAGGAGGGCCAGACACCGCCCTCGTCCTCGCCCCCACGCTCTTCTTCCGACCCCGAGCAGGAGGCTGGGGACTGGCGTCCTGAGATGTCTCCCTGCTCTAACGTAGTGGTCACAGATGTTACCAGCAACCTCCTGACCGTCACGATCAAGGAATTCTGCAACCCCGAGGATTTTGAGAAGGTGGCGCAGGGGGCTGTGGGTGGGGGTGGGGGAAACAGCGGGGGGAGCAAATGAAGGGAGTTGGTGGTCTCCACCCAGAGGGGAGGGCTGACTTGGGCATGGGTTGGGGATCCTCTCATGCCCACATTCACTATTGTTTTGATCTCTGCTCCCTCCTGCATCCGTGCACACTCTCCCCGCCTGTCCTTTGCTGATTTTATTTGGCTCACAGGCACCCCACTTCTCTCTGACCCATACCCCCACAGCCCTAGGAGGGGACAGGAAGGATGGGGCAGGGCTTGCCAGAGACGCACTGGGGCTGCCTTAGCTGTGGGTGGGTGGGTAGGCACTCTGTTGGCCAGAAGTGAGGAAGGAGCAGGTGTACTGGTTTGTCATGAATGAGCCCAAGGCTCCCTGTTCTTCCTGGCTCTGGCCTTCTCCCAGCCATCTCTGACCTGACCAACACCTGGGTCCTACCCTGTCCAGGGCTGCTGCCTCTGACATCTCACCTGTCCTGGTGACATTGGGAGCCCAGGCAGCAAAGGCGACGTCTGGCCAAGTCCTCTGGGGTTCTAGGTCTCACTCCTGCCCTTCCACCACCGCCAGGACCTGGGTACCCAGAGCTCCTGTCTGTTAACTCTCGGTGCTAAATTGGCAGCTGAAGGGGTGCTCTTGAGACCTCTCCTCTCTTCTCCTGACCCCAGGTGCTAACTCCGTCCTCCTCATCGCCATCCTCCACTCCTAGATTTGGGAATGGAGGGGCAATTTCTTCCCACCATTTGGGGTCCCACCTCCCTTTGCTGTGGGTAGATATGGAAGCTACGGCTGTCCCTGACTCCAGCATCCATGACCTGGGGCTCCAGGCTTTGATTGGTAGCATGATCCCCAGCCTGAACAGCTGCATTGGGTCCGACTTTTGGTTCCTGTGTGGCAGGGGACACTCCCTCATCCCGCCGTCCACATCCAGACTGGGGACCAGGGCCCACTCTTTATCCCCTGCTAGCCCACCTCCTTCCTGATTCCTCTTTGGGAGAGATGGCCTGAGAGGGTCCCCTTTCCCTCCCCTCCGAAGATACCCAGGATCCAAAGTGGGCCCCTAGAGTTCGTCAACCAAAGGTGCTAGCGAGCCTTCTGGGGACACTGTCCTTCCTGTACGTGTCCGTTGCATCTTGGCATGTATGTGCCTGTGTGTACATATGTACTGTGGGGTGTGGACCATTCCCCTTCCTTCCCAGCCTTCCCCACTGCTGCCTGCACACCCCGTCTTGGTGCTTCAGTCTCTGTGTGTAGAAGACTTGCTCTTCATTCCACATTACCACCATTGGAGCAGTACAGCCCATAGCAAATCTTCCAACATCCTCTGGGGCCTCGGGGATGCCACCAAGCCCAAGGTCCTCATTGGGTCCTCCTGCATGCTTTGTGGCCTTTTGGGACCATCATGGTCTTTTCCATGTTCTCTCTGGCTCTGGGACCCAGAGAGCTGGCCACAGAGCCCAGTGTCCTTCCAAGAAGACAGAGACCCCAAATCTTCTTCACTTTCCCTGATTTTTCTGCTCCCCACACCCCTTCTCCTCTCCATGGGCAGGAGCAGACCCTTAGGACTTCTTCCCTTCAAGTGGCTTATCTGAGGGTATGTGGGGGGAGATGGGACTCCCAGAAAGAGGGAACCAGCAAAGGGGGGGCTCATGTTTTTTCCAGATAATATACTGTGCTTGGTTAGAGGGTAATTGTTTGGGGGAGTAGATGTGTCTCGTCCAAGATGATGGATGTTGTTTGAGTCTAGGTTTGAGAGGTGTGTTGAGGTGTGTGTGTGTGTGTGTGTGTGTGTGTGTGTGTGTGTGTGTGTGTGTGTGTGTGTGTGTGTGTGTGTGTGTGTGTACATGTGTGGGTCGGGATAGAGTGACTCCAGAAAATAGAAAGGGAAACAGAGAAATAAAAAGAGAAACCAAGTAGGAAACTCCCATCTGTCCCTTCCCTTGGGGTCATCCCACTAGTGCCCGATGGCCCTCCTCAGGACTTGTTAAAAGTAAGGGCCACTGGCCTGTGCTAGTCAGGGGACACATGGGCCCTTCCTTTCCTTCCCCTGGTGAAAAGGACTAGAACCCTCCCTTGGCTGGTTGGCCGTCCAAGTGCCGGTCGGCTGTCCCTCTTGGAAGAGCTGGCCTCCCTCCCCACCCCTCTGATGAAAATTCGCCTGGGCGCCCAAATCTGGCCGTTTCCCGGGGAACCCTAGAAACGTGTTTTCTGAGAGTCTGTCATTCGTGAAATTTTTTTCTTTCTTAAAAAAGGGTGGGGTGGGGGGGAAAGTCGTGTTTTCAAAGGTGATTTTATGATGGGAGAGTGAAAGAACTAGTTTTACAAGAAAAGAAAAAAAAAGACAGAAAAATATTGTGGAATTCCTACAGGGAGGGGGAAGAAAAAGATATTTAAAAAATAATACTAATAATTGTGATTGCACAATGGTGGGGCCATCAGCTAGCCATGTGGAGGGAAAGCCAGGAGATGGGAGGATAGCGTTGTTGATCTCCAGAGTGGGCTGGGAACCCAGTGTGGATCCTGCTGCTCATCATATCCTGTCCCCCTCCTGGGCCTAGGGGAGGAGCTTGGTGCCCTACCATGTTCGCCCATGATAGGACACATTCCCCAGGGTCTTCTTCCCTGCTTTTTCCTCTGAAAGTAGGATGTGGGTGAATAGGCTATACAGTGCTGATTGGAGGGCTGGCTTGTGAAGGCCAGATTTTATGGGTGAAGGAGATAGTGGGTGGCTTCCTCTATAGGCTAGACCTCCATGAGGGACCCTTAACCCGGCCATGCCCCAGAGGGTAGAAAGGGGCTGTAGGGAGTAGGAATGAGAGCTGGGGCATGGGGATTGGGGTGGGAATGACATCTTTGCAGCCCCCTGAGGAGCAAGATCCCATGCTTCAGGGGAGAGAGACCCCCCCACACACACCCACAGAGGACCTCAGGGAGGGGTTAGGCTTTAGAAGTAGATCATATCAATTCCTCCCTGTCCTCTAAATAGAGAGATGCCCACCCATGCCGTATATGGTTTGATGCCCACCCAAACACTTTCGGGGCCTCAGGGTCCCTAGTGCCCCTGGGGGGACTGAATACCTCCTCTCCTAGGGTGGCTCTGAGCAGAGGGGTGATGCACCCCTCAAGGCCTCAGCTGCTTTTCCCTTTGCCCCACAACCAGGCAGAAGCTGCCGTCCACTTCTCTTTATTTTTGTACACCAACTCCCCCAAACCCCATTTTCCCAAGCCCAATTTTGTCATGAGAGCCTTTTGGGTTCCCCCACTGTCCCCACTTGTCATAGAAACCAAGGTCTGGTCTCATGTGTGAGACCTTTGCTATTTAAACTGTGTGACGCCCCCACCAGCCCCCGATCACCTTCTCTCTTTTCCCCATCTCTGAGCCGGGATGCCTGGGGCCCAGGGCGTCACTGGGCCATCCCTGCTGGGCCCAGATCACTGCTCCCACAGCTCACTCTCCAGCAGCCCCAGCGTGCAGCAGCCACCACTGGGACGGGGAGGGGGAGGGGGAGCTATGGTGGCCCTATCCCTACTACTCTTTTTAGCGCTTTACAATTTTCAAAGCACTTTCCCCATCTGTTGTCTCACTCAGTCCTGGGGAGGCAGGCATTGTTACTACTATTTTAAAATTGATAGGCAGCCTGGTGTAGCAGACAGAGGAAGACCTCTGTTCCAGTCCCAACTCTTCCACGCCCTGGCTGTGTGACCCTGGGCAGGTCACCTAACCCTCTGGGCCACAGTTAACTCTGAGACCAGAAGACTCACCATTCTGTACTTGTTTCCTCAGCTGTAGTTCCGATCCAGTCCCCTCAAAATGTTTTTGAGAGAGACTGTGCCCTGGAAAGAGAAAGCACCTTACCCAGGATCACACAGTAAATAGCAGATTTGGGATTTGAACTCAGATGTGACTCCCAAGTTGGGGACTCTTTGCCCTACCTTGTGCTGCTCTTTGAGGGGCGAACAAAAGGAAGTCTGGGCAGGGGAGAAGAAGACAGAGGGGAAGGCCCAGACTCCCAGAGCGGGCGTTGAGGGTAGACACCCTTATTCTGCCCACTCCCATGGATGCTCTGGGGCTTGGCCAGTCATCCCTGTGGGCACCTAGTGATGGACCTGGGCTGCTCTGCCTTCATGTACCCTCTCGTCTGCCCCTCAAAGGTGGTTGCTAGAAAGAGATGGATGAAGGAAGCAGTGGGGCCCTGGGGGATCTGTCTGCTTTGATTGTGGCAGAGGGTGGTAGGTGGGGTCTCCTCATCCTACCCAGCCCCTCAGCCCCTTCTACCATTTTGCACTTCTTGCCTTGGAGAGACCAGACTGGTCTGATTCCATCCGGCATTATTCCCCAGTTCTCATGCACTGGCCCAAGGTCGCCTCCCTAGGGTGCTTAGAGCGCCACTGGGTGCCCCGAGCCCTCACCTTGGGAGGAACTTTGCAAACAAACGAAGTTTTCTACGTGGATTTCTGATGAAAACCCTTCCCTTCCATCCTCCTGAAGCTTGGTACCAAGGGAAAAGCTGGGGCTTCCAGGTCCCATCCTGTTGCCCCCTTTTCTGATTGTTTCTGGGATTGAACAAGGCCTGGGGAAGGGACAGGCAGGGGAGTGGACACAAGGCCCCTCCCAGCCCATGCCTGTGTCTGTGCCAGTGTCCTCCATCCGAGTGAGCCCCTGAGGGACCTGGTGGGCCAAGCCCAGGTGGAGACTTTGTTTTCATTTTTAAAAGCTGAAACAACAACAAAAAGAAACAGCCCTTAAAAGGAATAATGTATCTTATAATTTTTTTTTAGATTTTTAAAGAAAAACGCATTTAATGAAAAGCATTGTGCACGAATGAATTCTCTATATAAATATATACACATACGTATCTCTCTCTATATTTTGGGAGGGGCCCCCTGTCATCTTTTTGTTTCCCAGACGGAGTGTGTCGGCCTGGTTCCCTGTATTTGCTGTTTAAACATCCAGCTCCCAGCTGGCTAAACTTGCCCCCCAGTGGCTGGGGCCTGAGGGGAGGGGAGCCCCTGCCCACTCCTGGCCCGCCTCCCTGCCTTTGTCTGCTTTGCACCGCAGCCTCCACACCCGCCCTCCCCAGCTGGGTTTTGGGTGGAAAGGCTGGTTGATCTTGGGGTTGGGGACTTCTTTTGATTCTGTTGGGGTTTTTTCCTGGTTGTTTTGTGCTAATTACTCTTGTATCGTACATTTTGTTTTTCCTGCTGCTCTTCTGTATTGTATCAATGCCAGGAATGGGGAGCTAAAAGCCTATTTTTGCCCCCCAATAAATTGTTACATTCCAAAGCTCCAGCTTCCTCCGGCCCCAGCCTTGGCTGCTGGCCTGTCTCTGGCTTCCTTTCTTTCTGAAGGGTGGGCTTACTGGGGTCTCCCAGCCATGGAGAGCTCTCTGTCTCTACACAGCCTGATGCCTGACTTAATAAAAGCTCCTTTACTTGGTGCCATCCTGATCTTGGGAGTCAGGATCATGGAACCTGTGAAGGTCTGGATGGACCCCAAGCCAGAAGGAGACTGGCCAGCATCAGTCCCAGCCTTAGTTTCCTTCATTTATGGTCTGGCCTGCTCAAGCTCCTCTCTTTCCTGAACTAGAACTTGGAATAGAGGATGCCAGTCAACAAGGATGTTAGGACCTAGAATATCAAGGCTGGGAGGGAACTTAAAAGGGGATATCAGGACTGGGAGGGGCCTCAGAACAGGGAAAGTCAGGGCTGGGAGGGGCCTTAGAACAGGGGATGTCAGGACTGGCAGGGGCCTAAGAACAGGTGATGTCAGAGCTGAGAGGGGCTCTAGAACAGGGGATGTCAGGGCTGGGAGGGGCCTTAGGACAGATGATGTCAGAGCTGAGAGGGGCTCTAGAACAGGGGATGTCAGGGCTGGGAGGGGCCTTAGAACAGGGGATGTCAGGACTGGGAGGTGCCTTAGGACAGGGGATGTCAGAGCTGAGAGGGGCTCTAGAACAGGGGATGTTAGCTGAGAAGGGCCCCTCAGGACAGGGAAGGTCAGGACTGGGAGGGGCCTTAGGACAGGAGATGTCAGGGCTGGGAGGGGCCTTAGAACAGGGGGTGTCAGAGCTGAGAGGGGCTCTAGAACAGGGGATGTCAGCTGAGAAGGGCCCCTCAAGACAGGGAAGGTCAGGACTGGGAGGGGCCTTAGAACAGGAGATGTCAGGGCTGGGAGGGGCCTTAGAACAGGAGATGTCAGGGCTGGGAGGGGCCTTAGGACAGGGGATGTCAGAGCTGGGAGGGGCCTTAGAACCGGGAAGGTCAGGACTGGGAGGGGTCTTAGGACATAACAGAGCTGGGAAGAAGTTTAAAGCTATCTGGCTTCAGCCCTTATTTTATAGTTGAAGAAAGCCCCAGAGGGGGCAGTGATTTTTCCCGGGCCATGCCAGGCAGCCTTGACGACTTCAGTGCCATTGGGGCTTGGAATTGACCTGAGGGCAAGTTTTCCCTTCAGGTGAGGGATAGATTCACCAAACCTGAAGGCAGGCCTGGGTTCGAATCCCATCTTTGCTCCTTACTGCCTGTGTAACTACCTGAGTCTGGAGCTTTGGGGAGAGGTCAGGGATGGAAAAGCAAGTCTGATCATCCATAAAGCCGTAGGAGAAAGTCAGCATGGAAGAGAGAAGGTCTGGGTGAAATGAGGGCAGCCCTCCCTCTGGCCACCATTGCACGGGAGAGCAATCTTTGGAGCCAGAAGAGGCTGGCACAGACCACAGGAGATGTCTCACTAATGAGCACCCTTTGCCTCTGCCAGCATTCTACCCTTCCGAAAGCCTTTCTCATCTTTCAGACCCCCCTCATTTTCCCAGATGCTGCCTGGGGACCCGAGCACCTCAGTCCGAAGGGAGGCAAGGCTAATGGGGGACTGCCAGGTATGGAGGCAGGCCAGTGGGGAGAGACTGTGGGCAGGGGGCCTGCTTTCCCATCCTGCAGGCATCTGCTCTCCTCAGCCGCACACAGAGCTGGCCCTTCCCAGAGCCCGGCTGTACTGATTTCCAGCCCCATGTTCTCTCCACAACCCTCACAACATGCTGGCTTCTATTTAGCCTTCTCTAAGGCTACCATTCTTTGAAAGATTGCTTGACACAGGGCTGCTCCATGCCTCTTGTCAGTCTCCTGGACACAAGGCCTATTCCCCTGGAGAAAAGCAGCGGAACATTTTGTACTGAGCTGGTATTATTAATATTCTACACAAAGGCATATGGAAGACATTAAGGTTTTCTCTGAAGGATGCACAGATCCATTCTTCTAGGAGATAGGAATGGGGGCCAGAAGTCCCCCAGCGAGGGCTGGCAGAGGCAGTCCCATGGCACCACAGGGACCAAAGATGTGGGGTTCAAATAGGCCTTTGTTGGCCAGAGTGAGTGATAGGGTTCAGAGTATTGTGGGCCTCTGGCTGTACTTAGTGCTGAAGTTACCAAGTCACCCAATCCTAGCTCCAGAGCTAGAAGGGACCTCAGGGGTTATCTAGTCCAACACCCCCATTTTCATTTTACAGATGAGGAAACTGAATCCTATACTGATAGACTAATTTTCATTAGGTCACAGGGATACTGAGTGTTTTGAACCCTGCCTAGTTCTCCTCATCTCCATAGCCATAGCCAGAATTTCTGTGCTGAGGTGGGGTGGAGGAGGAGTTATAAGGGAAAGGGTGTGTGTGATAGGGTTGTCTTGGGATGCTACAGAAGTTAAACCTATGGAAGCATGGATGTGGCAGGTAGGGGCAGAAATGCCCCCAGGACTCTGCTCTTGGTACCCTCTGAATCCACCCCGCCCCCCCCCCCCCCCCCCCCCCCCCCCCCCCCCCCCCCCCGGCACAAAGCTCCACTTGCCCAGTGCCTGACAGGCTCAGCTAAGGATCCCCTGCCTCATGGTGCCAACATTCTCACGAGCTGTGGAGATTGGAGCCTGGGTGGTGGGGAAGGGGTTAGGGCATTTGTCCTTTGACCTCTAGGGCAGGTGGAATGCTAGCGAGAAATACTGTGGCTGCCTCAGCCAGGTGTGATTTACTTTGAGCATCACACCTGTAGACCTTGATCTTGAGTCCTCAGGAAATGTGACATCTTTAGGTTCTTTCTAGCTTCCACTTGCTGATCCTCAGATAGCTGTCTCCCTCACTCTGATATGCCGACCCCCTGACTGTTGGCCTCACTCTGGACTCAGCTTACCTGACTGCTATACTTGCTGATTCCCCCTGCCAGAGTCCTTCTCTGACATGCCTAGCAAGTGTGCAGACGCCACAAAAGCTGAAACATTCAAAGTGGAGATTCACGAAAAGACCTCTCCCGACTACGTAAACAGGGGCTCTTGACCTTGCAAGATCTATAAACTTGGTTTTTTTACTTTGATAATTCTAATTTAATATTAGTTTCAGTAAAATGTATTAAAAATATGATCCATTTCCTTTGTAACCCAATGTATTTTATTTTATGCATTTCCTAACATGTTTCTTAGAAGGGGTCCACAGACTTCACCAGATTGACTGCCAGAGGGGGCCAGGACACCAAAAGCATTTAGGAATGAAGAGTAGAATTTAATAAGATCAGATTTCACTGGGAGAAATGTAAAGTCACTCATTGAGATTCAAACAAGCAGCTTTATAATTACATATTATCAATCAGTCAATAAGCATTCATTAAACACTTACTGTGTACCAGGAATTGGGCCAAGTGCAAATGGCCCAAAACAGTCCCTTGCTGGTAATGAGTTCACATGGCAATGATATAGGATCCAGACAAACAAAACAGTTTGTCTGGAAAAGATTTTAAGATTTTAGTGCATCACAAGCTCGTTGCCAGTAAGCAATGATACCAGAAAAGGCAAAATGCAAGCGTAATCTGCCTTCAGACAGACATAATGTTAAAAACAAAGCGAGTTGTGCTGCATTCTACCCTCTGGAGACTCTATCTGGAATATTCTGCTCAGTTCGTGGCACCGTTTCTGGAGTAATGTGGCCAAGCCAGTGGTGGCACGCTGGGGAGGACAATGGGCTTGCCTTAGAATCAGGAAAACTTGAATTCCAATCTTGCATCTGACACCATCTCCAAGTGCCTACATCTATGAGGTGTGGATCCATTGCTGATGGGAGTTTTCCTTCACTTCCCACCAAAAAAAGTTGCTAAGCTAGGGAAAATCCAGAGGAGATCGAGGACAGGGAAGAGGCTGGAGATCTTGCCAAATGTGGTTCAAGGGAGGAATTGAGGGTGGTTATCCATATGAAGAGAAGATTGGGGGGCATGACTGTAATCTTCACTTATTTGAAAGACTTTTGTAAGGGAGGGGGAGTATTAGACTGTTTTCTTGGGTCATAGAGGACACAGCTAGGAGCAGTATGGGAGAATGTTGCTACAAGCAAACTTGGGCTCAATGTAATGAAAAGCTTTCTAGCAACTCAAGTCATTGCAAAGTGGAATGAGATGCTTTGAGAGGTAGAGAGTTTCCTGTCACAGGAGGTCATCAAGAAAAGAGAGGAGGATTACCTCTTCAGGTGCAGAGGGGTTGGACTTGATGGCCACTGAAGTCCCTTCACTGACAAGGTAAGTCACCTAGATGTCATGTTGGCCATTGAGCCAAGTGGTACATTGAAGTTTTGGGCAGAGCTCTGGGAGAGGGGAGGAAGAAGGGTGGGGGAAGGACTGGGTGAATTGGACAGGTAGCATGGATAGATCAGTGTCCAAATCTCACCCAATACACTTAAGAGGTCTGTAACCCAGGGCGCAGTCACATAACCTCCGAGAGTCTAAGGCAGCTCCCCAGGCTCTATTTACTAAGCTGTAGATAGGTTGTAATGTGCTTTGTTAAAGATAATTCTAGGAGTTCTCTTCCCAGAGTCCCAGATCCTTCTCATATTTATGGATCAAGTGAATCAATACTATAAGCAGGGTTGCTGGGTACTCCCTAAACTACTTAAGAAAGCAAAACATTTTCAAGTATTTTAGAATTAACTGTTTTGCAGATTCTTAGTATATCTATAATCTTCCCTCTGAGCTCCAGTCTATTCAGATTCTTCCTCTTTCAAGTATCAAGGCTAGTGCAAACCCCTCCAGGGAGCCTTCCTAATAACCCCAGCCCATGCTGAGCTCTCTCTCTCCTCTGAGCTATAAATAACACTTAATGTCACGTAACACTGAACTATCTGCCATCTGCCGTATCTCTTGGACTGTCTCATACTATTTTTTGTAAAAGTTTTATTGATATCTTTAGTTTTTTATATCATAACCACTTTTGAATATACCTCACTCACCCAGTGAGTCTTCTCACATAAAGAAAAACAGGTAAGCAAAACTAGTCAACATGGTGACTGAATTTGAGAGTGCATGCCTCGTTCTGCAACTATAGTCCCCCACCTCTCCAACTAAGGAAAGAAAATTACTATCCTTGGGGTGGCTAGGTGGTGCAGGGAATAGAGCACCGGCCCTAGAGTCGGAAGGACCTGAGTTCAAATCCCATTTCAGACATTTCACACTAGCCATGTGACCTTGGGCAAGTCACTTAACCCCAATTGCCCAGCCTTCCCTCCTCCAAAAGAAAAACAAAAACAAAAAACGATAATTACTATCCTCATCTTGTCAAGATTGGGAGCCATCAGCCTCAGTTGGGTGATCTTCCCACATAAATTTTTGTACTCTTTGTGTATATTATTTTCCAGGGTTTTTTTGCTCTTCATCAATTTACACATGTCTGTATTTTAAAACTTTTTGGGGATCAATCTTGTTTTCCCCTCTAATGTCTGTCAACATTTATGAAGGGATTTGTATGTGCCCAGCACATAACGAGAAGTTACTGCATGGTAATCATGGTTCATAGGACAGAGACTTTCAGGGCTCAGTGGGATCTTGGAGGTCATCCAATTCAATCCCCTTATCTCACAGAGAAGGAAACTGAGCCTCAAGAGCACACAGCAAGTCACTGGCGGAGTGAGCTTGAACCCAGTCTCCATCAGCATCATCAGTTTTCTTGTTGACCCCCAGAGTCCAGGGCACCAGTCTGTTTTTTTAACCTCTTCCAAGCAAGTTTCCCCACCTGTAAAATGAGGGGGTTGGAATGGTTGTTAAAAGGGCCCTTCCTGCTCTGAAAGTTCTTTTGTTTTAGGTTGGTCAAGGGCTTCCTAGTGAAATAGGAGATTGGTCTGCGCCTTGAAGGATGGGAGAGAATTTTCGAAGAGCCCTTCTTCTCCTTTCCCCAGAAGGGCATGGTTGGCTGCTAGCCTACTTGGGCACAGTGGAGCTATGGAGTGCTCCCTAACTCTCTGGGCCACCATTTATACAAGTCCTAAAGTAGTGTGGGAGTGGAGAGGAGTGAGTGTGGGAGTTGAGTTAGGGGGAAGGATGCAGGGAAATGCAGGATGGAGATGTCACCAAGAAAAGGAATTCTGGAATAAGAGAGGGCAGGCCTCTTTCCCTTCTCAACATCTTGAATGAGTATTCTCTTCCTTGTCCTTTTGAAAAGAAGGAGCAGGGATTAGGGTGTAGGAAGGAGGGTTCCCTGAGGACATGATTGTTGAATTTCTGCCAGAACCAGGGCCCAGAGGGAGTGAAGGTACAACGTAGAGGGAGGCATCCCTGAGAACGTCGAATGTGCCTCCCCACCCCTGCCCTTGTGTTATGGAAAGGTGGAAAGCTAGGATCAGGACATGGGGGTCCCTGAAGACCCCTGAAAACCCTTTTCCCTTTTGATGTGCCCACAGGGGGAGTAGAGAGTGAATTGTAGAGAAAGGGAACCTGGTGTAATGGCCTACTGGATTTGGAGTCCTAAAGCCACAGGCTTATACCCTGCATTAGACACTGTAGCTCTGTGACCGTGGCCAAGTCCCTCTTTGTGTCAGGTCAAGAGACCGGACGTGTGGTCTTATATAATCCTTTTGGCTCCAAATTACGACCCAGAGCAGAAGAGAGGAGAAGCCAGGACTACTCCGTAGAAGGGCAAAGGAGAGCTGGCATTGGCTGGAAGGGAAAGAAATCTCTGAAGATGCATGAATGTTCCCGTCCCTTCTTTCATGCTCACAGGGAGGGATGGGGCTGAATTGTGCAGAGGAAGGTCCCAGAGAAGCCCCATTGTGTTAAGGGGAGGGGGGAAGACCAAGACTTGGAGAAGGCCCGGAGGTTCTCTGAGGCCCCCGTGAGTCCCCCTTTCTCTGGCGGGGGTCACCCCCTCCCATTACAGAGACCAGCTCTAGGAGGAGGGGGAGCAGAGCCAGAGCGCGGGGCTGGCGGCCCTGGCAGGTGGGGCGGTGGAGGGTTGGGGAGGGGCAGGGAGGAGAGGGGCGGGGCCGGCGCAGCCTCCCACTCCCTCTTGTAGCTGGAGCCGAGCTCAGAGCTGCGGCGGCTGTAGCAGCAGCAGCGGCGGCGGCGGCGGCGGCGGCGGCGGCGGCGGCGGCGGCGGCGGCGGCACCCGCAGAAGTAGCAGCAGCTCCAGCCGTGTGCCGGGCTTCCTTCCCTCCTGTCCCCTTGCCGCCGTACTTCAGTCCTTCTCCCCCCTTCCTCCCCAGCCCGCGTGTCGGGGCCGTGCGGCCCCCCGCCGCCCGAGCCACCCTGAAGTTCCTGGCCGTGCTGCTGGCCGCGGGCATGCTGGCCTTCCTCGGTGCCATCGTGTGCATCATCGCCAGCGTGCACCCGGCGGCCAGCCCGGCCCGGGCGCCCCCCGGGGCCACCGCCGACAATGACTCGAGCGCGGGAGCCGCGGCGCTGCTGCCCTCCGGGCCGGAGCAGAGCCTGAGCGCGCTGCACGGGCCTGGCGGCTCGACCGGGCCCCTCGAGCTCCCCCTGCCCGGCGGCGGCGGCGGCGAGCTGCTGGCCAGCGCCCGGCCCCTGCAACACCCGCTGCTCTTCAGCCGCTTCCTGTGCACGCCTCTGGCCAGCGAGTGCCCGACGCCGTCGGACGGGGCCGCGGTGCAGGGCGACGGACCGGGCTCAGGGCAGCAGCAACAGCAGCAGCGGCAGCGCGAGGAGGAGCTGCTGGCCCTGCAGACCACCGCCGAGCAGCTGCGGCAGACCGCGCTGCAGCAGAAGGCGCGGATCCGCGCCGACCAGGAGGCCATCCGCGAGCTCACGGGCAAGCTGGGCCGCTGCGAGAGCGGACTGCAGCTCCCCTTCCAGGACACAGGACCCTCGGGCCGCCAGGACACCATGAGCGACGGCCCCGCCTGGGACTCCCCGGCCGTGGTCCGAGAGCTGGAGGAGGCCGTGCGCGCCCTCAAGGAGAGGATCGAGAAGATCGAGGTGAGCGGCCGCCCCTTCGGGCCATTCCCATAGTCGGGGACGCAGGCTGGGAGTTCCCGGGGGCCGAGACTGCAGGCGCCTTCGCCTCTTTGTATACCCCGCGCCCGGCGCAGAGGCCCACTCGGAGGAGGAGGAGGAGGCGCCTGCTAAGCGCCTGTTGGTTGATGAATTGCTTGAGCTCTCCAAGGTCTGCAGAGCGCTAGTCTCTCCGCAGCCCCGCAGGGCAGTCAGTGTAAACATCACGCCCTTGTATATATAGGGGTGCTTATATATACATAGGGGTGTCCAAACTGAGCTCGGGGTGCGGAGTGAAAACAGGCTGGAGGGAAAGAATAGGGTTCTAATCTTCTCACCGCTGTGTGACCTTGGGCGAGTCCTCTCCTCCCTGTCTACGCCTCACTTTCCTTCCCTGTAAAATATAGCGGGCTGGGTGAGATCTCTAAGGTCCGAGCTAGCCCTAAATCCTCATAGCTCCGGGATCCCTCAAGATCAGAGAGGGGCCTCGGGATGTCCAGGGACTTCTCCTGCTAACTCCCTTCTCCTGGAAGAGAACTGGTGTAGGGCTGAGTCTGTTAGGAGACCCAAGGACACTCTCCCTACAGAAATCCCACACCTCCATGCCGCTCTGTTTGCCCTCCCAGGAGAGGCGAAAGGGGCAGGTGTCTGCTCTACAGAGCTAGGAGGTGGATGTAGGAGGGTTAAGAGGTCCCAGCTCAGGGTTTCTGCTAGTTCCCCAGAGGGACCCGGCCGAGAATTTGCCTTCATCGGTCGTTGAGTGATCTCAGAGCCAACCACTAACCCTCCCTCCCCCAGAGAGAAGGAGCTAAGAGCGAGAAATGCTGGGCTCTATGCCCGGGTTTCACAGGGGCTGCTGCCTTCAGCTTCCCCCCTGTAGGCAATGGACTTCTCTCCCCATTTCTTCTCTCTCTGCACCCAGAATGACCTCTCAGAGCTGAGGGCAAAAGAGAGACGACTTGGGTGTCGAGAATCCCTTAAAAAAAAAAATCCATGGCACAGCCCTCACCTGGAGGGGAATGAAGGAGGAAGAGCTGCCACTTATGTAGAGACTACTTAAGGACTGGTTACACAGCCTTGAGAGGTCAGACTATCTCAGATAAAATCTTATTATTCTGTTACTGATGAAGAGACACACCCACCTTGCCTAGGTCTCTCGAGGTAGAGTAGGGTAAATAAACAAAGAAAAGAAAACCCTAAACCGTGGGTTTTGAATTCAGCTCTGCCACAATCTGTGTGACCTTGAATAAGTCATTTGCCTCTGGGGGCCTCAGTTTCCTTATCTATATGATGTGGGGGATTGGACTGAGTTCCTCTCATTTCAGGCATCCTACAGAACTTTGATACCTGATGCAAAGTTGTATGGCCCCTGCTTTCCACCCTCTTCTCCTCCCAAGCCCCCAGTGTTCTCTGTCCCATTAGATCTACTGTCAGTTGAGTAGGTTCAAGGGTCAGGAATGAGATTTAGAGCCAGAGGACTCGAATCTCAATCCAGACTCTGCCACTTCACCTGATGTCAGGCAAGTCACTTGGGACGAGTCACTGTGGGACCTCTAAGGCCCCTTCCAACTTTAAAATCTATCACTCTGTGATTCATTTCAGCAAACTTTTAGGGAACCGCCAGCCTCCAGTAAAGAAAGCTCTATATTAGATGGGGCAGAAAAAAGTCCCTGCCTTCAGGGTTAAGTAGAGGATTTGCTATTTAAGCCTCCTCTAATTCCTTACATTTTTATAGGTAGGCAGGCTAGAGGCTGGGGAATCAAAGCTTGGAACTTTGACAAACATTTATTAAGCTCTTCCTTTGTACAAGGAGATGATTTATCCCTCCTTTACAGATAACGGTTCTGGCTCAGAAGCAGCTAGGTATCACAGCGAGTAAAGCGCTGGCCAGGAGGCAGCAAAGACCTGAGTACAGAGCTGATATCTCAGATCTGATTCTCACTTGTGGGGCCCTGTGCAAGACACTCAACCTGTGCCTGTCTCAGCTTCCTCCACTAGAAAATGAAGATATTAATAACACCTCACTTCCCAGGGTGGCTGAGAGAATCAAATGAGATCGTATGTTGAGTATTTTGCAAACCTTAAATCCCTAGGAAAATGTGAGCTATTATTACTATTATTAAGTGATCTCTGTGGTCCCTTCCAGTTATAAGCACAGGGGGAATTGAGTTCATTAGACTGGTATTTAACAAGCATTTATTAGATATAGACTACCTCCATGCTACTAGGTGAGACATAAACATAGTCCCTTCCCTCTGGAAGCTTACCTTCTACCCTGCCCCACACCAGGTGCTAGGTGTTGAGGATACATTTACAAAAGGTAGACAGTATCCATCTCCAGAAGCTTATCTTCTTCTATGGGGCTATTATAGGTATACAGATAAGTCAGTACAAAGTAATATGGAGGAAGAGGAAAAAGAAGAGGGGGAGGAGGGGAAAGTGGGAGAGGAGGAAGAGGAGTAGAGGAAAACATTAACAATAGGTTGGAGAATGAGGAAGGACTTTCTTCAGGAAGTGGCCCCTGAACTGAATCTTGCAGGCAGCTAGGGACCCCACAAGGTGAGGAGAGAGAATATTCCAGGCACAGCATGGACATGGCAGGTGGACAGATTTCTAGAGACAGCCCTTCCTTAGGTCTCTTGCTGTGGAGTGAAAAGCCTTGTCCCCAGATGGAGCAGGTTCGGACAAGGTTCATGGGATTTTCCATGTTTCTATATATTCAGTAAGTGACATTCTACTCCATTAATGTGTAGTAGTGGTCCTGCCAAAGTACCTACATGAGTGGATACCATTGAAAACTTGGATCCCTCTTTGGAAATATGAGCAGCACCCAATTTCCAAGTGGAAGGAAATGGAGACTGAGAATAGGTTTTTTTTCTCTCCTTCTCCTACTCTTCACTCCCCACAGCACATGCAGCATGCAGATGGTACTGGTGGGTTGTGCTTGGCTATCCTGCCTTCCTGGGCATCCCAAGATAATGGAGCCAGAAAGGGGTTGGCTTCCTTCCCAGCCTATGCTTGGCAACACCTTCAGCTTTTGGCTTGGAAAGGCCCTCTCAGCAGGACCTGCTGCCTATGTCATGTCACTTCAGGTAGATGGTCATGGTGGACTTTGGCCAACTTTGGACCTCAAAACTACCTCCCCACAAGAGTAATCCTGACTTGGCTTTTCTCTCCTTCCTTCTCCAGTCCTGTAACTGATCCCTCCTGAGAATGTGAGGCAGGTGTCTTGCCCTGGTAGGTATGTGGAGGGGGGGGGGGGCGGGGAAGCATAGAGAGCTAGCAATGGGCAAAACCAGGAAATGGGTAGGTAGAGATAATACTGGAGACAGAGAACTCCTGGACTTGATTTCTGAAGGAAGCTCTGGGTGGAGAATTTGGCCCCAAATCTCCCAAGGTCATTGTGGCCCCCAGGACCCTAAATTCTATTGGCCACATTTTCATGAAACCTGGAAGGATCAACAAATTGAAAGGAATCCTGAAAGGCCTAGGGAAGGGAAATTAGCTACCCAAGAACACAGAGGTGGCAAGTAGTAGAGACAGTATTCTAACCCACATCCTCAGATTCTAAATCCAGGTTTCTTTCTAGCCATCCCAAATTGCCTTTTGAAGTCTGTTTCTCTTCTCTTTTGGGAATAAGAGCCTTAGAGATGGGCCATGAAGAGTTGGTCTGGACTTGGTGGGATATACTGGGCTCAGGTCACCCCTGTCTCTGTGTCATGATTCAGATCCTTGCCTGGATAGGGGGTGAAAGGGGTTGATCCCAGAGAGGTAGGTTGGGAATCACAGTGTGATGGGTAGGGCTCTGAATTCTGCCTCAGAATCTCACTAGTTGGGAAAATAACTTAATGGCTCTGAGCCTCAGTTTCCTCATGTGTAAAATGAGTGGATTAGATTCAGTGAAAGGGACCATAGACTCCCAAACCTAATTCCAGCCCTAAGTCTATGATCCTAGGACCCTGGCAGGAGACAGCACCTCTGTTTCCAACTCTGGGCACCTCTATCCACCAGAATATAGTGCTTAGTTCTGCTTCTGAAAGAGAAACTGGGTAAGAGACTTATCATTATTAACAATCCCAACCCCTTTGCTGCTTACAAATAATTTCTGCAGACGTGAGGTAGGAAAGGCAGGTATTGTTATCTCAATTTTACAGATGTGGAAACTGAGACTCAGAGAAAAGTGACATAATTTGGGCAGGGACACATGCCTAGTAAGGCACAGAGCTGGGACTAGAATGGAGATCTCCTGAGTAGATGAACCAGAGGAGAAAGGGTGACTTGGGAGGAGGTGCTTATCAGGAGATTTCCTGGCCCTTTGGTGATTTTAGAGAGAGCCCTGCTCAGTATTAGAGAGCCTCTGACATCCCTGCCTCCTCTGAGGTTTGTATATCCTCTAATTTTTTACCTTGAAGTAGAAACACACTAGGTCAGAGCTTTGCTAAATAATAGAAAAGAAAGGATACCTGTGCAATTCTGGGCAAGCCCCCACCCCTCTTTGGGTGTCAGTTTCCTTATCTGTAAAATAGGGGTATTGGACTGGTGGATCTCGAAAAGCCTTCCTAACTCTGAGATTCTCTGTTCTAAGTTCCCTCCCTGCTCTGACATTCCCTGTTCCAAGATCCCTCCCAGCCCTGATATTCCCTGTTCTCAGACTTCCCAGCCCTGACATTCCTGTCCTAAGGCCCCTCCCAGCCCTGACATTCTACATTTACGAGATGACAGATTTAGAGCTTTGAGGTCTAAGAGTCTAGTCCCTTCATTTTACCGATAGGGAAAGTGGGGCCCAGAGAAATGACGGGTCTTAGAGCAGACGGATTCAGTCCCTTGTCCCTTCTAAGTAGGGAGTGAGCAACACAAACTAGAAAAGGGTGGGAGATCCGGATTTGAGTCCTGGTTTTTTTCCATTTAACTCTCTGAGCCTCAGTTTCCTCATCTGTAAAATGAGCTACCTTGTGATCTCTACATCTCAGGACAGGCAGTGTGGAGAGATCTCTGGACTTTAGAGGATCTGGATTCATCTGCCAGCTCTACTGCTTAGGAGCCGAGTGACCTTGTGCAAATCATTAGCCTCTCTGGACCTGTTTCCTTATTTGCAAAACAAGAAGCTTGGATCAGATGTTCCCTAAGGCTCTGTCCAGCTCTAGGATGCTGTCTTTAATGACAACAGCTGGCATTTTTATGGAACTTTAAAGTCTGCCAAATGCACTGTGGACACACGTTCTCTTATTTGAGCTTCATGATTATTTTGGGAGAGTTTGGTATTAGGACTGTTGTCTTATTTTACAGATGAGAAAACTGAGACCCAGGGAGGTGACTTACTGACCACAGTGACTATCCAAGTCCAGTGCTCTATCCACTACACCATGTGGGCACGGCCTGCCCCCCACCAAACACTGGTATGGACCACTGGGGGATCTAGCCCACTCTCCCTTCCTCTCTTCTTCTTCTTTCTCTTCCTCTTGCATCATTACCTGTCTTCCCAGTAAATTTAATCCTGACTTCCCAGAGGTGGCAACAGAAGGAAACAGGAATAAATGAGTCCTCATCAATTTACTGGAGGGGCTGGAAGGAGGATTTGGGGACACCATTGAGGGAAAATTACTACAAAGGGGAGAAATATGGGGGAAGGTGCTAAGAGATCCCTTTTCTGCCATAATGCCATTCTGCCATTATGTGTCCATAAGGTCAGTCACTTCTACCTCTTGAGGCCTCAGTTTTCCCTTGTCTAAGATGATGGGGTTGAACTTGATACCTTCTGAAATCAGAGACTCTGATACTCTCCATAAAGCCCTGCATGCACATTAGGTGTGGGGTATCTGAGGCCTCTTTGCCTCTGTCCCAACCCCTTTCTTATGGATCAGCTGGATTCTGCCCATCCCCATCACCACCACCACGTCACCCTCACCCATCCATCCATCCTGAGTTGGCAAGGGCTTGGCTTCGAGAGGCCCATTCATCTTCTTTTAATTACAGTTCCAAATTGGAATTGGGTGATGAGGCAGGGGAAATCAATCTGGACCTCTCTGTTCCCCTTTCCTCCCTCCCCCTTCCCAACCTTGATTAGATTGAGGCCAGAGCTCAGGAAAGGAAAGGGGAGGGAGGGAGAGAGGTGTGGAGGGGAGAAGAGAGTGAGATGCTGAGTTTTCTCATTAACTTGGGGAGTTATCCATGACCTGGGTAAAGTTGGACACTAGGAAGAAAACTAACTGGGCTTGGAGTAGAAGGACCTGGGTTCCAATCCTGACTTTGTCACTTACTCCTTGTTTGACCTTGGGCAAGTTGTTTTCTTTTCTAAGGCCTCGGTTTCCTCATCTGTAAAATTAGGAGGTCAGATTTCATGGTCTCTGAGATCTGTTTTAGCTCTCGATCTATGAATCTCTGATCTGAACAGACTGAATCTCCTTAGAACCCCTGGAAAACAGCCATCTTGATGTGAGGATACCAGCTTTGTCACCACTCAAATGGGTCATTCCCCAGTCTGATCCTCAGTCCTTTCCCCTGTCAAATGAGGGGTTGTACTTCATGGTCTCTAAGTTTCCTGCCACCTCTCCCATCCTTTGTTCCCAAGTTTGGAAGCTTGGTGCTGAAAGAATCCTGGGCTGAGACTGGGAAGCCCTGGGTGGGTTTCCTTATCTGTCCAAGAGAGTTAAGAAGACTTGTGCCCCCTGACTCCCAGAGTAGTTGGGAGGGAAGAGCTTGGAAGCCTGGAAGTACTGCTACTGCTGCTGCTGCTGCTCCTCACCTTCCTCTCCCTTCTTCACTACAATCCAGTCCCAAGGGCTCTGTTTGTCTTTCTTAGAAAAGTCTTCAGCCCCAGGGTTTCTGCCAGGAGAGTCAGTGAGTACAGCCCAGCAAAGAATCACAGGGCAGCCAGCCAAGTGCCTAAAAGCATCTGAAAATCCACAATGCCTGAGCTGGAAGGAACCTGGGAGGGTGTCAAGCCCAACTTGTATCTGAGCAAGAATTGCAGGCCCACAACAAGTAGGGTGTCCATTTGCCACTCGAATACTTCCATGATGGAGAGCTCACTACCTTAAGAAGCCGCCCATTTTGGTCATTGATCTAGGAAGTCCTGGATCTGTTGCTTAGGGATCATGTGAGGCATTTGGGCAAGTAAGTTATTCACCTTTCTTAGCCTCAGTTTCTTTTTTTGTAAAACAGGACTGAGAATAGCTATCCTTTTCTGACAAAGGTCTTATGTGTAAGATCATAGATACAGAGATGGAGGGGTGGTGGAACAGGGAAGATCAGGGCTGGGAGGAGGGAAGTGTCTTTAGAACAGGGAATGTCAGAGCTGGAAGAGAATAGAGAATAGAACAGAGAATATTAGGATTGGAAGAGACTTCAGAATATGCAGTAGCATCTCAGAGGTAGGAATGGGCATAGAAGAACCATCCTAGAGTATTGAGTATCAGAGCAGGGAGCTACCCTGGAGCAGAGGGGTCAGTCTTTCAGTAGAATCACATTAAAATGTAATTGGGAAATGTTTAACCAAACAAATAAAAATACAATAGGCACAGATAATGGTAATTTGAGGTTTTTCTGAGTCAATATGCAGCCTGCAAGATCTGTTCCTATTTTAATTTGACCCCACTGTTCTAGAGCATTGAATGTCAAAACTGGGCTGGGAGGTGGGGAGAGGGCCCCCCAGAGGAGCCTTAAACCAGAGATGAGAAGGAGGAGCCCTGCTGGAACTGCATCTGGCTTCAGTGTTAAATCCCCACCAGTTTCCATCTATCTCTTGTCTATGGCTCCCTCTCCCATTTAAAAAAAATGCATTTTATTGGTTCTTTTTTGTTCTTAGATCATTATTGCTCCTGGAAATCCAACCTTCCATTTCCCTCTTCCAGACTGACCCCTTCCTTAAGAAAAACAGTGAAACCAAACCACACTGTTACAGTGTGAGCGGTGGGATAATGTTTGCAGCACCCCCCCCCCCCCCAGAAGAATCTCCATCTGCTGAGAGTAGGGACTGTGGTTTCACTGTCTGGGCTCTGGGATCATCGCTGGGTTTTCAGTCACTCCCAGTTTACCTCCCTTTTATTCCATCCCTATCATTGTAGCCAGTGTATGTATATTCTTTTTTTAGTTCTAATTTTCTCCTGTCTTTGGGGTACCTTCCTGCCTCACAGACAATCCCTTAATACAATGCCCCTATTTGTACAGATGAGGAAACGGAGCCCCAAGGACAGTTAGTGACTTAGTCAAGGTCATACATAGTGACAGGATCACTAACAATGCTTTAAGGGCTATAAGGATTGGGTAAACTGAGACTCAGATCAGTAGTGTACCTGTGGTTGCCAGCTAAGACATGTCAAGGTCAGATCTTTTCTCTTCCAATCATTTGATCAGAGAATACTAGATGGAGAACTGTGAGGCATCTCAGTAAACATTTAATAAGCCAGGGGCTCTTAGCTTTTGCTGTGTGCTGGATCCCTTGGGCAGTCAGTCTGGGGAAGCCTGAGAGTCTCTTTTCAGAATCATGGATGCTGCTTACATACATAATCAAAACAAAAATTAAATTTCAGTTGGTGGAAATCAAGATGTATTTTTTTTCCATCCAAGTTCACAGAACCCCTGAAGTCTGTCCATAGTCTGTGAAACCCATGTGAAGAACCCCTGAGCTAGTCCAACTCTCTCATTTTACAAATAGAGACCCTGAGGTCCAAGGAGTCACATGGGCAGTAAGTGGCAGATGTGGGGTTTGACCCTTTGTGTCCAAGTCTCCTAACTCCCAGATTGGCCACACACAGCAGCCTCCCAAACTGAACTGGAAAGATGCTTGATCTGTGCACCAGTCCCTTGCAAGGGGGAAGGAGGGGAGGCTGGGAGGAGTTGGAGGAGTCCAGGAAGAAGCCAAGCAGAGACAGATTTTCCAATCCATTAGTAGGTGAGTGGTGAGAAAATGTTGCTTTTTTTTCCTCCTCCCTTCTTCTCTATCCACCCCCTCTCATCTTTTCATAAACTCTGAGTGGGCTCTTCTGGAATAAAGTCAGTTCCTCCACCCTGGTGAGCATCAGACTGGGATAGCAGATGGGGAACTTGGCAGAGGGGGGAGGGGAGAAGTCTCGTGCCATGTTCCCCTCCAGATGCCAAGATTCCAAATCAAGGGAATGGGATCTGATGAGTTTACCTTCCCAGGCTGGTTTGGCCAAATGCCACCTGCCTCTGACAACCCCAACCCCTATTCTCACCTCCTCCCCAAACATTTCTTCCCAACCCACCTTGGCAGGTGGTAGGGACAAAGCCACCATCTCCTAAACAACAAGCAGCCCTGCCTACTCTGCCCTTTGTTTCTCCCTATGAGTGAGAGTGGAGTGACTGATGGGGTGATGTGTTAGGGAGAGGGGAGCTGGGCTATGTGTGTGTGTCAGAAGTGATAGGTTGTGTTTTCAGACCTCTTATGTGAGCATTCAGTTAAATTCTTGAAAGAGGAATTGGAATCATGGAATGCCAGAGCTGGCAGGGGCCTTAGAACAGGGAATGTCAGAGCTGGGAGGGATATTGGACCAGGGAATGTCAGATGTCAGAGGGGGCTAGGAACCTAGAGTGTAAGAGCTGAGAGGACCCTAGCACCCTAAAAAACGAATGTCAGAGTTGAGAAGAAATCTTATAAACTGAAATGTCAGAGCTGAAAAAGCTGGTAGAACACAAGTCAGAGCTGGGATGGCACTTAGAACATGGAGCACTGGTGCCTGGATGAGGCTTTCCCCTTGAGTTGGGAATTTGAGCAGGCTTCCAGATTGGCTTGGGCAGTGAGCCAGCCTTGGTTTAAAGGAGGTGGGAATGATCTGATTCAAGCAAAGTCAAACCTAGAACAGAGGTAGGATCTCAGTCCTACAAAAACAGTTCCATTCATTTCTCTGGGGTGACAGAAGGGGTCTGGGCTTCAAGAACAGGGTGGGTCTTCTGAGGTCCCTTCCAGCTCTGAAAGTCAGTGATTCTGGGAAAGCCTCAATTCTAACCTTGAATCTCTCTATGACCTTGAAGAAGGCACTGAGTCTCACTTTTCCCCTATAAAATCAGGGGTGGGGGCAACTCTGTGGTTTCTAAGGTTCCCTTTCAGCTCCGAGTCCTATAATCTCAGAGAGAACGTCAGAAATGGGAGGGACCTTAAGGAAAGGAAGGGAATAAGGATGTGTTAGGTGCCAGGCACTATGTTAAACACTTTACAAATTTTATTTCATTCCCTCTTAGAACGGAGAGTTCTGAACTGGAAGGTTCTTAGAACACAGGAGTTATTACTGGAAGGAACCTCAGAGATGACCTTTGACCCAAGGATTCCAAAGCAGTCAGCATATATTGTTTAATATTGGGAACTTTCTCTGTTTTCAGATTTTTAAAAATTTTATTTATTTATTTTTAACTTTCAACATTCACTTCCACAAGATTTTGAGTTCCAATTTTTCTCCCCATCTCTCCCCTCCCCCACCCCAAGACAGCATGTAATTTGATATAAACTCTGCATACACATTCATATACATACATACATATACGCTGACTCAGGGATTCTTAACCTCTTTCATGTCCTGGACCCCTCTGGCAGTCAGATTACAGAGGAAACAAATTAGATCAAAAATGCAGTTACCAAAATATTTGAAAAATAAACTTGTAATGGAAGGTTTCCTAGCTATAGTACTTTCAAAGTGGTTGTAACAATAGCATAAGTGACGTTCAGAGATCTTGGCAATAGCTACAATATGACCTGAAAAGATTTGCGGTTTCTATTGGTGACAAGGTCCCAGACACGGCTGGCACTATTTTGCTTTGTTGCCGACATTCATAATTGGAAGAAATGCTAAATTTCAGTTGGAGTTCAGCGAAAATAACAATGTTATTTTTTTCCATCCTAGTTCACAAACCTCCCGAAATCTATCCATGAACCCCAGATTAAAGACCCCTGCTCTAAACAGATAGGCTGGAATGAGAGAGACACACAAAGCTGAAACAGGCTTCAGCCAGGTTCTCTCAGATAGGGATGCATTTTGTGGATGAGTAGATCCTACAGTCTCACGGGAGATTGCCGGGGACCCAGGAGCTTCTACCTCAGTTTCCCCCAGCTGGGAGCAGGGTATGCTCCAGCCAGCCACCCTTTCTCCCCCAATCCCTACCCCAGAGCCTCAGCTACTTACATTACCAGCACGAGACTAATAGTCATGCTAATAATTGACATTTATATAGCACAATTTGTAACAGCCAAGTGTTATATAAGTGTAAGCGGTTAGTAGTAGTATCATGGGACAAAAGCATGGATGAATGCTGTAAGTGATGTAGGGAAGGGTGGGGTTCAGTTTGCATTGGGGGAGGGACCCTTCTCATGGAGGATGACAGGCTCATGGCCCCTAGTTGTGGAGCTACAAGAAACCTCAGGGCCATCTACTCCAAACCCCCTCGTTTTACAGGTAAATGTCTCACAGGGAGAGGCCGTAACCCCAGAGCTGACCGTGTAATCCACTTGAAGAGTGGAAATCACTTGACCAAGGTCGTACAAGGAGGCAGGGTTCGAGGAAGACTTTAATCTGGGTCTTCTGGCCTCCAAGAAATCACAGATTGCATCGGTGTAGTTTACTCAAGTCTTGCTTTGAAGCTTTCTCGTGGCATTGAGAAAACCCAGAAGGTTCTGCAGGTGAAACCCAAGCTCCCACAGACCCATCCCACTGGAAGGAGAGGCTTAAGGGATGGGCCTAGGCACAGATGTGGGCATCCCATGCCCAATCCAGCTACAAGTTTCATCACCAGGATGGCTGTCGGAGGATTGATTTTTTTTTTTTGTCTTTATAAAGACTATTTACTGCTCATACCTGCTACTGAGACATTGGGGCAATTTCAAAGTGTCCTGGATTTTGGAGTCAAAGAATCTGGCTTCAATCCCATGTGAGCTTGGGCCTCAGTCTCATCATCTGTAAAAGGATGGGGTTGGACTAGAAGACACTAAAGGTCCGTTTTAGCTCAGGGAACTTCTGCTTCTGGGTATTACAGCCCAAGCACCAGAGAAACCCAAACAAAGCACTGTCAGAGACCTGAGAGAAGAGCTCTAACCAGGATAAGACAACAGGGACTCCTTTCCCAGGGCACTGAATTTACAGTGTCATTGACAGCACCTGTGGCAAATTGTCAGCATAGAAACAGTGCTGAGCACCAAGTTAGCCACGATAACTAGCTAAGCCAGAAAGTTACCTGATGGCAGGCTAAGGTGAGCTCCTTTTGGGACTCTGTCCCCCCACTATAGGATTATGCTCCTCCTTTCAACTGTGGGTGCATTTCATTAGGTTTTTGTAGCAACAAATAAGAATGTTAGACAGATCCACTAATCCAATAAATGTATATATCTTAGGACTGTCAAATAAGAGAAGACAGGCATCTTAGCCTTGGGTATAGGGGAAGAGGAAAGAGAAGAAACTTCCCTTCTCTTCATTAAGAAATGGGGGAATTAGAGGACGGATTTCTTTAATCTGACTCTTAAGACTAGCACAAGTGTTGGAGATAAGATTCTGTTCTAGGCTCAATGGATATTAGTACAAAAATGAAAGCCTCTATCTCATTTTTTTCAATTAACAACCATTCATTTTTCATCCCTCTCAACTCCTCCCCTCCCATTAGAAAAGAAAAACAAAACCCTTATATGAAACATGCCTAATCAAGCAAAACAAACCCCCTCATTGACCATGTGCAAAAAATATGTCTCATTCTATGCCATGTCCTGTCAGGAGGTGGGGAGAAGACTTCACTGTCTTTTCTCTGGAATACTGGTTGAGCATTGCATTGATGATTAGTTTTTCAAAGTTGTTGATCTTTACAATATTGCTGTTATTAGGGAAATTGTTCTTCTGGTTCTACTCCCTTCATTCTTCATCAGATCATATAAGTCTTCCTAGGTTTCTCTGAATCCTTCCCCTTCATCATTGCTTCCAGTGCCATAGTATTCCGTCACATTCATAATTTGTTCAGCCATTCCCCAATTGAAGGACACACCAGGAGTTTAATTTCTTGACAGGTAAAACATTTATTAAGTATTTACTAGGTGCTGGACACTGCTAAGCACTGGAATATGAAGAGAGGCAAAAATGTGGTCTCTGCTCTCAAGGGGTTCATAGTCTAGCAAGGGGCACGGGAAAGGACAATGCATAGATGTACATACAAGATATATAGTGCGGGTGGAAGATCATCTCAGAAGGGCAGGCTCTAAATGGGGGAGGGAGGAAGTGACAAGTTAAAAATTTAAGTGTAACAGCAAGAGAATCTTTCCAACAGTTAAAGCCAGTTCATAATACATTAGCTCCCTCCCTCTCGAGATGATCAAGGAATGGTCAGATCAGTCCTTCTGTCTGGGTTACTACAGAGTGGATTCTTTCTGCATAGCTGAAAGTAGGGATTAAACCAGATGGCTTCTCAAGTGCCTTGCAGTGCCAGGATTCTTCAGTCCCAACATTGCATGCCTTCAAAGTGCCTTTGAAGCAGATTTGGTTCGCACGATCTTTTCAGGAATGTGCCTTTTGCACAAATGGGTGTACACACGTGTGAGCCAGTAGGAGCCCGTTTAAAAAAATAACTGCTTTTTAGCATACATTTTTAAAAGTTTTGAATTCTAAATTCTCTCCCTTCCCCTTCCCCTCTCCCATCCATTGAGAAGGTAAGCAATATTGTATCAATCATACATGCGAAATCAGGCAAAACTTATTTCCACATTAGCTGTGTTGCAAAGAGAAAAATAAAGCAGAAATTAAAACTCTACTCCAATCTGCACGCAGAGTTCACCAGTTCTCTCTGCAGGTGAGTGGGATGTTTCATCATGGAGCCTTTGGAATCGTCTTGAATCTGAGTAGCTAAGTCTTCCACAGTTGATCCTTGTTACAATATTGTTGTTATTGTGTACAATATTCTGCTCACTTCACTTTGCATCAGTTTGCATAAACCTTTTCAGGTTTTTCTGAAACCACCCTGCTTGCCATTCCTGCTAGCACAATAATATTCCATCACATCCATAGACTATAACTTCTTCAGCCATTCCCCAATCGATAGGCATCCCCTTGATTTCTGATTCTTAGCCACCACAAAAAGAGCTACTACAAATAGCCTCGTATGAATAGGTCCTTTTCCTTTCTCTTTGGATGCACAGTTTTATAGCCCTTTGGGCAGAGTTCTAGATTGTTCAGTAGGAGCCCAATGTAAGGCAGGGATCACTCCTCACAGGTGTATGATGCTCTTAGTTTATAAAGTGCTCTCACACAAGGCAGGACACAGTGTATAGAGAGCCTTGGCTCTGGAATAAGAGCAGCCAGGTTTAAAGTCCTGTATGACCTCAGGTGAGTTACCCTGTGGGCCTCAGCTAGATTAGATAGCCTCTGAGTCTCCCCAGTTATATATCTATTATCCTAAGTCTCTCCTTCTCTCTATGCCTCTGTTTCCTTTCTTCTCTGTAAAATGGGGGTGGAAAGTGGGGTTAGAACAGAGGCCTCTGAACTTCCCTTCAGGTCTAAATCCAGGTCCCAAATAATCCATCACTTCCCCTCTCTGGGCCTCAGTTTTCTAAACTGTAACACAGTGGAGAGGATGGCTTCTTCCACATTCAGATCCTTGATTCTATGATTATTCTTTTTTCCCCCATAATATCCTTGGGAAGGAGGTGGGGGGCAGGGAATCTTATCACTATTTCACAGATAAGGAGAAATGGGATGATTTACCCAAAATATTATAGTACATTATGATTTAGAAAGGCAATATCCAGGTTTACTAACCCCTTTCCCAGACCACCTTCTACTCTATCTTGCTGCCTCTGGTGAATGAAATGAACTCTCCACCTCCCTCCGCCCCCAACTTCATCTGCACAGGAAACCAAAGTTTGAATTCTTGGTCCTCATGTGCAACAATTTGAGATTTTCTGCCTCGATGGGATTGTGCCTAGACATGTGTATGCTTGGAGTCTAGTCTTGCCCCTTCTTGAGTGCATTTTGTTTGCTTGTTTACTTCTGTGGCTACCCATATAGAAAGCTCTGAATTCTGCCTAAGAAAACCAATGTAAATTTCATTCTCTCTGACTCAGCTTCTCCCTTGGTCTGTTCTTGGCATCACAAAAGGGGAAGAAGTAATCAGCCTCCTGCCCTCAGTTGTACAGTACCTTCCTCACACTTTGAGTTCCTGACTTGGGTCTGCCTGCATGGTCCCAAGGTTAGAGCTGGGACAAGAGGCTCCATCCACCATGCTAGGCTGGGGAAACACCAGCTGGTCAGAACTACTGGAGCAATGTCAATTCTACCAGCCTGCTGGAAATTAGGAATAAATTAGGGACCAGAAAGCATATTGGACCCATGGGGAATGGGGGGAGGGAAGAAAAGATGTAAAGACACAGAAAGGATTTCTTAGTCTCTGAGAAGTGTGCTGAATTATTAAGCATTCTCTTCATGATTCTGGCTGATAACAAGCCTTCTATGCCCTCAAACAGAGGTTGAAATCACAGAGGGAAGGAGAGGGGAGGAAGGGGAGGAAAGGAGGGTGGAGGAGGATAAGTAAAAAGAGAGGAAGAGGGAAATCAGGAGAGTGAGAAGAACAGAGGGAGAGGGAGAGAGGAGAAAATGAGAGAGAGGAAGAGGATGAGGGAGATAGAAGGAGAGGAAGAGGGGGAAGAGAGAGGAGAGAGAAGGGGAAAGAGGAGGGAGAGAGACAGAAAGCTTTGAAGGAAACTAGTGACTCTAAGAAATGGGGGTTAAGAAGGAAGTGAATACCAGATACATGTAGGTTGCTGGTTCTAATCTGCCTTGCTTGGGGGAGGAGGGGAAGAATCTATATAGTACAGTGGAAAGAGTACCTGGCACTGAATTCCAGCTCAACCACTTAGCACTTCTGTGAAAGAAAAAAAGAAAGAAAGAAAGGAAGGAAGGAAGGAAGGAGAAAGGAATAGAAGGGAGGAAAGGAGAAAGAAGGAAAGAACGAATAGAGGAAGAGAGAAAGAAAGGAGGGAAGGAAGCAAGCAAGCAAACAAGCAAGGAAGCAAGCAAGCAAGTGAGAGAGCAAGCAAGTTCTAGGGTGTGTGCCTACACTGACTGCAGCAGAGCCTCTGTGGCTGCTACTAGAGGAAGCTGTCTTTCCATTGCCCATAATTCAGCACATAAATGTGAGTTATGAGAGCTGTAGATCATTAAAGCTGGAAAGGACCTTCCTAGTCCAGACTCTTAGAATTATTGTCCTTGTTCTGCCTCCCCTCTCCCCTGACGGGAGCTGCTTGGGCAGTAGCTTCTCCTGTATTAGGATGGGAAGGCTGCTGAAGGAGTTTCTCAAGGGTTAAACAAGTGTTTGGTGGCCCAGGGCTGAGCTAGTGCAAAAAGCCTTTGATGAGGCCTCAGGAGCCCTGGCCTCTGAGCTGGGCCTTGCCATGTTGGACAAATCACTCTGAGTTCCAGACCTCAGTTTGCTCATCTGTAAAATGAGGAAAATATTCTCTAAGCCATCCACCTCACAGGAATACTTACAGAGCTCAAGTGTCTGTGAAAGGGATTTGGAAACATTAGAAAGAAAAAGATACTGGAGTAAAGGGTGGGGGTTATGGGTATGGAATACTGTATATATACTATCCTACCCCAATGATATATTGGTGAGTTCTGAAAAATTACTTTTTTCCCTCTTTCTTGTTTAATTTTTTTATTTAAGGGACAGTTAAAGCATACAGTCAGAAATAATGATGATGTAAAGTCAAAATATATCAACAAAACAGACACTGAAGTAATGTGACAAATGACATATATGTATCATAATATAACCATAATACATGTCATAATATAGTGCCTACCTCACAGAGCTCTTGTAAGGATAAAATAACGTTAATAAGAGCTTGCATTTCTATAGTGTTGAAAGTACTTTACAAACATCCCATTAGTTCCTCACAACAACTCTGGGGAGGGAAGGGCTGTTATTATCCCCATCTGGCCAATGAGGAGACAGCCTGCCAGAGGTTAAGTGACTCGTGCAGGGTCACACAGCTAGTAAGTGTCCAAGGTAAGACCCAGCTCAGGACTTTCTGACTGAAGGGATAAGACTCTAGATACTGTACCAATGGCTGAATGCAAAATGTTTTGCAAACTTGTAAAAAGTGAGCAATGATGATGATGGTGATCATGATGGTGATGATGGTGATGATGGTGATGAAGATGATGAAGGTAATGATGTCAGAAGGGAGGCATTTCTGTTTTCTAGATGGTCCTGAGTGGGCTCTCAGACTTTCCCTCCTCTTTCTCCTCCCATACAGCAGGAGCTACCAGTCCATGGGAATGTTTCAGCCACTACAACCCAGCCCCTCCCAGCTCAGGACCCCCTTCACACCCAGATGGAGACCCTGGAGGCTCAGCTGCTGTCCAAGGTCATGGCCCTGGAGAAGGAGCGCTCATCTCTGAGCAGCAGCAACCACAAGCAGCAGCAGGTGGTAGAAAAGGAGCTGAGTGCTTTGCAGGACCGGGTGGCAGAGCTGGAACATGGTGAGACCTGGAGGAAAACTACCAAAGACAGAGTTTGGGGGCAGAGAGCAGCAAGCACAGCTCTATCCCAGGCTGCTTGGGCTGGTGTGGGGATGTTTGACAACAGGAGCAAAGTAGAGCTGGCAAGGAGGAATGGAGGCATACTCCACTGGGGCCTCTCTGGCCTATGGTCCTATTCATTTATTCAGCAAAGACTGAGAGAGTACCTGCCCTGTTCTAGGTGCTGGTAGGCAGGAAAGGGAATGATTCAGTCTAGCAGAAAGGCCTCTGGGATGGAATTATGAACTACAGATTCATCACTTGTCCTCCCTGGGCCTCAGTCTTTCCAACTTTAAATTGGAGTTGTCTAGGCAGACATATGGGAAGAGGCTAGTCTTGTTGAGGGGATGTCCTGTGTGAATGATCAGCCTGTTGGTCAATAAGGATTTATTGCCTCTACTAAGTTCCAGGTTGTGTGCTAAGCACTGGTGATACAAAGAATGGTAAAAAAATCAGTCCCAACTCAAGGAGCTTACATTCCAATGGTGAATTAGGGCTAGAAGAAAGACAGAGCAAGACAAGATTAGAGAAGAGCTCACAGCACTGTTTGTCCAGGCATAGAATACAGGAAGGGGAGGAAAGTGAAATAAGGCTATAATGGTAGGTTGGAGCCAGAACATAGAATTTAAATGCTAAATTAATGAGTTGTAATTTTATTCAGCAGGAAGTTGGAAGTCACTAAAGGTTTATGAGCAGGAAAATAACAAGACCAGCCCTAGGATTATCAAATCATAGGCTTAGAGACCCAGAGTTGGAAGCGACCTATAAGACCATCTCCAAATCTCTCATTTTACAAATGAGGAAACTGAGGCCTCAGGAGGGGAAGGGACAGAGGAAGGATTTGAACCAGGTTCTCTTGACCATAGAGTCAGGGCTCTTTATTGTTTGTTAAATAGACTGTTTTGACAATTATGTGGAGAGAGGATTCAGGATGACAGATGTAGCCTCGTATACTTAGGAAGCTAACACAACACTCCAGATGATAAAGGTGATATGAGTGGCAACTAGTGAGATAGAGAATGAGGAGAGAAATCAGAGAAGTCAGAGAGTCCAAGGCTTCAAGCCTGAGTGACTTCGAGAATAGGAGTGACCACAATAGAACTAGGGCAAGTGGGAAGATGGGTACATTTTGGGGAAAGGTGATAAATTTGCTGAGTAATGGAAAAGCCAATGAGTGTTGGGAAGAAGAGATAAGGAAACGTGCCTCCTCCCATACTCACAACAAAGAGATAGTGGACTACAAAGAAAGGATAGAGTATACATTGTCAGGAGACAGAGTCTCTGCATCAAATGTTTTTGCTCACTTGGTGGGAGGGAGGTGGGGGGGAGGGGTCACAAAAGAAGGCATGATGAGTAATGGCAGCACCATAAATATATAAAGAGTTAGTAAAATGCATTTGTTTTTCTAAGGAAGGGGATGGGTTCACTTTGGGATATGTTAAGTTTGAGGTGCTGTCCAGGAGGAACTGTCCAGCAGTGAGGCAGGATTTCAGATCTGGAACTCAGGGAAGAAGTCAGGGCTGGAGCTACAAGTATGGGAGACATCCTTGTAGAGGTGATCTTTGAAGCCATGAGATTGGATGAGATTGCCTGGGGAGAGGAAAGAGAAGAGGCTAGAGTCTTGGGAGATAGATAGGCACACTTACTGGTGGGAGAGAGAAGCAGCATTGAAGGTGGCTGAGGAGGAAAACCAGGAGAGACCAGAAGGCAAGGAAAGTGAGATAAATTATCCAGGAGGAGATGCTACCAAAAGATCAAGCACTGAAAAAAAAAGGTTACTGGGAGGCAACAGATGGGAGAGAGCTCTGACATCAAAGGACCCAAATTCAAATCCTGTCTCTGATGTTAAGGTCACTATATGACCTTAAGCATGTCACTTCCCAGGGCTTCAGCTAATTCATCTGCAAAACTGGGGATGGGTAAGACTAGATAATGTCCAGAATGCCTTACAGCTCTAAAATCCTAGGATCCTCTGGTTGGGAGATCATGGAAAGAAGAGTTTCAATCAAGGTGGTGGAGGTGAGGAAGGAGAACTTTGAGGGTATATGGATGGAGTACTGGAGTTGGAGTCAGGAAGACCAAAGTTCAAAGCCCACCTTAGATACTAGCTATATGATTGAGCAACCAAGTGGAAGGTTAATCAATCAATCCATTAAATTCTATGTTCTGGCTCCAACCTACCATTATAGCCTTATTTCGCTTTCCTCCCCTTCCTGTATTCTATGCCTGGACAAACAGTGCTGTGAGCTCTTCTCTAATCTTGTCTTGCCCTGTCTTTCTTCTAGCCCTAATTCACCATAAGAATGTAAGCTCCTTGAGTTGGGACTGATTTTTACCATTCTTTGTATCACCAATGCTTAGCACACAGCCTGGAACTTAGTAGAGGCAATAAATCATTGGTAAAGGAAGGGGTTGGGCTGAATGGTCAGCCAACTTCAGAACTGGGAGCCTGAGAGGAGGTCGAGGACCAAGGAAAGGGTTTTAGTGGTTATTTTTGTTTTGTCTTCTTTTGGCTTTTTCCTAGAGGAGCATGAGGCAAGGCAAGGACTGAGGAGACCTGGGAATATTTGTAGGTAGGGAGCAAACAGTCCTTGCTGAGGGAGAGATTTTAAATGGCACAGAGGAAGGGGATTGCTATCTGGAGCCTCATCCTGGAGGAGTGGGAGGGAATGAGATCTGGGACACAAGTTAGAAAGGCTGGTCTTGTCAAGGTTCCTCCACCTCTTTCCCAGATGCTGGAAGAAAGGAAAAGAAGATAGGAGACAAACAGGTTTTGGCATGTATAGAAGGAGAGATAAAGTAGCTTATGACAGATGGTCTGGAGCTTCTCAGTGAAGTAGGAAGCAGGACCATCCACTGATAAAGGACTTTAAGGAGGAGGTTTAGAGCAGCTGCTGTGGGGAATGTGTGACAGAATCAATAAGAGAGTATAAAATATGGCTAATCACTATTTATCATTAATACCATAATATAATTAAAGAAACAGACCAGTAAAAGGGTTACTGTGCAGCAGTGAGGATCCACTTGGGGATGGACAACACAAGTTCATAGTGAATGCAGCCAGAGCAGTTTTCCTTACTTTCTCCAGTTGGGAGTAGAATGAGAATATCAAGATGTCTGGTGTTATGTAGAGTTGGGGGCTAACAAGACAGTGGAAGGTTAATCAATCAATCCATAATTAAGGCCTTATTATGTGTCAGGCACTGTGCTTGGGGATACAGAGACAAAAGTGAAAGGAGCCTACATTCTATAGAACCAATTCACTTCATTTCACAACCATGTAATACATGAACATATAACATATACACTGGCTAATATGGAAAAATATTTTGTGTGACTTCATATATAGAATCAATATCAAATTGCTTGCCTTCCCAAGGAGGAAGGAGAATTTGGAACTCAAAATTTTTACAAATGAATGCTAAAAATTTTTCGCATGTAATTGGGAAATATTTAACAAAAATATAAATATATTGAGAAAACATATAATGTCCAGTGCTTTGCAAACTTTACAGCATTAAGTAAATGCTAAATATTATTAGCTCACTAAATGCCTCTAAAAACATTCTGGTTTTATATCAGTATCTGGGATGCTGTAATCCTAGTTCTTCTGGGGTTTTGACTGGACAAAACTGGTTGTGGAAGATGTTGTGGAGGAAGATTCTAGCTCAGCTGTTGGTCTTATCTAGAGATGACTTCATCCAGCTCAGGGCTCCTGGGAGTCTGTGATTGTTTGATCAGAGTCCTAGGATCAATGGCTGTGGGCATCCCCAACTCATAGACAAACTCCTTGTATCTGAGTGCTTGGAGGGTGGTTGGGGTGAGACTGCCTCTTTGTCACTTCCCTGTGACCCACCATCTCCTCCTCCTGACTTCTCCTTGCCTCTTCTGCCCTCCTCTCTGGTTCTCAGGGGCATCAGCCTATAGTCCCCCAGATGCATTCAAGATCAACATCCCGGTGAAGAATAATTACATGTATGCCCGAGTGCGCAGGACCCTGCCAGAGCTATACTCCTTTACCATCTGCATGTGGCTGAAATCCAAGTCTGGTGGGATGGGGATAGGCACACCCTTCTCCTACTCTGTACCTGGCCAGTCCAATGAGATGGTGCTGCTGGAGGTGGGGCATGACCCCATGGAGCTGCTCATCAATGACAAGGTGAGGAGTTGGGAAGTGGAATGAAGTTCAGTCAGCATTTATTAAATGCCGAGTGTATACTAGGCACTGGAGATACAAAGACAAAAGTGAAATAAGCCCTACTCTCAAGGATATTTCATTCTATAGGGAAGATATACACACAAATCAGTAAGTACAACATCTATAGAAAGCAAATCCACAGTCATTTTGGAGTGAGGAGAGAATTAGCACCTGAGAGGATCAAAGGAAGTAGAGTGGAGAGAATAGCACTTGAGGGAGCCTTGAGTGATGCCAGGCATTCCAAGAGGCAGTGATGAGGATGGAGGGCATCCTAGGCTTGGGAGACAGCCTGTGAGGCAAAAAAAAAAAAAAAAGGACCTGGAAGGGCTGGGGCTGCAGGAAAGGAGTACCTGTACTCTGTAGGAGAAGAGGACCAGGTGTGGAGAAGACTGGGGAAGGAGGGGACCAAGGGCCAAGGAGGGAGGGAGTTGGGGATGAGAGGGACCCAGATAAGCTCAGATAAGTTTACCACTCCAAAGGATATAAGTTTGTTTCCTTACAATGTCCCATGAGGCAGGTAGTGGCATGCCCATATTGCAGATGAGAAGACCAAGGCTTAAGCTAGTTAGTTTCAGAGCCAGGATTCAAGACTCGATCTCTCCTGACTCCAAGCTCAGAACTCTATCCACCATGATAGGAACCTAAGGGAGATAGGGAAGGAATGGTCCAGAGGAGAAGGGGTTTGGGGGGAGGTAACAAAGGGAGGAGTGAGGAAGGGATCCTCTTCTCTGCCATTCACCTACAGTCAACTCCCTGGACATCTCCTATTCCACTCACTTCCCTTTTCTCCCCCAGATTTTATGCACTTCTTTAGAGCAGACCCTGATACCCTTCTCTCATCTTGTCCCCAGAGAAGGATATGGGGGAGGTGGCTAACAGAGGCCCCCAGTTTCTCCGGAGGTTGTCATCACCTTTGCCTCAAGCAGGATTATTTCCTCTCCATCAGGATGTGGGCAGTTTGGCTGAGGGGGTGGGGAGGGTGATTCAGGATAGTGTTGGAGAGGATGGAGGAAGGATGTTTTATATTCATGCACAGGGTGGAGTCCTTAGTGGTTAAGAAAAGGGGAGGCAGGAAACTGGCTGTTCGTGATGTCTGTCCTTCCTACTGAAGTCCTCTGGGGACCCTTGGAGTGTGGTTGGTTACCTTCAGATGTCTGAGTCCCTCATGGGAGATCAGGGCTAGGGCAGGGGATGGGGTCATGTTAATTAAGCTGGGCTGATCTCTGGCCCAAGGTTTTAAACCAACCACTCAAATTTCCTTAATGCTATAAGGTTTTCAAAGCACTTTCCCCCAGCCAACTTCAGAGCCCATCTAGGTCATTTTATAGACATGGAAACTTGGACCCAGAGAGGGGAAGGGACTTGCCCAGGGTCACACAGTTAACTTGCAACAGAGTCAAGGTCTGAACCCATGTTCTCTAACTCAAGATCCATAGCTCTTTCCACAGTCCTTAGGAGGGCTGCGGTACAAGTATTACTATTGTTCTCTATTTGCTACCTTGGATAAATCATCAGCGAAATGAATTTTTGTACTAAGAGTTTCCCATACCGATAAAACTTCCCAACTATGCCTAGCCCCTCACATGGAATAAGTAATCAATAGATGTTTCTTGGAATCAATTATTTACATGAGGAAAAACTTCCTAAGAAATAGAGCTCCACTAAAGAGGAGTGAACTGCCTGTACAGGTGGTGAGTTCCCCATCACTGGAGGCTAGACACCCACTTGTCAGGGATGTCATAGAGCAGGGCTGCTTCTGCCATGAGGAGGAACAGATGCCCTCTGACATCCTTCAGCTCTGAGGTTTGCAACGAATTGTCTAAGTCAGTTAGCCAACACCTGAATATCAGCCATGGGCAGGGGCCTCCATTACGGGAGGGGTCTTTTGTGCCTATTTCCAGGTGGCCCAGCTGCCATTGAATCTGAAGGATGGGCGTTGGCACCACATTTGCATTGCATGGACCACGAGGGATGGCCTGTGGTCAGCCTACCAGGATGGCCAGCTGCGTGGCTCCAGCGATAACCTGGCTGCTTGGCATCCCATTAAACCCCATGGGGTCATCATCCTGGGGCAGGAACAGGTGAGGAGGGCTGGGAAATGCAGAGGGAAGAAGGAAGGAAGGAAGGAAGGAAGAAAGGGAGGGAGAGAGGAAGGCAAGGAGAAAAGAAAGAGGGAGGGAAGAAGTGAGGAAGGGGAGGGAAAGGGAGGAGAGGAGAGGTCTTTCTGGAGGAAGGAGCAGTAGGGATTAAGCCTTAGTCTGAGTTATTAAAATAATAAATAATGGTGGTGATGATTCTTCCAAGCTTAGTCACCCTTCAAAGGCTCTCCAAAGTACTCTGACTTGTTAGCTCGCTTGATCTACACACCATTTTTGTGGAGCCAGATAAAGATGTCAGAGCTGGGAGGGTCCTTAGAACATACAGTGTCAGGGCTGAGAGGAATCTTAGAACAGGGAATGTCAGAGCCAAGAAGGCTCTTAGGACATCCCCCAGGAGTTATAGTCTAACAGCCTCATTTTAGTAAAATGCAGTCAGGGAGGGAGTCATTGGGTTAGTAGCAGAGCTGACACCAGAACCCAGGTCTCCCAGTTTCTGACTTTGGGCCCTTCCCACAAATCCCTGCTGCCCATTCAGAAAAGTTGGCACCAGCGATAGTGTTATATTAACTGAATTTGTATCTGTCTCTCTCCTCCCTTACCCTGCTTCTCCCTTCCTTTCTTTATTACCCCTTTGGTCCTCCAACCAGGACACTTTGGGCGGTCGGTTTGATGCCACCCAGGCTTTTGTGGGCGAGATTGCCCAGTTCAACCTGTGGGATCACATCCTGATGCCGGCTCAGATCCTGGGCATTGCCAACTGCACCTCCCCCCTGTTGGGCAACATTATCCCCTGGGATGACAAGCTGGTGGAGGCTTTTGGGGGCGCGGCCAAGATGCCTTTTGACTCTTGCAAGAACAAGGCCAAGGCCAAGGCCAAGGCATGAGGCTTGGAGGAGGGTCCACAGCCCCAGCCTCCCCCTCCTCCCCAGAGGAGCACAAGGCGGGCAGCATCCCTTCCCTTCACCACCCCCCCTCTAACCCTTCCCTGCTAGACTCTGGACATCATTGCTTCCCTCCCTTCCCCCTCCTCCACTCTACCATGTTCTCCAGGTAATGAGGACAGACATCCAGTGATCCTCAGCAGCTGTGGCTTGTTCTGTCAAGCGTAGGGTGAGTCCTGGGAAATGGGGGCAGGAGGAGGGGCAACTGAAAGCATGGCCCACTCACCCTGGGCATGTCTCTAACTATCTCTACCTTAACAGCTGACCAGAATGGAGGCTCAGAACAGATAACAACTAAGGGGAGCTGAGAGTCCATCTACTCCAATCCCCTCTCTTTTTACAAATGGGGAAACTGAGGCCCTGACCATTTAAGTGACTTGCTTGAGCTCACCACTCTAACACAAGCATAGATATAGAAATAGAAGGACTTTAGGACCATCGATTCGAATCTCTGTTTTATGGATGTGGAAATGGAGGCCCAAAGAGTCTCAGTGACTTACTCAAGTTCACTCTTCTGACAAAATCATGGGTCCTAAGATCATAGGTCAGCTGGATGGCTCATTGGATCTCTATCTGAGCCTGGAGTCAGAAAAACCTGAGTTCATATCTGGCCTCAGATACTGTATGACCCTGGGCAAAGTCACTTGACTCTGCTCACTTCAGTTTCCTCATCTGTAAAATGGGGGCACACTGGACAGGGTAATGGCAAACTATTCCAGTATCTGCCAAGAAGACTCCAAATGGGAGTCATGGAGAGTCAGACATGGCTGAAATGATTGAATAACAACAGGGTCATAGATTCAGGTCTAGAAGTGATTTTGACATTTGGTCCAAATCCTTCATTTGATAGATGGAATCTGTGGCCCAGAGAGGTTAAATTATTGCCCACATAGTAAATGGCAAAGTCAGTATTTGAACCCAAGTCCTGTCTGACTCCATATCCAGCTGCCTCTCCTATGATACCACACTGCCTCCTTCCTCTGGTCCTCCATTCATTTGTCATCAGCCCCATCAAAAGGCATCAGATGGTGTCTGGGCACCACCATATGTGTGGTGCAGGAGGGGGATGTTGCCTCAAACATTGGAGGGCCCATCCCCACTTATCCCTCTGTTCCCAAGGAGCTCATTCTTGTGAGCTCCCCTGAGCACTGCCAACAGATGCAACCTCCCACCAGACCTAGTGTTTATAGGAACAGGCCATTGGTGCATCAGGGTCCAGGGATTTTCTGTAACCTTGACCAAATCCCTTTTCCTTCTGGACCCATCCTGAACAGATTTGCCTTCTTACCAAATCATAACTCTAAAGGATTTCAAGCATCATTTCAGTCAGGGTGTCAGGACTTGGGGTAGTATGGATTTCTGTTCTCTTCATAGTGCCCCTGAAATCACATAGGTAAGCATTTATCTACACCATCTGTGACTCCTCTATGAATCATCCTTCCAGTTACTAAGCCACTATGCATCTCAGGCTGTCACATAGAGGATCTTGGACTAGACAGAGGTCAAAGGCACAGTGCTGAGATCCAGGTCCACAACCTAGACTGGCCATGATCCCCAGGGATGCCCGAGCAGGGCCTCGTGTCTATCAGCCTGTCTTATAGGAAGCCCATCTTGAGATAAAGAAGGGATGGGCATTTGCTTAATGCTAGACTTGAAATTTTCTCAAGTGAAAAGATCTTTTTGCCACTTTCCTTCAATTAAGTAACTGAGATGTAAGCTGCCTCAGGCCTAAGACCATCTATCTATCTATCTATCAATCATAAGCGTTAAATGCCTATTAGGTGTCAGATATTGGGGATATGAATACAAAGAATTGATGAAATCTCCCCTCATTTTACATAGCAGGAAACTGGGGCCCAGAGGGAGGAAGCTACTTTACCAAGGATGTACTAATCAAAAATCGTTATAGAGAAATGAGAAGGCTAAGAGTCATCCTCCTTCAATGCCAAATTCTCTATAAAGCAGGGTGGGCATCGGCTCTCCCTATTTTTAGCACCTGGGGTAGATCTAGCAGTAGTTTGGTCATTCTGAGGAGTGCAGGGCATTTGTCCTCCTGCTGGTCAGTTGGCATGACCTTGGGGTAGTTGCCATTATCATCATCATCATCTCTCTTGACAAAGTTACCTAAGAGCATTTGAGAAGGGGAAGGATGCTTTCAGCTGAGAGCATTGGAGAAAGCTTTCTGTAGTTGATGATGCCTGGGATAGCCCTTGAAGGAAAACAAAGGATCTGAAAGAAAGGGCAAAGATTAAGAGGAAATTTATCCCCAGCCTGAGGGTCACAGCCTTGTATGGATGTGTGGAGATGGAAGATGGCTTGTCTGGTTTGGGGGGATCCCTCTGACTTTAGTCTGACTGGAATGTGAAGTACATGAAGGGGAATTGTGTGAAATAAAACCAGACGGGTAGATGGGAGATTGAAGGACAAGGGTATCTGGCTAAATAGCGTGTATTTTATTCTGTGAGCAATTGGGAAACACCATGTGTTTTGAACTAGGGAGTAACATGGAAGATTATATAGGAAGCTATAGGAAGATTATTTGAGCAGCTATATGGAGGATAAAGTTAAGGTTGAGATGACCACCTGAAATCCCACTATGGGAGAAGAGAGACACAGGCTAGGGTCACCATAGTCTTGAGTCATCACAGCCTGAATGTGCTGTGGACATGCAAGATGACAGGAAACTAAGCTGAGTGAGTTACATTCAATTCAGTCCCATCAAGGCCTATTAGGTACCTGTCATGTATAGTACACAGTGCTAAGTGTGGTTAGGAGCCCTGCCCTCATGGAGTTTATAGTCTAACAGGGAAATAAGACTCACAGATAACTGTAATACACAATATCAGCTATTAAGTGCAACAGAAAGGAACAAAATAAAATAGGCATCTGTGTTAGGTCTCAGAAGATGGTTAGGAACTCAATGGATTTAGAGGGGAAAGGAGGAAATTTCAGGCATAAAGAGTATTGCCATGTATAAGAAATGGAAAGCCAATGAAATTGACTGAAGTATAGAATATATGGAGGATAGTATAGTGAGATTAGGATGGAAGGGTTTGGCAGTACCAGAGGGTGTAGAATTTTAAATGCCAGGCAAAGGAATTTAAATTCTATTCAGTGAATAATAAGACTGTGCCCACCCCCAACAGGCACTAAGGTACCTGGCCTAAAGGCTATTGGTTGGTTATTAATATCTCCTCAGTTATTGGTTCATTCTTTGCCCATATAGGTATGCTGGTTTGTGTTACAAAATTGTAATCCATAATGTCTCCTAAAGTCATAGAATTCACTATAGCCTATACACTAATATTTTGATGACTTGAGGAAGTATAGACTTACGGAAAGGAATAAAGATGAATTGGTATTCATTTTGCTATTCAGGGCTAAGTCTCTGGTGATTCCCTCTTCAGAAAAACTAGTGAGTTTTCAACTTGACCCAAGGTGGACCTTTATTTAATTGGGCAGTAGTACACACGGAGCCCAGGTAGCCCACAGGATGATCAAACATTGGCTTGGAAATGGATCCTTCACTTGTATCAATCTGGAGTGGGCACTTCCCAAGGCTTTAACTTGGGCTCCCTGCATGGGAAGATAAGGTCAAAAACTGAAGAATAGCACCATACCATGAAGTCTTCTCCTTAGAGCAAGGCTGTCCCTCAGTTCAAAGACAATGATCTATCAAGGTAGCCTGAGTTTTACAAAATTCATCCTGAATGGGATCACCCAACCCTTGCCAGCTCTTTCCAATGCAGTCCTTGGGCAAATATACAGAAGGCATTTAATAGGAAAGAGTGCCAGTTTTTTTTGTGTAATACCAGGTGTGGTGGTTGGTGACATCTTTGTTTCATGGCTCCTCAAAGGCTTGTTTCTTTACTTGGATGAAATGTGCCAGATCATTGCTGGATTGAGAGTTTAGAAGTGGAATGTGGACCATGAGGCAAGAAAGCAATCTACAAACAAGCATTCTCAACTCTGTTTAAGCAAGAGGCTGCAAGTCTCTATTTAATGGAAATGCATTTCTGAGTCACAGGCAACTGATATTTAAGGCTTTAAGTTTCACCAAAGGCTTTTACATAGATAAACATATTTGATCCTCACAGCCATTCTGGGAGGTACATATTTACTATGGGTATTATTAACCCCTTACAAGTGAGGAAACTGAGGCTTAGAGAAGTTTAAGGTATTTGACTGTGGTCAAAGAGTTAAGAGAGACACACAGAGGGAGGGAGGGAAAAGTAGAGGGAGAGGCAAGGAGAGAGGGAAAGAGGAGAGGGAGAGAGGGAAGGAGAGAGCAGAGGAGAGAGGGAGAGGGAAATAGAGTAAATTCATTTCTTTCTTGACTCCAAATCCAACAGCACTAAGTATGCTCTGATGTAGTAACTTCTTAAGCAGATGAAAGATGATTCAACCCTCATAGATGAGGACGTAGGAGCAATCCTTGGGGCTATAGTCTAGCCAATCTGTCAGAATCCAAGAATCCAGAATTTTGTTGACATGCCAGCCTTTGATGACAGGAGTCATTGAGACATGTATTTAAGGGTATGCTGAGAAACATCAGTCCTGAGGTGCTGGATAACAGAGGATGTATTGTAAAGACCTGAAGGTACAATGGTGATGGTGATGGTGATGGTGATGGTGACGGTGATGGTGACAGTGATGTTACTCAAACTGAATACATTGTTAATAGTTAATTTTTCCAACCATCTTGAAGTTTTAGCTTAACAAACCCTTTTGCTTCAGAGATGTTCCAGAGGCCAAAGGCAGGGGATCCCATTTGTGGATGTTCATTTACACTGGTGGCCACCACATTACCACAACTTACTGACTCCCTCTTTTTCTTTTCAAGAGCTCCATCAGACTTCTCAGGCAGGTCAGAGGTGGGGGCCTTTCTCCACTGGCACTCAGCCAACATGAGGTAACATACTATTCAGTTCATTTAAAGAGATAAAGGTGGCAGGCATCTTTCTGGATATGGGGAATTTCTAGCTCATGAACCAGTGTTAATGTGTTTCTATATCCTATAATTTGGTCAGAACCAGCTTTAAAGAACCCATTTGGCAATCCAGTCTACCATTCCAGAACTTGTCAGAGCAAAACAGGAGCAAGGTGTAGGAGCAGGTGGTCACAGAGGTCAGGGAAGGCAATGTTGGTATAGAAAATGTTGGTCAGGCAGAACAAAAGAAAACCTTAAAAAATTCTTCATCTTTTGTTTTTATATCCCCTTCCTTTCCCAATAGATCCCTCTTCCTCCCCTATCCAGAGAGCCATCCTTTATAACAAAGAATTAAAAAGTGTAAAATAGTAAGGCAAAATCAAGCATCAACCAAGTCTGACCATATACCCCACCACCATTTCTGCAAAGAAGAGGTGCCTTTTCATTTCTCTTCAAGGACAAGGGACAGAAATCTTGGGAGATTTGTGTATCTGTTTGTTTTGTCTTTATAAAACACATAAAGGCTGTATTTGAAGATTAGGTAAGACATAGATTCTGCCTTCATAAAACTTACACTCTTACAACACGATGACCTATCAGAGTCTATAGGTAGGACTTAGTTTAGGGCAAATGTTGGCAGTTGTGAGAGTCAAAAGAGGAGGCTTCAAGGTGGACAAAGGTTTGAGATTTGGCTGTGAGATAAGAGAACCCTGATCCCTGTGGCCAGAGGGCTTTAGGTAGAAGCAGTTCAATCAGTACGCTGGACAGCTCCCAGAGAGGGCATTGGCTTTTTCTAAGGCTAACAACTGCTCTATCTTCTCAGTCCCAGGCCAACTTAGTTTTGTACTTGTACTTGTGTTGAAGGGGTCACACACACATATGCAAATAACTCTTAATGCAAAATAAACTATGTGAACTATAATAAAGGAAGCATTACCAAGTTATTGAGAGCAGAAGCCAATTTTTGTTCTGGCTTTGTTCCCCTGGCGTCCTGCACACAAAAGGGACCTCATAAATGTTTGTTCAATGGGTTTGAACAAGGTGCTAGGAGCTTTGGTCAGAGATGGTATTTGAACTGAGCTTGTAGGATGGAGGAGATTTCAGCAAGTGGAAGTTGGGGTGACAGAGGGGTCTTCTAGGTGGAAGGAACAGCATGGAGCAAAGACACATAAAAAAGTACAAGATGAAGGGTGGCTAGGTGGCATAGTGAATAGAGCACCAGCCCTGGAGTCAGGAGGACCTGAGTTCAAATTTGACCTCAGACACTTAACATTTACTAGCCCTGTGACCTTGGGCAAGTCACTTAACCCCAATTACCCTGCTCTCCCCCCTCCAAAAAGAAAGAAAGAAATGGAGGAAGGAAGGAAAACAGACGGAAAGACAGGAAGGCAGAAAAGAAAGAAAGAAAAAAAGAAAGAAAGAAGGGAGGGAGGGAGGGAGGAAGGAAGGAAGGAAAGAACAAGATGAGTTTGTAGGCTGGTAAATAATCTGGCCTGGCATGAGTAAGGGGAAGTAATATGAGGTAAGGCTATAGGACTGGACTATAGAGAACCTTAAATCCCCAATTAGGATCTTGGAGGTGATGAGGACCTCTCAGGATATCTAGTCTTGTGATCTCCTTTGGGGCTTGCTCCTCAAGCGAATCCAGCAAGCTGGTTGAGGAACATCATCCTTTGCCTTACAGAAGGGGAAACTGAGGCCAAAAAAAGTTAAATCCCCTGAGGGCTAACAGTGAATTGGGGCTATATCAGGGCTCATACTCAAACTTGCTGCTCCCCTGGCCAGTTCCCTTTCCTACATATGAAGCTGCCTGGTCTTTGGGACTTTGGATGGATGATGCTCCTAAGAAACCAGAATGCCTAGCAACAGGAAAATATGTACTTATAGTATCACCCCAAACCTTGGCACCCACTTCACCTAGGAAGCATCTTCATGGCACTCCATGAACAAGGAATCTGAGGTGTTGATGAGGAGGAACACATAATGCAGATTGAATGATTGAACCCAGGGATCCTCACACAGAGGAACACTTCCTGAGGGACTGATTGTACTTTGACTAATTGCAAGTAGCATTACAAAGCCTAGCCTTCTTTATTGTTCCTCTTCCCATCTCTTGGCCTTTCCCAGTCTTATCTCCCTTCTGGCTTCCAGCCAGAGACTTGGCACTGCCATATTCTTATTCCATAAGAATTGTTATTTTTCCAAGGCTGGCTCCACAGACCTTTCCCCAACTGATACATTTGAGTTTCAAGAGCAGAAAACATTCCTTTCCTCTTTTCTCCACCACCTGATTGCAGCCACTCTCCCCAAGGACCCAGTGATGTCGTGGTCATTATTCAGCCAGAACCAGCAGAGGTCTGAGTTGCCCTGGTAACAGCTGATGATGTCAGCAAGAGCTTTGGGTCAAGAGCCATATCAATAATGCCATGTCTTATTGCCATGGTGACAGCAGAATTCAGAATTTGGGTGTCTAGAGTATGGGTTTTTTCCTCCCCCTTCTTTAAAGATAAAGCCTTTGTGACAATCATGTAAGGAAGATGAGCATCTGGGGGTGACATCTCAGAACTGTCATATATGCCACTGGCCATACATAGCCAGTTAAATCAAGTTATGCTCAAGGCTTTGGCCTTGTTCCCAAGACAACCTGTCAAGGAGTGCCTGGTCTTCACCCCTCTTGGCTGAGTCCCCAGCTGCTGGTGCAGCCTTCCAGAGAAGGAAGGAAAAGAAACCAAGAGAAATTTAAAGTTTGACCTGCCTTGGGGTAGGTCAAGGTTAGGGCCTTGGCTTGTGCCCCAGACACCTCTTCCCTTCTCAATGTCTCCATCTGTGCCTTTCTGTCCAGGGAGGTGAGTTCTCTGAGGATGTTGGTTTCTCTGTCCCCTGCCCAGGGAGGACTCAGTTACCATTACTACCTAGGGTAGCTGGAGCTCTTAGTACAGTGGAAGGAAGAATGGATTTGGAGTGAAGAACCCGGGTTCAAAACCTGTCTTTGCTCCTTACTACCTGTGTAAATCAACTGGTCCCTCTGAACCTTGGTTTCCCCATTTGGAAGTTAAAGGGTTTGGGCTACATGAAGGATGTCAGCTCCTGGAGGGATCATTGCTAAATGATCATTGAAATGATCATGTTCCTTCCACATCCAAATCCTATTTGTCCTCAAGCTTTTCTCCTGTTTCTGTGTCCTTCTAGGGCAGAGAAGACAGGGAAGGAGATTATTTCCTTGGGGATGCTACAGCAGCCCAACCACCCATCAATCCACAAATACTTATAAAGTGCCTACTATGCACTGGGTACTGAGGAGACACAAAAAAGGGAGACAGTGCCTGCCCTCAGAGAGCTTAAATTCCATTGAGTGGGAAGGAACTTGGATGCTCCCAGCTCAAACATCCTTTTGACTGGAGTCAGGTGAAAGAGTGGGCTTGTAGTCTGAAAGTGAATGGTTGGGATTATTTATGTGGTATGGTTTCTGTCTTTATCCTATCCCTATCATAAGCTTGAAATGAGAAAGAAGGATGTGGTACTGGATGCACACCCACTCTGGAGAAAAACTAAAAAGCGGTGTGACTCATTACAAGTCTGCCCCCTTCATGCTTCCCAAAAGTCTGGGATGCAGGAAGAAGGTGGCAGGTAGTTGGATGGTTTAATCCAAGGTTGGCCCCACAGGGAGCCTTGAAGGAAATGAGTTGGTCTCAGACCCTTCCAGAAAGAGAAGACACTGGTCCTGCCCCATCACTAGGGCTATTCCCCCAATCAAAGCCCATTTCCCCTCTTCATCTGCTCTGAGACCTCTGTACACTCAAGTCCTCTGTCATGCCAGCATGAGGGCTCTTCTCCCTATGGGGCCTCGTGTCATGGGCCAGCTTGGTGAGTCCTGCCTTGACCTCTGGGCAGCCCAGGATCAGGTGGGCCAAGATCCACATTTCCACCTTCTCTGTGAGGCATAGATGCCCAAGGTGGGAGTAGGGAGATAAGGGAAAGCAACAACCATACTTGTCCTCCTCCAAACCTGACTCCATTGATGTCCCAATGCTCTCCCCATGTCCTAGATGAGTCCTCCCATGTCCTGCCTCCCTCCCCTACCTGCTGCCCTCTGGTTCCTCCCAAATCCTACCCCCCTTCCTTGAGTGTGACTCTACTCACCCCACTCTGAGACACCCCCACTGGGAGGTGTCTAACACAGGCACCATCTGTGGGACTTTGCCTGTGAGACAATTGTGTTTGAGCTGTGCAACACTGTGATCCTTGTGACCATCACTGAGACCACACCCGGCTCCTCCAAGCTGCTCTTTCTTCTTCTCCTTCCCTCCCATCCCACCACCCCATTTTGTACATCTGTAACATGAGCCACAAAGTGTGTGCGCGTGCGTGTGCACGTGCGTGTGAGCTATGCCCCATTTATTAACGTGGTTCTTTTTTTTGGTAAATCTGATTGTTGACAATAAACGTGAAGTTTACTTCCTGCCTCTTATTTCCAGGGGGTGGGGTTGGGAGGGAGGACCACATCTCAGGACAGAGGCAGTCGGCAAATGTTCTACTTGCCTGTCCACCCTAACGCCCCCTGTCCCTCCTTTCAGGCCATAACCCCCCACGCTCCAGCCCATTTCACTGACAACAAATATTTACCAAACACCTACTATGTGCAACGCCCTAGTCTCCAGCCTGGGGAGATAAAAATGAAAAATGGTTACCAAAAAGCATTTATTTAGCACCAGCTATGTGCCGCATGCTAGGGATACAAAGAGAAAAAAAAAACAGCCCCTGTCTTCAAGGAGCTTACATTCTATTGAAAGGAGATGTAGACAGAGAGGAGGAGGGGCAGGACCTGTGCTTAACTCTCAGGTGGGGAAATCCTTTCTGCCATCTTAGAGTCTTTGAACAGGGATGGGGGATGATCTATGGAGAGATTTCATGGGGTTTGTAAACTTGGAAGGGGGGAATCACACCTTTCTTTTCATTAACCTGTAACTGGCATTTATTGGTTCCTTTAATTGCTTAAAAATATTATTCTGAGAAGAATTAGTCTAAAGGTTTCTCCAGACTATCAAAGGGCTCTCTCTCCCTCTCCCTATCCCTCTCTCTCTCTCTCTCCTTTCTCTCCTCTTCCTCTCCCTTTCTCTCTCTCCTCTCTCTCTCTCCCCTCTCTTCTCTCTGTCTCTCTCTCTCTCTCCTCTTCTCCCTCTCTGTCTCTCTCTCTCCCTCTTCTGTCTCTGTCTGTCGCTCTCTCTCAGAGAAAGATTCTATACACTTGACTCAGTCCCTGTCCTCAAGAAGCTTCCAGTCTCTGCAGCTATTGACAGCATCAAGACTTGAATCCAAGCCTTCTGACCCCAGTTCCACAGCCTTTTCCACTATAGCTGACTGCACAGTCCTGGCCCTCGTGGACTGTACAGTCTAGTTGTGTGCACAAAGGATGGCCCTTCAGGATAAAAGGGGAACTCCAAGTCCAGAGCTCTACTGCTAGGCCACCTAGCAGCCACTTAGTATAAACAATATTAGCCCCATGTTACAGATGAGGAAACTGAGGCATAGGGAGGGAAACTAACTTACCCAAAGTCAGAAAGGAAGGCAATCGGAGAGCCAGAAAGTGAAATGTAATCCAAAGTGCTCTGGGAGTTGGGAAGACTCATCATAAGCACCATCTGGAAGGCAATGTGGAGCCCATCACTCTCACCATGCCATTATGGCTTCCAAGATCATACTAGACTGAGAGAAGACTCTGGGACCATCTTGGAAATAGTGTAAGAGAATCATTGAAATTCTCCCTCATGGGGCTCAAACTCCCCATCAGCCTTTGTATGAAGCTCCACCCCCTGAGGACCCCAACCATTTAGACAAAAACAGGCCATCTCTGCCTCCCCTCTCCCCCCTCCTCTCTCTCACTCTTCTTTCTTTTCTTTCCTTTCTCCTTCCCCCCTCTTTCTCCCCTCTCTCCTTCTCTCCTCCTCTCCTCTCTCTCTCTTTCCCTCTCCCTCTTTCTCTCTCTCTCTCCCTCCCCTATACCAACCTCATTCCTCCTTTCTGTAGCCATTAACCACTCACTTGAACCAAAAGCAGTTTAAAAGGGTAGTTCTTAACCACAGTAACCACAGTTTTTAAAGTACTATCTAAATCAGGAATTACAGATAACTTCACAGAGAATCTTGGCACGAATGCTTGACATCACCAAGAAGAAGCAGGGGGTGGGGAGCTAAACCAAATCACTGCCTTTTTCAGTCTCAGGTCAGAACTCCAGCTCTTTCAGCCACTCCCTTTCTGTTCTTTTTCTTTTTTTTTAAAGTTGCCCCCTTTCTGGGGGGTCTGAACAAATGGCAAAGGCTTGACTCTTCATGCCATCTTTTTAGCAATCTAGTTTTAGTGTCCATTTAAAGCACACACAGCCAGTCCACCTCTCCAACTAACATACTCTGCCACTTGCAGCGTATCCATGTACGTCTGTATGTGTGTCCATGATGTTTCTCTGGGCAGGAGGAATCAGCACTATCTGCTTCAGATCACATCTCCCAGACTTCATGTAGCTAAATTTCAGAGTCTCTTCCTGCCTTGAGGGAGACTGATTTTACTGTCCAGCTGCATAAGCAAAATAAATTCAGAATAATTTGGGGAGGTAGGGCACTAACAGCCTGGGGGGGTGGGGAACTCTTCATGTAGAAGGTAGCACTCGAGCTTAGACTTGGAGCTTTAGAAGGTAAAGGTGAGGAGGAAAAAGAGTCCAGAAAGGGGAGGCAGCCCATACAAAGGCACTTTTGGTTGTGTCCACAGGAACTGGGGAGCTTCTGTTCTACACCTGGGCATTGGTCCTGGAGCACCTGCCTCTGCTGATACAGGGGCTCACTTCTCTTACACCCATTGGCTCATTAAGTCATTCACCTCTGTGACCCAGAGGCAGTTTTAATTATAATAAGTTAGATTATAAAAACCTCCATGGAATCATGGATAAGGAACTTGCCTTGGATAGACCTGGGTTCAAGTCTTGCCTCTGAATCATACTGGCTGTGTGACCTTGGACAAGTCTGTAAGACTAAGTTGCCAAAAAGGTGCCAACCTATACTGGCAGAAGAAGTTTACTCCTTAGGGAGTTCTCTATATCAATGAAATTCCAAGTCTAGTCCTTCTTCCTAAATTAGATTATGACTCATGGCCAGGTCCTCTCCCAAAAGAGATCGAGGGGCACAGAATAAAAAAAGAAATTCTGTGTACAGCATGAATCAGATATGGGACATGTTTCCTCCTACAAACGCAAGAAAGACTAAATTATTTAAAACTTGGAAGCACGCATTAGCAGGACTCAGTAACTAAACGTAACTCCAGGCACAGGGATTTTTCCATCTGACTCACAGTTGAACTCTCCTCTATATTTTCCCTATTAGAATGTGTGCCTCCTGGAGGACAGGCACTGTCTTGGTTCTCTGTTTGTATCCCCAGAGCTTAGCACTGTGCTTTGCACAACGATAAGGGCGGATAAATGCATTTTCATTCGTTCGTTCCTTTGTGCGTTTGTTCACAAGACCATAAAGCAGTTTGTGAGACAACTGCTTAAACAGTTTACATTTCACCTCTGTTCTGTCCTTTCACTCCTTTCCAAACCAAAACCTTTTCTGGACTTCCTACTCAACTGTTCCCTTCCTCCTGCACCTCCCACAGACAACCACTCTCCCCTGCTCTTCTACTTGAACCTTTGGAACTCACAGTCACCTGTAATCCTGCACCTGCCCACCTTGGGGCTGATGCCTACTCAGGAAAGAAGCACAAAACAAAACCAAACAAACAAACAAGAAAAGCTGAGCAAAGACCTATGGGTAGGCTCACCTAGTTGAGTCCACAATTCCTGGTCGGGGTAGGGGTGGGGGAGACAGAAGCAGAGTAAAGGAATTCCGTCAGTGCATTCTCACCCTGCCCCTTTACCCTCTATACATGCCTATGTCAAAACAAAGAGGTTCCTGCTTGCCACGTGGGAGAATTGTAGCCAACAGGGCAGAGCCAGAGTTCTATTTCTGACATCATAACCTGCCCCCTCCATCAATATCATGGGATAGAGGATGGGCAGGGGACCATTCAGGCTTTACCAAGTCCTTTTTTTGCACTGGGATACCATATGGCCAGTGACTATCTGAATATTCCTATCTGAATATACTGAATAACCATCTGAAAGACTGCAACATTGAGGCATCAAGTCCTTGGAGTCTCCACAAGCTTCCAGGGAAATTCTGGATGCATGCTCCCTGAGACAGACTCATTCAGCTACACATAGGTCATGGGCCTCTAGCTGGAGGGGGCTTTAGAGAACATTTACTTCCATGATGCTATACACAGGTTTTCAAGGCAATTTCTTTCACCAAATGTCCCCGAGAAGTGAAGTCATTCAAGTATTACCATCCTCAGTAGACAGAGGAGCAAACTGAAATCTGGAGAGATGAAGGGACTGGTCCAGGGTCACACCACTAGTAAACAAATAGCAGTGGGCAGGACTCAAATGTAGGTCCAGTTGACTGACTTTTGATGACAAGCTGGCTGCTCTTTCCACATGGCTCGTCACTGCAGAGCACAAAGGGGCTACTAGAGGGTGTGGGGTTCCCCTTGGCATGGGGAAGAGTTGAGGCAAGCCCCAAGGAAGCCAAGCTCCTGCCCCAAATGCTAAGGCAGCACTCCCACTGCAGGATCCTGCTGCCTTCCCCATCTGACCTACGTTCAGGGGCGAGCCCTAAACTTTACCATTGGGTCTCAAGAGTTGTAGGAGATAGAGGAAACAACCCTGGCTCTGGATTTAACTAGGAAAAAGTGGATTCAAATCCTGCCTTTCATATTTGCTACTTTTGTGATCCTGGGCAAGTCGCTTAATCTCCCTGGATCTCAGTTTCCTCATCTGGAAAATGGGGGAGTGGGCTAGATGGCTTGTCCCTTTCTTCCTGCTCTAAATCTAGGCTCCTGTGACCCTATGGCTTCAGAAGTGATGGATCCATAGATCAGCACACATTATTGCCACTCCTATTGAGACAGGAATTCCTTAAGCAGTGATCATGCACAAGCCAGCCCTTTCCATTTCTTTGCAATTCTGTTGGGAAGCTGCCCATTGAACCTTGAAGAAATCAGCTCTCTTGGGATTCCCACCCATCTCTCCTGTCCTCTGAGGCCAGGAAGAACAAGACTAAGGTCTCTTCCAACCCAAAGCATTTCAGTTCTTTGAAGTAAGCCATCAAGTCCCACCAATCCTCACATGGCATCAGCCTTGGTCCCTCCCATCAGACCCCCCTTTGCCAATTTCCTCCCTCAAAGGTAACTCCCAGAACTGACTGTGATCCTCCCAAAAGGTCTGGCCAAGAAAGAGGAGAGGGCCACTATTACCACCTTCCTTTAAAAAACAAAACAAAACTTCTTTATGTCAGTATCTTCTGTCTGATGCCCCTTTCATTTCAGAATACATCCCTGACCTACATGAAGAGTCATCTCATGTAACAAATTCTAAAAGAGAAGACAAAGCAGTTTGGGAAACTCAGCACATCTGTTGTCTGACCACCTCCCTTTTCCTAAATATGAGGTTTCTGTTAAAGTAGCCTAAGATCATCCCAAAAAAGAAGGAAAGTCATGACCTCTGATCTGTTTTAATTCTAATCTCAACTCTTATTCCTCATACGTCCTAAGAATATGGCTTTCAAGCCTCAGCACCCCCTCCAACTTATTCCTCTGATCAATTAGTGCTAGAAATCTTGGTGGGCTCTACCAAGAAGAAAGGATTCATCTCTACCTCAGAAAGAATGTCTGAATGCCCCACCCCCACAAACAGAAGGAGTCTCTGTGCAGAAACAATAACAATAAAGAAACTCTATTAAGGGAAATGCAGGCTCCAGAGTCCCTGGATAGAAGGGTAGACTTTATTGAAAAGGAACAGATTAGATAAGAGGGGTAGTCAGTGTATCTTCTAGATATACTCCTTGGAGGAAATCCACCAAATGGAAGGAGAGAAGAATCAAGGGGATCATTTGGATCAAGGCCAAGTGAGGGAGAGACTGAACATGTAATAGACCTGGCCAGAAGGGATAATTGGATCTTGAATTCTGGCAACATACCCCAAGCTGGCATGGAGGCAGGGGAGGCTTGTAATGAGGGACTTTCTCTAGATATCTGTTGGAGCTCTCTGTGTGTGCTAAAGCAGAGGAGCTAAGGGCTTTTCTCAACCTTGCTTTAGTGATAATTCCATCCTTTGGAAGGTGAAAGATTTCATGATGGGATCTGTTATTCTGGACTTGATTTTGAACCAGAATGAGGCATTGGTTGCTAAAGCAGAAACAAGGAAAACCTTGGGTGGAAGGGATTACCTGTAAAATGCAAGCTGCCTGAGGGCAAAACTATTTCATTTTTGTCTGCATATTTCCAGTGCCTGGCACAGTGCCAGGCATGTAGTAGGTGCTCAATAAATGCTTGTTTATTCATCAATTAGAGCTCAATGAGGTAAGGAGGACAGATTGGACATAGTCCAATGCATAATGTAGTCTTTGGGAGAACAAGTTTCAAGAATTCAAGGGAAAAGTAGGATCTCACGCCCTGAGAATCTACAGAGTGAGTTGACTCAAGAGGGAGGGCAAGCTCTGAAGATGGCAATTCTGAGAACACAAACAGCAATGCGATCAGGTGGAGTGAATCCGAGCTCTGCAGTTCGAGGAACATGGTTTTCCATTCCACTTCTGATTGGTATAACCTGGAGAACCTCAACTTCCTTGGGCTGCACTTTCCTTACCTGTAAATATGAGGGGGGTGGACTAGATGAACCTGAGGTCCCTCCCAGTTCTAAACCTATGATCCTCTGATCTCTGATGAGTGGTCGGCCATCACGGATCTTTGGTGATGGGGGAACCCAAAAAGTTCTCCTAAGATAATCAATGCATGCATAGGGCTTTGTAGTGTTTCCTGTGCTTTAGAACCATCAGCTATCATCAACAGCATTGGGAGCAGTGTCCTCAATATTGTAGTGAGTGGGGCCAAGGGTCCCCAAGGCAGTGGCTGAAGCGCAAAGTGTCAGAGTCAAGATTAGAGTTTAGGACTTCTGATCCCCAAACCAATACCAGGTACAATTCTCCATGCTTTCCCATTGGACCAATGGTTGTCTGTCATCTGTGCCTAGCAAGCTATAGTTTACAAAATACTTTCACAGTGTCTAGGTATGGGGGTGGGGAATCTGCGGCCTTCTAGGTCGTTGGGTGCAGCCTTTTGACTGAGTCTAAGTTTTACAGAACACATCCTTTTATGAAGGGGATTCGTCCTGTCAAGTTTGGACTCTGTCAAAGGGCTGCACTTGAGAACCTAGAGGACCACAGGTTCCTCATCCCCGGTCTAGGAGGTCAAACTATAGCCCATGTGAGTTGTGATCTTATCTGTGTAATTTCACTGTATAGACAGTCATAATTAAGGGTAGAACTGTTTCGTATCAATAGCAAAAATAAGCACATACATGTATAGGTATACACACACATGTATAGGTATACACGCACACACATGTATAGGTATACACACGCACACATGTATAGATATACACATACATACATGTATAGGTATACACGCACATACATGTATACACACAGGCTTGTTTTGTAACACTGTTGCTTATTTGTTACATTACTGAATTGAGTAAGGAACTTCACTGTATATACACACCTGGTTACCTCTCTGATGTCTCCCCCATTACAACAGAAGCTCCCTGAAGGCAGGTACTGGTTTTGCCTTTCTTTGCATCCCCAGAAATAAGCACAGAGTTAATACTCAATGTCTCTCTATCTTTACAAGGCCCTTCCACTGTAGAACTTGTTGCTCAGTCATTTCAGTCATGTCCAACTCTTTGTGACCCCATTTGAGGTTTGCTTAGCAAAGACAATGGAGGGGTTTTTGGTGTCCTTCTCCAGCACATTTTACAGATGAGGAAACTGAGGCAAACAGGGTGAAATGACTAGCCCAGAGTCACACAGCTAGTAAGCATCTGAGGCCAGATTTGAACTTATGAAAAGGAGTCTTTCTGACTCCAGACCTGGTGCTCTATCCAGTGTGTTACATAGCTGTCCCCCTAGAACTATATATATGTTAATCACTACCTGAAAACCATGTAAATGAAAATGAGCGCCCATATGTGCATTGTGTGTGACTTGTTAGAACAACCATTCTACCATCATCAACCACCTATCATCAAGGAGAAGCAAGGATAGTACCTTGTCTCCATCAATTAAAACGCCAAGAAATCTGAAGGAGAGATTGAGAAGAGAAGAGGAGCCAGGACTGGCACCCCTGGAGCAGGGATGCAGCGAATCGACACAAAGAACGCGCCTGCATGGCGCTTCCCAATGAATGATGAGCTCCCAGGAGCTCCCCCTTGGGTACCCCATGGCATGGTTTTGGCCATGCCTCCCTATGGTTTTCCTCAATGAGGTCCCACTCTGGCCACCCATGCAAGCAAGCCTAGCTGGACAGAAATGCGTGCTACGCACGCCCCGGTGTTCCGCTGGGTGGGAGGCCGGCTCACTGATGGGAGGACGCCGGGCCAGGGCTTTGGGGATCACTAGGTCTGGAGACCCCTTTCACAGATGAGTAAACAGGGCGGCCACAGAGGTTAAGCGACTCGCAAAGAGCCTCCCAGGCTAGCATGCGGGGAGACTAGGATCTAGAACCAAGCCCTTTAAAAGTGCAAGTTCAGGGACCCTTCCGGGGCTGCGCACACGCATCTAGCTCCTACACCCACTAGGTTGTACTCTCCCTGAGGCCAGGGTCTGGGCCGCGCCTGCGCACTGAATGCGCCGAACAAAGGGCCGTAGAAGTTAGTGGAAGTTGGAGATTTGCCGCCCAGTTGCTCAGGCGCGCTCAAGGCAGCTCTAAGAGAGGCCCCGCCCCCTTTTCTCTCGTCCAAGCTCCGGTCTTCTTAGTAAGGCCCCATCGGTATGATTGACAGTCTTCGGCGCCAATCATCCGTCCGGCCTCAGCCGAAGCTTCTCTTAGGGGCGGGACTCCCGGTGCCGGTTGCTAAGACAATCTTGTTTCCCTCCTTGACAACGAAAGGGAGGTGGCGGCAGCAGCGGCGCTGGGGCCCTGGCGGCGGGAGCAGGTGAGGGCGGCCCTGGGGGGCTTGGGGAGGGCACCCCGCGGCCGTGTCAGTCCCCGAAGCCGAGGCCGGCCTCCGCCCGGGGCCTGCACGGCTTCGGCCTCGGAGTCTCTGAAGCCGCGCGGCCTCGACTCACAGGCCCCGGAGCCCGCCGCCCCTTAGCCCCCGGCGCGAGCTGCTGGGGGACCCACCCGCCCCCGCGGCCGCCGGGCTGGCCGCCCCGGCTACGCGCTGCCCTCGGCGGCCTCGATTTAATCGTCTGTAAAGTGAGGGGTTGGCGCCCGAGGCCCCAGATCCGTGACCTGGATTCCGACCCCGTGCAGGCCGCTCACCCCCGGGGAAGCCCCTGCACCCCCCTGTGCCTCAGTTTCCTCGTCTGCAAAACGAGGGGGTTGGATTGGAAGTCCTCCAGTATCACCTTCATCCCCAGATCCGTGACCTGGATTCAAACCCTGGCCGGGAGACTCACTCGTGTGACCCGGGGAAAGCTCCTCCACCCCCCTGTGCCTCAGTTTCCTCCTCTGTAAAACGAGGGGTTGGCTTGGCTGGCTTTGTAGATCTGTCCAGCTCTAGATCTATGAGTAAGCCTCCGTGTGTCCAGAATGCTACTTGGATTCCTTCCCCAAAATGACCCGGTTCTGATTTTTTCCTGATTAATTTCGTCCAACTAACTCTTCTGCCCAGTCCAGCCCTTCTTTTCCCGACCATATCACCCTGTAACACATCCTGCTTTGCTCCAGGGGACCCTTCTTTTATCTGGGTCCAGCCCCTTTTCTTGTGCCTTGGCCCTTCCTACTGTCTCCTTAATTTTTATTCTCTCTTATCCAGTAGCTTCTTCCTTCCACCTGGCAGCCCTTTAAAAATACTGGACTTTCCCTCCCCCCAACTATTATCCTTTAAGGCCATTTTCTTTCCTTTCATGGCCTTGCCAGTTTGGCTACCACTCTCCCCTCCGCGCCCCCCCCCCCCATTTCCACTTTCCCTCACATTGCTTCTGCTTTCTCCACTTTGCCTCTACCTCCCTCCAACCCGAAATTGCTTTCACTTTTCTGTCTCTATTTTCTAATATCCCATTCATTTCTCAACCCCTTGCAATCTGGCTGGCTTCCTTCCAGTCTCCTTGTCTGAAACTGCCCCTCCAAGTGATCTCTGTGAAGCTCACTCCAATGGCTTTTTTCATTCCTCATCTTGACCTCTTTGCATAGTTTGACACTGTTAACCACCTTTTCTTTCTGGATTCTCTTTCCTCCATAGGTTTTTGTGGTAGTGCTCTGGTTATTTGTGGATGCACCTAGGCCACTGTCTTGGGCCCTTTCTCTCTCTCTCTCTCTCTCTCTCTCTCTCTCTCTCTCTCCCTCTCTCTCCCTCTCTCTCTCTCTCTCCCCCCCCCTCTCCCTCTCCTCACTTCTCTCCTCCTCTTTCCCTTTCTCTCCCCACTGGCTCTCTCTTCATGTTCTCACCAGTCTCTATGGGTTCATCCATCATCTGTATGCAGATGACTCTCTAATCTACATATCCAACCCCCATTTCTCTCCTAAGTACTAGGCCTGAATCTCTACCTGTCATGTAGGCATCTCCAGTGGAACATGTCCAAAATGCAACATATTCTCTTTGCCCTGTTCCTCCTGGATATGCCTCCAGTCTTCCAGTGACCCACCTCCAAAGCCTTGAGGACACCACTTCGCTCTAATTACCCTCCATTTCCAATCCATCACCTCTCCAGCACCTGTCCTGTTCTCTCCATTCACACCACAGCCACCCTTGTTCAGTTCCTCTCTCTCCTAGACTTTTGCCAGAGTCTCCTAATTGGTCTCTTTGTATACAGTCTCTGCCCCCTCCAGTCCATCCTCCTGACAACTGCCAAATTTATGTTCCTTAAGCACTGGTCTCATTTCCTCCTCAAGAAGGTTCCTTATTACTTGGAAAATAAAATGCAAACTCCTCTGTTTGGCATTTAAAGCCTTTCACAGTCTGACTCCAGCCTCTCTCCAGCAGATTACACATCACTCCCCCTCACATACTGTTTCAGCCAGACTGGCCTACTTAACTGTTTTCCCATACACAACATTCCACCACCTCCTCCTCCCGTTTCCATGACTGTACAACCTGTCCCCTTGAGCTGAAATGTTCTTCAGCCTCTTAGACTCCCTAATGACTGTCAAGGCCCAGCTCAGGGGCCATCTGCTTCAACAGGAAGGTGAAGTAGGAAGAATGCTGAATGTGAAGTCAAAAGATCTGGGTTAGCTTTGTGGTTCTGAGCAAGTCTCTCTGTGTCTCAGTTTCCTCATATGTAAAGAGAACAGGCTGAACTCAGTGGCCTGTAAGTTTCTTCTGCCTCCAAGTCTGTGATTCTAGTTCACCCAGCTCTCAGTGCCTCTGAATTACTTTGTGTTTATTTTTCAAATACTTCTATCTATATACATGTTGTATGCCCCTGGTAAGCATAAGGAGGAGCAATGGCCATTCCTTGCATAGGGAATGTCATAAATACTCATCATACACTAAAGCTTGAGAAGCAGGGTCAGAAAAGAGTAGTAACCACTTCCATTTAGTTGGACAAAGTAGCCTGAGGAAAGTTATGATGTGAGATGAGGCCAGAAAGTGCCATAGAATTGGAGGGGGGTCTCAGAAGTCATCTGGTCCAGTCTATGTCTGAAGAGGAAACCCCACCCCTATGATGTTCTTTTTATCTCCCTGCCATTGTCTAAAAACAGGCCCTCATATCCTATCTCAGCTCCATTGTCAAACTAACCCCTAACTGTTCACTCTGCCTACAATCCGTCCTGCATGTCCTTGTGGAATCTTCCCCTAACACAGCTCTGATTATGTTATTTCTCTACCCAAAAGCCTTTGAGGGCTCTCCATTGCCTATTAAAAAAGCCCCAGAGCATGTGTCTGACTTCCCACCATGGTCTCCCATTATTCTGGGACACACTCATCAGAGGATTGGACCAAATGGAACTACTCACTAACATGCCCTGTGCTTTTCTGTTTTGCTCATACTGAATGTCTCCATCCAGAACGCTTTCTCTCCCCACTTTTCCTATTAAAACCCTTCCCATTTTACAAGGCCCAGCTGAAGTGCTACTTATATGAAGTGATCTCCCCTCCTCTGAATTCTCATTGCACTTTTTGCTCATCCTTTTCCTATGGGATTTGATTCTTAATCAAGCTCACTTAATCACTTTCTTGTATTTTGGTTATTTGTGACTTGTGTGTACAAAGAACTCTTAAGAGGCAGTGCTTATGGGAAGCCTGTGCCTTCTTCTTGCCACATGCCACAGTGGTAAGAACATCAGGCCTTGAGTCAGGAGACACAGCTTCTCTCTATCCGAGCTGTGCCAAGAGCTTGCAATGCGCCTATAAAAGCTTGGGCAGTTCACTCAAACTTTTTGCCCCTCAGTCTCCTTGTCTTGGGCCTGATGGTTTCTAAGGTCCCTTGTACCTCTAAGAGTTCAGGATCATTGGGTCACTTGGCTTCAGTGGCACAGGGCTCTCCACACAGCTAGTGCCCAGTAAATAAAAGGAGGTAGATGAGAGGTGGCCCTGGGGATTGGGGCAGTGGGAACAATAGCCAGAGACAGCACAGGGTAGACTGAGATTGGGAGCCACTTGGCTACGAAGGGAGACCTGTTAAAATAGGGGTGGAAGCTTCCTCACCTCTCAGAATTTGAGAGTAGGGCAAGATTTCAGATGTCCTCCAGCCCAGTCTGCCCTTTAGTCTGCTTCAATGGAAAGAGTGTTAGATCTGGAGTCCAAAAAGCCAAGTGCAAATGGCTTCGTTTCACTCTGTCTGTAAAATGAGGGGCTTGGTCTAGACCAGAGGTGTCAGTGACGTGGCCCTTCAGCTACCTGTGTGGCACAACACTTGGGGGAGTGGGGGAGGGAGTCTGTGGCCTCCAGGCCACACGTGGCCTTCTAGGTGCTCAAGAGCAGCCCTTTGACTGAGTCCAAGTTTTACAGAATAAACCCTTTTATGAAAGGGATTTGTTCTGTGAAGTCTGGACTCAGTCAAAGGTCTGCACTTGAGGACCTAGAGGCCACATGCAACCTCAAGGCCACAGGTCCCCCATCCCTGTCCCTGTGTGGCCTGAGTCAGATTAAAATGTAATTAATTGGGATATGTTTAACAAAGTAAAAATTCAGCAAAACATGGATTACATTACATTTTAAAAGTGCATCACTGTGTGCTGTAAGGATCTTTAGGTACGGTTTAGTGGCCCTTGTTTCTGTTCAGTTTTGACTCCCCTTGCTAGATACCCAATAAGATCCCTCTAACAATGGCTGATCTCTTGATCTCTGGCAAGTGGTGATCCTTGTTCAGCTTGCAGATTTTCAGGCTCCTGAGGCTGCCCCTCCCCAACTGGTGGTGTCCTGTGCTGAATGGGGGGAATGGACCATGGACCCCACCTCCACCCCCAGCTCAGGGACATTTCTTTAACAAGTGTGTATCCCCTTCCAGAAGGGGATGTGGAGATGATGGTCATGGCTGCAGATGGCCTTGTCACCGTATAGAATCCCTCCCAACCCCTAGTACTAGAGAATAGGCAGTTGGTGGTCTCCTTCTCTTACTTGGGATCCTTGGAGTTCTGAAGATCCTTGGTATGTCTGCCTTAATGTTCTGTTTCTTTGCTTCTCTACAATGTTAGCCAAGAAGTGGAAAAGCGAGGGGGATGCAGAGAGGTGGACCTGTGGGGGTTCGTGTAATAATGTGTGGTCTGAGGGAGATGGACCGAAGCAGGCACAGACCTGGGCTAGTCTGTCTGTACTTTGTTCTGTAATAACTAGAGTATCTACTCCTGGGGGGGGGGAGGGGGCTGTGTTTGCATCTACAGGTCCTTCTGTACACAATTGAATGAATGGTTGGGTGCAGGGAGAGGGGCCTTGCCACCTTCCATCCTGCCCCAGCAGTGTATTCCAAGAGCTCCTAAGTGTCTGAGTCTTATCCTAGTTAAGAATGGTCAATGGGGCTGCGTCTTTCTGCAGCCTCTCCTTGCCGTGAATGGAGAAGATTGGGGGAAGGACTCTTCCCAAATAGAAGCATTTCATTTCTGGCTGCCATAGAAACATAACTGTGACTGATAAGGAAGTATGGGGTTAGAAAGACCCAGAGCTGGGCAGCCCAAAGCCCTGGGGGCTGCGACCTGGGGGTTGCTCAGTCTTCTGTCTTGTGCTGGCTCCTTGAATACCTGCCCTGTGTTCACCATACCCAAGCCTTGATCTCTCTTCTGTACAGTGAAGGCACTGGACTAATGATCTCTGTGCTCTAACAAAGGTGCCTAATATATGCCCGTTGTATCTGTTTGCTTAGGCCTCTCTAACAATTCTGGTTTGTAATGGTCTTCCCAATGTTTCTCCAAGACAAAACCCTAAGCAGTGACCTAAGCTTCACTATGAATTACAAGAGCTGGGTCTCATTTTGAAATGTCTAAGCCATGTACAGAGAGAGAGAGAGTCTGATCTCCTGGGCTCCTGTTGCCTAGGAGAAGCCTTTGTATAGGGCATTGACTGTCAAGGTTGTTGGAAAGTGCTTCTGGGTAGACTGTCGATGAGAACAATCAAAAGGAGAGGGGATGAGGACCATAGGTGGCTTGCCATTCAAGGACAGTAATGGATTTTGTCGAAGGTGGCTCTCGGAGGTAGCCTGAAGTAATCAGGATTAGGGCTGCAGTCGCGTTTTAAATTATTAAAATGCTTTCTTTTAAGCCTGACCTGATTCCTTTCTGGCCCCCTCAGCTCATGGTTATTGACATGGAAGATAAATAAGGTTATTAAGAACTAGTTACACATAAGGACCCAAAGGGCTCTGAAGAGTGGGTTTTTTTCGCCTTGGTGCTGTGTGGGATGCCTAAGTTTATTTTTATTGGAAATTTTTTTTAAACTAAATTAAATCTGGCATCATTCTTTCAGTAATATTGAAAGAAAATCATGAATATTAACCATCTTATTATAGTGTAATCCTTTTATATGGCGATTTACAGTGTAGAAAGTGCTATGTTCACACCACCAAGGTGAGACATAATCATAACATTCCCATTTTACAGAAGAAGGAACTGAGGGCCAGAGAAATTGTGCACTGCCCTTGGTCATTTCATCAATCATCATCATAACTGACATGCTGACAACACATTAATAAGTTTTGCAAAGTGCTTTCTTCACAGCCACCCTGTGAATGAGGCAGAGAAAGTGGCACTGACCCCATTTTATGGATAAAGAAACTGGAGTTCAGAAACTTAAACAGCTGAGTCTCTGTTGAACCACTCTACAGCTGTGTGCCCTTGGGCAAATCCCATAATGCCTCTGACCTTTAGTTCCCTTGTCTTTAAAAAGAATACAATACCAGTAGTGCCTTGTGCTTCCTAGAGTGGTGAGGTCAGCATTTTGGCATTCTATCCAAAGGTGAGTTATTAGAATGAGGAACAAGATGCTGCCATCTTTGAAATGCCTCCTTAGGACATTCCCTCTGGGTGTCCGGAGTGCAGACGTCTGGATGGCCCTGAACCTCCTAGGAAGGACAGCAGGCTTCCAACCCTGACCTCAGCCTTGGATTGAGCCTTTATTAAATGAAGAGAAGGTAGAAGTGAAAAGCAGGGAGCTGCAGTGACGCTGGAGGGGTGGGATGAGAATCCTGAGCCAAAGTCAAGTGAGGTTTTACTTGGGAAATTGCCAGCCTTGTGCATAGCAAACAAGAGACTTATCCTTGAACATGCATGGCCTGGGGTGAGTGAGGCAAGAGGAGAGAATCAGCCTCATCCCTGTGCCAGGCTCCCCACGACAGCCTGGGTCACTCATCATGCTAAGAGAGAAGAGTCAGCCATTGGTTGTGACCCTAACATCAGCGGAGCAGTGGCACAGAAAGTCAGTAGGCATCAAAGAGGAGAGAGCACTATTTCATCAACTCCCTGCCTGGAGTTTGTTAGCCTAGTAACTCTCCCTTCTGAAGCTCCTTGGGTGACCTTTGCGTTGGGTAACCATTGTACGTGGTCGCTGTGGGCCACCACCCAGTTGTGTCCTTCCTGCTGGGAAGGCTGTGACTTGGAGAGGGAGAGGAGGAGGAGAGAGACAGAGACAGAGGAGGGAGAGAAACACACAGAGAGAGAATTAAGTATGTACTATGTGCGAAGTACTGAATGCAGACATACACAACAGACAGGAGCTCAAGAAGTTTCTGTTCTTATGGGGGAAGAGAGCACAGAGGAGGAGTTCCCAAGGCAGTGAAGTGAGAGTGGTTGAGGCCCCTCAGAGCTGGGTAGTCAGTCACCAACCAGAAGTCAGAGGTTCTCCAGCAAATGCCTACTGTGTGTAGGGCTGTGCTAAGTCTGACTTGGGGAAAACAACAAGTTTAGATTGGCTCTCAGTCTAGCAACTGGACAGGCTTCAAGGAGCATCTGCTGAGTTACGGAGGGGTTACAGACTGCATGGATGGAGGGGTGCCCAAACTGAAAGAATCAGCAGCTTCCTAGATCCCAGAATAGGGAGCCATAAAAGCTGCCATGTTCAGCTTCATTGTTTTACAGCTGAATGAATGGAAGCACTGAGAGATTAATTGACCTACCCTCAGCCACACAGCTGCTAAGTGTGTGAGGCTGGATTTGAACCCAGACCTCCCTGACTTCACTGTACAGTACAACACATGAGAGCATTGAAGAGTCACAACACACTGCTATGGAAGGTCTAAGAGGAAAGACTGGTGTTGATGGAGGACTAAGAAAGGCTTCTTGGAGTAAACAGCAGGTAAAGAGGAGAAGAGGGTGTTAGAGGGACCAGTGTGAACTCCCAAATAGGAAAGTGTAGATGGTGTCCAAGGATACAGTTTGCCTGGAGCGTAGAGTGAGCATGTGGCCCTGTAGTACTGGAGAAGCAGGGGGCACCAGTTTTGGAAGGGCTTGGAATGCTGACTAGAAGACCTTGAACCTTCTTCAGAAAGCAGTAGAAAGCCATGGGAACAGAGCGATGTGATAAGATTCATACGGATGGAAGATTAGTCTCAAAGCCGAATCAAAGCTGGATTGGAGGGGAAAGACTAGAGGCAGAGAGATTTCTTAGAAGGCTGTTGCCTTGGTCCAGATGCGTGGAAATATGAGGGCAGTTGGAATTGGGAGTCAAGCAGAGAATGCCAGAAACATTGTGCAGGAAGAACTGACAGGCCTTGATAGCTGAATGTCTGGGAAAGGTGAGAGAGAGAACATTGAGGATTCATGTGTGAGACAGCAAATAGCTGTATCTCAGGCAGAAATGGTGGCGTCATGAGGAGGAATGACTGTTTTTGGACATGTTAAGTCTGAGGTACCATTTAGATGGCCAGTCTACAGACAGGAATTTAAGTCTAGTGCCCAAAAGGTCTGGAGATAGAGCTTGAGAGGTCATTTGCATTGAGGTGATCATTGAAGCCAGGAGAGCACATGGAGAAGAGAGAAGAGGACCTAGGCTGGGGAGAACAGAAGGAGCCAGCCAAGGAAGTGGAGAAGACACTTTTGGAGAAGCAGAAGGATCTAACAGAGACACAGGATTCAGTTCTAAGGACATGCTTATTGAATGAATGAGGCCTTCAGAGGAGAGGAGGAAAGGGCATTTAGTAGCAGGAGGTGGTCAGCAGTGCACTTCTGCAGAGATCAAGGAAAATGGATCCTGAAAAGGTCTGGCCATTAGATCTGATGATGGGGAATTCATTGGTAACCTTTGAGAGAGGCAGGAGCTTCAGTGGAGCATTGGGGGTGAATACCAGGTGATAAATCTTTGGAGAGAGAGTGAGAGGGCAAGGAGGTGAAGGCATCCAATAGAGGCAACCTTCCCAAGGAATTTAGCAGTGAAGATGAGGACAGAGATGGGAGGGATGGCACAGAAAGGGAAGGCTCTTTGTCACCATAAAATGCCATGGATGTGTCAGTTTATCAGAGATTATTATTGTAAAAAGTCCAAGAGCAACAGCGGTGAGTTTAAGGGAAAGAATCTGCCGAATTATTGCAACATTTCCAATGAAGAAGAGAGAGATGAGGCAGGCCAGTCTGCTCAAGGAAACATTTCACACTGCTGCTGCTCTTCATGCCCATGGAATTAAGGAGAATGTTAGAACTCAAAGAGACTTCCAAAGGCATGTAGTCAGGCTTCCTCTTTGACAAATGAGAAAAATGAGGCCCAGATGAGGGAAGTGACTTTCCCGGGGTCTCCCAGTTGGATCAGCAACAGGGCTGAGACTAGAACTCAGGTCTCTTGCTGGGCGGTGGTCCATGTATGTAGCATTTTAAAATTGTCTAGATGTTTTCACATACGCTGTTTGATTTCACCCTTCTCTTGAGGTACGTAGGGCAGGTATCATCCCCATCTGACTAACGAGAAACAGAGGGTAAAGTCCAACACACAGAGTGGCACCCACCTGTCTGTGTTCTTAGTCCAAGTAGAGCAGAGAGGAGAGAACCCTCTAAGGAGCTCTCAGGTTTGCCCAAGAGCTGTTGAACTCCACTGTTCCCATTACTCAAAAGGAGCAGTGGAGGGGCAGAGCCCACCCTGGAAGCAGAATGCGCATAGAGTCACGGTGCCCGACATACTGTAGGCTGATGACCATGCTCATTGGTTCCTCAATGAATCATCTGATGCCATCCCCTAGACTGTGCTGAGAGTCTTGTTGGCATCTGGTCAAGATCTGTCTCCCTGTGAGAGCGTGGGCTTGCAGCGTCCTATCACTGTTCTTCCTCAGGTCTCAGCATCTCCTGTTGACTCATCCTCCAATCTGCAGACAAGTTGGCCATTTGGGAAAGGACAGTGGAGGCGTTAAAGTGGGGGTGGGGAGATCAGATTGTCTCTGTGACCTTTCCAATATGTGATTTGTGGTTTTAAAATCAACTTTCTTTGTTCTTCTGGCTTTTCCTGTTTTCAGCAATATCCCCTGGGGGAGAACATTTTCTCCTGCCTCTGAGACAGCTGGGCCTGCCTCCTTAGCCTTCCTGGCTCGCCCTAATTGCTACCATTAGCACCTCCCCAGGAGCACTCTTCTTTCCCCAGCTGCTCACAGTGGAAGGATCATGGGAGAAGAAGGGAAGAAAGATGACGCAGATTATAAGAGACTACAAACCTTTCCTCTGGTCAGAGTAAGTTCTAGTAGGGAATGGGAAGGGACCTTTCAGAAACAATCTCCAGGGATCTTCATCAGAGCTGAGAGTCTCTCCTCGGTACTGATGCTCAATTCAGGTGTGCTCTGAGGTTGTCTGTGACATGCTGGCAATGCTGGCATGCTGGCATGCTCTACAACACCTGGGCTGGGTAGAACAAGAAGAACCCTAGCTTGGGTTGGGTCCTGGCTTGGGCATCTGTGACCCTGTTTGTGCCTCAGCTCCCGCATCATGGCAGACGCATGCCCTGCTGATCTTGGGACACTTGTATCATCTCTGTATCCAGACTTTGGGGCCTCTCCCCGACTGTGCTCAGAGAAGCTGACAAACCAACCTTCTTGAGCTCAATGACAGATCAGCCCCTGTTAGGCATCCTGTGCTGAGCTTTGTCTGTCTGTCCTTCCCTCCTTCCCCAGCACTCAGACATGCCAGAAGAGATGAGAGTGGAGACCATGGAGTTATGTGTCACCGCCTGTGAGAAGTACTCCAACAACAATGAGGTACCTGTCACTTCAGGGCACACCTGTCAATGATGCTGTCTCCTGTAGGCGAGTGAGCGGAGGCAGGGCCCCCACAGCCTAGCTCAAGAACAGCCAGTTCCCGGGGGAAGGATGATATGGGAAAGGAGAAAGGCTCTTTCTGAGATGGCTTTCGGAGCCCAGGCTCTTCTGAAGGAAGTTCAAGCATCTCAACAATGCAGAGAATGGTGATTCTCCTGCATCCCTGGCCTGGGCCTGATGGCAACAGGAGCCAGAGGAGGCTGATGAAAAGACTCCTGGGGGCAGCCAGTGTCCCCTCACTGACATGAGGGAAGTCAGAGTGTTCAGGGAGCAGGACCACAGGTCCATGGGTGGGGGGTGCTTTGAAGGAAAAGCATCATCAATCTTGTCCCTGTACAGGCAGGGTTAATGTCACACCAACTTTGACCTTTCCTGCTGATGTCCCCTGGGAACATGGGATTGGGAAACATTGGTCCCTTCTCCATGTATGACAGACAGAGAGCCTGAGCAGCAGTCAGCAGAACTCCCCAGGTTGCACCCACAGGACTAGGACTGTCCCTTGCCTCCTTCCAAGAGCTTTGAAACAGCATCCCCATCGCAGGGGCTTCCATTCTAGAGTGGCACTTTCTGGGTTACAGCCCTTGGTGACATGAGCAGGGTCACTGCCACATAGGGCCCCCATTGGCCTGATGAGGAAATTGAAGCCGAGAAAGGTGAAGGGGGCTTGCTCCTAAGCCCCAGAGGACAGATTCCAGCCTAGGGCTCCTGACCCAGAGGTGGTGGGCCTTGGGGGCAAGGACACTGAACATGGAGTCAGACCAACTGAGACTGGTACCCGAACTTCTCCACTCTCTGGTTCTACAACTGTGGGTGAACTGTTCCACTTTTCTGAGACTTGATTTCCTCATCTGTAAAATGGGAGTAGGCATATTTGTCCTAGCGACCTCACGGGATGTTTTGAAGGAAGGTACTCAGTAAGTTATAAGCCAAGCTATAAAGGGGAGCTCTCCTGATTTTCTGGGGTGATCCCTTTGGCTCCCATCGCATCTTGCCCACTGAAGAAGCTGAGAACTGGCAAGTCACTTAACCCCAGTTGCCCTATCTTAACCCCTCCAAAAAATTTTGGGGGGTGGCTAGGTGGCATAGTGAATAGAGCACCAGCCTTGGAGTCAGGAGGACCTGAGTTCAAATGTGACCTGAGACACTTAACACAAAACTAGCTGTGTGACCTTGGGCAAGTCACTTAACCCCAATTGCCCTACCTTCCCCCCTCCAAAAAGCAAAAAAAAAAAAAAAGAAGAAGCTGAGAACTGTGCACCCCAGCCCTTCCTGTGACACATCCCCTGGCCTTGTCCTTTTGCAGAGTGCTGCCAAGATGATCAAAGAAACTATGGACAAGAAGTTTGGCTCCTCCTGGCATGTGGTGATTGGCGAAGGCTTTGGCTTTGAGATCACCCATGAGGTGAAGAATCTGCTCTACCTGTACTTTGGGGGCACTCTGGCCGTGTGCGTCTGGAAGTGCTCCTGACACAGGCCCCGCCCCCCCACGCCCGCCACGCCCCATGGGCTTTCACCCAGATGGTGTAGCCTCAGGCAGGCCCTGGCTTTGGAAGGGAAATGTGGGGTCTCCGTGTGTGTGTGTGTGTGTGTGTGTGTGTGTGTGTGTGTGTGTGTGTGTGTGTGTGTGTGTGTGTGTGTGTGTGTGTATGTTTTTGGGCATGCGCCCAGGCACCTGTGTGCACGTGCTTATATGTGTGTGTGTGTCCTTGTGTCTGCCGTCTCACTCCAAGAGTTGGGATTTGGGGGCAACAGGCTCTGGGGCAATTGGGGAGGGGAGGCTTTCCTCTTGGGAAGATCCCTCAGGTGGGAGCCCGAGCCAGTTGGGAAGGGGGGAGGGCCAGGGCTGCCCCTGCCTCCTCGGAGCTTCCCTTCCCACAGCCTTTCGAGAGGCCACCCTGCCTGCTGGGCACCGAGAGGGAGGGGTTCCTCCTTCCTCTTCCTCACTGGTCAGATTCAAGTGGCTAAAAGACCGAACCTCTCCAGGGGGATAGATAATTACTGCCCTTTCTTGTCTCTCCAAGAAGTGGGGGAATAGCAGGACCTCCACACTTGACCTCCTAGTTTACTCACCCACTGCATCTTAAACAGACTGACAGCGGAAACAGCTGCCCCGGGGGGGGGGGCCTCCCCCAACTCCTCGCCTCCCTCTGGGAGGCCACTTCCTCCTTCTTACACTCCGTAGCCCCTGGCAGGGGGTTGTGGAGGGGGCACCAGGTTTAGGGGTGTCAGCGGCTTGCTCGGCTCCCCACAGGGGCCCCGAGGCCACTAGCTACCTAGTCATCAGGGATCCTGTGTATTTGTACTACTTATTTCTCTGTCCTGGGTTTTCTATGTGATTTTTTGAGTGTGGGTTGGAGAGGGGATTTAGTAGAAAGAAGAACTAACTGTATTTTACACAACAGTTTTATTTATATGAATGTTTTTGGTTTTTATGATTAAAGTTACCAGAAACAAATTGTAGTCTCCATGCCCCTGAGTTTGGGTGAGGTGTGTGTTGTAGACGTTCCTGAGGGTGATGGGTCCGAGGGATGCTGAGGCATCTGTGGAGAGACCGGGCGTCCTTCCCACACCAGGAAAGCCGAGAAAGGGTGGACTGCAGTGGAGTGGCAAAGCCCAGCTGTGGTGGTCTTGGGCAACCGTGGCAGAAATGAGGGACGTCCCTGTGCCTCCTCCTCCCCTGCTCAGCCTGTCATCCAGATCCCAGCCCCTGCCAAGTCAGCTCTGCCACCTCATGTGTCACATCCAGCCAGTCACCACATCCTGTCGGTGCTGACTTCACCACCCCATCCGTCCCATTCCATCCAACAGCTACCACCATCCTCCAGGCCTTCATTCCCTCTCCCCGGATGATCAGAGTAGCCACCTAACTGGCCTCCCTGCCTAGACAGTCCCCTTCTGCAGTCCATCCTGTACTCACAGCTCCTGATGTCTCATTCCCCTGCCCAGTTCCTTTCAATGATGACCCATCACCTACCAGATCGAGTTCAGCCTCTTTCACTCAAAGGCAAAGGCCCTCCTTGCCAGGCTTTGTCCCAGCCCATCCCTCACCACGCCCTGCATTTCAGACAAACCAGTCCACGTGCCATCCTCACATCTCCCACCTCTTTGCCTTTGCCTACATCATCTCTTTGATTTAAAATGCTTTCTGCCAGCACTCCCAAAGTCAAAATCTCTCCATCTCTCAGGACCCTGCCCAGATCTCACGTGCTCCATGATCAGACATCCTGCCTGCCTGCTGTGAACTCAGCCCTTGGTGCTTTCAAGGAATGCTGTTTGTATAAGCTGGACTCTCTCTGAGGCCAGGCCATGTTTTATTGCTCTCTGCCCCCACCCCCACCCCCAAGCTCCCAGCATGGAGCGTTACACACATTAGGTACTTGGTTTGCGTTTGTGGAGTTGGGTTGGAGTAAAGTGGGAATAGAGGGCAGGTTCTCTGGATTTGAATCCCATCACTGATGCTCCCTGTGTAACCATAGGGAGCATGGCTTCTCTTCCCTGGGCATTGGTTTCCCCATCTGTAAAATGGGGGGACTGGACTAGACATTCCAACACCCCTTCCAGCTCCAGGAGGATGATCCCATGATTGCAAAAGTCCCTTCTGGGTGGGAACTTAGCAGCCCCAGTCCCTCTCCTGGGCCCCCTTTGCACTGGCATTCAACCTACCCTCTCAGTTTGGAGGTGAGCTCTGTAGGGCCCACCCTGTGGGGCTAGTCAGAATTCTGCCCAGGAGGCTGCCAGGCTGAAATCAGATTCGCCAAGAAATCTGCTTCCCTGGGTGCACCTGATCAGACAAGGATCAGGCTTCTGAAACGGAGGGGAGTAGAGCCAGCTGTGATTTATTTAATAAGAAGGAACCCAGAGCCAGGCCTGCAGAAAATTAAAAAGAAAATCCTGCTCCCCCCGCCTCCTAAAAGAGCCTGAGAGTAATCCCAGCCTCCATTTCTAGAGCTCCCTAGGGTTTGCAAAACACTTGGTCTGTTATCTCCCAATAGCCCTATGAAACGGGCCAAGTGACTTGTCCAGTGTCCCATGGCCAGGAAACTTCTGAGGTAGGAACTGCCAGGTCTGCCCAGTTCTGACTGCTTCACCACCCAGTGCAGTCAAGCTGATGGTTCCTCCTCCCCTTTGCTCTAAATAAATAATGAGCAGCCTCCTGTCCCCAGTGGTCAGTGTCCAGTGTGGTCTAGCTGGTGGGTAGAATTGGGTGTGGCAACTGCAGGTGATATTTGCCCAGGGAGTGTATTGGCCTCGGGGGTACTTGACGTCAGATTCTTTTTATCTGATGGTTATGATTAAGCAGCTGTGTCAACTCTGACCTGTCTTACCTGGTACCCTCTGGGGCGAGTGCCCATGATTTTGCTTTCTTAAATATGTTGATAATTTTCAAAATAACTGGTTTCCTTTGGAATACCACGTATTTTGTGCACTTAGCTTGGTTCTGAGAAGGGGTCCACTGGCATCAGCAAAAAGGGATCCAGGACCCAAAAATCCCTGCCCTTAATGACAGGCCCCCTTCCTACCAGGGGGAAATACAAGAAGTCTGAGGAACGTAGAGTGAAGGTACTCAGGGTATCAGGTCAGCACTTTAACTCAGCCCCGACTTAGAGTTTCCCCTCTGCAACTTTCTGTTAGAGCTTCCAATAAGTATTTCCATTGACAAACCCTGCCTCATTTGATAAAACAGAGGCCACCCCAGCTCCAGGCCTCTGCTCCCTAGATCTAGAGGCCATGGCCCTGAAGCTGCAGCTGAAAACTCTGTTGTCAGCAGGTGAGGAGAAAATGACCACTCTCCCATCAATCACAACTCTCACTGCTGTGCCCATGGGCCTGCAGGACCCGTGTAAAGCGGCTCTTTCCATCACTGGGTACAAAGAATGAGTCACCACTGATGGAGTCGGAGGGCTCAGCTGGGGCCATGAGTCATGGGCCTCAGCCCCAATGATCTCTCCCCTGCATGATGGCCTCCCTGGCCCAGGAGAGCAGAAAAAACTGCATTTCTAGCCTCATTAAGGATAAGGGTGATGAAGGGAATCACTGCTGAAAGGCTGCCATTTGGGGTGGGCCACCTTTGAAGCTCTTTGTCTCACATACTCATCATCCCAATTGCCTCATCTTTGAAGAGGAGAGCCTTGAAGGCCACCATAGAACCTGCTTTCTGTTCCCCACCATGGAAAGGATGGCTTTGTGCTCAGCTTCAGACTCTGGGATACAGTCCCCACAAAGCCAAAGGCCCTCATGAGGAAGGACCGGAGGAGGAAGCTTTGTTCTCTGAGAAAGGGAAACATGCTGAGGCTGTGAGTTCAAAGGTGCCTCGGGGTGCTATTGGGTCTCTGTGGTAATTGTTAAGAAGAGTGATAGCAGGACTATTAGACCCGGCTGACATTGATCGGAAAGATTCGGAAGGGTCAAGGGATCATAGAATCTCCAAGGTGAGAGGGGTCTCAATGCTCACCAGGGCTTGACCATGATCCAGAATCAGGAGCTGCCCTCTAAGGCGGGGCACCTCCTGAGGCAGCTTGTAACATTTTGGGATGGGAATGGGGCCGGTAAATGTATTGGTATAAGGGACTCCCAGGTGAGGAAATGTCCTCTACCAGGGCAGGTCGGCAGCTTCTCTACAACCTAATGCTGACATTAAGTGACTCCCCCGTGGTCACAAAGTCAGGATTCATCAGAAGTAGAACTTGAACTCAGGTCTTCCTGGGTTCACTGTAGACTTTATCCACTATGCAAAATGGCTTATTTTTAGGGAAAATTAAAAAAAAATCTTTTTTGCAATTCCAGGGTCAAGACAAATAAGACTTGTCCCCCTTCCATGTAATAGCCCTTCAGGCACCTGTGGCTGTCTTGTCTCCCAGGCATCTGTTCTCCAGGCTACACATTCCCAGTTTCTACAGCTGATGCCCACACAGCACAGCATCTAGCCCCTTCCTCATGTTGGCCAATCTGTTCTCCTCCTCCCAGAACTGAACTCAGCACTCCAGATGTGGTCTGGCTAGCACAGAGACAATGAGACCATCACTTCCCTGCTTCCAGGGATAGTGCCACTCCAAAAATGTCACCACCATGGGCCAGCAGATCATAGCACTGAGGAGCCCTCAACTCACAAACCACTAGGACTCCAAGGTTTTTTTTGGGGGGGGTGTTTTTTTACATGAACTTCTTGTCTGTGACTCTCTCATCCTTGGTACTCATCACATTTCTTTCTTTCTATGTTGGAAGTCACAGGAGATCTCTCTCCCATCCCCTTATCTAGCATCCGCCTCCATGTTCCCGTCCAATTCAATTCAAAACTGCTTTTGGAGCACCAAGGCTCCATCACTGATTATATAGAATCACAGATTCTCTGGGTTGGAAGGGACTTGAATGTCCTCCCCAAGCCTAGCTCAGACTTGAACCAGAGCCCCCACCAAGTGGACCTCCAGCCTCTCAATAACTCCTCCAGTGGGGGGAGCCCACTACATCCTGAGGCTGACCCTTCAACTCTGGGTCATCTTGAATAGTGAAGGCAGTCTTTCTTTAGTCAGTTTTCACTGAACCCTTGCCTATAGTTCTACAAGCTCAGGCCAAGCAGGGAGGCCTCATCCCTCTCCCCCCAGCCAGCCCTTGAGATAGCTCTCATTTGGGTCCATCTTAAGCTGTCTTCAGGTCACGAAGCCCCACTGGCAGCACCCTTAGCTGTACTGTTTCTACCTTCCAGGTAGAAACCTAGAAGTTTCCATGGTGCTTTGGCAGGGAATCTCAGTTAACCCCACAAAGTGATTAGAGAGGCCATGGTCCTGCTTGAGGGGGAAGGATGGCAGAATCTGGGACACTGGGAAGTGTCACCTAGAGACAGTTGCTAAGAAACTATTGCATCACAGGGAGAGCCAGAAAGTGGCCTTCACTTAGGCCTGTGCACAAGACAGAGGGGCCAGAAAAACTATGTCCTTCCATCACCAACACCAAGAAAGTGGGGGCTCCAGAGCTTCCCTGGGACAATGAGACAGGGGCAAAGGGAGTGGTTATTCTAGGGCCATTCCTGGAAGGAAAGGCAAGCTCTGTTAACCAGAAGTGTTGAGCCTGGGCTCTTTGTGATCTAGGTCAAACCTGAGTTCTTATTTCCTGACCAGACTTACCCATGCCAGAGGTTGTCCCTCAGGCCCGTGACCAAGGGAAGTCGATCCCTTTGAGCCCCTCCCAAGGAAAGAGCACTGGATTCGATTCTGGCTCTCCGACTTAATAACTGTGCGGTCCTGGCACAAACAAGGTGAATGGTCTCTTGGCGTTTTTGTTTAGTTGTTTCAGTCTTATCTGACTCTCCGAGACCAAATCTGGGGTTTTTCTTGGCAAAGAGACTAGAGCGGTTTGCCATTTCCTTCTCCGGCTCATTTTACAGATAAGGAAACTAAGGCAAACAGGGTGAAGTGACTTGCCCAGGATCACACAACTGGGAAGTATTTGAGGCCAGATTTCAACTCAGGTCTTCCTGACTCCTGGTTCAGTATTCTTTGTGCTTTGCTACCCAGCTGCCTTTCTTGGCAGGCTTTAATCTTTAAAAGGCAGGGATTGGAAGGGGCTGTTAGAAGCCATCTTGCCCAAAACCTTCCTTGAATCAAGAATCTCCTAGGACGCTCTTGACCACCATGTTTTTTTTGCCTTTCTTTGAATCCCCAACACCTGGAATTGTCCTAAATGCTTGTTGACTAAATACGAGAATTAATAGAGTCTACAAGAAGATAACATGTGATAGGAAACCCAATGAGGCATCACCTTTCACTGTGGGAACAGATCCAGTTGTCCGGAAGTCCTTACACTGAGCGAAGTTTGTGCCCTGTCCCTTTCACCCACTGATCCCAGCGGACAGCTCTGGAGCTGCACAGAGTGAGGCACCGGCCCTGTTCTCCTTGCTAGACCCTCAGGATGCTGAGGGCACCGAGCAAACACCTATATCTCTTTATGTGTCTCTGGCATTTTTAAGAATGACCCCAGAAACAGCTAATGGTTTTCGCTGTACATTTGGGGTTCCCCAGTCTTTTTGCAATGAAAAATCCCTTTTGACTTCCCCAAAGTTTATGCCTGGGAGGGGCAGAGGGAGACAACCCCGTGACAGGTGCCATCGGGAGTCGAGCGGGCTGCGTTCCTCTCCCCCGCGATGCCCTTTGAGGGGTGAGGGTGGGGGTGGAGGTGAGGGTGTGTGTGTGTGTGTGTGTGTGTGTGTGTGTGTGTGTGTGTGTGTGTGTGTGTGTGTGGCAGCCACGTGTCTCCCCACGTGCAAAGGAGTCTTGGCTTTGTCTAACAGGCACTGGTAAGTCATTGATAGCTTTTTTCGCTTTTATCAGGAGGATGTCAGGACAATTGGGGTTGTCCAAGGTCAACACAGCTAGTAAGTATTAAGTATCTTAGGTCACATTTGAACTCAGGTCCTCCTGACTCCGAGGCTGGTGCTCAATTCATTGCACCCCCTAGCCACCACATTGATAGCTTTTAAGCTGGGAAGTAACATGGTCACGACCTGTTATTTTGGTAGCTTTTTGGAATATGGTTTGGAAAAGAGAAAGATTAGAGTGAGGAGACTAGAGACGTTTACTATATAATCTTAAGTGTGACTATCAGAGGGATGTAATGAGTATCCCTCTGGTGCAGGCACTGTCCTAGGGACTGATGACCATATAGTCAATATAAGATGAGCAACATAGGACCCCTGCCCTTCAGGGTCTCCAAGTTTACTTGGAAACTGTATCAGACAATAAAATAAGAAAAAAAACAACTTGTTAAAATTTAGTGTACAATGCAACAGAGACAACAAATATTCCTTGAGCACCCAGTGAGCTGGG
>CM053581.1:405032446-405052633 GCA_028627135.1 Pseudochirops cupreus
TTGCCAGAACCACTGACTCTAAGGCTTCTAAACCCACTGACCCCAAGGCTACCAAACCTGACACTAAGGCCACCAAGTTTGATAGTGAGGTCACCAAGTCCAATCTCCAGGCAGTCAAGTCTGACTCTTAGGACAAAATGCCCAGTGATTCCAAAGCTGGGAAGCCTGCTGAGTCCAAATCCAAAGATGCTGGGGCTAGAGCTCTAGTCCCAAGCCTTCAAAAGAGATGTTTCAGGGTGGAAGGACTTGTGTAAATCCTAAAGCATTATTTTTTTCCCAGCCACAATATGATTATTCACTGTTTTGTACAAATAAAGGAAATGATGAGTCATAAGAAAAAAATATAGTGCAGGTGTGAGGTGATGAGGACTGAACCAGGGTAGGGGAAGCATCAGAGGAGGAAGTACAGTTTTTGAAAGATGCTGCAGAAGTGAAACTAAGGAGAGGTGCTGCTGCAAAGGTGAAATCTGCAAGAGATGTTGCAGAGGTGAAATTGATGAGAAGTCTTGCAAAGGTGAAATCTACAAGAGATGTTGCAGAGGTGAAATTGATGAGAAGTGTTGCAAAGGTGAAATCTGCAAGAGATGTTGCAGAGGTAAATTGGACAAACCTTGGCAACAAGTTGGATATGGTTGGGTGACAGAAGTTAGGAGTCCATGATGATGTCAAAGTTGGGATCCTGTAAGATGGTGGTGCCCTTTAAGGGAAGGTAGGAGGGAGAAGTTTGGGGGAAGATAATGAGCTCTGTTTTGGACATATTGAGTTGAAGATATCTACTGGAAATCCAATTTGTGATGTCAGGAAAGCAGCTAGAGATAAAAGACTGGAGGTCAGCAGAGGTTTTAGGCAGACTAGGTAGATTTGAGAATCATGAGCATAGAGAAGGTCAATTAATCCCTGGGAACTGATGAGATCACCAAGAGAAGTACGATGCAGGGAGAAAAGAAGCAGACCCAGGACTGAACCCAGGGTCTTCTCCTTCATAATCTTTTCTCTCCAGGTTTTCATGACTCCTCTCTCACCTTGTTCTCTTCCTACTTATTTGAGTGCTTCCTTCTCAGAAGGTATGCTGATCCAAATGTGTCTATGTTAGAGCAGGGAGGGAGGGCTGGAGATTGACAGGTAGGACGGAGATTTCAGCTTCCTAGAATGAAGGGCTGACTCTACCCCGATGAAAATATTCAGGGGAGGTAAATGCAGAGCCCTCAGCCTGAGTTAGAGAAGAAAAACCAACAATTATAGAGTGGGGGAGAGTGAGGCAGCCATGAGTCCTGTTAAAGGATCTGGGGCTTTTAGGGGCTGGCAGTGTCTGTGTGAATCACTAGTGAAACTTGATGGTTGGATTGGCCAATGACTTTCTAAGGGCATCGAGATGCCTGAGATGTTTAAAGGGGACAGTGGTAGGTCCTTCCCACTCTGTCCTGATCAGACCACAGCTAGAGGGTGGTGTTCAGGCCTGAGCATCACAATTTGGGAAATGGACAGATGGAGGTGCATCCAGAGCAGGGTGAGCAGAATAGTGAAAAGCCTAAGAACATGGTGTAAGGCCCTGGAGAAGAGAAGACTTAGGAACGTGGGAGCTGTCTTCAGGGGCACAGAAGATAGAGAGCTGGGCCTGGAAGCAGGAAGATCTGAGTTCAAATCCACCCTCAGATACTGTGTGACCCTGGGCAAGTCACTTCACATCTGTGCCCACATTTCCTCATCTGCAAAATGGTGCTAATTTGGCACTACCTCGTAGGGCTGTTGTGAGGATGAAATGAGATCTGTGTAGAGTGCTCAGCACAGTGCCCGACATGCTATTGTTGGAAAAGTTATGTGGAAGGGGGATTAGCCTGTTCTGCTTGACCCAGAAGCAGTGGGTGGAAGATGCCGCCTGCTGTCAGGACACATTTCCCAACAATTTGGGCCATCCCAGGCCTGGGCTTGGCTCCCTCTTGCTGCCCAGGGCCTCACTCAGCAGAAGGGAAGCTGCCCTTTGAACTGATGGTTTCCACCAGAATCCCACCTGCTCTCCCCCAATATTCTGAGGTGGCCTCGAGAACAACCTCCGTGTGACAGGTAGACAAAAAACCACCACAGATCCAAGAGAAAATTTATTTTTGTATAGGCATAAATTAGAATCTGTAGATTAAAAAATAAAACTAAAGAATTAAGTAGTAGCCTTTGTGATAGGGAAGAGCTAACCCCCCCCATCTGTAGGTTCCTATGGGGGGCTGCTCAGATGCCAGCTTCCTGGGGAGGGGACAGAAGCAGAGGAAGCAGTTAGGGTCAGCTCCCAACTGTCTGCTGCTGGCCCCTGAAACCTGCAGATGAATGGGCAGCCCTGCTGGCTTTGGGAACCAGTGGCCAGCCCTGTGGTGTGAAGCACTGCCTTCCCTCCTGATGGTTCAGAGGCAGAGAGGAAGGCAATGCCACTGTGGGCATCAGGGCTTGATGGCACAGCCCTTAAAGCTGGGGCTGGAGTGAATATCACCCTGGGCCCTAAGGGAAGTGGCCAGAAATGAGGCCCTTAGCTTTTCTATCTAATAACAAAGAACCAGGAAATAGATCTATGTATAAATATAAATATATATCTATATACATAATCCAGTCGGCCCGCAGGGCCCAAGAATCTGCCCTTCCCCTCCCATCCCAGCCTTCACTCCAAGGAGCTCCCCACCAACATTTACGATAAAGCTCTATCTACACCCACAGGGGGTGGGGGAGGTGGGCAGGGCCTGGCAGGGAGCTGGGTCACCTGACCCTCAAGAGGCTGGGAAATGAAAGAGAAATAGCTCAGCTGGTGGTCTCCTCCATATCAGAGAGGGCCTGGTGGGGCAAGACTGCTCTATGGCGGGGGGCTCCCACCTTCTGTCTCTCCCTGAAGTCACAGAGCCCACAGGGGATGAAGCATGGGGGAAGGAGGAGAAGGTGGGGAAGTGGCTTGCTGGTGGAGGGGAGGTAGCTGAAGGGGGAAGGGCTGAAGGGCCCCAGGAGGAGGGGCTAATTAGCAGGCTTCCCATGGACCCGGAAGCGGTAAATGCAGGTATACTCAGGATGACCCCAGTTGCTCAAGATCCGAAGTTCGACCACCTGGTATGGGGCTGTGTCATTGCCCTGTGGGAAGAGAATACTGGGGTCAGGAAGGTCTGAGATCCCTTGGTGGAGGCCCTGATCCCAGAGCCCTTCTGCCCCAGGCTTCCTTCAAAGAGCAAGGGCTGAATTAAGCCCCAGTGTTATCCCTCAGGTGCCCATCAGACTCACGGGGGCCTACTTGCTGCAGCCACTTGTAAAGCCACAGAATCCAGCCCTCGAGATCACCAGCCTGCCTGGGCAACTGCTGTGGGACCGGCCCTCCATACCTGAAAGTGGAAGGTCTGAATGGACTCCCCGGCATTATTGTAGGTGAAGTGCCCGAGGGCCACCCCCTCCGACTGTGAGTCTTCAGTTAGCCCCTGCAGACAGGAAAAGCAAAGGGAAGGGATGGATGGATGGACTGGAGGGGGTTGGAGGAAAGGTCTGGCTCTTAGGACGTTAATCCAGGGAGGTGAAGGAAGGGGATACACTAGGGAGAGGAAAGGGGAGGAAACAAAAGGCACCGTCATGTTTCCTGGCTCCGTCCTCTTACTTTTCAGCACCTCCCTCACTGAGTCAGCAGACAGATGCTTTCCCCCAAGCCCCGGCCTCCTCCATAGCCTCTTCCCCTAGGCTGCTGAGTGGCTTGGGACAAACGCTTCAGTGTCTTCATCTGTGTCCTCCCCTGAGTGCTTCTCCTTCTCCTTGGGCTCCATCTTCTCTCCCAAATCCTCCTTAGCTGTGCCCTGAAGGGGTGTCTTTGGGGAGTGGTGCTCACACCCACCCGGCTCCCCCATGGGACACCTGGCCAGGGAGGCACCTCGCTGTATCCTACTGCTGTCAGCTGTCCTGTCCTGGCTCCTCTCTAAGAGGAGGGAGAGGAGTGGAAGGGCTGGCGGTGCAGTAGGGAGACCAGCCTCAATATCCCATCTGTACAACGGGCACATCCTTCCATTCCTCACCTCCCAACGCTGCTGCTGAGAAAGGGCTGAAAGCTGGATTAGACAAGAGAGCTTCCAGGCTCAGACACTCACCAAGATAATGAAGTCCTTGGGGGCACTGGGAATGTTGCTGATGGGGGACAGGGCTTTGGGCACATGCTCTAAGGTAACAGCAGTGAGGTGGATGCGGGCAGACAATCGGACCACAGCAAAGCCCTGGGGACCCCGGAATGCCCAGCAGTTGCCGGGATAGACGTCTGGCTATGGGCAGAAGACAAATCAGGTGAAAGGTGGCAGCCGATGGAACAGACCCCCATCATGGGGCCCCCTCCTTGAGAGCCCAGCTCCAACAGGGGAGGGTGGGAGACGGCAGGCAGAGAGCCAGGCTGGGGGACCTTTGTTCAGCCCTACCTGGAGGATGGCTCTTGGGGACTGGGAATGGTACCACAAGGGAATGCCAAACAGACTGAGAACGGCCGTTTTGGTGTCATAGGTCTCTGAGCAGCGGGTACTGATGATGCTGGCCCCTGAAAGAGCAACAGGGAGATAAGGTGGGGGGGCAGCTGAGGACTGGCAGGACCCAGAGATGGCCTAGGGTGGCCCTGAAGGCAAGGGGGCGCTGCTGGGACATCAGCTCTCCTAACTGCCCCATCCCAGAAGGGGCATCCCGACGTCTCAGGTCCTGCTGTCCCGTAACAGGCATCAGTCACGTCCCAAGCCCTCCAGCTTTCCGCAGGCTACCCACCTGAGGACTCCAGAGCGTAATCCACCAGCCCAATGCGGTCCTCGCTGTAGCGCTTCAGGGCCTCATTCACAATCTGATGCACTTCCTAAAAGACAAGTATGGACTCGTGGGCCTGTCCAGCCCTTGTGAGGGAGGGGCACACCTGCTCCCTGCTCGGCCAGGGCTTCCCCCTTGCTCCTGGGAGGCTCCTCTCAGGGTAAACCTGTGACCCCCACCAGGTGGACAGGGTGTGGGGTAGGCCTCACCTCCTCTGTCACACCAGTCACTCCTTCCTTTCGAAGGCTCAGCTTCAGGCTGGCAGCAGCTTCGCTGGTGGTCCCCTCTGCCACCAGGGTGAGGATTCTGTGCTCTAGGTCCCGAAGCTGAGCCTGTACCTCCTCTAGGTGAAGGATCCCAGCCTGAGTACCCTTGTCTTGAAGAAGGACCTGACTGATCCATGCTGGGAACTGAGCCTCCACCTAGAGCCCACCAGAGGAGCTAGCTCAGCAAATGGCTGAGGGGCAGCAGAGATGAGCAAGGGAGAGGGCCTGGACAGGGCCCCAGGGGGCTAGAGAGACTGAGAGCTCTGGGCCTGCAGGGGCCTGCCTGGTGCCAGGGAAGGGATGGTTGTGAACCAAGTGACTAGCATTTCTCCTGCTTTTGGGTCTGTGAACAGGGTCTCCCTGGACACCTCTGGGAGCTGTTCTCCCACTCAACATAGGCTCAATCTATGGAAGCACCCAGTGAAAACCTTAGAGGCTTGCAGTTCCCTGCACAGATACCCAGGCTTGGATCAAGGGGCATGGGTGACCTCACTAGGGCACGGGAGAACTCACGTCACTGCGCAGGGCTGCCATCTTCTGTGGCCACAGGTCAACTTTTTCTGCCACTGCAGCCTGTCTCTGGCTCAAGGCCGCCAGCTCCTGCCTCAGGCCAGCGAGCTGGGCCTCCAGTGGACCCATCTCCTTGAACACTTTTTCCTGGAGGGCTTCTTGGGCCAAACTAGCCAGTGACAAAAGGAAAGGTCAAGGTCAACCACTGGATAGTCACAGAGGATGGAGTCAAGCAGAACCACTACCCAACGGAAAGAAAGAGCCAGAGACCTGGGAGCAAGTCTTTGCTGACATTTACTCCCTGTGTGACCCTGGGCAGGTCATTTCCCTCCTGGACCTCAGGACCCTTATCTGTTCTCTGAGGTCCTCACCAGCTGTGATGGATCCTATGGACATGCTGACCCAAGTATTCTGGCTCCACTGACCCCTAGAGAATCTCAGTTGTGGCTTCTCTGGTCTAGCTTTCTAGCCCTCCTTCCCTTCTCTTCTCTTTGCCAGTCAGTTTGGGGCCTTACCTCTGCCACTCAAACTTGAGCTGGAGCGCCCAGCTTTCCAGCTCCTATAAAGTAGAGGAGGACATAATGAGACTGATGAAAATATCCAAGCTACACTCTGGGCACTCGTGGTCTCCTCTGGGTGGGCCCTTTGTCTGCTGAGGAGGATCTGAGTCTCCAAACTGCAGAGCTCCAGAAATCTTGACCCTGGGTCCCGACTAGACCTTTCAGAGACTGGGCTCCTCTCCTATCGTCCCACCAAGAAGAGGCATCTGAGAAAGACCTGAGCTCAGCTGGGATTAGGCATGAACTTTCCCTAGAGTGGTGAGGTCACTTCTCAGTTCCCTGAAAAGAATTTCAAACTCAGCTCTTAAGTCACATTCTTCTCATTGACAGTCTTATCCCTCCTTAGTCTTCATGCATGTATGTGTCCGGCACGTGGGAGGGATTCCAGAGAGGAGCTGCAAGAAGAGGCCTAGGTTTGTTTCAGGTCAGTAAGCTCCATGCTCATCCTTAAGACAAGGGGGTCCAGGGTCCTCAGGCAGCTCTGTTAGCAAGTGGCTTTCTCTCAGCACAACCAAAGTCTCTGTCAACCTAAGATACTCCCAGACAAGTACAGAATCTGGCCAGAACCTCATAGGCAAGTGCCAGACCCTTGAGAAGAACATCCACCTTTCAAAGATGTTGATGTAGTCAAAAGCAACCTCCCCTAAGATGTCCACCCCCCTGTCTTTGCCTCCAGAAGCACTGGAGTTTCTGGATTACCTGGGATGCCTGAGTAATCTTCTTTACAACATTATCCAGATCTTGTCGATGTTCTGCCCTGAGGGTGGTGAGCGCTTCCTGGGGAGCACAGAAAAGGAGACAGGCATTCAGCAAGGCCCAGAGGATTGCCTCACTTCAAGACATCTGGGCCCGCGCTGGCCAGTCAGGACAGCTTTCTCCTCACCTGGATGCGGGCAGAGGTGTCCCTGCGGAAGTCCTCCTTCAGGGTGGCTTCCCGTCGGCTCACCAGGTCCTCCAGGAGAGTCAGAGTGTCCTCGTAGCTCAGGCCTTTCCCACCTCCACTCCCACTGACCCCTTGCCGTAGCTCCAAGCGCTCCAGTCTGGCGCCCTCCTTCTGCCAATGGGCAGAGTATTCGGAAGCCAGAGTTTCCAGCTGCCTTTCCAGAGTGTGAACCTTTGACAGGACATGCTGCTCAGCGTTGGAAACAAGAAGGAAAACATACAAAGATGAGAAGTCTCTTAGGAGTCAGAGATGCCAGCATTTATCAAGTGCCTGCTGTGTGCCAGGCACGGGGCTGGGGGCTGGGAACACAGGGACCAAGAAGGACCTTTCTTACCCACCAGGAACTTCCACCCCCAAGGAGGAGACAAGAACATTCCAAACCGCCAGGTATTAACTACTGTGTATTTTGCATTGATTCTGTTTGCATTTTTGGTCTCCCCCATTAGAACTGAAGTTCCCTGCAAACCGCAATTGTTTCATTCCTTGTACCCATATCCCCTAGGCCAGGACCTGGCACACAGTCAGTTACCTATACATCAATTACCTATAGATTGACAGGCTGATTGGAAGGAAGGGTACCAGCATGGGGCAAGTGGACAGGGAATACAGGATGACTTCTCAGCATGGGGACAGAAATTTTGGCAGGGTCATCACGTGTGGAAGGAGGACTAAGGCCCAGTGAGGCTCAGGTTGGAAAGACAGAGAAGGGCTGTTTTACCCTGGAGGCAAAGGGAAGCCCTGGGCATTGGCTGAGGAGGGGGACCCCTGGTCTGCTCTGTACTTCAGGAAAGTTCTCTTGGGAGCAGAGTCAAAAACAGACTGGAGGCAGGGAGGCCATTCAGGAGTCTGTTGCAGTGACCCAGGAGGGTTAGGAAGGTGGAAATGGCAGAGAAGCTTAAGGGAGCTCAGGGCAAAAGGCTGGGTCAGAGACATCCCCAAGAGGTGCAAAGGAGGCCAAGTATGCAGAAGGTCATCCCCACCCCCCACCCCCCAACACCTTCTTATTTATACAGCACAGGGGCAGGGCCAAGATAGCAGAGGGAAACCACCTAGAAAAGGTGCCAGAGCACATGTACTCGTGGCTCGAGTACGTGCATGTGCACACATAAAGAGCCATCCAATTCATAATTATTTTCACTAACAGATCACACGAGCTTTGCAGGGTGTGTCCGAATTACCTGCATCTCCTTCTGAGGTGAGAAGAGACACTGGGAAAGGTAGGTTATGTAAAAACAAAAGGCAGCAAGAAAAGTTTTGGAAACAAAACAGCAAATACACAAAAACGAGGGGCCACCAATGCTCTTTTCAGACGCCTGTGGATGAGGGTTCGACTTGTTTTGCTTGTCCCAGCTGGACACAAGGACAACCTCCTGACAAGGCGAGGAAGGGGCTGCCTCAGGAGGACTGTGCTGAGGGCTCTTCCTGCTGTCTACCCTTTCATGAGGTCACTCTGTGTTCTTTAGTGGCTACCCTCTTCTCTTGTGCCAGTGGCCCATCCTCAGACCCAGTATTGCTGTTGGCTGCCTCTTCTTTGCTTGGCAAAGAGCCTCCGGTCTCCAGCGGAGGCAGCCTCTGGGCTTCTCACCTTCTCACTGGAATGGAGTCCTTTGTGGCAGCAGTCAAACATGCTTAGGACAGGTTACACTGTCCACGCCTGAGTTAACACATTTGAACAGGAGGGGACGGAGCTGCTGGAACTGTACATGCCTTCCCTCCCCCCCCCCCCCCTTGTCTCCCTTTCTTCCAATTTGCTCTTGATTTTGACCTTTGTTGGGCGCAGTCACTGATCTGATCTTTGATGCTGAAGTGACCGATATACCCAGCATTTCTTGTTTGGTGAAGATGGTCCCTTGTGTTTTTTTGTGACATCTCCTGGTGCTGACCATGTATCCTGTGTCTGGGGACTCTCTTACTGACACACAGTGTTTGTGTCTTCTTCCCTTGCATGTCATTTTGTGGAGTTAGTACAATTCCAATCAACAAACACTGCTACGTTCCTACTAAGTGTAAGAGGCTGTGGCAGGTTGGGGTCACAAGGACAAAACAATCCTCATAGACTTTCTTTACCCTCTGTAACATGGTGGCCTGGTTGCTTACAATCATTGTGAGTATAACTTTGGGGCTTTCTTGTTGCCTTTAAAAAGGGAGATGAGATCAAATTCTCTTTGCCTTCTCCAAGGAGAACCCGGGAGTGATGGTTCCACAGATTTTTTCCTCTCAGTCAGTTGAAAAAGAAAATCCTTGCAGCAAACATGAGAAGTCAGGCAAAGAAAATTCTGACACTGTCTCCGTCCAAAATTGTGGGCCTTGTTCTGCATCTGCCATTCAGCACCTGGTTGTGGCTGCTCTCCAGAGGCAGGTCCTTTATCCCACCCCTCTCTGTGGCTCCTCAGATCACACAGGAAGAATGCCAATCGCTCATATCACACTCATAGATAGTTTGAGGATGGAGGGAGACCTAGCACCCTCTGTCTCTCCCCATAATCCCTTGACCCTGTCCACAAAGCAAAAGGTGGCTGCAGAGGGCGAAGGTTGTTTGGTATTTTTATCTGCTTTTGAGGTCATCACACTCCAAAAATCCAATCACCTGGGGACCAAGCTTCTGGTGGGTAGCCAACATGATCTGCACATGGCCTTTGAGTCTTCCCAGCTTGGTGAAGTCTCACAGTCTGGGCTCTGCTGCCCATTTCTGGAGACCCCCTGGGTTCTCAGGGTCACCCCACTGCATGACAAGGTGCTAGGGAAGACCTTTGCGGGGAGGCAATGATGATTTCAATTTAAGGGGTCAGAAATGATAAGGCTGAGTCTTAGAGGCTGACATTGAACTGCCGAAGGTCCCAAAGCCAGCAAGTGGCAGAGCTCAAATCTGGGTCCTGCTTTTCTGACCCCGGTTCCCTAAGCTCTGCACTTCTAAGGTGAGCATCTCTTTAGCTTGGTTTGGCTGCCCATGAGCAGTCCTGCTGCAAAACCTGATAAGGTCCAAGAGGGAAATCCACACATAGACAGAGGTGACTAAATGAAGGCTTCATGATAGCCTGCATTTGTATTTTCGGCAGAGATAACGGAGAAGGGACCGTCACTGCTGAGATGAATGATGTGTCTTCTGGAAGGCACACACTTGGTACCCAAACATCAAAGACAAAGAACTGGAAACTAAGGGACTGCCCTCCAACTGGGCAAAAGCTGAACAATTATGGTGTAGGGATTGAATAGAATCCTACCGTGCTCCAAGAAACGATGAAAGAGGTAGTATTTAGAGGAATCTGGAAAGACTTGTATGAACTGACGCAGAGAAGAGTGAGCAGAACCACAAAGACAATTCTGAAAAACTCTGGAACTCTGATCAATGCAATGACCAGCTATTGTTCTGGAAAACGATCCAACTTCTGACAGAGATGGGAAGACTCAAGAGGCAGGAGACATACAAATTTTAGACATGGCCAAGGAGGGACTGTTTTGCTTAGCTCTGGATGTTTGTTACAAGCGGTTTGTTTTTCATTTTTCTGAATGGGTAGGAGGAGGGAGGGAAAGAAAATAAATTTCTGTTCATTAAAAAATAAAAACCAAAGCAGCTTTCTATGGCTAATCCTGCTTCTCCCTCCTCTGATGCCTCATGGTGCTGCAGAGGATACCGTCCAGCAGATCCTGCCAGGCCAGGGCAGCCTTCAAGGTCTGTGTGGCCACCCTACAAGAAACAGCATGGCCAACACCCTCTGCTTCTTTCGCCCCTATTTGTACTGTTATATCTTGTCTGTATGTAGCTGTCTCCTCATCACACTGTGAGCACCCTGTGGGCAGCCCGTGAGGTTGTCTGGTTGGGTTTACCTTTCTTGGACTCCCCAGCGTTTCTCACAGTACCTGACACATAGCAAGCCATGCCTGATAAAGGCTGTCTGATTGAGTAATACTGGGCTTGACAGCAATGATCTTGATTGTGGGTGGACTGTCTGCCTCTCCTGGTGAAGTGTTCCTGGCATTCACCTGGGCACTCACCCGGAAATATGGGGGGGATTCTCCTGATTCCCACACCTCCTCTCTCCTGTTGCTGCCCTTTGCTGCCCACCAGGAGAGCACAGCAGGATGGAAGGTCTGTAGTCCGTAGGGGTAGAAATACCAAGCACCTAGTACATGGGAGGAAAGACTAATAAGGCTGAAGCACCAGAAGGGCAAGAAGTCCAGGGTGAGGACCTCCATCTGGACTGAGTCTGGCAGTGTCATGTCCAAGGAAGGTGGATGCACTATGGGCCCCGTAATCTGGAAGGCCATAAAGCTAGAGCCCCTTCCACCCCAAGAGCCTTCAGAAAAGGATTCCCTCTCTCATGATCCTCTCAGGAGTCATTACACACTTTTGGATTATGGCAAAAATGAGGGATAAGAATAAACTGGTGAGAGGACGTGGAGACTGAACCCAGAAGTCCTTCCTCTTGGTCCCAAGCCTGGTCCACACATAGCCCTGTCCCTTCTGAAGGAGGATGGCATGCTCTCAAGAGATGCCACCTGGTGACCCCAGGTTTGTGTTGTCACCATTCCTGAGCTGGGCTTTATTTCACAGAACAGGCTGAGTGATGTCCTGGCTCCTGACCAAGAGTCTAGCCTTTCTGGGACCATCCAGGGAGAACCACCCTGTGTTCTCCCCAAGGAGAAGGGGCAAAGGCCTTTAGAGCTGACATTGGCTGTGTCCTGCCCAGATAACCTACTTGTTCCTGACTCAGCTCCTCTACCAATTCCCCCACCCTCAAATACCTTGTCAATGACCACTAAGGGGGCAGATAAAACATGTCCATGAAGCTGGACAGCCACCCTGGCCATGCAGCCTGAGTCTGGGAGGCCTGCATACAGCAGATACACATGAAAGGCTTGTTGGATTGGGTCGAGGGGAGGAGAGACAGGACATCTCTCACACTTTAGGCCCGAGAACGTGCCCACATGAGGACTGGGTCCTTTTCTCCTGTCTCCCTTCAAAGCTTGCTCTTCCAAACTTTCCTTCAGCAGCCCTGCCTCCAAGCCTTTGTCCATTCCCCCACCAGGCTGCTCTGGGGGTTCAGCAAGCCTCACCATAAGCCAGGGAAGCCAGAAGCAACAGCGTCACAAGATACAGGAGCAATTTCTTCAGAGTCGTAAAGCTCCTGGATGAAGGAGAACAAGTCAGTGTCTGTTCTTCCCTACCAGAGTCCCCTGTGAGACCCTCCCTGAATGGCCAATGAAACAAGCCGAAGGGTGTGCCCCTGCCCTGAGGTAGTCGAGATGGGAGCCCTGGGGTCTGATGGACAGCCATTTACAGAGGAAAAGAGGAAGGAGAAAACTTGGCCTTTGTGAAATTCATTAATGTTATTATGAAAGGTGACAGGACCCCCTTTAACAGGTCAGGTAGAAGGTGTCTCTCTATCAGGGCTATATCGGAATGTGTTAACACACTAGTACCTTAGGCAGCCTTCGTTTTGCCAAGTCCTTACAATGCTGGTAAAATTGAACTTGGAAGGAGGAAGCCCTACTAAGGCTGGCTGGTCACCCTTGGCCTAGCCTGTGGCCCCAAGAATCCAAACAGGACTGGGGAAACCTGCAGTCTCAAGGCTACATGTGACCCTCTAGGTCCTCAAGTGAGGCCCTTTGACTGAATCCAGACTTGACAGAACAAATCCCCTTAATAAAAGGATCTGTTCTGTAAAACTTGGACTCAGTCAAAAGGCCTCCCCCCAAGGACCTAGAAGGCCAATGTGGCCTTGAGGCTGCAGGTTCCCCAGCCCTGCTCTTAGACCTTCCCGGATACAGCCCTGGAGGCAGCCTGGAAACCATGGCATGCTCCTCCACAGAGAAACTGCGAGAATGGCCTGGCTACCTGGAGGATTATGAAGAGAATTCTTGATTCTAACCCCAAAGAAGGGATTGTTCCTGGAAACTCAGGATCCTCAGACTAGCAAAGATGAACCCACCAGACTCAGTTGAGGTCAGAGGCAGGAACTACTGAGGGGAGAGGTCCTCAAAGGCGCTCAGGAAGACAGTAGCATCTGTGCTCACGACCAACCCACTTCTCTGAAGATCCAAGAGTAATGGGGGCTGGTGTGTGTTGATAAAGGTTTAACAACCAGCTCTGGAAGAGGGGAAGGCACACACAACCCACTTCTCCCATCAATGGGAGTCTAGACACTCAATCGAGCCCTGACTGGTAACTGACTCTGATGAACAGGTGCAAGCTGGTTCTAGCACACTCCTGAGCCTGACCTGACCCTCTGTCCTAACATTCATTGCCTAAGTCTGAAAAAGCTGAAAATCAACAGGGCAAAGCCATAGGGAATCTGAACTCAAGGACTGTGGAGCCCTTTGGAGCACGGGCTCTTTGATTCTGTCAGACCCCAGGGAGGCCTCACTGACCTGGTTAAAACAAAGACATCCAGCAGGGAGGCGGCTGTGGTCAGGCGGTACCAGGTGGTGCCGAGCCACCAGTAGAACAGGCGAAAGAGCCAACCTGTAAAAGTCACAGCAGAGGGTTTCAAAGGCTTTGCCCTCTAAGCCCGTCCTGTCCCAGAGCGAGCCCCGTCGCAGCCTGCCAACTCTGCAGCTGCTTCATGCTCTTCTGGTCTGAGATCCTCCCAAGGTTCTCTTGCTGTGCCTGGGGATCCTTCCATAACAAGCCTGTCTCCACACATTGTCCTAGAGTTAGTCCACCTGGGCCCATCATGCCCCAGCATAGGAATGAGGAAGCTCTTAGAGGCACACAGCAGGGACTACCCTGGGCACTGTGCCCACCCACTCGAAGAACCCACCTGGAAAAGTGATGGCCATCCACAAGAAAGTGCCAACTTGGGAGGCAGCATTCCTTAATGTGGATGCCAAGCCAACCTGGTCCATAAATGCGTGCCCTGCAGGGAAGGGAAGAAATGAGGATCCACTAAGAAGGAAAGACAAGTGGGCCTTGGGCATCCCCCATTACCATGCTGAGGCTTGGGCCCTCCCACCCTCCACCTGGAGCCACACTGCAGAATTCTTGTCTTCCTCTTATCTGAGAGATATATGCCCCCCCACCCTGTGATGGGGCACCCTTCAAAGTGAGTGGGGCAGCGCCTGGGGGGTAGGGCTCCAGGGGGAGGAAGTGATGACCACCTGCATAGTCATCTTCAGAGGAGTATCCTGAGGAGGATCCATAGGTCACTTTGCCTTGGCTCAGTCTACTGATCTTGCTGCTCTCAGCATCCCCTGTGCCTCTCCTCCTCCTCACCAGCAGGTCCCCACCTGTGCACAGTGCATGGGACGTGCCTAATGAGCAGGGAGCTTCAGGCTTGCAGCAGCTGCCAAAGGTTGGGATGCCTGGCAGAAGTTTTCAGAACTGAGACATCTCACTCCTTTGGTGGGCTGAGGCCAGAAGTCCATCCCACTTGGTGTAGGGCAGGAAAGGAATTTTGCCCAAGAGCAAAATCTGGCCTACTTCCTATTTCTGCAGCAGCTAAGAAAGGTTTTTATGTTTTTTAATATGATGAAACTTTATTTAAACACATAAAGGCTATTTTTAGCTCATTGGCTGTACAAAACCAGGTGACCTTCTGCTTAGAAGGCATGGTTATTCTCTCAGGGATCTACAAAAGGGCCACATATGGGGCTGAGGGGCTTGAAAAGAATGGGAGGATCTCAAATCTGAGAGGGTCAAGGGAAATGAGCCAACCCAACCGTATCCAATCTTATCTTACAAAAGAGGAAACAGAGAGACCCAGGGAGGAGAAGGCCAACCCAGGACTGAGACAAGACTAAAAGCCAGCCTCCTAAGAAAGCTTTAGAAGATAGGCAAGAGCTTCTCTCCACCCCAGCCCAAGCCCTTGGGTGTGTAAAGCTCAGGACCTAGCTCACCACGCTCGCTCCAGAAGGCATCACTGTCCAGCTCATCGTTCAGGACGGAGCTTCTGGCTACTGAGCTGGCCCGGGGACCCCTGCCATAGGACTCGCTGACAAATGATTCACTGTAGTAGGTGGTATGAGGATTGGAAGTAGGGCCCAGGTGAGGGGCTGGTGAGAGGCGTTTCACACTGCTGGACTTCCTCTTCAGAGTCCTGTGGGGCACCAAGCATGAAGAGCAAAGGTAAGAGGGTGAAAGAGAGGAAGGTTGAGAAAGACATGGAAAGGGAAAGGCCAGGAGGAGAAGCAAACTTTCACAGAGCCTTCCAGGACAAAAAGAAATGATACCCAAAGCCCTCTTTTCCTGTTCTTATTCCTTAAACAGATGAATAAATTTTAATATTGGAGGCAGGACTGAACAAAGCCACAGCTCCCATGGGCCAAGGAGGGACTCTTTCCAAATTTAACCACCACGATGAGGTATGAGAAGGAGCTAGGAGCCACCAAAATCTGTCTCCTTGCCCATAGGCCCCTCACACCTGTGGCTTCCTGTGCTCACCCTAGGAACCATGGACATTGGGGTTAGGGAGAAGAGATCCTTGGCAGAGGGTGGTTGTTCCCTGCCCAGCTTCAGACCTCAGGGTTTCCGGCCCTCTCTATGTTCAAAGTTGCCCCTCCCTAGTTCCTGTTCTCAGAGAGTGAAGACAACAGCAGCCCAGGTTGTGGCAGAAGAGGAAGAGATGGTGCTGGGGACAGGAAATTCTCACATTTGTGGGGAAAGAAGGCAGTAGAGTGATGGAGGCAGGAAAGAAATGTGCCCCTGGCTGCCCTGGGCAGCTGTGATCTAGAAGGTGGCTTAGGCACGGCTTACCTGAGGGGACTCTCCTTGAAGGTGGGGTGCTGGCCAGCCACCAGGGAATTCCCTCCACTGCTGCTGCTACTGCCGCTGCCCTCATCATCGTCACCCTGGTAATGATGGCGCAGGCGCTGACTACGGCGAGACATTATCAATGTCTTTCACTCTAGAAATTCCCGAAACAAGGAAAAAGAAATGAGAGGCAATGCTTACTGACTGACTTGGTGCCATCTTCTGGGACCCCCCGAGAAGAGACTGATGGGGGGGGGACCCTAAGGGGAGGGATGAAACATCCCAGAGTGATTCCTCCCAAAGGGAAGCTGGGCTGAGACAGAGAGGCTCTCCTAAAGTGTTTCTTTTTTTGGAGGGGGGAAGGCAGGGCAATTGGGGTCAAGTTAAGTTAAGCCCAAGGTCACACAGCTAGTAAGTATGTTAAGAGTCTGAAGGCATATTTGAACTCAGGTCCTCCTGACTCCAGGGCTGGTGCTCTACTCACTGCACCACTTAGCTGCCCCTCCTAAAGTGTTTCTGAAGCATCTCCAAGGCACATTGCGGGTGGCTGCCCATGAGGGCCAAGCCCACCAGTTTTATGCCTGAGCTCAGCCGTGGCTCCACCAAGCCATGATGTCCTCTCTCCAAAGGATCCTGCAGGTGGCTTCCCTGGTGAAGGGCCGTCCCTGTTCTCTTTCCCACCTCCATTCTGGATCTCCTTCTTAGCATGTCTTTACTGAATCTGGGGTTTTGACACTGGGCTTGTGATTGTTCTCAGGTGGCTTCACCAACACACCATTTCCTTCTCCCAATAGATTGTACTTTGAAGGAAAGGACCACTTTGTCTTCCAAAGAACCATCTTTGGTTCCCCCCATCCCCCAACAGCACTGCGTTCTGTGATCTGTTCTGGAGGGCAGATGGGGGTCACATGCAAGAACCAGTCCAAATGAACCAGCTGATACAAACACCGGCCCTCATAGCACGTGCCTCTTGAGTGATAGCCCTCGATGGAGAGTGTTTTCATCTGATCATCACACCAATGAAGGATTATGGAACTCATTTTACAGAGGAGTAAATGGACAAGTGGTCAGCTCCTAAGGGGCCCCCACAGCCCCCTCCCCTTCAAGGCAGGCCCTGGCCTTCCCATCCTCCTGCTCACTCAGCTCCAACCTCTATGCCTCCTCAGGGATTTCTAAATTGCCAAGGACTGCACAAGTTTCAAGTATAGAGGACTGATACAAAAGGGAGGCTGTCCAAGCCTTAGGAGAAACTGGTGTAATGGAGATGAATTAGCCCAGGGTTCAACCCTTAAGTCAGATTACAGAGGAGACCAGGTTGTAGGGGCTCTCAGCTTGGTTCCCCAGTCTGTGCACACTACAAAACCATCTCTAATAAGCCAACCTCGATTTTGGAGGGTCTGTGACCTCTGCCATAACCTGTATTCTGGGTGCTACTGTTTTTATTTAAAAGACACTTGGCTTGGGTCGTGGAATACAGACCCCAGTGTATGCCTCCTCCAGTTGTGAAACGGGGAAGGTCTGGTTTGTCTAGCAGGAAAAGTTCCTACTAGACTTGTCCCCAAAAGCAAGAAGCCACCTGTCTTCTTCGCCAAGGAACCCCAATTGGTCGACCTGCTGGCTTCTCTGAAGGCGGGCTGCCCCCTTAGCAGGAAGGACAGCAAGAGGCAAATCGGCAGTGGCCAAGGCAGACAGCCGCCTGGTGCCCCTTTCTAGATTCTACCCCCATCTGGTGATCAAGTCTATCCCACTGCAGTCTTTGAATGCCCATCTACTTGGGCATCAGCTCTCACCCTCCCTCCCCCATGCTGGGGTGGAGTCCTTCCCTGAGGCCTCAGACAAAGCTGTACAGCCAGAAGTCAGGCTGCTGTGGATAGGAACCTAATCACATCACAGGGGGGCCTGAAAAGGCTGTATGGGCACCCCCAAATCACCAAGAAAAGCCCCAGCCTGCCAGGCAGTCTTACTGTCAGAATTCCAGTGTCATCAAGACAGACAGACTAAGCTCTGGGCTGCTCCGAATTCCACAGTAAAAGGGAAAGGCCAAGCCAGCCCTCTGCCATCATAAACTAATCCCTTCCCTGCCCTCCTCCCCCTCAAAGTCCCCATGTTCTGAGCAGCACAAAGTACGCTTCTCCAGATGATCTGAAGGCCCAGAGAAGGCAGGACTGTCTCTGCTGCCTCCTGGGCCGACCCACAATCACTATTAGAATCGACAGGGCCCTTGGAGAGCACAGTCACACTGCTGCCCCCCAAGGAGGGGGTGCTCATCAAAGAGAACCCTCTGTTTTCATTTGAGAAGAAAAAAAACCAACTTACAAAGCACTGTCTCATCTGCCATCACAGGGTAAATCAGCGGCAGGGCTAGAATCTGGGGCGCCTGCCCCCCACATCCCTCTCTACCTTCTCCTGGCCTGCCCCCTCCCCACTCCATCCTGCTCCACCCACTCAGTGCAAATGAGAGCTGACCTCGCCTCTAATCTCGAGTACTCCATGGTCCCCTGGGGAGGGTCCGGCCAGGACAACGCCATCCCCCTCCCTCCTTTTCTCTCTTCCTGAACCACTCCTGCCAGGTGATCTTTATCTAAAGGCCACCTACTGCCCTGCCCCTTGTCACTGACCCACAGGGACAGATGCCTGTTGGCTCAGGCAAGGAGCACCCTGGACCTGCCCCCAGCTGTCAACAGAGCTTGCAGGGGCAAGGATGGACAGAACCTTCCAGGCTGCCCAGAAAAGGCCAGGGGCCTGGCCCGGCTCCAGGCACCAACACTGACACTTTCCAGGGCTCCAGCCCGGAGCAGCCTGGCTTTCCCTCTGCTGCCCAGGGATGGGCCACTACCCAAAGTAAGGGGGGTGCCTGCACCTGCCCCGAGGGCCAGTTTGGCTCAGTTGTGGGGAGGAAGTGGTCCCTGGCCAGAGACAATGTCCTTTTGGGAGTAAGGGGCCATGGTGCCCTCCCAGAAAAGCAGGGAGGAGGGTGGGAAACAGCTGGGCCTTCCTCCTGGGCTGGGGCTGCCTCGCATTAGAGGATGAACTCCAGGGCAGTCAGGCTCTGGCCACAACTGGGCATGGAGTGGGTGGTGAGCCCTAGGGAGGCCGGCCAAGAGGGGCATGCGGGGCCACGGCCCTGGGCATGGTGCTGCTGCTGGTCTTCCTGTCCCCAAACACACCACACACCCATGGGAAAATCAAAACGACTTTGGCTCAGAGGGAGGTGGAGAGGCGGGCCAGGCCTGGGCAACTCCATTTTGGGGCTGTTTGTGAGAGAGGGAGATGAAGCAGGGGGGCAAGGGGACCTGGCACCAACGGATTCAGCTCAGTCATGGCCACCCCTAGATGCGGGGGACTTTGGGGGGAGAGAGTGGGATGGACCAGTGGCAGCTGTGCCAGGGGGCACACAAGGGGAGGGGCAGCCGCTGTGCCCAAGCTGGGGAGCTACTCTTTGGGGGGGCAATTGTGCCCACTGGGCCTATGTTGGGGCTACTTTTTGGTGGGCAGCTGTACCCGCTGTGTCCAGGTTTGGGGGGCAGCTGTGCCCTGGCACAGGGGGCACAGAAAGGGAGGGGCAGCCGCTGTGCCCAAGTTTGGGGGGGAAGCTGTGCCCTGGCACAGGGAGAGCCCACAAGGGGAGGGGCAGCCTCGGTGCCCAGGTTTGGGGGGAAGCTGTGCCCTGGCACAGGGGGCACCCACAAGGGGAGGGGCAGCCTCGGTGCCCAGGTTTGGCGGGAGGCAGCTGTGCCCGGCACAGAGGCAGCCACCTCGCCCGCGACCCGGACCCTCCCCACCTCCCTACCGCCCGGGCCCGCCCCGGTACCTGCGGAGACGGCTCCGTCCCTCCCCCGCCCGCGGCGTCCGCGTCCGCGTCCCTGTGCAGCTACCGGGGAAACGCGGGGGAACGCGGGGGGATGCGAGGCGCGCGCACGAGGGGGCACGAGGACAAAGCGGGCGCGAGCTGGGGCAAAGGGCGCGCGCGGGGAGCGAAACCGCGCAGCTCCGGGGACGCAGCCATTCTGCCGGGTCCGCCTCTGGTAGCGCCTACAGAGGAGGGGAGGGCTCCGCCCCTGGGCCCGCCCACGCCCCCCGCGCGCCCATTGGGCGGGTTGAACAAAAAGAGGAGCGGGTGGCCCCGCCCCCCAAACGGCTTCTCGGCGCGGGAGGGAGAGGGGCCTCCCCCTCATCCGGGCCCGCCCCTGAGGCCCCGCCCTTCTCTTGTCCACCTTCTCCCTCTCGGTTCGGCCCCTCTCCTCCCCTCTTCCTTCCCCCTTTTCTCTCCCTTCCCCTCCTTTTGTAGTTCGCCGCTCGCTCCTCCAGGCCCAGCCTTTGTCTGGCGTACCTCCTCCTGTCCGGCCCTCCCGCTGGACGTTCCCCCTTTCCCACCTCCCTTTCCCTCCCCCTCACCTTCTCTCCCCGCTCCCCTTCCCCTTCTCTCCCTCCTTTTCCTTC
>CM053581.1:405053133-405071234 GCA_028627135.1 Pseudochirops cupreus
GTCCCACCATGGAGGCCAAATCCCGCCCTCCTGCTCAGCACCTCCTTTCCTCTCCCCAGCCCCACCAGCAGATGCCTCCCCTCCTACACGACTCCACCCCCCACGCCCCCCGCCCTTTCCTGGCTCCCCTAGGGTCTTGTTCTCCTCTAAGCTTAACTCACTTCTTCACGGCTTACAAAGCAACTTCATAAAAATGGGGAGGGAGAGCCTGGTAGCACAAACATCATCACTCCCATTTGGCAGATGAGGAACTGAGGCTAAGAGGGTGACGGATCGTGGCCAGGCTCCCCCAGCTATTAGGAGGTAGGGCTGGCTGCGCTCTCCCCTTCCCCTCCCAGGATTCTTCCTTCCCCAGCTGCGGCCATGCTGCTTCCTGTCTCCTTCCCTTCTTTGTCGTCCCTACCTCCCATCACCACCTCAAAGCCTTCTATGGTTCTCCAGCCCCTACTGATCCCTGGGCCCTCTGTCATGGAGTCAGCCCCCTCCACGATCATCTGTCCTCATTCCCTGATGTTCCAGGCAAATTAGGCCAATCCTCCTCCTTCAGAAGAACCTTTGCTTTCCCATCCTTGCCTTGGTGAGATGGAGAACCATCGGGCCTTGCCTGCTGCATGACAATGGCACCCTCCAGACCCCGGCTCAGCCTGTAAAGTGCTCTACAGACCTTCACCAGCCATGTAAACGTGTCATTGCTCTAAACATCCCATTAGCCAGGAAGGGGTGGCTTCCAGAGAGCGGAAAGTCCTGCTGGCCACCTTCCTAAGGAGTGGGGGAGCCACACCGCACTGCCCTGGTGTCCAGCTGCACTCAATTTCCATTCTCCCTGGGCATATCCTTCACTTGCCACCCTACACCACTGGCCACTGCCCAGACCACCTGGGCTCCCTAAGTTGCACATATAACCAAAGTTTATCCAATACCCCTGAAGTGGCTACAAGGAAGGAGAGCAGGCTGCTGGGCACCTCAGGGTTCCAAGGAGACAGACCCTGAGCAAGGAGCCCAAAGGCAACTCAGAAATCTGTCCAAAGCTAGCCAGGGGGTCCTAAGACAGAGAAGAGGACTGGACACAAGCCAACACTGACTCAGAGACAACCCATCTAAGCAGAAATAACATGAAAAGCTTGGGGAACATCCCAAACCTGACCCAGAGGCACCCGAGGAGGCTTCAACTCCATAGCTTAAGGATCTCTCTCACTCCTTCCCTCCCTGCCCTCTCTCCCCATTTCTTCTCCTTTTCCTTCCTCCTCTTCCTCTCCTCTCTCCCCTCTTTCTCCCCCTCCTCCTTTCTCTCTCTCCATCTGATATTATTATCAGTGACTTGGATAAGTGAATTTCGAGATTCCCAGAGCTAGAGCTGAGTTGTACCCAGCCAAGCGACAGCAGAAGGCAACAGTGGGAGGGCTGGCTAACACGGCAGAGGCGGGCCCTGGCATGAGCTAGGCCTCGACAGGCCGGAGCACCGGGTTCCATGGAGTATAACGATCTCAATCAGGATAAAGGCAAAGCCTCAGACTTGGATTTTAAAACTCCACTTCCTAAGTACATGATGGGGGAGAGATGGCGAGGAAGCACTCTATGGGAGAAAGATTTGGAGGTTCCAAGTGGTCTGCAAACTCAGAGGGGCCACGGTGTTCCTTGGGAGCCACGGGCCCCTCAGCGGGCCTGCAGAGAGAGGAGGCGCGAGAGGACAGGGAGGACTGCGCTCAGTGGTACATTTTAGGAAGGCCACTAGCAAGCTGGAGAGGGCCTGTGTCATGAACAGAATGGCAGAAAGGAAAAGACAATCAGGGAAGCAGAGTTTTACAAAGGCAGCTGGGCAGGGAGAACTGAGGCCGACAAGGCTGGAGCAGCGGGGCAGCCGCAAGAGGGCCTCTGCACCGTCCACCAGTCACATGCTGCCCTCAGGTCATGGGCTCAGCCTACCCACTGGCCTCGGCACACAGAAGGGAGAGGGCAGGAGGTACCTCGGGGTCCCCTTCCACTACAGATCTAGGACCCTGTGAATTCATTCACTGGGTAATTATGATGAGCCAGATACTGGGCTAAGTCCGAGGGACAAAGAGACAAAAAGGAAAGGAGTGAAGTCTTGGCAGAGTGACTGAGGCAGGAAGAAGTCTGAATAATGACAGCTGTCCCAAAGTGAAGCTGAGAAATGAGCAAAGGATACAAACAGGTGGTTCTCAAAAGAAATCCAAGCCCTCGAGAGACAGAGGAGATGCTCCACACGCCTCATAATGAGAGAAATACAAACTAAAACACTTCCATGGTCCTGTGTAACCCTCACCAGACTGGTAGAGACACCTTGGGCAAGGCCAATGCCCCCGAGAGATGGGTGAGAGATGAACAGGAGGCAGCCTGGGAGAGCTCCTGCAGTGGCTGTGAAGAGCTGGAAAGCCAGGTGGTGCCCATCAGTGGGGGGCGCACACACCATGGCCCTAAGAAATTACGAGAGGGAGGATTTCAGAGAAACCTGGGAAGGTTCCATGTGAACAGACGCAGAGTGAACCGAGTGGAAGTGAGCCCTGACCCCGTAATGCCTACCCACACCAGGGAGAGAGCTCTTGTCCCCAGAACGTGATGGACGAGGCCAGAGGAGGCCCATGCTGGAGGTCACGGCCAAGGTGGGAATTCATTTTTCTTGACTACGTGTATTTCTTACCAGGGTTTTTTCTTTCCTGATAGGGGGAAGGGAGAAGAAAAAGAGTGGGGACGGAAAGGGTTCCCAAACCAGAAAACGAGAGCAGAAGGCGTCCCAGACAAGCCGGATGGCTCTGATCAAGTGAAGAGCTGAACTTACTGCATCCTTAACAGAAAAGCAAGCGCTGTGTCAGAGAGGGCATGACTCTATCCTCTCCATTTCTACAACTTTCACGGAAATACTCATTTTATTTGGTGTTTGTTAAGTTCAGAATAAAAAAGAGAACATTACTCGGTTTAAAATAAAATTCACTTAAAAAAACTTGTAACATCCACCAAAGAAGTGAAATGATCTGCCTGGGTTCTCCGTGGCTGGAGAGGCCTGCACACAGAGCTGAGCACATCCACATCCAGGATATTCCAGAGCAGTGGTTCTCAACCTTCCCAACGCCACGACCCTTTAATACTCACTCGTATGTGGGCGCACCCGCCTGGAGATGAATAAAGGGGCGGTGTCTCAGTTCCTAAGACCATCGGCGACCCCTGTGACCCCTGTGAAAGGGTCATTCAACCCCAAAGGGGTCACAACCCACAGGTTGAGAAATGCTGTTCTAGAGGGAATTTCTCTCAACTTTCATTCTATTTACACGGGCAGCAAATGACATCACCCTGTTTATTCTTGGCCAAGCGGCAGCGTCACAATGAACAACAAACATCTGCAGAACCCCAAAGCCAGAAAGATGCTCCAAGGGCCTCCCTTTCCAAAGTCCCCAGCAGCCTCCAGGGAAAGGCCAAAAGGAGGGGAAACCCACCCACTGGCAGCCTCACCCCACCCCTGGGGACAACCCTCCAGGCTGGAAGCCTCAGTCAGCCACTTGGCTGACCTCTCCGGGGTTTCCTTTGGTCTTTTTGTCCCCAGTGCTGAGCCCAGAATCTAGCACAGTCCTGATCACTAGCTCAGTTTGTGAACGAATTCACCCTGAGGCCAGTGGGAAGGACTAGTCTGGTGCCCCTGGCACATGCCTGCCCTTTAGAAAGGTGAGAAGAGACGACTCTCATATACGTCCCAAATGTATTCATGGGGCATTTCTTTACACCCCAGTCATCCCAGTCCAAGCAGAAAGGACCACGGTGGCTCATTTGTTTGCACCCAGGAGGGTGAGGGACAACAAGACTCTCAGAAGCTGCATCTCTGGGAACACATTTCCTGCCACATCCAGCAGGGAGCCTCAGTTTCCCCATTTGTTCAATGGAGCTGCTCCTCCTGGCAGGAAGCGACCCAACTGGGTGGTATGCTGTGATGAGAGATAAATGAATGTTTTCCTTCCTCCCTTGCTCTGTCCCAATCCTCCTGCCCGCTACTGTTCCTGTCCCAGTCCCTCATCTCATTTGGCTCGTCTTCCTTCTGGGTGGGGTGAGCACCGAGACGCCCAAAGGACAGAGAGTGGCTTTAATTAGAGAGGGCAGCATGAGTCTGAAAGCCTCCCTACAAAGGGAGGCATTACATCAGGGCCAGGGCCCTTAAGCCATTCCTTGCCGAAGTTTAAAAGACTCCTACTTCACAGCCTCACACATGGTCTGGTCTTTCTGGGCAAGCGGAGACAAGCGCTGCCGTCACAGGGGAGGAGGAAGAGGTGGCGCCATCCATCCCAAGCAGCTGGGCAGACAAGAGGAGAAGAGCGGCCCTGGCGGGACACGGAGAGCCAGTCTGACAAGCCTCGCAGCAGCCAAGAGAGAGACTGGTTACAGGAACCACAGTGACCACCCACGAACACAGCTAGCTAGCACAGCAAATTCAAACCCAGGAGCCTCATGCTGACTGACTGCTCTGGCTGTCCAAAGTGGAGTGGTCGTCTTTGGAGGGCCCTGGGGTTTGAGCCCAGCCTCCCACCTCGCCTCTCCAGCCCTGAGCAGGGGACAGCCATGATCACAGTAACTTTTCACAGATTTTAATCTGGCAGGACAAGCTTGGAGAAGGAAAGACGAGGGAAGAGGCCTGCTATTCTTTACATGTAACATTCCACTTCCCACCTCAATGCCTTTGCCCAGGCTGCCCCCCTCCACTTGGAATGCCCCTCTCCTCACTTACAACTCTTGGAATCCGGTTTCTTTCCAAGCTTTGCTCCCCTACCCCAAGTTCCCCTGTACTTGCTTTATGCACATCTCCATCATGGCCCTTATCTCCCCAGTACCCAGCCCACTGCCAGGCACAAGGAGACACTAATGAAATGGTTACTGAATGGCCAGAATGCCAGGCCTCTCTGGGCCCCAGCTGGGGCAGTGGGGCTTCCCCATCCTTCTCCAGGTCCTAAGGCCCTGTGCTGACCCTCTTCTCTTTGATCAGAGGACACTAGACTAGCCTGAGCTAGGCTCCAGACCTGGGAGGGAGGCTGTCCAGGGAAGGGACGAGGTCATCTGCCAGCCCCCAGGTTGGAGGGGGTCTTTCCCTCTTCAGGCTCAGTCAGCCAGCAAGCATTTATGAAGGGTTCATATGGGCCAGGCCCTGGCTAAAAACATCAGACTCCCATTACATCCTGCAATGTGGACACGTAAGCTCTATCCAGGGTGAGTGGCAGCACCTTCCCGAGGGAAGAGGGCAGGAAGGCTCTGCAGAAGGCTCCATGCATGACCCTGAGTGGTCCTAAGGGAAGCCGGCCGCAAGGGTCCCCCAGGAAGGACGACTAGAAGGGGGAGGACTTCAGACATGGGGAATGGACAGCCAGGAAAGAGCCCGGAGCCGAGAGAAGGGGCGTCATGTGAAGAACCCCAACTCCAACAGAGTGTGCTGGAAAGAAAGAAATCTTCTTATCAGTAGTACTGATCCTATTCCTCTAACAAGGTCCAATGGGCAGAGACAAGGATGAGGATGTACTAATGAGCATTCTGTCACCATGTGGTGCTTTCAGATTCAAGGCACTACTTAGCCAGATTGGAAAAAGCCAGTGAAAGCCACATGAAAGAGAACCCACCACAGTGGTCCTGAGGATCCGGCCTTCACAAGGCTCTCCTGACAGTGGCCACACCAAGACCCACCATGGCACCAGGAGGCCTAGAGTTGAAAGCCAAGGAAACCAGCCCCAGACAGCGAGGCAACAAGGAGCATAGCCACTGCCTCTGACAGGCCGGTGGAGGTCACCAAAGGTCATCCCCCTTGGCCACGAGGTCAGTGCCTGACAAGTAGAGTGGTCCTTCCTTTGTGAAACTTTCTTCCTGCTAAACTGAGTCTCATCCCCTCTCTCTGACCCACCTGGCTCCTTGCTGGGGTCTCCTCCGAGTGCCCCAAGGGCATCATGCTTCACATTTCTCTTATCACAAGGCATCCACTGTTACTGCTAGGAAGATGACTCCCATTTTTAACATCTCACCCAGTCCCTGACACAAAATAGGCTCTCACAAATGTTGGATGAACACACTCCCAACAGAGAGATCCGAGAAAGCTCCTGAAGGAGGAAGGCGTGACAGTCAGGGTATAGAGACCGCACAGGATTTTGCAAGGCAGAAATTCAAAGTTAGTGAGAACATGCCAGACCAAGAAATGGTCCACAGTGGCACAGGAAAGAGGGGTCCTTGGAGAGAAAGATCCAATCCTCTGGTACCTGGACAGCAACATCATCGCCAAGGTTGTGAAGGAAGAGCATCTGTTCATTGCACATGGCCCAGATCAGAGTCAAGAAGATGTTAGAAGTAAGGACGGAGCCTCAAAGCTCTCATGATCCAGCCGGTGGGAGCCAGCCAACGGGACTCTGGAGAGCTGACGGGGCCCCAACACCAGGGATGGAACCAGGCCCACTCCACTGCAAACCAATTCAGCATGAGGATTTACTTGTTTGTTAGGAGGGAAGATTCTAGAGTGAGGGTGGGGGAATGTTGGAAAGAGTCACTGGCAACTGGCCGGGATGAAAAAGAGAACCAGGGAAACATTTCAAAAGGCAGGCAGAGGTGCTGAGGGCTAAGCTGGAAGGAGCTTCTCCCCTCTCTCGGCTTCTTCCAGCATTGTCTGCACTGCTCCTCACCGGAGAGAATCATGGCCCCGCTACCCTTCACTTACTGAATCCCAAGCTCCATCCCAGCAGGGACCACATCTTTGATACATCTGAGGGCTGTGACCCTCCACTCAACACAGCAGCCACTCAAAGACTTGGTGAATGAACTCAGGACCTTGCAATGTCCTCACTCTGGCCCTTCTCGTGCAAAACTAAGGTCAGAAATAAAGCTGCTCCTTTAACAAGCACTCCCCCCCCACCCCGACCTTCCGTCAAAGGCAGGAGGGCAGCAGATGGCAAGGCTTGGCCTGTTTATGGTCACTGGCAAGATGCCTTCCCTATCCTAGCCAGGGAAGAGAATGCCAGGATGCTGAGGAGGGATGAAGGCCTCATTTCTGCTGCAAGGCAATAGGGACCCAGATCTGTGATGGAACCTCTGGGCCTGGAGGTTCCCTGATCCTCCAAAGCACCAGTAGCTACTTTTAAGGGCAGCAGAGGAGCTCTGTCTCCCCCAAAGCCCACCCAACAGGCTCTAACAAAACTCGAATGATAGACTGATGCTCATTCACAAGCCAGTAGAAAACAGGGGTCTTACCAGGACTGTGGAAATCGGGGTCCAGTTTGGGGCTAACAGGAATCCAATTCAGCTGGGAAGGGCTGGGAAAGGGCTTGGCCCATCACTGTCCTCGTCAGGGGTTATGGGCAGCCAGACTGCTGTTCTCTGATGACTCAGGCTTCAAAGGAAGCCGCCATCAGGGGAGCCTGCTGTCCCACTGATCCTTGGCCTCTCAGGTGGGATGCCACCTGACAGTACTACCACAGCCACACTGGCTAGCACTAACCATTTCTTTGTCTTCTTGGTAAGGAGAGCAATGCAGCCAGGACATCATCTGAAAATTGTGCCTTTTCCCCCCACAACATGAACGACCCCACAAGACACCTACCCACCTCTCTGGCCTCCAGTCCAATTAATACACATGACCATGGGTTAGAATCAGCAAGACTCAAACAGCCAAAGAACTCTTCAGGAAGGGCACAGGGACTTTTTTAGTCAAAAGGAGACCACTAGGAAAATCCTACTCTGAGCTCCTGTCTACAAGTAGCTGCAACCCCAGGGGAGCCCAAGCCTTATGATGCCAACCGGGAAGCCTTGGGATGCCAGCCAGGGTCTAAGCACAAGTTGGCCACAGGCCATCCCAATGACTGGGGGATGGGTTTGTCCTCTGAGGGCCTAGAAGGGGGTGGCTAGGGGTCAATCTTCTGTCAGAAGTCTACTAAGGTAAGAAAGGGGTTGCAATTTGCAGCAGTGAAGGGAGACCCCACCCCAACCCTCCTGGCTAATGAAACCATGGAAGGAGAACAGTGCTCACCTGATCCCTGCCCAATGACATAGATGGTCTCTCCACAGCCCTCGTCCATCCTCTCCCACATCTGCCGGAGGAGACTGTCATACTGCTCTGAGGTTGGGCTGACTAGCACCAGCTGGAGAAGAAATCAAATTGCTTAGGACTCCTGGGCACTGTAGCAGTGGGCCAGCCAAGGCTGGTGGGAACACAGCCCAAGGCCTTCCTTCTGCTTCCTCCCACACGCCTGGTCCTGCTACCCCATGGACCAGCCCATCCTGCCCCTCCTCGTGGGCCCACCAGGGCCAGCCTGCACCTTTCCTGTTCACAGCCCCAAAGCACAGCCCAGCACAGCACCTAGCACCCAGAAGGCATCTCCTGAACACTGTCCTTTTTTCATTCACTCCCTGAGTAGTACTAGCAGGGAAAGAGCAGGGGCCTCCCTCGATTATAGGCTACACCTTCTTCCTCCCTACATCCAGCGGCAGAGTCAGCTCATCCACCCACCCACGGCCCAAGTGCCCCATGCAATCAATGAAAACCCAACTCAGCCTTGGGTCCCCTGCTGGGAACAGGAGAGGTCCCTCCAAAGTGGGAGTAAACTCATCTACCGAGTTTAGGCTAGGACTGCTGGAGGATAGCTTAGTGGACCTCTGAAGTGAGTCACTGGAGGTGTCCCCAGGTACTTTCAGGGCAGAGAACTCAGTATTCTCAGGAGGAACCTGCAGCCAACAGGCAAATAGGGTTTTGTTTGTTTACAAATCAACAGCCTGTTTGGGTTGAGTTGTTTTCTAGAGTTTCTCTGCTTAATCACAGAAGGCCACCTCTGTCAGCCCTGTAAGATCCCAAGACACCCTTCCCTGAGCAGGTCTGTGAGCAGAGGTGCCCAGCTGTCACTTGGAAAGCCCAGCCTGAATGTGTTCCCTTCTCCCCTGGCTCTGATGGCCTTCCCAGGTGCCACCATCACACCCTGTCTGTGATTCCCTGAGCTGCCCCTACTTTAAAGCCAACTAGAGAGCTGGGGAAAGGCAAAGCTGGGGCCAGACCTGCCTGGGGCATCATGTGATAGGGTAGAGGGGGAAACAGGGGCAATGGGAGCTCTTCTTATTAGGACTGCTCCTCTGCTCTCCATCTTGTCATGTTATAGTTCAAGGCTCTCCCCCAGTCACACACACATATGGGGGGGGGGGCTGCACACAGTACACAAAAGTCAAGCCTTGGGTGGGCCATACAGGTAATGTGACCCCGGAACTTGGGGGTGCAGGAGGTAAGAAATATAACTTAAGTTCTCTGGACCCATGTGGCCATCCCTTCCTCAGACCCTCCCCTGCCACCCACCTTCCTGGGCAATGAACAGTGCTGGAGAGTTCTTCCTCTATCCCCGGGGTCCCTAAACTACTCATTGCTTTATAAAGGTGCTTCAAGATCTACCCCACACATTCTGTGTGCTGCAGGCCATGCCTGAGTGATCTCAGCTCCCGAAGGGGAAGGGATTTGCCCAAGATGAAGCAACTCCTCAGTGTCAGTGCTTGGATTTGAACTCAGGTCCTCTGACTGGAAGCCTAGAGAAGGGGACCTGGAAGGGGGGGACGCTCTGAATGAGAAACTAGTTGGCACTGCTGGAAGCACAGCTTCCTCCTGCTCAGCTCAGTGAACACCTCCAAGGCAGGGGGACCCTCCTCACCTCCACCCCACAACATCATTCCAGCAGAGAAGGAGGGAGCAGTGGAAAGCAGGGACTCCATCTCCTCCATACTACTCCTCCTCAGTTTACCCAGGCAGCCCTCAGCTGTCCTGGGAGAAGGGAGAAGGGCTAGTACCCAGGGGAATCTCCTCTCTGGTAGCTAGATGGTGGGCTGGCAGGCCCAGGGGAGAGTGTAGGCAGGGTGAGGGCAGGCTGTGGGAAGTGGAGGAAGACTCTGGACGCTGGCCAGGTGCCAGGCCTGGAGAGGCCAAGCACCTGGAGCCAGCTCCCAGCTGTCTCCCCAGTGGTGCCAGCGCCCACAATAAGGGAGAAAGGGCTTCGTTGCCTGGGAAGCACCCACTGCAGAAAGCAGGGGCGGGTTGTCCTCTCAGATCATCCACAGATATTTAAGGAGCCCCCCCCCACTCCCCTTGGCCCCTAAGATAATCTGACTTCCAATGGAAATCGCCGCCCCCCCCCAGGGGCAGCAGGGCACCTGTGCCCCTCCAGCCACTTCCCCAGACCCAGTCTCGTGAGCAGTGACACGGGTGGGCTCCAGGGTCACGCCCTCTCCCCACACCCCCTTGCCCTGACATCTAGGGCATCACAAATGCCCCCTGCCCTTGGGGCATCTGTTCCAAGACCCCTCCTCCCCCAGGCCGGGGGCAGGTGCTCTCCCAGCTGTGGCCAAATATGCACCAGGGGTGGCAGGAGAGACCCCGGGGCTGGGCAGCTCTGGGTCGGCAGGGACACCTGGCTCTCTGAGCACTGCGAAGCGGGGCTCAGCCCCCGGCCCCACCTGCGCTCCGCTCACTGCCAGACCTGCCGGCATCCCCCCTCTGCCGGCCTCAGTTTCCCCACTCTGTAGAAACGAGGAGCTGGGCCTGTCCAAGGCTTGTTCTAGCCCTCCCCTGGGTCACCTCAGTTTCCTCCCCTGTAAACCAAGGGGCTGGACCCTTGGGCACCCCAGCCCCATTCCAACCCCGGCCAGAGAAGCTGGAGGGTGGGGGTGGGGGTGCCCACGTGGCGGGGGGTGGAGAAGGAGCACCAAGTGCTTATCTTTGGGGAAGTGCGGAGGGGGCGGGGCGGGGCAGGGACTCCCCTCCCTCCGATCTGATAAGCCAGATGCAAGCTAGATGTGGACGGCACCGACGCTCCGAGGTGGGAGTTTCCGAGACAGCAGGGGTGGGACGGGCATGCAAATGCCACGGGGCCCTCCCTCAGTTTCCTCAGGGCCTCAGTTTCCCCGCCTGTCGCGGCGGCTAGCTAGCAACCGCCAGCAGCCCGGCGGGGGGGGAGGGCGGGAGGAGCGGGGTAGCGCAGCGTTGCCATGGCGTCGCCCCCTCCCCCGAGCCCTCCCGGCATGCCCCGCGCCGGGCCTAGGCCCCCGCCGGCCCTCGCCGGCCCTCCCCGGCCGAGCCCCGGCGGACCCCGCGCACCTTGCTGGTGAGGTCCAGCTCAGGTTCGCCGTTGAGCGCCTCGCCGTCCTCGCTGCAATCCGAGTCGAAGACTGTGTGGAGGCGGGCGGCGGCGGTCACGGCGCGGTTTGCGCCCGGGGGGCTGGGTTCCGGCGCAAACATACAGGCCGGCACCGGCGAACCCACAGGGGAGCGGCTTCGTTCCGCCGCCATCTTCACTCGCCTCGGCTGTCTCGCCTGCCCTACCGCCGCCACCACTGCCGCCGCCGGCCTCCCGGCCCGCCCCGCGCCCGCTGCATTTGACTAATTTATGCGCGGTCCCGCCCCCGGTGGGCGCTCTCCTCCTCCCTTTCCCCCGGCTCTTCTGCGCAGCCGCCGATGCCGAATCGGAGTTTCTACGCAGCTACGACCGGCTCGGGGAGGGGAGAGAATGGAACTAGGGAGGGGTCAACTCATGAATAATCGAGCAGCAGCCCGAACCTCCAATGGCGGCCTTGAGGCTGCTGCGCGGGCCGCGGGGGAATCATTTATATGCCGAACCCCCCACAACATATCATGATGGAAACGTCACACGCCTTTCTCTCGGTCTCCAGGAACTGTCTTCCCTGCCCCCAACTACGTTCGGCCAATAGGAGCGGAGGAGGATAGGATCGATCCCGCTTCCGCGGAGGAAAGCTTCGAAAAGTTGCAACAAAATAACCAGAGGGAAGGCGGCGGGCCAATGATTGAAGTCGACGCTTCTCTACGCGCCGGGGCGGGCTCGCGTTTTAAAGAGATGCTTACTAGGCACAGGCGGCAGACACCCAGCACTTGTTCTGGACTTTCGGGCCCGAACCAGAGCTGCCCCAGCCTGCGTGTGGCAGAGACCAGTCCAGAGCCTGGCACAGCGTGAATGCTTCTTGCATCGGTGTACGGAAAGCATTGCAAGAATTGCTCCAGCTCTGAGAAGAGAATGAGCCTGCATGCTGCTGGCATCAGCTGGGGTTCAAATCCCAGCTCAGCTACTATCCAGTGTGACCTCGGGCAAGTCACCACCGCTGGCCGGCCACAGATGAAGCACCTCCCGTGTACCAGGCACTTCGGGGCGCTGGAGACACAAAGAAGTCACCGCCACCCCCTGGGGTTGATGCTGCTAATGTTCTCATTTTACAAACTGAGTCTGAAAGAAAGCGATTTGACAGCTAGTGTCTGAGGCAGAATTCAAACTCCTGACCCCATGAACCGCTTGTCTGCCCCTGTGTCCTCTAAGGGGAGAAACCCTTGAGAGGTCGCGTGACCTTGCCGACATCGTTGAGAGTTGTGTGAACCTGCACAAATTATGTAAAGCCCTTTGCGCCTCGGTTTTTTTATCTGCAGGAAGGGAGTAGACTCAATCCGTTCTGAGGTCCTCCCCAGATCTAGTGATCTACGCGTGCATCCATGTATAATATATGCAAAATAATCGCAAGGTTTGTTGGGGTTTGTATTGTGGGGGACAGGTCATCCCAGTGTCCAGGAGGGAGGAGTCCCAGAGGGAGGAATCAGGTCATTGAGCTTGTCCTCTGCTTCCCCACCTCTTTCCCCATGGCATTCCGTGATGTGCCCTTCCTCAGCCTCATTACCTCAGCTCTGGACACCCACTGTCCTAACGGCCCACCTAACCTGTGGCTGGGGCGCAGTTCAGAACAGGATGATGCAGATGTGTTCTGGCTCCAGCTGTCTAAGGTGACTTGCAGCCCAGAGTCTTAGGACCTGGCCTCTGTGCCGGAACTTCCCCTCCTACCTGTGTGATTTCGGGCACCCAGGCTCTTCTTAACTGAAATAATAGAAGTAATTATGTCCTAAGAGGTCTCCCTGCTTCCACTCTTACCCTTCTCCCCAAAGTCCTAAATAATAATGACTGGAATTTATATGGGACTTCAAGGTTTGCAAAGCATTTTACAAATATTATCTCATTTGATCTGCACAAAAATCCTGGGAGGTAGGTGCTATTATTGTACCCATTTTACAGATGAGGAAACTGAAGCAGAATGGGGGGGAAGGGTAAACTGGCTTGCCCCAGGTTACACACTCAGCTCTTCCTGACTCCACATCCAGCACTTCATCCTGGCTCTGCCTAAATAGGAATTCTTTCATCTGGGCTAGTAACAGTTGGAGGTGGGAGCACCTAAGTGGACAAGGGTGAGTGAATGCTCCAGCTTTAATATCAGGAGAAGAGGCAGCCTTTCTCCAAGAAGGTCTAGCCCCTGCCTCTGCACCACTGGAGATGTTGTCTGTCCTTTGTCCTCTAAGAGGACCTTGACATCAGGAAGATAATGCCATGACTTGCAAGTGAATTGGATTTGAGTGAGGGAGGGCTGTGCAAGGTTACCAGCCTCACTTTCTTCTCCATCTGGTTCCAGTGGCCAGATATGGATCAGGACGACTGGAGATGGATCCCAGCCCATGAAGTGGGGTGCTATGGAAGGCAGGCACCAGTTCTGGGGAAGAGACTGAGACCTCATCTTGAAGACCAGGCTATCATAGAACCATGAGGCACAGGACAGCGGCATCTGGTCTTATTCAGGGAGGGAGATGGTTCCCTCCCTAAATGTAGGCCAAGCCTGGCGTTTCAGATTCAGATTTGACCAGAAAGCCAACAATGAACAGAACTGAGTCATAGCATGGAATACTGGCACCCACAGCATTTCAAGTAGAATCTACCAGACATCTAAATACATCTGGCAAACAGGACATATCAGGTGTGGTGACTCAGAGGGACCAGCCAAGCCCTCAGGTCTAAAGGGCACTGACTCCTCCCAAGCTGGCCTTTGATATGTCAAGATCTCAGGAAGCCCTATCAGTGCCCTCCAGACCAATGGAGTCTCCAGTCAAGTAGCCAGGAAAAGCCAGCTAGTTTCCAGGGCAGATACTGTGCCCACCCCACCTTGGATGTAGGCTCCCTGGGACAAAGTTTCCATCAGCCTACTGGCTCCAGCAGCAACCCTAACCAGGTAGATTTTCCTGAGACCCAGGCTTCATCATGTCACTGCCATGCTCAGGAGCCATCGATGGCTCCCCATCACTCATCAAACTATGAATGTGGAATAGTGTAGCATTAGAGACCTTCCAAAATCTGATTCCAAGCTACCTTGCTATCAATCCATCCACAGGCATTTGTTAAAAGGACTGCTATGGTGGGCCATCATCCTCGGCTGGAATACTCTACAAATTGGGCCAGTCATCATTCCCTAGTCATCCATATCCTACTTCTTCTCACCTGTTCGGGACTCGCCCATCCAAGCTGTGGTGGTCTTTCTCTCCTCCCTACCACCAATCTGCCTTTTCATCAAGGCTGACCATCCATAAGCCATCTTACCTTCCTCTAACTAACATTAAAAAAAATTTTCTTGTGTCCTTATAATTTGTATTATTTACCTTCTTTCCCCAAAAAGACAATAAGTCACCTGAGGGCAGGGACTATAATGTGTTTCCTCTTAAGATCTCCAGCGCTTAGTACAAAAGGACAGACATTTCCTGGAGGTTTCTTGAATTAAAGCCAACTTTCCCAGATTGCTATTTTCTAAGAAGTATCCTTTCTGCCTTTTTCCTTTTCAAAGAAATGAGGGCTAAGTGACTTGCCCAGGGTAACACAGCTAGCAAGTGTTTGAGGTCACATTTGAACTCAGGTTCTCCTGATTCTAGGGCCAGTCTACTATACCACCTAGCTGCCCCCTTTCCGCCTTTTTCTGAAGAAATCACTCCACTCGAGCTAGACTGAGGATGGTCCTCCTCTTTTCCAGCAGCTGAGTGCATAAGGCTTTATCAGAAAGGAAACAAACAGCTGTGTATCAAACCACTCTATCCTAGAACAGGGATCCTGAAACTATTTATATCCTTTGGTAGAAGAGTCACATTTGTAAATGCGTATACTACATCAGATTGCAACAGAAACCAGTTCTATTATAGTTACCAAAATATGGAGAAAATGAGGGTCCTGGGACTCGGGTTGAAAACCTCTGCCCTAGAACATTTCCTTCTCCAAAAATGATGAGATGTTATTAATTGTCTTACAGAATCATTTATTCTGAAGAGAAGTGAAACATAGAATAGGCTAGCATGTCTTTAATCTCCCCCCATTATAAATTCTCCTTTTAATAAATAGATACTAAGAAGGATATTCATGGACAGAGCTCTGGCCCAGGAGTCAGAAGAACCTAAGTTCAAAACTAGTCTCAGGCACTTATTAGCTATGTGACCCTGGGTAAGTCATTTAACCCCAATTGCCTCCAAAGGAAAGAAAGCAAGGAGGGAAGGAAGGAAGAAAAGAAAAGAAAATGATATTCAGTGCTGGCTTTTAGGTTAATATTTTGTGTCTTATATCCTTTGTGTCTTATATCCCTTTGTGTCTTATATCTGCCTCCACCTTCTGTTATGGCCCCTGATAAGTGGTTCCCTGAAGTAGGCATTAGAAACCTCAAAACAATCCCCAGGCTTTCCTAGCTGGGGTTGAAGGCATTTAGCCAGCACAGGGCTTTATACAAAGTAGGTACTCTTGACATTTCATAGGATCATGGAACTGCAGAATTGGAAAAGATTAATCCATGAATCCTCTTTAGGAGCCCTAGCAAGTGGGCATCCAGCCATGATGACTAGGAATGTATTATCCCTCCTTCATCCTGGTAATTCCCCCCCCCCATCCTTTTTTTGGACAGCTCTAATAGTTAGAAAATTTTTCCTTATGATGACCACATCTGTGTCCCTAACCTTGTACGTGAAGCCTTTCCTTAGGTACCCAGATGCCTCCCCAAACTACCTTTTACTCATTTCTTGTATATATAAAATGTACGTGTTGTCTTCCCTGTTAAAATGTAAGGTGAACATATCTTGTGAGGTTTCAGTGACCAAAATTTATATTCCTTTGGCAGAGCACCATTTTGATCAGAAACCCCAATGATCTTCCCCACCCAGATTGAATTTTTTTTTGACTAAGTAAAGAGGCTGTTCTCTGCCTCATTTCTTTCCTAGCCCTAATTACTGAATGACTGTTTCCTCAGACAAACAGAACTGTTAGAGACCTTAGCTTAAAAAGACTAAGGTCCCCCACTGTATCCTGGGCCATCTTTAGTCATCCTGATCTATATCTGGCTACTAGACCCAGATGGCTCTGGAGGATAAAGTGAGGCTGGTGACTTAAGAGAGCCCTGCCTCACTTAAATCCAGTTCACTTGCAAGTCATGGCATCACCTTCCAAATGTCATGGCCCTCTTCAAGAACAAAGGACAAACAACAACAACAAGAATGTTCAGTAATTGAGGGAAGGCACTTAGCAAAGTGCCTGACATATAGTAGGCACTTAAGAAATGTTGATTGTCTTATCTGTCAGTTGGTTTTCATCACTACTAATTCAGAATGTGGCAATATTAAATAAATGGCCTTGAAGGGAAATTTAATCATTTTTTATTCCAGTTCCAAGTACTATGAATGAGCACAGAGCCTCAGAAAATAGCTAAACTGAGGAATGCACCCAGCTGAGTTTCACAAGAGTAAAGCTTTTGAAAATTTTGCTTTTCTCAGTCACACCCTACTGGGTTCAGTTTTTTTTTTAGCAAGTTGTAACATATGTTCTAGTGCTACTCTCCCAACCCCAGCTTGGACAGTTGGGCTAGAATCTAGCCAATACATACCCAGGGGAAGCTTCTTTCTCCCTACATGTTCTAGGGGTAAGTGAGAGGGGTTAGGAAGTGTCTTCCTAGCACTATAGTTTGAGCCCCCAGTAGTGTGATTTCCCCCTCCCCATCATGATTACTGATTGAAATAAATTAGTCAACCAGACCTAATTAACTTTTAGAAATGAGTCAAATCAAAAAGCATGTATTAAGGGCTTACTGTGTGCTGGGCACTGTATTAAGCAGTAGAGATTTAAATGTAAGCAAAAAACACAAACAAACCCAAAACCAGTTCCTGCTTGCAAGGAATTCACAGTCTAATGAGGGAGACAACAGGCAAATAATTTTGTACAAACAAAATATAGCTATAAATGTAGACCTGGATAGAGCATTGGGCCTAGAGTCAGGAAGACTCACCTTCCTGAGTTCAAATCTGCACTCGAGACACTTCCTAGCTGTGTGACCCTGAGCAAGTCACTTAATCTTGTTTGTCTCAGTTTCCCCCTCTGAAAAATGAGCTGAATACCAAAAAATTACTTTATAGAGGTAGAAAAAAATAATAACAAAATTCATTTGGAAGAACAACAGGTCCAGAATATCAAGAGAATTAATGAAAAGAAATGCTAGGGAAAGTGGCCTAGCCATACCAGATTTTAATCTATATTATTACAGCAGAAGTCATCAAAACTACTTGGTAGTGGCTGAGTACTAGAGTAGTGGATCAATGGAATAGATTGGGTACACGAGACTCAGCAGTTAATGACTATAGTAATCTACTGTTTGATAAACCCAAAAACCCCAGTTTTGGGGATAAGAATTCACTATTTGACAAAAACAGCTGGGAAAACTGAAATATAGTATGGCAGAAACTAGACCAATATCTAACACTGTATACCAAAATCAAGTTGAAATGGGTGCATGATCTAGGTATAAAGGCTGATACTATGAGCAATCTGGGAGAGCAAGGAATAGTTTACCTGTCAGATTTATGGAGAAGGGAAGATTTTATGACCAAACAAGAATTAGAGAGTATTATAAAATGCAAAATGGATAATTTTGATTACATTAAATTGAAAAGTTTCTGTACAAATAAAGCCAATGTAACTAAGATTAAGAGGGAAGTGGAAAACTGGGAAAGAATTTTTATAACCAGTGTCTCTGATAAAGGCCTCATTTCTAAAATATACAGAGAATTGAGTCAAATCTGTAAGGATACAAGTCATTCCCCGATTGATAAATGGTCAAAGGATATGAACAGGCAGTTTTCAGAGGATGAAATTAAAGATATCTATAAGCATATGAAAAAATACTCTAAATCACTATTGATTAGAGAAATGCAAATCAAAACAACTCTGAGGTACCACATCTCACTGGTCAGATTGGCTAAGATGACAAAACAGGAAAATGAT
>CM053581.1:405071334-405128641 GCA_028627135.1 Pseudochirops cupreus
AAAATGATAAATGCTGGAGAGGATGTGGAAAAATTGGAACACTAATGCATTGTTGATGGAGTTGTGAACTGATCTAGCCATTCTGGAGAGCAATCTGGAACTATGCCCAAAGGGCTATAACTAAGTGTATAGACTTTGACCCAGCAATACCACTTCTCGGGTTGTATCCCAAAGAGACCATAGAAGTGGGAAGAGGACCCGTATGTACAAAAATATTTATAGCAGCTCTTTTTGTGGTGGCAAAGAATTGGAAATCAAGGGGATGCCCTCAATTGGGGAATGGCTGAACAAGTTGTGGTATATGAATGTAATGGAATACTATTGTGCTATAAGAAATGAGGAGCAGATGGACTTCATAATAATCTGGAGAGACTTATATAAACTGATGCTGAGTGAGAAGAGCAGAACCAGGAGAAATCTGTACACAATTACAGACACAACGTATGTGTGATATCTAACTTTGATAGACTGGTCTCCTCTCAGCAATTTAAGGTTATAAGGCAACTCCAAAAAAACTCATGATAGAAAGAGATATTCAAATCCAGAGAAACAACTATAGAGTCTGAATGCAGATTGAAGCAAACTACTTGCCCTTTTTTTCTTGTTTTGTTTCCTCTTTCTCATTGTTCATTCCATTGGTTATAATCCTTCTTTACAACCTGACTATTGTTTAATGTGAAGGTATTTGTAGATCCTATATTTGATTGCATGCCTCCGTGGGGGAGTGGGAGGGAGGAGAGGGAGGGGGAGAAAATTGGAAACTCAAGGGATTGTGGAACTGAATGTTGTAAGCTAAAGTAAATTAATTAATTAATTTAAAAATAGAGGAAAAAAGAAAAATGAGCTGAAGGAAATGACAAATCACTCCAGTATCTTTGCCAAGAAAATCATGAAGAGTCAGACACAGCCAAAAAATGGCTGAACAAAAAATTATATATCTACATTTATATAGAGAGACAGATATCATCTCTATTTTATTTCTACAGAATTGTTCCATATTTGCATATATACATATACATACACATACGTATGTGTTTGATAAATTGGGCACTGCCATTAAGGGGACTTAATAGTGAGAGAAAGACTTCTTAAATAAAATGGAATTTAAGCTGAAACTTGAAGGAAGCCAAGAGGCAGAGGGGAGGAGGGAGAGAATCTCAGGCATGTGGGACAGACAGTGAAAATGCATAGAATCAGGAGATAGTTTCCTGTGCAAGGAAGCAAGGAGCCCAATGTCACTGGATTGTAAATTCTGTGGAAGAGAATAAAGCAGGAAAGGACCAGGTTGTGAAAAGCTTTAAAAGTCAAAGAGAGCATTTTCTATTTGATTCTGGAGGTAATAGGGAACAACTGGAACACAATGAATGGTAGGAGGGAGAAGGTCACTTTAATGGCTGAGGAGGGGATGGGTTGGAGTGAGAGGCCTGTGGCTGGGAGAGCAACAAAGATATTCTAACAGTCCAGGTGTGAGGTGGTGAGAGCCTGCCCCAGGGGAGAGAAGAGAGCATGTGCTAGAGATGGCATGAAGATAGAATCCACAGAATTTGCAATTGATATGGGGGACTAAGAAAGAGTAGGGAACTGAGGATGATTGCTAGGTTGTTGGTGTACCTTGCTATACCAGGGTACCTTGTTTCTGTTGTTGTTCAGTCATTTTCAGTCATGTCTGACACTCTGTGACCCTTGGCAAAGATCCTAGAATGGTTTGCCATTTCCTTCCCTAGCTATTTTTACAGATGAGGAAACTAAGGTGAATGGGGTTAAGTGACTCACCAGGGTCACATAGCTAGGAAGTGTTTGAGCCAGACTGAACTCAGGAGGCGTTCTATCCACTGTTGCACCTAGCTTCCCTAGTAGAACTGGGCCATATCTGGTGAACTATTTTGTGTAAGGAGTCTTTCCTTGTCTTCTTTAACATACAGCCTTTTGGTGGATTACCTCCAATTTAACCCAATCACAATGTTCTTTGGAGATGGTTGATTACATGTTGTCTCCCCTGTTAGACTATAAGCTCCTTGAGAGCAGGGAATGTCTTTTGCTTCTATCTCCCCAGTGCTTGGTACAGTGTTTGACACAGAGGAGGTGCTTATTAAATGTTTCTTAACTTGACTGGGAAAATGATGATGACACCAAAAATAATATGGAAGTTGAGAAAAAGAGGAGGGTTTGGGTGAAAAGATAATGAATTCTGTTTTGGACATGTTAAATTTCAGATGTCAATCTGATACTCAATTCATGATGTCTGAGTAGGCAGTTGGAGATTCAGAACTGAAGTAAGGAGAAAGGCTAGTGCTGAACAAGTAGATTTGAGAATCATTTGTATAGAAATGATCATTGAATCCACTAGAGCTGATAAGATCCCAAGTGAAGTAGTTTAGAGGCAGAAGAGAAGAAGGTCCAGGACTGAGTTTTGGGATCACCCATGGTCAGTGGCTAAAGATCCAAGTATGAGCATAATAAGTAATAACATAGATATTTATGATGGTGACATAGTTGCTGCAAAACCATCTCCCCAAAGGGTGTGATGATCTCTCCCACAAGAACATAGAGTCCAGGGGAATGGTGAAGTCATCTCTCCTGGAGGTGCTCTCAATGAAATCCTCATTGTGTTCCCCTTACATACGGTGAAGCTCTTCTTCTAGGTTCCCTACAGAACCTTGAACAGGCCTTCCAGATTCCATCAAGGCCAATTGTGGTTATTGACGCAGACAATGCCAACAGCAGTGTTCTCATGGGGATGCTTCTAGGACGATGATGAAACACTCAAATTCTCTGGTCTTCCAAAGATGCTCCACCAGTCAAAGAGGCCCTGGGGGTGTGAAAGGAGACGAGGCTGTGGTTTTCTCCTCCCCAGGTGATTCCTCTTCTGGACTGCACTGAAGGCTCAGACCACAGAAACTTGAATCTTCCATTCCAACCTGTTTCCCTAGATTCATGCAAAGATAAGACGTTTCACCCCTATTCACCCCTAGCTTACTTCTTTGATGAACTAATTCATTCCTGATGGGTTGTCACCTGATATTGGCATTGAAGCTAAGGGAGGGAGTGACTGCAGCTTATTACACAGCGAAAAGAGGAAGCAGCTAACATGTGCCTAGATCGTTACTGGATTATTGCTTCTTTCTACTACTGCTCTGCAAGATCGGCTGGGGGCACAACATCCACCTTCTATGTACTTTTTATGCATAAAACTTAACTCAAGGACATGGGATTTCAATGACGTGGACAATTGTTCCACTAACACAGAATGGAACAGCTTTGGGACCTTAGAAGAGGGTTCTCTTGGTTTCTTGAGGTTTATCATACATCTTGAGGTTCACTGATGTTACATAGTTCATTATTAAGTCCCAGACTTGAAACAGCAGGGGATATAGTGTCAAAAGACCTGAGCTCAAATCTCATCACTGATCTTACTACCTGTGTGACCTAGGACAAGTCACTTAATCTCCCTGAGCTTTAGTTTCTACATTTGTAAAATGAAGAGTTGGGCTAGATGGTCTCTGAGGTTGCTTCCAGCTTGTGTGTGACCTTGGGCAAGTAACTTCCACTTTTCTAGGTCTTGGTTTCTTCCTCTATAAAAGGAGGGGGTTAGGCAAGCTGGCCTTTGAAGTACCTTCCACGATGCTTTCCAGCTGAGCAGAACCTGCCAGTTTGCATTCCCCTGATGTGGCCTTTAAAAACCAAAGGTCATCTCCACAACATGAGGTAGTTCTAAGGATTAGGAGAAGCAACTCTGCAGGGGAAACTTCAGGGGAGCTCAGAGCTCCTCAGCAGGGAGACATTCATCTTATTCTGGGTGGTTCTTGTCCATCTGGTTCCATCAATCCTCCACTAGGCTGGAGTCTCTCTTTTCACTCTCTCACCATCTGGGGATACCCGCAATACTGCCTCTCTTCTTCCTTACCTTCACTTCATGAACCACCCACCTTGCTTGTGTCTTTTGTTGCACTTCAAGCACACCAAGTCAGCCTTGGTGACGTGTGAGGCGGCCTGCTCACACCCACCATTGTTCTTTGGGTCATTAGGATTCCCTTGAAATGGGAGTGTCACGTGCCTCATGGGCCCAGAGCATCACCAGGAGAAGAGCTTCAGCAGCAGAGGGCTGCTTAGGATCGTTAGAGTGATCTAAGTCAACAGCTGCCTGACAGCATGGCAGACCTCGAACATAGGAACTTTATATCCATGCTACTTTCCCATGTGGAAAAAAATAGGTGACAATGTTTATTACTCAAAAATGCCAAATAAGGTGCTTTGAGATCACAGGGTGAAGCCAGACCAACACAAGATGGCAAATACAGTGATAAGAAGCCAGATTCTGAAAAACGTATTTTGAACAAAAAATAAGATCTCAAGAGGGAGAAGCAGAATAGGTGAAGATAGGAAATGCCCAACCACTGAGTCACTCAAGAAAGGAAGGGGTGAGGGTTGGGGTGACAGTACAGGAGGGAAACTGGCATCCCAGAATCCCAGTTGTGGAGAACCTCAGAAGCCACCCTTGACAACATACCAGATAAAGTCTCATCCAGCTGGTGACTAAAGCTCTGTACTACAGGGAACTTACTACCTCCCATTCTACTGCAGGAGGCAACTCCTACCATTACCCCTCCCCATTCCACTCTAGCTCCTAGGATCAGCCGAAGGGAACCTGATGACCATTTGGGCCACCCTCATGCCCATTTTCCAAATGAAGAAGCTGAAGCTGAGTGGAGCTGACTTGCCTCTGGCCTCATGGCTATCGAGCAGCTGAGCTAGGACTGGTCCCAGGTCTTCTGATTCCACCTCCAGGCTCTTTCGACTAAATTATATGGCCAAATAAAGTCCACCATGTCCTCTGCGGACACCCTCTCTCCACTGCTCCTCATTCAACCAGAAGTCCTCCTCTGGGCTTTTAGACAGGAGCCTTCTCAGTAGGAAGATGGTTCTCTCTTCTGACTGGTGAGCAGCTGGCCAGGCTCCCTTCTATACTGGCTCCACTCCTCCTTCTCAGGATTCTTCCACTGCCTCCTCAGGTGTGGGGATCCTGCCTTCCTGCTTCCTCTTCTAGTTCCTTTTGTAAATGGTCTTTCCCCACGAGAGTTTGAGCTTCTTGAGGGTAATGGAACTGTTTCTTTTTTTTGCTTTCTTTTGTTGTACCTTAGCATAATAGGGAGGGGGTGAGAGAAAGAGAAGGGGGAGAAGAGATAGAAGAGGAGAAGAGGAAAGACCTGAGGAGAAGAGAAGAGTTAGGAGAGGAAGTGGGGGGAGGAAGAGGGAGAGAGGAAGCAGCAGGTGCGGGGAGGGGGAGGAAGATAGGAAAGGAGGAAGAGAAGAGTTAGGAGAAGAGGGAGGAAGGGAGGAAGAGGTATGGAGAACACAGCAAATGGGGAGGAGGAAAAAGGAAGAACAAGACGTAGGAGAGAAGATAAGGGAGGAGCGGGAGGAGGAGGAGAGAGGCAGCAGCTTTGGAAGTTCCTCCTCTGCCCCTCCCCCGCCGCGCTGACGCTAACGCTGACGTATCACGCACGCGCCCGCTGCTGCCGCTGTGCGGCGTGCCGTGCTGCGTCTGTGTGACGTCATCGTGACGCGCGGCCCAGACCGGGGAAGGCGGGTCGAAGGGGCGGGGTTCGAGGCGGACGACCGAAGGGAGAGGGCGTTTCCGGAGCACGCGCCCGCCGAGCGAGGGCCGGTGACGTCGAGCACGGGAACGAGCGCGCGCCCTCCCGAGCTCGCTCCCGCTTCTCCTCTTCCTCCTCCTCCTCCTCTTCTTCCTCCTCCTCTTCCCCCTCCTCCTCCTCCTCCTCCTCGCCCCTCCCCTCCCCCGCCCGTGCCGAGGTCTGGGCCGGTCCGGCGGCGGAGGTGAGTGTTGGGGACGCGGGCCGGAGCAGGAGAGACCCTTCCCGGTTTGTGCGCCCCCAGAACCGAGCTAGAGGGGACGAGAGGCCTTGGAGAGGATGGGGCTGAACCCTGGGGGCCCCTTCTAGCGGGGCTCGTGGGGGGCCGAGGAAAGGGGGGGCTCCCTCTCTGCGGTCTCCTGGGGGCTTGGAACGAGGGGATCCCCTGTGGAGGGCTCACGGGGGGCGTGCTGAGAATTGAGGGGTGCTCACAGAGGGGCTCAGGATAATGGGATCCCCCTCCGAGGGCTGAGGACAGGGAGATCTCTCCCTACACTGCTCACGGCGGGGCTGAGGATGGGGGAATCCCCCTTGAGGTGGGGGGGGGGCCTAGGACTAGGGGATCCCCCACATTGACCTCCCAAGGTTCCCTTGAGGGGGTTCATATACCTTGTGGCCCCTGAAAGAGGCTTCCCTCCCCCTTCCAGGTCATGCATCCCCGTGGAGCTGCCGAGTTATTTAGGGCATCCCGAAGAGAAGGGGATCCCCGGCCCTTATAGCCCCATGAGGAGTCACCCCCTCCCCTTGGGTTGGCCCCGGACCCTGTTCCCTGGGACAGAGCTGGGGACCCTGAGGCTAAAAGGCTCCTCACCCAGCGGGAGTCCCCGACCCCCCTGCCCCTCAGAGGATCTCTACTCTACTGGGGATCTTTGCCCTGGGGGCAGGGATTGGGGTTCATCCCGGCTGGCTGGTTCTCCCTGCTCTCCTATTTCCTGGCTGGGCTCCCTCCCCCCATCCCCCCTTCCCTCCCCAGCCGGCCGTCTGGCCCTGCCTGCTGGCTTCTGGGCATTTGCAGGCAACTTCTTGTGGGCTGGGGCCGTCGCTGATTGAAGTTCCTCGTCTTCCGCAGGAGCCGAGGAGGGCATTGGCCGCCTCTGCAGCGCTGCCCTCCTCCACCTTGGCATGTACCGGCCAGCATCCTGCAGCTCCCCCCGGGATGGAGCCCTGCCCCCAGAAGCAGGGGTGCGGTCCCTGAGGCCTGGGGCCGCCACCTGCTAGCCCGACCTTGCTCCCTTTCAGATTCCTCCGCTGCCCAAGGAGATGGAAGAGAAGGAGAGATGTGCCCAGGTCTCCTCTGCCCTCCTCAGTTAAAGTTCCCTCCTCCTCAGAAAAGAGGGAGACGGCGACCATGGTCCTGGGTTCTGGACATTTTTTTGGTGTCTGCCACTTTAGCAGTAGAGATAATAGCAAAATAAACTGAGGCAGAAAGAGTTGTTTTTCTAAGAAAACAGGATTTTGCGGAGGTTTTTGTTACTCCTGCCTGTTTCCAGCCTCCACTCAGAGGTAAATCATGGCCCCTAGAGACTGAGGTGCACCCCACCAATCAGGCGACATTCTTCCTTGGAGGGGAAGGGTGGGGAGCTTCCGAAGCCACCTCTTCCTGGAAAATAAAAACATGAGTTGCATGCCATGGAGAGGTGACAAGACCAAATCAGAATCATTGGAATTGCCCCAGCCAGCCCCCCCCCAAATCTACCATGAGAAGCAGCGTCGGGAGCTGTGTGCTCTCCACGCGCTCAACAACGTCTTCCAAGACGGCAGTGCTTTTACCCGTGAAACACTACAGGAGATTTTCCAGAGGTAGGAGAATTACTTTTCCACCTGGGTTCTCATCCCCTGGATGCTTGGGGTTTCTCGTTTTCTTGTGGGAGGGAAGGGAGTGAAGCTTGTCCCAAATGGGCCCCTAGAAGTGAGCCTCCCTGTTGGAGGACTGAAAGCAGGCCTGCCTTGGGGCAGGAGCTTGGCCCTTTTGAGTTCTCTTTATTTTGCATGTTTTCTGAGGCTATGAGCATTATTTCTGCAGTTTCTGGATGGGCCCCAAGCAACCCTGGCTGTGAGCCTGTCAGACCTTTCCAACTAGAAAGAGCTAGGCCTGCTTGGGACCCAGCCAGAGGAAACTTAGGGATCCTCTGGATAAGATGGCCCCACACAGAACGGAGATGCCACGGGACCTCTTTCCAAGTTAGGAATGCTGCCTCCTGGGGCTGGGCTCCAGTGTGGAAAACACCATCACTTTTCTCTTCAAAGGTTCTTGATCTCAGTATGCTAAGTTTTAATGGGAATAATTACTTTCTAATGGCAATAATAACTTTTTTTGTAGTGATTCGTGGGCAGGGGCCTCACAGGCCTGCTTCATGGCCATCGTTGGGTGGTGAGCAGAATCCCCTCCACTTAGGAATTGTCACCCAACAACTACATCATCACATTACAGGGAGGAGGTGTGACTGGCTAGTGTTCCTGAGCACATAGATACCTCCCCCCCTCCCCCCCCCAGTGGAAAAGAAAGTGATTAGCTGCCTTTTACTTGGCACCAGGGAAGGCCTGAATGACTGATCTTAAAAACATGCTGCTGCCTCTTCACCTCCAGCTGTTAAGGAGCTGGCACGTGCCTCTGAGGTGGGAGGGAGGCTGGACTGGGCCCATATGAGAAGCCATCAGTCCATTTCCAGTGACTGGAAGAAGAAAAAGCCTCACCTCCACTTGGCAGGGGCAGCAATGAGGGGCTTCAGAGATGAATAAGACCCAGTCCCTGGGCTAGACTGTGAACAGGGCAGGCTCCTTTGGGCTTCGTGGCTAGTTGAATGGAGCCTGCTTAAGTTGAGTATTGAAGGAGAATGGCAGGATTCTCCTTAGGGGAATTGGGGGAGGGGGGTCAGAAGTGTTAGAGGGACAGAAAGTAGAGGGTTCAGTGCATGAAGGGGGAGGAGGGTGAAATGAGTCTGGACAGAGGTTAGAGCCAGATTGAGGAGGCCTTTGAGATGCTGGACTAAAGGAGTTTGCATTTCACACAGTAGGCAGTGGGAGCCATGAAAAGTTGAAGAGCAGGGGAGTGACAGCATTAGAACTGCTGGTTAGAAAGACCTTGACAAAGTAAATAGAAAAGAGGAGCAAGCTATGTTCACTAAATTCCTTTGAAATAAATTGCCAGATTTTAATTTTCTTAGCAGTTGAACATGTAACTGTAGTCCTGGAAGGAAGATGTGCTATAAGGTGCTGGACTTGGAGGCAGGAAGATCTGAATTGAATCCTGCCTCAGACACTTAGTAGCTGGGTGACCCTGGGCTAGTCACTTTACCCATGCCCATCTCAGATTCCTCATTTTTAAAATGAGGGTGATAATGACAGCACCTATCTTCCAGGATTGTTGTAAGTGACCAGTGAGATAGTAAATTGGAAGTGCTGTATAAATGGTAGCTGTTATCATCACTCGTTATTATAAGACAAGGAGAAGGAGCTCTTTGGGAATAAGTAGGGTTTACATATAAGGAACCATGAAATTCAGCCAACCCAGAACTTTCAGGGGAACGAGATGGACAGAGGATAGACTCGAGATGTTCTAGAAGTGGGATTAGACTCACCAATTGAAATGAGTTGGGAAATCGCTGGCAGCAACACTGGGAATGTAAAGGGATTTGAAAAGTTCAGCTAAGGTTGTGTGTGAGGGCCAAAGGAAAGAGATAAGGGCTGGGAGGCACATGATGAGGGATCTGGGGCACTTGACAGCCATTACAGAGTACATGGTAGCAGTAAGCTCATTGGTCCTTGCTGTCCACCCTGGAACAGTTGTCTGGAGTCTAAACCTGGGTCCTGGGGGCAGCTCTTCCCCTCAGTGGTCACTGAGCCTTTCTCGGCCTCCATTCCCAGGTCTCCACCTGGTCAGTGGGCAGGCAGGCCTGGCAGGTTCAGCCTTTCCTTCCAAGGCCAGTGTGGAGCAGCAAGTCTGCCAATGTGATTGAGAAAGGACTGCTAAGGGCTGAGGCCATTGTCCCAGGCTCCCAGGCTGCCTGTCGATCTAGGAGCATCCTGACTGCTCAGGGAGGGAGAAACTGCCTTAGAGCTCCAGAGGCAGAAAGGACCATCCCCAGAGGCCATGGAGTCCAACACCTTCATTTTTACAAAGGAGAAAACCAAGGCTCAGGGAAGGGAAGGGACTTGGAAGGTAATGGTTACTTCTGGAGCTATAAGGGAGAGTAGAGACTGGTCCAGCTCCCTTATTTTAAACGAGAGGTGTGTGACGGGCCAAGGGTCCTTGGATGGAGGCCGTCGGGTCAAGCCCCATCATGGTACGGTTACAGGACGGGCCCAGGGAGCCTAAGTGACACCACAGGTGAGCCCAGACTTCCACAGCTGGCCCTTCTGGGGGGGGAGGGTCTCCTTAGTTACAGGCCAAAGAGAACAAGCCTCCTTGTTGGGGTGGATTTGGTGACAGGCTTCCTGGTCCCTGCCTATAGACAGCTGGATTCTTACATGAGACCAAGCAGGACAGACAGAATGACCCAGCAGACCCTCTGGCATGTCAGCCCTAAGGGGAAGGAAAAGGCTTTTGGGCTCTCCTAGGAGGAACTGGCCCAGCACCTCATAAGTGGTGGTTATCACTCCAGAGAATTTGATCCTCTGCAGGAGGAAACTTGGCCCCTGGGTATTTGGAGGAGGAACTCCACCTTATCCAGGGGTGGGGAACCTGCAGCCTCAAGGCCACAGGTGACCCTCTAGGTCAGTGGTTCTCAGCCTTGCTAATGCCACGACCCTCACTGTATCTGCATATAGGCAGACCCACCTGGAGACATTTAGAGGAGCGGGACCATCGGAAATATGTTTTCCAATGGTCTTGGGTGACCCCTGTGAAAAGGTTGTTTGACCCCCAAAGGGGTCGTGACCCACAGGTTGAGAACCACTGCTGTAGGTCCTCAAGTACCACCCTTTGACTGAATCCACACTTACTCCATGAAATCTGGATTCAATCAAAGGGCCACACTTGAGGACCTAGAGGGCCACAGGTGGCCTCAAGGCCGCAGGTTCCTCATCCTTGACCTTATCCCTAGGCCCAGGTTTGTATGTATCCACAGGGGCTTGGGCTGTGGACTGAGCCTGGCTGAGATGGCCAGGAAAGCTGAGCACAATTTAATGCAGCAGGCCAGTTTTGTCCGTGGGACCACTTGCCTTTCCGGGAATGAGATTGAAGGTTGTTTCCAGCTCAGCCTTGATTAAACACAGAATGATCCCTTTGTGGCAAACACTGACCTGAGCGATGGAGGGACAACTACAGAAGACAGAGTCCCTGCCCTGCAGGAGCTTTTAATTAGTTGAACAATGAAACTTCCCTGCAGGAAACATGCAAGACAGAATCTAATGAAGTGTCTGATTGTGTGATAGCTTCTGTGAATGCAGTAGGAATTCAGGGAAGGGAGATCTTTGCCCGCATGGGGAAAGCTTTTTGGATGAGATGAAACTTTAGGTGAACCTGAGAGGGAGATCAGGGTTGGGACTGGGGGGGAGGCCTATTCCAGGAAAGGGGCAGGGACCCCAAGATGAGGGCAGGAGTCTGTGAAGACCTGGGAGGTCAGGTTGGATATGAATGCCAGATCGGGTTGTTGTGAATCCAGAAGGTAACCAGGAGCTAAAACTCCAGCCTCCTATTCCGACTGCCCACTAAGAGGGGGCGAGGTGGTCAGGAAGGCCTCCGGCCTTGACACTGACAAGCTGTAAGACTGCTGCTCAAAGAATTGTCCTAAGCTGCCTGAGCTACACCCCTGCTTAAACACCTACAGGATAAATAGAAGGTCCTTGCTTCTGGCCTGCACCCCATCTTTTATTCCCTGGGCCTTCCATCTCCTGCCCTGTGGCCCTACTAGCTCCTCATTCAGTTTGGCTTTTCATCAACTTTCTCTTCCTCGAGGAGGCCTATTCTGGTGCTGGCCCCCTCCTTTTCTGCATATCAGTCAATCAGTAAGCCTTCCTTGATTCTTCAGGGAGTCAGATAGGTTCCTTCTTTGAATTACCTTGTGTTTACTTAACGTGTAGTATCCCCTAGCAGGGCAGGAACTTTCTCATGTTTGTCTTTGAACTCCAAACCCCCAGTACCATTGCTACTGAATTTATGTTGAGCTCAATTAAAGTTGTTTTGGGAAGATTAATCTGGAAGCCATATGCATAGGGTGCCCGTAGGAGGCTGTTTCAGAGACCCACATATGGAAGAAGAGTCCACACCAGACCAGAGCCATGGAAGTGGAGAGGAAAGGCCAGTCAGCAGCGTTTGAGGAATGATAGGGAGAAAGACCCAGAGGTGATGAGATTTTTTTTTAATCTGTGGGATGCTAAGAGCAGAGATGTACAACAGGCAGGCTTCTTTGTGGGTAAATATGCTTGACTTGGTGTGACCCACGGAAGTCTGAGAAGGAGGGACGGCAGGGTCAGAAGGGAGCAGGGAGAGATGTGAGGCAGGCAGACCAAAGGTGGCACAGTCCCAAGGTAAGGAGGGGAAAGACATCAAGGGCCCACTGTTCTCAGAGACCTTGGAGACACGTTGTTAGAGTGGTCCTGCAGTTTAGGGAAAGGCCACATGCAGAAGAGAGCTGAGCCCGCCTGGCTCTGAGCTTCCAGAATCTGGAGAGGCAGAAGAGAAGGCATCCTCAGTGATGCGAGTGAAGAGGAATGGAGTGTATCAGGAAAGGAGGAGGAAAGGAAGCCCATTTGGGAGGCCAGGCTGACAGCAGAGCAAGGGAGAACCTCTTGGCGAAGGACTTAGAATGCCAAGCCAGGGAGGTCAAGCTTGGCCTATCTCATCTTTTTTTAGCGTTTTTGTAAGTAGAAGGTGCTTTCCATTTAGATCCAGAGGCAAGTGGAGGGAAGTAGTGCTGCCAGAGACACCAACCCCCGAGTTAGTGCAATGGAGGGGATGCAGTCGGTGGCTGTAGCACCCTCCCCTGCTAAGGAGAGAGCATCATGGCAGCTCTGCCAAGAGAAGGCGCAGGTCCCAGTCTACCAGCTACGGATGAGACAGGCATCGATGAGGTCTCTGAATAAGGAAGTGACATGGTAAAGGCAGTATCAGTGGAAGTAAGATCAGAGGAACAGGGCAAGGATGATTGAACCTGATACATTTATAATTCTGATTAAATCACTTGAATGGGGCCCCATGATTTCACTAGTGTGGATATAAGGCAGATGACATGCTTACCTTAGTAAACCATCAGTGGCCTGCTGTGGCTGAAGAGATTCACCTGTTAGTGACCAGCCTTCTGGCAGGGAGCTGTTCTGGTCGTAGCAAGGCCAGTCACCATATGGCAGGCGGTCCCTTTTGTTGTGGAGTCCACACCTCAGGCCTTTCCAGCTCAGGGCAGGGCCTGCCTGACCTCATACTTCTCTGGCATGGCCTTCCAAAATGCTAGGTCCCCAGCACTGAAGTAGGAGAAGACAACTTACCCCAGAAGTGGAGTCAACTGTCACAGGAGACTCCAAACAGTTAAAATACAGGGAACCTGCAGAGTGGTGAGGAAAACAGCCACCATGAGGAGCTCCTGTGACCTTTGCAATGAGCCTTGTTCTTGTATGGCAGGGCTACAGGACCAGCCTGCTTGGGAATTCCATAGATGTAGGTCCTCCAGGGAAATTGTGACCCGTCCTGACTATGACACATAAAGAGAGGCCATCTACAGCCAGACAGTGGAATACTTGATGAGATTTAGTTAAATGCACTTTGAAACAGACAGGGACAGTTATAAAAAGTAATGTTCGGGAAGCAGTGTAGGTTGGGTAAGATCGAGTATCCTCCTAACGCCTATGGTGGCACTGGGCAAGAGGCCACATAGTGTGGCAAGAGTGCTAGCTTGGCTGTCAGGAGGCATGAGTTTTGAGTCTGGGCTTTGCCACTTCCTAGCTCTGCCCTTTGATGCATTACCAGTGGATCACAGAGTGACACTAGATAAATGAGTTGCTGAATTGTCTCCATTAAGTACCATCTGGGACCACCTGGGATGGCACAGAGGCCCCAACAGATGCCAAGACTGAGCCCATCTCCCTCCACGTTTGCAGGCTGTCTCCAAATACCATGGTGACGCCCCACAAGAAGAGCATGCTGGGAAACGGGAACTACGATGTGAATGTCATCATGGCGGCCCTTCAGACCAAAGGCTATGAAGCAGTTTGGTGGGACAAACGAAGGTAACTGAAGCCAGATGTGGCTGGCTGGAGACTGGCCCTGTGTATTGTGGGGAAGCCAGTTTCCAGGCCTTATGGTGGATGGTGTGAGCGGAAGGTGACCTTGGGGAACAGCCTGTTTCAGAGCCTTGTTTAATTTCTTTCCTCAGGGACGTCAGTGTCATTGCCCTCTCTCATGTCATGGGCTTCATCATGAATCTCCCCTCTAGCCTCTGCTGGGGTCCCTTGAAGCTTCCGCTCAAAAGGCAGCACTGGATCTGTGTCCGAGAGGTGGGAGGAACCTACTACAACCTTGACTCCAAGCTCAAGGTGCCTGAGTGGATTGGAGGCGAGAGTGAGCTCAGGTGAGCCTTCTGTTGCTTTCGGGGGGGAGAAATTGCTTCCCACTTTGGGGAACTGACCAAGGAGGGACTGTAGTGAAGGTCCCACGCCCTTCTTAGCTCCATCTTCCCCGCTGGCTTTCCAGAAGGCCATAGGAATAACTTTAGAGGCTTGTAGGGCTTGGAGTCTCCTCTCTACAGTAAGCCATAGAGAACTTTGCTTTGGGTTGTGATGCATAAATGTTGGATGGGAATTTCCCTATCACAGATGAGACTCCTGCTATTGCAGATAAGCATCAGGCTGGCCAGATGCTGACCTCCCCAAGGGCAAAGCATTTAGGGCTCCCTCAGTCTTGGGGAGTGGACCACCCTGAGGTTGAGGTTGGCCCTCCCTGCAGCCTCTTCTCTCTCATTAGTTTGCCTTCTTCCCACAGGAAATTTTTGAAACATCAGCTCCGAGGAAAAAACTGTGAGCTGCTGCTTGTCGTCCCAGAGGAGGTGGAGGCCCGCCAGAGTTGGAGGGCAGACATCTAATCCAGCTTGGCCTTTCTTTCCCTCTTCCTCCTTGCCTTCCCCTCTCCCCGAGAGCCTTCGTTGTCTTGTGGCCTGTGTCACCATAGGTCTCTCTCTCTCTCTCTCTCCTACCCCCATATCTTGCTGGGTTTGTCCTTCCCAGACTTGACAATGCAGTAGGTCAGCTGGGAGGATAGCCACTTGTTCCTGGAGAAAGAAGTGAGGACATGGTCCAAGTTTCTCTGAGTTTGCTCTCAGAGCACAGGGGAGAAAGAATGGTCCCTTTTTCCTTCCTTAGCGAGGTCACATATTGGACTTGACACAATGGAGTTAACCACCTGCTGCCTCCACTTTCCCTTTCCTGTCAAACTAATGGGTCTGAAGAGACTCATGAAGCCCAGGTGACTGGCTTGGAGGGCCAAAAGTATAGGGGTCTCTCAGGAAATCATCTTAATAACCTTACTTAGCAATGGTACAGCATGCTGAATGACTCCAACCCTCAGCCCCACCTTCACTGAGAATCTATCTCTAAAGAAAAGGGGTAGTCCTTTTTTTCAAAAGGAAAATTTCTTTAAATTGGGCATTAGTTGAATTCTGCCATGTTTAGGAGGGGCAAAGATGGGGTAGCTACAACATACACTGAGGGGGGGGTGACCTGACCTTTTGGGTGACTTGTTTCATGAAGTCCCCAGCATTCCACTACATTGTGTGGAAGTGTCAGAAGGACATTGAAGTAGGAAGGGAAGTGGAGGTCTTCAACTTTACCCCCAAGTGTCTCAAGAGAATGAGCTGAAAACATTGTTTTACAAAGGGATCCTAGTAGAGGACTGGAACAAGGAAGGTGTTGAAAGCCAGCAGAAGGACTGGGAATGGAGGCAGCTCCAAGAGCCAGAGCCCTCAGATCCGTGGCGTGGGCTTGCTGGGATGTGGCCTTTGTTAAGTTAACTCAGGAATGACCTTTATTTGTCAGCTGAGAGTCTTTTTCAGGTGGCCACTTTTCTCTCAACTCGAATATGAAAGAGAAGGCAAGTGATGGTGATTGAATGGATTCTGAGTACAGTTGTGGCTACCCTAGAAATGAAAGCATAGAAGCGGCCCATTTGGCTGCTATTGGTGATGGTGTTGACAGGTAAGAGAGCCACATCGGGCAGACTTCTTCAGACTTCTTCAGCATCAGAACTAGGACCACAGGACAAGGCTGATCAGGCCGAGCTGGCCTGAACCATCAGTAGCTTCTCCCACCTGTGACTGGAGCGCATGTTTACACCAGCACTCTTCTGCACACTTACCTACAATCCAACAAGGCCATTTGTTAATGTTGAATGATGGTGGCCAGAAAGCAGTTCCTGCATCATACCCTCCCAGCACCTTGTCGCTATGTCTCCTGCGCCGATTTCCACATTCGACTTGCTGCTTGGCCCCTTGAGGAGCTCTTTACCCCTGCCAGATGACATTCCACTCACCACCAGCCAGGAGATCCAGCCAACTTTGGTGGGCCTGTAGGAGGAGCTCTGCCCAACAGCAAGCCATTTCCTGGGAAGGAACCTGCTTAGTTCCATGCAAATGGCACAAGAGGCCTCATGCCTATGGAGTCCAAGAGCCAATGGAATATGCAAAGATGCTTTACAAACATTTCAGGGCTGGTTTCTCTGTTCATATCCAACTCTGGTGCTCAGGAACAGGGACCCATGCTGATGCCTAAGGGCATGGAGACCCCTTCAAGAAAGGGGGTCCCCTGGCCCTATTGCCCATCAGTGGGCAACCCTAGGCTGTTTATTTTTCTTGCTTCCCTTCCTCCCTTTTGTTGGCCTTGTGCTGGGTTTGTTTACAGAGGATGTATTTTGTTTAACCAAATATTTAAAAAAAATGCAAAACTCTCCACATATAAATCCCATTACTTGTCTGTCTGCCTGAGTTCTGTAATTAAGTATGTAAAAGGAAAAAAAATAAACCCTTTTCTTTATTGTGGTGTTGATTGGTGAAAGGGCTTACTTCTCAGGGGTAGATTTTTCTCATTGCCCATTTTGGGTCATTAGCTCATTTGTAGCCCGTTGTAGCCAGGAAGCCCAAGGGTGTTTTCTAGGCTTGGGCCCAAACCTGGCTTTTCTGTTTGTCTCCTGGTGTGACCTTGGACAAATCAATTAACCTATGGGGACTGCAGTTTCCTTATCTGTGACTCCAAAGATCCTTTCTAAATGTAAATCCTATGGTCCCAATTCATAAAAATTTACTTATAAGTGGGAGATTGAATCCTTTCCAATAGTGAGTTTCCACCATAGATCTGAAATGCAAATAGATTTTTCAGAAACAAATCTATTGTGACATAGGCTCTCGTGGTGGTGAATATCCCCAGGATCTAAGTCTTGGTAGGGCAGGAATCACATCTCCCAAACTATCCTCCTGGAAAGACCTTCTTCTGTGAATCTAATTTCTTGGGGGTGAATCCTGTCTCCATTTTGTGACCCTAAGCTATGGGAGACGAAACTTTCAAGTTGCTAGGGAAAAGGAAAGAAAAGACTGGTAGCCAGCCCTCTGGAGACCAGCCTCTCCACCCATTGCTGGACTGGTTCTTGGAAAGCAGATATTTTATTCAAAGCTTTCTAAACTTTTTAGGTTCATATATGAAATAAAGCCAATATCTAATCAACTTAACTGGTTACCCTCTGCAAATGGCTTTTTAATAAGGCTGTGGCAAGCTCTGGGGCCTTCTCCATGTATCTGACAGCAGGCCCTGGAGAGCTATAGACGGACCTCCTGCCAGCCTCCACCCAATGCAAGGTGAATACAAGCCACTAGGTGAGAATGTTAGCTAACAAAGGAAAACATGGAACAGAGAACCTTGACCGACTGGCCTTTCAATGACTTTTCTTCTGGAAATATTATCTAGCTTGGGGGCACTGGGTGACCATGCTACTGGCAGCATAAGTAAACTCTAACCTATAGGAGCCACTGGGGAAAATCACTGCCCCAAAGAGGGAGATGGATGAGCCATGTGGCCTAGCCTTGAAGATGGAATCATTTTTAATATTTGATACAAAACAGCACTGATTTTCTCATACACATGTTGCTTTACAGGGCAAACAAAAACAGCCAGCATACCAGGAGGAAGCCGTGAAAACTTCATCCTGCACTCTGCCCCTGGCCTCCAGAACACAGAGATTCACAGTGACTCTTGTCAACCCCACACTCGCTGAACTGGGTCTGACTTGAGCTTCTCCCCAAACAGTTCTCAATGAATGGTCAGGAGCACAATCCTGCTGACTTCAGTTGCCCCAGCAAAAGGCAATCCTTTGATTGACAGCAGCTTAGCCACGGGGATGGGGAGGCAGAGCTGGGGTCACTGCGTCCTTGCACTCGGCTTGTACCAGAGGAGGAGCACTGAAGAAAAACCTCATAAGGGTGTGGAGGGCAGAGCTGAAAGATGGACACCTCTAGAGAGGGGGTGGGGAGGATTCTGCCCATAGTGTTCAGATGGTTCAACATGCCCCCAAAAAACCAGAAAAAACAAAAATGTTTCAAATAACCAACAATGGGCAAACAGTTGAATTTGAAACTTTTCCCTCTCAAGCATAGTCGGCTGCTGCGGATTTTCTCTAAATCTTTCCCGGAATGGGTGGCAGAGCCCCTGGCATCCCTCCAGACAGCCCCGTGTTAGGCCCAAGGAGTATCTGCAAGAGAAAGGAGGGAGTCACAAGGAAGCTGAGGGCATCCAGGGTCCCCAGAAGAGCCCAGATGGCCTGGCTGGTCCGGCCAGGACTCTGCTGCCGGGGTGATCCTAGGGGCTCCTGGGCTCACAGCCTCAGAGTGTGAACTAGTATGGGAGGGAGTGAGCAGAGCAGGGCCTCACCTGACGCTGCTGTAGCTGCTGCTGCTGCTCCATCTGCAGCTTCTCCGTCTCGAAGACTACGGGGAGGACAAGGATCATGAAGGAGGTGGTGCCGATCCACAAGGCGGCCCTGGAGAACCTGCCCGAGCACAGAGTGGAGTGAGCCTGGCAGTGGGGGCTGGGGAGGAAATCTCCGGGGAGCTGAGCTGGGTCGGTGGGGGGCCCCCTCCCGGCCTCACGGGTGAGGGGGCTCACCTGTACATCTTCTGGGCCACGGTCAGCGACAGGTCGAAGGTGGCCCCGGCCGCTGCTCGCACGCTCTCGGGGAACATCTCCGTCAGGCCCCACAGCCTCTCGGCCAAGGTCTCATCGAGCTGCAGGATGGGGCAGGAGTTTCTCAGAACTGGCTCTGCGCCTCGGGGCTGACCTCCCCTAGCCTGAAGCTCTTGATTCAAATTCGGCCACCTCCTCTGGCTGCCCATGTGACCCCGGTCCTCTTTCTTCCCCTGCCTGGGTTCAAATCCCTGCTCTGCCCCGAGCTCACTGCGTCATCCAAGGGCCTCCTCCCCTGAGCCTCAGTTTCCTTATCTGTCATGTATCAGACAGCCTCGGGCTATCATGACCCCGGAGTCGGCGCCAAATAAATGCTCGCCGCATGCAAAAGGAGAAGTGTTCAGAGTCAGAGGGCTGGGGGCCATGCTGCCTGCGCAGGCTCTCAGGGCCTCAGTCTCCTCCTCTGTAAAATGGGCAAGACTCGGTAACCTCGAAGCCCCGCCCCCCCCCGACGCACGCGCTCCCGCTTCCCCGCCCCCCACCCCCTTCTCTCGGGCGCCTGCTTGGCACCTGGCCGGTCCCGGCCGCACCTCGTCATCGTCGTCGTCCTCCAGCTCCTCCTCAACCTTCTCGGCGTTGCTCTTCTGCAGCAACTCGTCCGCCGACCCCGCCGACCCAGATGGCGACACGGCAGAAGTAGCGACAGAGGCAGCGGACGAGGCAGCAGCCATGGCTCTAAGGGACACCGGAAGCGGAAGGAAGGAAGCGAGACGCCGACGGTCGGACAGATCGGCCGGGGGGGCTGGGGAGTGAGGGATTGCGAGCGCCCCCGCGCGGCCCGGAGGGAGGTGGATTCCTCGTGGTTCCAGGTGCGTCACTTCCACCCTAGTGCTGCACTAGCGGCCTCGAGGCCAAAAGAGGCCCTCTAGGTCCTTAAGCGCAAACTTCTCAGAACAAGCCTCCTTTGTAAGATAATTGTTCGGCAAAACTTGGACGCAGCCGGAAGGCCGCACCCCAGGACCTAGAAGGCCACACGTGGCCTGGAGGCCGCAGGTCCCCCAGCCCTGGAAAGCTCTGATAAACAGCTGAGCCGAGGCAGGGCCCGCCCCCTCGTGGAGCCCCGGCCCCCAGGGACATCTCAGGGCGGCCCTGCCCCTGGTGCCGCTGCCCACCCGAAGCCAGTCTGGCCAAAGTGGGCTGGGGGCCTGCCCGCGGGGAGCTGACCGTCTGCTGGGCCATGCCTGAGGAAGGAAGGAATTAATAAAGCATTCACTGTGCTAAGAGCTGGGGCTACTATCACATGGAGAAGCCAGACAGCCCCTGCCTTAAGGGAGCTCACCTTCTAATGGGAACCACAACACATGGGAGGTTTCAGCTGCAAATCCAGTGGAAAGGCCCCCTGGTCCTTAGGGTGCCACAGTAAAGCAGATGGTTGGGCCTTGTCTCTCATGTCATTTTTACTTATATTTTTTAAAATTTAATTTTCAATTTTTGGAATAAAACAAGCATTTCCTTAACAGTATAATAAAAGATGATCGCTCACTAAACTGCATTATGTACAACTTGCTTTTCCTTTTAAATATTTTATGTAACTTTTTCCCTCTCCCTCCACCTGAGATGACTATTAGATACAATTGTGTGCATATGCATATGTTATATATATATGCAAAATCATTCTATACATACACCTTATCAATTCTCTCTCTGGATGCAGAAAGCATCTTCCTTCATAGATCTTTTGTAGTTAATTTGGCTATTTATAAGACAAAATGACTTATTTTCTCAGTTCTTAAAACAATATTGTCATTACTACATCCGACATTGTTGGTTCTGCTCATTATTTCTTCCAAGTGTGACAAATTAATTCTCTTGTATTTAATAACTATTGTATTAGGACCAAGGTTTTTCCCCTTTTTCTATTTCCTTACCCAGAACTCAACCAGTGTGGGAAATCTTAGGCAGAGATTTACCCAGGCCAAGATCTAATCAGTCAGTAAAAGAAATTCTAAGTTTGGGCTACTGGGTGCATTCCTATTCATTGTTTGCTCACACAGGTCTGGGGAAATGTGAATCCTGCCTTTTGTCAGACAGGTGATACAGAAATTGATGTCTCTTTTGACTAAGATTTGGGTGAGCTAAGTCACGTGCCCCAAGACCCTCATTGTAATATGTAATACTGTAATATTCATTTTTCCATTTTTAACTGATCAGTGTTGATTGCCACCCGGAGGAACATCTACTCTTCCATGGGTATATAAACTGTGAGCCCACGGCCGTGAAGAGTCTTTGGTGGCCTTATTCATAAAATGAAATTTCTCGGAAATGGTCTCTCAAACCTTTATCTAACCATCACACAAGTCTATCCGTGTTTTTCTAAGATCATTGAGCTCATTCCTTCTAGCACGGTAGCCCGTCCCATTCATATTCCACTCTTCTTCAGCCCCTTCCCAATTGACAGGCAACCCTGCAATCTCTGGTTCTTTGCCACCACAAAGAGCTGTTATAAATATTTCCATTGATAATCACAGGCCAGAGCCAAGGGCTTCAGCGATAAGAACTCTCCTTTCTGGTTCTTCTGGAACTGTGGCTGTAGCTGCTGCAGGATGGAGCTGTCCCCAGGCTGCAGCCTGCTTGGGGCAGCTCCCCAGCATCATGGCAGAGGGCACTGGGTTGGTAGCACAGCTGTTCCCAAGGCTCTTGGGCTGAGGTTCCTGGGGACAAGGTCAGGGTGGTGGTAACCTGACTTGCCCAACTCTCCCTGAGGGTGCCCTGATGCTTCAATAAGGCTGGCTCACCAGCCCTAAGAGTCAATAGGGAGCAGAGATGCATTTGCAGATGGTCACTGGAAGCAGGACTGATGGTTGGGGGAGCTACCATTTCTGGCCTCTGCTAGTGGGATCTGGTCAGCCGTGTTTCTGGCTCTCCTTCCCCTTCCCCTGTGTGGACCGGAGCCTGAAGCCCTAGCTGCCATGATGACATACAGCCTTTATGTTGTCTAAAGCCTGCGAGGCGTGTCCTTAGACTCAAGCCACAGCCTCCCCCAACTCTGGCCCCTAAGAGACGTCACACCTTGACCTCATGAAAGTCACCTGGGTGGCCTCCCACCAAAGCTCTGGCTCCACCTGTTACCGAGGCACAGAGATGGCCAGTGTCTGCAACCAGGCCACCAGGGGCAGAAGCACATTAGCCAAGAGCCTAATTTCACTGTCTTTAATAAAACTGGAAATAGTAAAAACTAGAAATGCAGTCCTGCCCTGGGAGCAGCCAGAGGAACTAGATGCTGGATGAGCCACTGAAGCCACCAAGCCATTAATTTAGGAGGACAGACCAGGCCATGGGGCAAGGGGCCAGAGCCAGACCTCGGGTCACCCCAGAGATTTTCACAGTTGGGGCCAAGCAGAAGTGTGCTGACGACCCGTCTGAACACACACCTCGTAGGGAAGAAGCGTGAAGGGCTACTCTGCCACATCACCCCTAGATTGCAGGGCTCTGGATCAAGTCCCCACCCTCTCCTGGGCCAGATGCAGGGCTCCAGCCAGTCCTACAGGACGTGTCCACCAGGGCCAGCCCTCCCTCTTCCCTGACCCTATATATTGCACCCTGGGGCTTGGCGCCTCTGATATCACTTTCTCCTCCGGCTAATGCTCTTCAGTTCATCCAGCTCCTTCTCCATAAGGTGGGACTCTGCCGTGGTCTCAGAGAGCTGGAAGGAACATGGGAGATAATCACCAGGACGCCGACTGGAGACAGGAGGCGCCTTCAGTATGAGGCAGCCATCTGGGGGATCTAGAAGCCAAGGAATGGGTAGCTACCTTTATAGGGAGATTTTCTGACCACCTGAGGCCCACGCCAGGGACAAAGCCAGAGATGGGGAACATCTGAGAGGTTTCACAAAGTAACGCTGATGGGATTCTCATGGGGCCAGTGGGCAGGCACTAGCCTGACTCACATATCAGAATATCCAGGTAGAGAGTGCTGTACTCATCCTCCCCTACCAGCCAGAGTGCTCACCTGCAGCTGGCAGGGGCCAGGCCTGTCTCCTCCACAGCAGGCCCAGCCCTCCCCACACCAGGCAGGACACCCTTGGCCCAGGCCCCTCACCATGTCGAGCAGGATGTCCACTTTGAGCCGCAGGAGATTGTTCTCTTCTTCCAGCTGCTGGTTCCTCTTCCGCAGTCGCTGGGCCTCCCTACGGTCACCGCCTCCACAGGCTCCTGACTCTAGGGGGAGAAGAGTAGCCAAATCCATGAGGGCCCCACTCCCCAGGCAGGGCCCCTAGGTATAGCCTGCACTGCTCACCTGCTATCCATTGGCCATTTTCAAACTTGAGGCTCTGGCCAGCCAGGTTCATGGTTGGCATCCCATAGTCCAATCCCAGCTCAACCTCCCGAGTGGATCGGTCCAGCTGTGGGGGGACAAAGAGAGCTGAAGCCAGAGCTCAGTGCACCAGGAACGCTTCATAAAGACTGCCAGGGGAAAGCAGGTGGCCTCAAAGATAGTTCCAGAGTGCCAACACAGATAAAAAGTTTCCTTCGTTGGAGCCTTGGACAACACAGCTCCTCTTCTTTCTTTCTCCCTCCCCTTCCCTTCTCTCTGTCCATAGAGGGCATACCCTTACCAGCAGATGCTCTACCTAAAGGAATCTAAACTTTGATTGCTGAAACCTCCTAAGATATATTAGGGGTTAGGGCTAGATTTCTTCCTTAAACCCAAATTACTCTGGCTCTCACAGATTAGCCAAGAGTAAGTCCCAGATCAAGTCCCACTTGGTCGTTGTTGCCCCTCCCCCCTATTGTAAATAGCAATTGTTTCTGTTTTGGCCAGAAACCCTGAGGTTTGGTCTTCCCCGCCATCCTCTGTTCATTTCTTACCTAGCTTTAATCACTGAATGGGTGTTGCCTCAGTCAGACTGAAACCTGAAAACACCTGAGCTTAAAAAGATCTCCTTCAGTTCCTCTGAGCTATTTCTTGCTGTGAGGGAGGGTAAGACTGGTGACTTTGCTCAGCCCTCCCTCACTAGAATACAATTGATTCGCAAGTCATGGCATCACCTCCCCTGGGTCAAGGTTCTATGGGACAACAAAGGACAGACAACAACAATTTTTCTTAGGAAGAGGATTGGGACAAGCAGATTTCCTATTATTCCCCTTCTTCTGCTCTTGGCACTGCCTGGGGTGTGTGTGTTCTGTTCCAGGGCCACCTGGAGAAGGAGGATGCCAAACTGGACAGGGTTACCGGGATGGGGAGGGAGATTCCAGGCTCGAGGAAGAACACCACCTCCTTTTACTAAGCAAAGAGGAGGGAATGGAAATGATGAGGTAGATTTGGGGGAGCTTCCTTACAACAGAGCAGGATGCTCAGAAAGTTAAGTGAGTCAATAACAGGCTTCACGTGGCATGCTGAGGTTTGCAGAGAGCTTTGCCAAGTCTACAATCCTTACAGTAACACTGACATGCAGGTACTATCCCTGTGCCCATCTGACAGATGAAGAAGCTGTGGTAGAGAGGTCTGGGACCTTGCCGGGAGCTCCCCAGCTACAATATGGCTGAGGCCAGGTCTGCACTCTGGGCTCCCTGGCACCACCAGCCACCTCTTCCTTTCCTGTGGCCCAGAATGATATTGACTGGTAATGTCTTAGAAGAATTCCAGTTTGAGAACAAGCTGCGCTTAATGATCTCAGGGAAGAGATCCTATCATTTTATCCCGTGATACTGGGAGAATGAGTTCTATAAGGTTTTGGGGCTGCTGGACACTGGACAGATGGAGAGGCAGAGGGGACACGGGGGGGGGGGGGGCGGCACAAAGGAGGAGCCCCCTCTGCTCCCTACCCTGGGCCTTCACGGATGGACATGACCTCTGTCCTTAGAGCATTTCCTCCTCAGCATGGTTCCTATTCCTTCTCCAAACTTAAAACAGGTGAGAACTAATTTCAGCCCTGAGAACTCTGAGGAACAGGAGTGAGCAAGGAAGAAGCCTGCTGCCCCACGCCCAGACCCAGAAGGGACAGACCCCAGATACTCCTGCCCGGACATGGTCAGTGCAAGAACTGCCTTGGCTTTGATGAGGTGCAGGCTCTGGGACCCCCCTTGAATCTTTGAGGTACAGGCTCTGGAAAACCCCTTGAAGTCTGATTGAATCTTCCCACTTGATGAGGCATTTGCAGAGGCCATAAGTATTTCATCGTGGCTGGGCCCAAACCTCTGTTCCTAGCCTGGCCCTCCATTGTCCATCTGCTTCCCACCCTTGAGCCTATCACAATATCAATCCACTCTTGCATTGACCTCATTAACTCCTCCTGAAGACCATCCCCAAACTCACTACTGGAGTCTGACCTCATTGACTCCTCCTGAAGACGCTCCCCAAACTCCTCCTCTAGACCATCCCTAGATTCCTCTGTATATAAGACCCCATCTCCCTTCCATGTGGTGTGAGAGCCCCACAGAAGGCCCTAGCGCAGACTTGCTCTGCATCCAATACAGGCGAATTTTCAATAAACTTTACTTTTCTCTGGCTGAGAAGACTTGAGTCGAATTCTTTCAGCAGGACCTGGCATGTTGGTATTTTGGGGTCTCAGGCAACCCTAACCCTAACCCTCTTTGTGGGTAAACCTCTTCAGCCTGACTAGGCATGTTTGTGACAAGGGCTTTCTTTCTTTTTCTTTTTTTTCCCTTGGAGGGAGAGAAAAGAAATGCTTATTAATTGAAAAAAATTTTTAAAAAACCTTTTTCCCCACAGAATCTTAAGGGTTCAAAGGAACCTTAGCAATTACTGGAAGCCTTTCTACCAAGCAGGACCATAGCTATGTGACTGATTTCTTTACAGGCTGTGCAGCGTGGGGAACCGGCCTCAAAGCCACCAAGATCTAGGTTCAAGTTCTGCTTCTGATACATTTGGGCTGAATCACATAACTTCTCCATGCCCTAGGCAACTCTCTGAAACCACTGGCTTCCCACAAGATACCACCCACCGTGTCCCAGGCTCCAGCAGCTCCAGCCATTATCCCTGCCACATCCTGCCCTGGAGGCTGGGAGACCTCATGTACTTGTCCCAAAGAAGCTGCTACAACTCAGATCATCTCTGAAATACATTAAGGTCCTGGACTACGCTCTTCTGGAGATCTGCCATGATGTTGAATCTCCATCCCTTCCCCAAAGTTAAGTTTGATTTTTTGAAATTGTCAAAGCCATTTGGGACCAAGTCTGGGGAACAGAGTTAAGTGATAAAGCTGGGCAAAAAATACTAGTTTTATTTTTTTTTAACTGATCAGCTGGGACTGTGCTGCAATGAGGCCAATTTTCTTATATGACAAATACGATCTAAAGATAGTGCCCTTCCAGGGAGGCTAGGTGGTGCAGCGAATGGAGCATTGGCCCTGGAGTCAGGAGGACCTGAGTTCAAATCTGTCCTCAGACACATAACACAAAACTAGCTGTGTGACCTTGGGCAAGTCATTTAATCCCACCTGCCCTACCTTCCTTCCTCCAAAAAGCAAATAAATAAATAAATAAATAAATAAGACAGTGCCCTTTGAAGGAGGCCCCCAAGCTCTCTGAGCAAGAATCCCCTTATTAGAAGGAGACCTCCCCATCCCCCCTGGGCCTGCCTGGCAAGGCGTATCTGGCCTCTATCTTTGTGGTCCCTCCACCTGGTCTAGCTAGGGGAATCCTGCCCCCCTCTCCCTACTCACAGAGTGTAGATTGGAGAGAGAGGCTGACTTCCGAGGGGGTGTCTTCTTGGGGCTGAACGTATTCCCAAAGAGGGGCATCTCTGGTGGGCTCCCAGTATGGCTCCGCCTTCTCCTAGAGCCCAGGGAAGACAGCAAGGAGACATCCAGTGACCACCTCACAAGGACACAATGCCCAGAACCCCTGACTGCCAGTCGTCTCACTGATGGGAACCCCCTTGACTCTTCTCCCTAGATGAGGAATTTACCTGAGGCCATAAGCCTTTCATTATCACCAGATCCAGCTCTGTTACCCCTAAACTAGCCCGGCCCTCCACTGTCTGTCAAGCCCAGGTAGCCTCCAGCTACTTCCCACCCTCCATCTCTCACTACTAGAGTGGGACCTCCTTAGACTCCTCCTCTAGATCACCCCTAACTCCTCCCACAATCTTTCTGTATATAAGCTCCATCTCACCTCCATGAGAGCCACTATATAGTGCAAACTCACCCTGTGTCGTTTGTCCAGTACAAGCATCACAGATACTGAGGCTCCTTAAGAGTCTACCCATTATGGTGCATGTCTAATAAACTTTGCTTTACTTTGGCTAAGAGAAGACTTGAATAGAATTCATTTGGCAGGACCCGGGAAGTTGGTAATTTGGAGTCTTGAGCACCCCTAAACCTTATACCTCAACATCACCACAAGATGCTTTATTCTATTTTGTTTAGGACCTGTCCTGGAGTGCAGATGGTGTGTGGCAAAGGGCCATTCCTTCATTAATTATCTCCGGGTCCCAACAGCAGGCACTCAGTATGCCATATGCTTGGCAGATGGGAGAGGCTCCGTCTGTCCATCACTGGACTTAAACGGAGTTATGTTTGCAAACGGCAGAGAAAAGAAAAAGGGACTCCCCTCATCTTTCAGCTTTTTCATCTACAAAGATTAAAAGGCTTTCATTGTCCACCCCACAGGATCGTTTGAGGGCTATTCAGAGGCAGCCCAGGACAGTGAAAAGACCAGGAGGCCTGAGAGCCAGAAGGGACTTTATTTTACAAGGCCCAGAAAGGTTGCCTTCCCTTAGGTCACAGGGGTAGTGAGTGGCATGTCTGGGATCTGAACCCAGATCCTTGGGCTCTCCATCTGGTGCGCTGGCTGCGCACTGCCCTCACCAGGTTAAGAGATTTTAATTACTGGTCATAACAACGGCTTTACTATCTATTGTGCCTGGAAGAGTGCTACCTGGGACATTTAAGTATAACTGGGCATGAGAAAGGCATCATCACCCAAATTCCCCCAGGACCCACTCGGGCTTTACCTCATAAAGGAGCTGACGACTTTGACAGGCCACAAGCCTCTCGGAGTCGGGATGGCTCAGCCCCAGACTCCCCACCGAGGAGAGCTGCCTCATTGCCCGCGACGGCGCCCCACCATCAGTGATCCCGTGCCCGCCACGAGGAAGGAGGGCGTGTGCCGGGCACCGCGGATCGCCTGGAGAACTTGGAGTCCCAAGTGCTCCACGCTACAGAGGAGGGTCAGGGGACCGGGAAGGGCCCGAGGCACGCCCGCTCCTCTGTCGCCCCTGGCTGGGTGGCCCTGGACAAATCGCTTTCCCTCTCTGAAGCTGCTTCAAGGAGGGTGGTGAAGGGCGCAGAGAGCGCCCCTGGCCTGCTCTAAGGCACTAAGCTGGAGCCCCTTTGCCAAACCCTGCACACCAAGCGTTCATTATGCTCCTAAGGGAGCGAGGGAGACAGGGACAAACATCCCCAAGACAAGACAGAAGCCGGGCACTCTGCCAAGGGCGTCACGACTCTGCGAGGTGGGTGAGCGTGCTCTACCCAACCTGAGGCAGACTTGCCCAAGGTTACACGGCTAGGAAGTGTCCCAAGCTGGATTTGAACTCAGATCTTCGGGACTCCGGGCCCACTGCCAGTCATTTAAAACACGAATAGTAAGCACTTGTGTGCCGGGCCTCTCCCGGGGGACTGGGGATGCCTCTTAAACACCTGCTTGCCTACTAGGGGAGAAACGCGTACACGCAAAAACGTCCACGTGCAAGTATTAGGTGCCTACTGTGTGCCTGGCCTGGAGCGGACAAGAACAGACCTTGCCCTCAGAAAGCTTAACATTCTTTTAAGAAAACCAGTTCACGAAAACCCATCACTGCCCACGCACTGATTAGGAGCCTGCGGTGTGCCTGGCTCCGGGGAGGGACCATATGTAGACCACCATAAAGGCATCCAGGCCCACATAAGAAAACGCACGTACCTGCGCGGCCCCGCCTGCCTCCGCTCGGCCCAGAGTGGCGTAGACAAACGGCCCGCCTCTGGCGCATGCGCAGCCCCGCCTCGGGCTCTACCATTGCCTGGGAGCGGGGGTGGAGGGCAGATTGCGGGGGAGGCGGGAGTTTGTTGGAGAGGACGCATCTACTCTAACTGCCATCGGACCCTTCGTAGAACGAAAGCTCTAGCCTCAGCTCGGATATGCTCCCCAATGCAAACCGAGAAACGGGAAAATGTCACCTTCTCCTCTGTGCCCCCTACGCCCATTGCGCTAGTCCCTATGCCAACAATAACCGCTCCCCGAGGCGCGATCCTGAGGTCGTCATGGTAACAGCAACGCGGCGTTCCAAGAGGAACTGGAGTGTGGGCACGTGCGCACAGACACAGAAGCGAAGGAATGCGGCTTTCCCTGGGGAATAGTGGGGCTCCCAGGGGCCGCGCACGTTCTTCGCTCGGGCGCACGACGGGGGCCGCGAAGGGCCCACGCCGGGGTCGCCATGGGAACGTCAGAACGCGCAGTAGGCCGGAGCCACGATGGACGTCCGTCTCGGCGGCCCCGCCCCTATGGGGCCCCATCTCTCGGCCCCGGGGAGTCCTGCAGGGTGTCGAAGGGGACGCTCTGTCGGAGGTGCGGGGCTGGACCCGGAGCACACCCGGTCCTTGAGGGATCCTTGGAGGGACCGGCCTCGGGGCAAATGGTGGCTGCCCAGCTCAGGTAACGGCACGCTTTTCACGACAGCGCCGCACTTTACGGCTCATCTCCCGCCCCTCTCAACACACACAAACGCTTCTTTCCCCCCATTTTCTGGCGAGCCAAACTGAGGCCTAGAGAAGCTTAGTTGTTGGGCCGAGATCGGGGCCGACTTTTAAAGCCCGACATCAGCCGGCTCCTCCGGGCGCTGCTCTACTATGTTCCATCTCCTGCCCCTGCGCCTTTGTCCCAATATCTAGTAGTGCCCGCCTCCCTGGAAGACACTGTCTGTGTGTTGGTACAGTGGGGTCTGGAAGACCTGAATTCAAATCCTGATTAACCCTGGGTGAATCTTTCACCCTCTGTGGCTCTTCCTTGTTGGGAGAATCTTTGTAAAGATGCCTAGCACACAGTAGGCGATCAATATGTGCTTATTCTCTGCCTTCTGATAGAATGGAGTTCTCTGGGGGAGCTCACAGTAGGCTCTTTGTAAGGGCTCATTGGATGAATGTGTGGGGCATTGCCTTTGTCTCTCCAGCCTGAGCACAGTGCTTACTAAATGTTTCACAGAGAGGCTGGTGCTGGAGGTAAAGTGAGAATCCACGTCCAGAGCCACAGGACAGTGTGTGGGGGTTAGGTTTGGACTGGGAATGCCCATTTATTAAGCACTTACTGTGTGCCTGCACACCGCACCAAACACTCTACACATCGCGTTTGTATCTTGGATTCCTTCCACGTCTAGCCCAGGAGCCCCTTCCTGTGCAACCCTTCCTTGGGCTAGTTCACACCTCATGAACAAGGACATTCCCATTCTCCATGGTCTCCCAGAAAGGGCTGGCGGGCAGGACGCTTGTTGACCAAAGGCACAGCCCCCTGTGGTTTTGTGCCTTTGTGTTTCTCTGGGGCTAACCTGGGTCAGCTAGGCCTGGCAATGGAATGAATGAATGAGTACGTGAATGAATAGTGCTTAACCACCAGGCTGTGTGAATGGTACCAGGTCAGCTAAGCCCCCAGGAACAAGCTTCTCTGTGCAGCCCACACGATAACTCCTGACCCATCAGGAGCTGTACATGAGCCCACCCACAATCTTCAGGAAAAACATCCAAAATGATCTGGAGGAGAAGAGAGATGAGCCAAGGACCGGCCAGGGAGGGGTGAGGGGAGCAGCGTTCAAGAGTGGAGGAAAAGGGACCCAGGCATGCCACAGAGGAGCTTTGGGACCTTTCTCGAGGCTTCAGTTTCCCCAGCTGTTAGACAAATGGCTTGGACGGAATGTTCTCAAAGGTCCCTTTGGAGCTGGTTGGTTCTGTTCTCAAACACAGCAGGAATAGTCCATGAGAAAGTCCCAGTATGTGTCTGTGTCATTGGCCTCCTGACTCCTTGTGAGAGACTATCCATTGTGGAGGGTTCTTTATAGTAGGGGGCTCTCCATAGTGGGGGGCTCTCAAAGGCTGGGCCATGGGAGGAGAAGTGTGCCCAGCACCTACTGCCACATCTGTTGGGACAGTTTCCAGGGTGGGCCCAGGGTTGGGCCGCACCATGGAAGGGCCAGTCTAGCCTCACCACAAGGTGATTGACCACCAGGACCTCTGCTCCAGAATCACAGAATTTGGGGCCGGAAGGCAGTCATCCCTGTTCCCACCCATCCACAAAAAGAATGTGCTATATGTGACAGAGCAGACCAGCGGAGAAGGGGAGCCCAACCCCTCTGTCAGTGCTCTCAGCCTTAAACGACCTCTTGGCCACGTCCCCTGTGGCCCCTGGTCTGCTCTTTGGGACCCAGTGGAACAAGTCTCAGCCCTCCTCCAATGTTAGCCCTTTAGCACCACAGAGGCAGCTCTCGAACCCCCAGAGTCTTCTTTTCCCCAGCTACTCCAGCCCATCTTCACAGACTGTAGACAGGAGGCTCTTTCCCATCCTGACTGCATTCCTCGGGGAGGGGGCGTGGGGGCCTCCGTGCTGGAGGCAAGCGTCCTAACATGTTAGTCTTACCTTGACAGAAGAGATGGAGTGCAGAGGGCTAGGCAATGGCTAGTTTCCCTGGGGTGATGGATCCTGATTAGGAGAGCCTTTAGAAGGGGCAGGGTAGAATGGGGAGTCAGGAGATGGGACCTTACCTTGCTGTTGCCTTCAGCTAACCCCACCACCCACTCGGCCTCCGTTTCCTCCTATATAAAATGAGAGGGTTGCGCACACACACACACACACACACACACTCTTTTTACTCAGAACTTAAACACCAAGTAAAATAGGCATTTCTCTGTACAGAATAGAATATGAAAGAAGGATTATGCCTGAAGCTGAGGATTTCTCTTCCGGACAGCTTGTTTCTCCATTAGCTTTATAGCTGGGGTAGTTATCAAATACAACAGCAGAAATTAAAAATCCATCCAGACGCACCTGAAGCCAACGCCTTATTATACAGAATGACGGCAAGCAGAGCCAGGTGGTTTATGCCGCAGCCCTCTGTCTGATAAAACGCCCCATGTCACTACCAAGCCAGCCTGCTTGGCTCAGGTTACTTCTGGCCTTCTCTGTTACGCATTTAAAGTTTTTAAACGTGTCGGTAGTCCTCTGGTTCTCTCTCTGGCCAGCCCCTCCAGTGGAAAAAACAGAAGACAAAATCCTTGGAACAGTTGCCCAGTCGGAGTGGCTTCCTGTAACACCCAAATGTGTGACACTCATTATGCAGGCTCAGGGTCCTTCCAATTCTACATCTGCTGCCGGTAGGGAATGAAGCCACAGGACCCTGAAATGCACAATTTGCCTAAATCACCTTATTTTGCTTGTTGTCATTTTTATATAATAAGAGATAGGGATTTTCCATGTATATGGATTTTTAATTTGTGCTGCTGTATTTCATGACTGGCTTCGTTGTTGCTTCCTTACCTAAGAGGAAGGTCAGAAGGTGTGAGAGGGGCTGTGATCAGGGCTGAGCCGTGTTTGTGGTAGCAAGTGGCCTCCATAAAGGGCCAACAAGTGGCCTCTGGACAGACAGCCCCTCCCAGCCTCGGGGCCATCTGGATCCAGGTGTGTGTGGACTTGGAGAAGAGAACAATTATATGCAGAGTCACTAGCCTTGGGTTGCTTTTCTAATACCATGGTTCTGAGAAGGGGCGCACAGGCTTCTCCAGACAGACTGTCCCCAGGAAAGGTGTGTCCTCTCCAGTCCAACTGCTCCATTTTACAGATGAGGAAAGTAAGTCTCTAAAAGCTGACATGATGTGTCCATAATGATGCACAGAGTAACTAGCAGGGAATTCAGATCTACTTCTGACTCCAAATCCATTGCTTTTCTACACACTAAGCCCCACTGCTTCAGAGCCAGGGCCAAGGGTATGACACACACAGGCTCTAGTTTTAATGTCTTGGCTGTCTTCTTGCACCTTCTCTCCTTTTTCAGATTTTTTGAATTTGAAGAACTCTTAGGGATCTTCAGGCCTAATGTCCCCATTATAGAAATTAGGAAATGGAGGTCCGAAGTGAGGAAGGGGCTTGTCTGGGTCACCGAGCCAGCTGAGTCTGCTCTGGGATCCAAGTTGGTGTCTCCTGGCTCTCTTCCCAGTTGAAGGACCAAGTGCTTCATGCTGGGCTCTCCAAAGTGAGTCCCCGTGAATGCTGTCAGCTCCCCCTGCATGTGAAGCCCGAGTGCCTCTGCACCGTGGAACTGCTCCATATCCTGAGAAAGAAAGCGCACACCACCAGGTCAGTCTGCTGTGAAGCCAGACCCACCGTGGCCCAGTCTGGGTCTCAGGCCTCTGGCCCTGAATGCTCCAGTAATGGCACCTGACAGTCATAGCTTGTCCTAAGGCTTAGCGCAGTGCCTGGAACAGAGCAGGTGCTGCATAAAGGCTGCTTCTCAAGACTGGTAATGATTGTTGTTTCTGCAGGGCTTTAAATCTGGTTTACAAATCCCTGTGAGGTGGGCAATGCCAATATTATCCCCACTGTGCCGATGGGAAAGTTGAGGGGGCTTTCCCCCAAAGTGCATAGCTTGTAATAGGCCTTGAACCCAGACCCTACATCTGTGGACCTTTCCTCTCTGCCACACTGGCCATGTTGGGGCATTAAGGGGCTTTTCTTATGGAGCCACAGTGGCCTTGCTCACTTGACATCTGCCTTGTTTCTCCTGAGCAGATGGATCTTGCTTGGTCTTTCCCACCTCTGGTTTCCCCAGATGGTCCTGAGTTATTTGTGACTCCTGTCAGCTGGTGGAGCAAACATGGGTGGGGGGGGGGGAGGCAGGCTTTCTGTTTATTTGTTTGATCTTCACAGAAACTTTCTGTGCATGTGCAGGAGCAGAGATGCCGCTCAGCACCACACAGATGGAGACCATCAACTTGAAAGCTCTCCCCATGGTCCCTCTGGACGATGACCTGTCAGCTTTGCTCATGAAGAGGCACAGGCAGCATGAAGAGCTGAAGACTCGAGTAAAACAGAATCCTCCCTGTATCTTCTGGTGATGTTCCCCACCTCGGGGCCACAGAGCCAGACCCCCCAGACTTGGCCGGCTACCAACCCAGATGATGGCAGGGGCTTTCACTGGCTCCCTTTCCTCCTCTTTCTTCTGGGCTCTGGAGAATGAGAAGGAACCCAAGGGGGTCATTGACCCAGTCAATGTTGGGAGGCCAGAGAACAGGGCTGCAGGGCCAGGGTCACTTGTCACACACTGTGTGGTGATTCTCCTCATGTGGGAAATGAGGGAGCTGGACAGATGAAGTCTGAGGGCCCGAGACCCCACTGGCTCAGCTCTGCTACCTCCTGAGGGCTGCTCCCACTGCCTCTCTTCTCTCCTCTTCAGTTGCCCACCTCATTAGACAGGGTGACCAGCCCAGTGTTAACCCTCTTAGACCTTTTTTGTGGAGCCCTGCCAGACAGGAGATACAGGTATGGGGGCTAAGGGTGAGTGGCCCTTCAGGCTCCCCACATGCTTTGTCCACAGCCCTTCTCCCTCCCATTCCACCTGTGAGTTGTATTAACTCCACTCTGCAGGTGAGGAAACTGAGCCTGGGGAGGCCAGGACCCTGCCTCTGATCCTACCCCCACCCCCACCCCCACAGGCTCCCAGGGCACTGCACCCATGGCTGGCCTTCCTGCCAGCCCCTCCCCTGTCAGCCAGTGGCAGCCAAGCTCATCCCCCCATCTGCTTCCTCACTGATGCACGGAACCCTGTGTCTCCCCTTTTCGCTTCCCCTAGTCTGTCAAACCCTCAGAGGTAGTGACTGACAAGAAGGCCAGATAACAAACTATTGGAGGAAGATAGGCCTTCCCCCAGGATAGACCTGGGGACTAGAGTTGAGTAGAGACTCTCAGGTCATGGTGTCTGTCATATGTTCTTTAGCTGTGTGGCCTTGGGCAGGTCCCATTCCCTCTCTGGGCCTCAGTCTCCTCATCTGCAGAATAAGGGGGTTGGATTAGGCTGGTTCTGAAGGAGGCTCCTTCTAGCTCTGAATACCATCTGAATCCCAGCTCTCTCCAGTGCTAAGAGGTTCTTTAACAGACGTGTCTCGCAGTGTGCATTGTGGGCTCCATAGGCAAGCTGAATAAAAAGATCGCCCAGATAGACCTGAAGACCAGACTCCACAAGACCAGCATTCACAGCAATATCCTGGTGAGGGGCTGGCAGGGAGGGAGGGGAGTCTCTAAGCAGGGGAGGCCCTAGGTTCCGATCCTAGAGCTGTTGTGGCTGAGAGAAGAAGGGCAGTCAAGCCTCCAGCTTCTTTAAGCCTCCCTTTGGGCCCTGCCTCTGCTGATAGCAGTTCTGTCCCTTTTATGTCTTAGAAGAAGCATGGCCTCCTTATGGATAGGCCTCGGTTCAGGTCCTGCCTGACACACGTAGGTCATGCAACCCTGGGCAAGTTCCTGAGCCTCTGAGCACTCTAGGCCAGGGCCCTTTTCCCCTTTGGTAGTGTTTGTTGGATGGCCTGAGGGCATGCTCAGGGTAAAGTGCAGCTGCTGTGTGTTGGGAACCAAGGCTGCAGTGAAGCTGCTCAGTGCAACCTAGATAAGCGCTGCTAGAAACTTCTCGGGTGCATTGTTTGGTTTGGGATGAATTTGTGGTTTTTGCACATTCAGAAACCTTTTACTGTTGCCCAGTTTTAAGAAGTGTTGCTCAGGGCAACTAAGTGCTAACCTGTAGTGGTGGAGGGACTCAGGCTCCTGGTGACATAGGACAGGCACAGGCCAGCAGCAAGCCTGTGCTGGACCAGCCCAAGAAGCAAGGGTGATCTCCATAGCTGTCCAACGCTCCATGCAGGGAAGCAGTGAGGCAAGGGACTTTTTAATCACCAGTAACAGGAGAGTCCTTTTCTTCCTACCCTCCCCCCACATTGGCATGGACCAGAGCTGGGCAGTTTAATCCGTAGCCATCCATTGGCTCCCTCCTGGGAAAGGGTCTTGAGAGGAGGCTCAAAAGGGGTCTCAGGACCAGATTAAGTCACACTGAAAAGTTTGATATTGGCCAAAGCCAGTGGTACTGTCGAGTGCTCTGATTTCTAGTACTCACTTGTGTTGGGTTGTAAACTTTCCTCTTCCCTTGTAGTTAAATCTTTGCCAACCACAGCTGTGACTCAGCTGAAAGGGAATAAAGGGGCCTGTGTTGGAGCAAGAAGTGTCAGACATGGCAGCCCCGGCATGGTGGGGGCTCCAGTGAGAACCAGAGCATGGGCAGTGGGGCATCAGTCTATCAGAGATGCTCAGAGGAGAAGGGAGGCAGGGCAGCTCCTGCTGCTTGCCTCAGTGACCTTGGGCAGATCTCACCTCCTCAGGCCTCTCTGAGGATGCCTCCGACTTGGAATTGTCTGAACCCACCCAGTGTCTCAGGATACTATGGATGTTGGGCCTACGGGTGATGCCAGTACTGTTCAGGGCACAGGTTTTCAGAACCTTAAGCCCTGCACATCTTTGTAGAGAGTTTAATGATTTGCTGTAGACAAAATGCATCTTTCCTGGTGTCTGATTAAGGAGGTTCAGGATTCGCGTGAATGGAACACTCGGCACTTCAAAAGATCCAATATAGTTTATTTAGAATATAGGCAAATAGGAAGGAAGCCAGAGATAACAAAGTAAAGGCTTAGGAATAGTAAGATAAGAGCAACAATAATTATATATATACATATTTACAATCATCACTGCTGCAGGGAAGCACCAACACCTGACCACCAGTCAGGATCCCTGTCGGGACAGGCAGGGCTCCACCTGCTTAGTGGAATGTATCTATACATATTTAGAATCATTCCCGATGTGGGGAAGCACCAACACCTGACCACACAAGCTGGGGAATCCTGGGTACAGCCATCGGGGTTCCGCTTGGGAGGGTCCCAGGCAGGACGTCTCCTCCATGGGTGAGATTCCAATTTGGGGTCTGAATCTTACGGTTTAAGTAGCTCTGAGAACAAAGAAGGCGTCCTGCCAGGTGTTTTTTGGCAAGCATCATCTTGTGTGAGGCCGGGGAGGGGGGCCAGTCCCTCCAAGGCCCCCCCGAGAACAATGTTTCCTTGGAGTGGCTGGTTCCAGGAGTCGGGCAGTTAACCGTATCTCTTCTCAAGGTCCTGGCCAGAGTCCCAGGAGAAGCGCAGCCCTCATGTTCCCAGGATTTTCTGTTCCAGAACAACTCAGGGTAATAGAAAGGTCCTGTTGAGTTGGGGCCTTGGCTTGTATAGCCCTGTTCCTCACAGAGGGGTATCTCTTTGTCTAGCTCCTTGCTAAGTCTCAGGCCTGTGTGCTTTTGCGTCAGTAAAGCTCCCTTCAGCTAACGAGAAGATCTGATTGAGTTCTTTCAGAATCCGAACCCCGGCGGGCATCTTCTCAGACCTCTTCGTTGAGTCCCGCTTGATCTTTGTAGTTTTGGTCTTTTGGCATGTTGTTCTTTCCAGTTATGTTGTTGTAGTTACTGCATTGTTATCTTGGCTCTTTACTCCTCGCCCATTCACCTGTATGGTGAAGCTTCCCATAAGGAGCCTCTCCAACTTCAGGTGTGGCTCTCAGGGCAGATCCACGCCTGGAAAAGGCATTGGAGGAGCCTGGAAATGAGGCAGGAGGCAGGCACCACAGCCACACAGCCTCAGAGAACACAGTTGTCTGAGGCGGCCCTTGTGTTGGGACTGTCCTCAAGATCTGGGGGCCCCTTCCTCTTCTCCATGGCAGTCCACCTTTCATGGCAATGTGTGGTCATGAGAAAGCTGTTTGATTGAAAGGCAGAAGACCCAGAATTGAATTGCTATAGTGTTGCCATGAACCAGCAAGCCCAGAGACACTTGGTCCTCTTACGTGATATTGCTCCATCTCCTGCATAGTAGCCCCCACCCCCCACGTGGTTATGACGATCAAATGAGACAATATTTATAAAGTTGTTGCTGCAGCCCTTGGTGTGTGGTGGATACTTCATTAATCCTTCCTTCCTTCCTTCCTTCCTTCCTTTTGTCTGTCCATCCATCCTTCCCTCTCCTCCCTGAGAGTTCAAAACTGCAATGTGTAATATCTGTGGCCGTCTCACCTCCAGGAATCAGTAGGATGGGGGTGTGATGTGGATACAAAGATGCCTTAAAGGTTGACTTGCCCTTTTCCTGGCTTAGCCTCTAAAGCAGTGGTTCTCAACCTGTGGGTCGCGACCCCTTTGGGGGTCGCCTAAGACTATCAGAAAACACATATTTCCAGTGGTCTTAGGAACCGGGACACTGCTCCTCTATCCATCTCCAGGCAGGTCTGCCAACATGCAGATATGCCCACATACGAGTATTAAAGGGTCACAGCATTAGGAAGGTTGAGAACCACTGCTCTAGAGGCACCCTAAAACACAGAGGTGCCCTAAGGATTGAGTTGCTCATTCTCTGGTGTCTTAAAGTCCTCTCTTATCTTGAAATACCACTAAACTTCCCCTTATCCTAAAATTCCTTGTCTCCTCCCATGCTGTCATAAAATTCCCTTGTCTCCTTTATCTTATGTCATTCATTGTCCTCATCCCGTGTCCTTATCTTGCAAGACTTATCTTGTCCCTAAATCTCCAACCCCCTTTAGAAACCCTAAAACTTACATCACCATCCTATGGGCTGCATAAGTCTGGTCCTTGTCCTGTATCATTGCCTTTGTCTAGCTCCTTGCTAAGTCTCAGGCCCGCGTGCTTTTGCGTCAATAAAGCTCCCTTTGGCTAAAGAGAAGGTCTGATTCACATCGTACGTGTGACGACCAGCCTTGATGAACTGGACTCTTCTCAGCAACGCACAGGTATAAGACAACTCTACAAGCCTCAGGATGGAAGGAGATGTCTACATGCAGAGAAATATCTAGAAAGAACAGAGTTTAAGTGGAGACTGAAGCAATCTGCATGCTGTGGTTCTTTTCCGTGTTTGGTTTTGTTTCTTCTTTCCCAGTGATCACTCATTGGTTACAGCCCTTCTGTACAACCAGACTGTTGTACAATGCAGATCCTGTACATGATTACACGCCACCATGGGGGGGGGAAGGGAGGGGAGAAAATCTGAAACTCAGGGGATCATGGAACTGAATCTTGTCATCTAAAAGTAAATAAACAAGACGCGTCTGCTCAGGCCTCCTCATTGAGTCCCGCTTGATCTTTGTAGCTGGGGTCTTCTGGCACGTTGTCCTTTCCAATTACAGGGTTGTGGTTGCTGCATGCGTTGTCATCTTGGCTCAGCTTACCACGGTTTGTTTAGCCGGTCCCCCTTTGATGGGCATCTCCTTGGTGATTTCCAATAATCTGGAGTAATATGAGGACTTGGGGTATAAACCCAGTCTGGTTCGAAGGGCGTGAACATTGTAGCCACGTCATTGGCATAATTCCGAATCGGTGGTCCCTCTTCTCAGCTCCGCCAATCACGTATCTGTGCTTACCTTTGCTCAGTCCCTCCAGCCGGGCTTGCCCCGGGGTACGACTTCTAGCTTATTTTGATTTGCATTTCTTTTATTATTAGTGATTTGGAGAATTTTTTCACGTGGCCGTGAATAGTGTGTAATTCTTTTGAGAACCGTTCATTCGCATTCCTTGACCGTTTATCTGATGGGGATGGCTGTTAGTCTCCCCGGTTATCCGGTCCCTTATCGGAGAACTTCGATGCAAGCGCTTTCTTCCCGTTTGGAAGCTTCTCCCTTCGGGGAAGGGCCCTCTGTCGCTCGCCTGGCCAAGACGACGTCTCTCCCGTGGCTGTGAGAAGGAGATGGTCTGGTTCCCCTCGCTCATTTACAGCAAGGTCGGGCGTCCGCTGTTATGGCGGAGCGGAGCGGGGCGGGGCGGGGCGGAGCCGGGTGACTTCTGCCAGGCTGCTTTTCAGTTTTCACAGCGAGTTCTTTGTTTTTCAAATCAAAGAGGGAGTTTTTACCTAGGCAGTCGATTTTATCAACTTCTGCTTTATAATGTAGTTGGAGCTCCGGAAAGGCTGTTTCCCCATTCTTCTTACTCTTTTTCATCATTCCCCGTCATGATCTTTTTTTTTGGTAATGAATTTTGTTATTTAATCAAATTTTATAAAGTATCCCTTTGATAATTTGATTGGTATAGCCTTAGGAATAAATTAATTTTGGTAGTATTGTCATTTTTATTATATTGGCTCTGCCAATATGATAAATTTAGTATAATAAATTAAGTTCATGAGAAAGGAATATTCCTCCAGCTATTTTCAGGGGTAGGGAACCTTTGGCTTCCAGGCTGTGTGTGGTCCTTTTGGTTCTCAAGTGCGGTCCATTGACTGATTCCCAAATATTTTATGCATTTTGTATTTATTTGGAATGGGATTTCCCTTCCTGTTATTGCTGCTTCTATTTTGTTTTTATTATATGGAAATTATATTTTGAGGGTTTATCTTGTAGCCTGCAACTTTGCAGAAACTATTACTGTCCCAATTAGTATCTTTGCTGATTCCCTTGGACTTTGCAAGTAAACTGTCACGTCATCAACAAACAAGGGTGGTTTTGTCTCTTCTTTGCCTCTCTTTATTCCTTCAATTCCACATGGCTTCCTGCTATGGCTTCACACCCATGTTGGCTGGAAAACATTTTAGTGTATTTCCATTGCATATGATGCTTTCTTTTTGGTTTGAGACTGTTGCTTTTTTGTATTTTTTTTTAAAAAGAGGCCCCTCTATGCCTTTGCACTGTAGGATTTTCAGCATAAAAAGCTGCTGTGCTTTGCCAAAGGCTTTTTCTACATCCGTGGAGAGGATCATGTGGTTTTTGTAGGTTTTGTCTTCTAATGTGATCTGTTGTATTGATTGTTTTCCGAATATTGAATTATTCTTGCGTTCCTGATATAAATTCCATTTGATCATAATGAATTATTTCTTAGATAAACCACTGTGGTCTCTTTGATAGAATTTTGTTTTAAAATTTTCAAGTCAATGTTCATTAATTATATTGGCCCATGTTTTGTTTCTGTGCTTTATCTTTTTCTGGTTTAAGTATTAGGACTATATTTGTCTTATAAAAGAAATCTCATAGGGTGTTTTCTTTCTCAATTTTAATAATTTGTAAAAATGTGATGAGAATCATTAAATATCATATTTTTGGCCAAAGTCTGAATTAATCATGCAAACTACCTTGCTTTGCTTTAAAAATACCTTTTCCTATGTCAGCAACTCCAGAGACCAGATAAGGCTGAAAGTAGAATTTCCCCTTAACTTGGGACATACTCCTTTCAGGAGGGAAACAGAGACATCCTGAGATCATAAATTCCAAACAGACCCAACAACTTCTTTGTTATCTGAATTTACTCTCTTCCTATGTAAATAACCCCAGACGGGGCTAACTTAAGAGCATTCTTTCTTCTGCCAAGGATGAGACCCTGAACCTCTTTTCTTATCTAAATATTTTGTGGGCACGTATTGTTATGGCATGTTAATGATAAAGGAAATCCAGATGTTCTGGGTTATAAAATCAATCCACACCTCATCAACTCTCCTATCTTACTAGGAAAATTCCTTTCTTATAATCACAAAATTTCACCCTGAGTTGGGCTGGCTCTAAAATGTATTTAAGCTTTCTCATTCCTTTGTGTAGGCAGTTAGACTTGGCTGCTAACTCCTTGTACAAGTTTGCTAGTTTTAAGGGAATAAAATGAAATAACTGTATATTGCTAGTTTGTCTTCTTTAACCAAGTTTTTCAGATTAACAATGAGTACTATTTGTTCTTTAAAAGGTTTATACAATTCTTATGAATCCATCAGGACCTGGAGGTTTTTTGTTTTGTTTTAATTTGTTGTAATCCTTTACAGCTAGGTCTGTTGAGGTTTAAGGGCCCTAGAACCCCAAAATAATGACACATGGGGTCTGCATGAATGAATTCAAGCCCAAGCCTTCTTTCAGCCAAAGACAAGGTTTATTAAAACAAATCTGCCATATTGGCCATATTCTTAAGGAATCGAAGCATTTGTTATCACTAATGCAAGCAGGCCAGATGGAATCTGAGCACTTTAATGGAAACAAGATGGATCTTATATTCAGAAAGACTGTGGGAAGGTGACTGGAGGAGGGGTCTAGGAGGGTCATGGTGGACCTGGCCAGTAGTCTGGGGTGACTGGAGGTCGAAACCCTAAAGAGAATGGGGTCTAGATAGGATCGGGGTGTAGTAGCTGGGGTGACCCGGGGGTAACAGAGTGGAGGGCTGTCCAAGGGAGAACTGGGATCTTGGGCCCAGGCCACAGGGAGAGGCCAGTGGAGAGGCTACAGGCCAGAGACTTGATCTTTGGGAAAAGTTCAAGGAGAGTTGTGGGGGGTTTCCAGAGCCCTCAGATCTCTTTCCTTATCTGAGATTGGGTTATTTCAACTCTTTCTCTGGTCTTCTCCTGGTTGGGGAGTTTCAGTCTGTGAAGGTCTCGCCCTTTCATTTGCTTCTCAGTTTTGTTGGCACATAGCTGTGCATTCCTTCTCAGTCTTCTTTGTCATCTGCTTCTGCTGAGATTTTACCTTGCTCTTTTTCAATTTTATTGATTTGATTTTCTGCTCTCCCTCATTTTAATCAAATTAGCTAAGAGTTTGTCAACGTCCTTGGTCTTTTCAAAGAACCAGCTTTTAGTTTCATTACTTGTGGCTGTAGTTTTTCAATTCCTCTATTCCTTCTCATTTTTAATATCTCCTCTATTGTACATTCTTTAGGTTTATTTTCTTGTTTTAAATGCATGTTCATTTCATTAATCTTATCTTTTTTTCTATTTTGCTAATGTACAGTTTTAAGGCTAGGAAATTTTCCCTCTGAGGACCGCTTTAGCTGCATCCCAAAAGATAACTGTGGGTTAGCTTTCTAGAGGCTCTGAGGTTTACATACTCTTCCCTGGACTGTGTGAGGAAAGGATAATTGCCCCCATTTTGTAGGTGAGGCTCAGAAAAAAGATAATACCTTGTGCTGAGCATCAGAGCTAGGGAGCAAGCCTGGTTTTCCTGACTCTGGCCTACTTTCCTTCTACCACCCCTGCCGTGCCCAGGGTAGTAGACAGAAGGAAGATGGACTGCAGGCGCACCCTGGGGGGTCCCCTGGAGGCCCTGGCCCCAGCAGGGTAGGAGTAGCACTGCTGTGCATGACTCTGGGGTCAGCCAGCTGGATGGTGGTGAACCCACCAGGAGGGACTGACCGTGACACCTGCTGCATTTTGTGTTTGTTCCCAAAGGTCATTGAGAAGCTGGAGGCCGAGAGGAAGCTGAGAGAGCAACAGCGCATGTTGGGAGAGAAAGGCAAAGCCCCTTTAACAGCCTAATGCTGGGGGAATGAGGGAGGGAGGCCCCCCCCAGCCGCCCAAGGGTAATCACCCCGCCTCCCCAGGCCTGTAGAAATGAGCAGGGGAGGTGCATTGAACCCCCAGGGATCCTGGTACAGCTCCTTCTGCTCAAAGCCTCTTCAGTTACTTCTCTACTTGGAACCTCAGTCTCCTCCTCTGTACCATGGAGGGATGGGAGAAGTTAGGTGCTCAGACCCCTTCCAGTTCTCAATCCTATGGCCCTGCTCAGTCTTTCCAGGACACGCCAAGAGTTCTTGGGCACCTGGGCAGCCTAGGGTGGCCTTCCCCCACTCTTCACCTCCTTCGGGGTCCACCTCGTAGAGTCAGAGACTTCTAGAATTAAAGTAGATGCATGGGGAAGCCAAGGCCCAGAAAGGTCAAGTGATTTGCCCAAGATCATGCAGCTTGCAAGGGGTGGAGCCAGGACTCCAGTGCCATCAGCCAGATGCCACCATCTCCATGAGGTCCCCTGCGATTATGCCAGCCTGTGGTGATGCCCCCTGCCCCAGTCTGCTGGGCCCTGTACCCCACTGGCAATGTCCCACCTGCGATGCTGCACGGGGCATTTCATCTTCCCCAAATCCTAGCTGTCCTCTGTACACAATAAGTGCTTAATAAATTCTGGGTGGAGATTCAAATGAATTGGGCTTGACTAGACAAGCCACAAGGATGAGGGCCATTGATTTCTGCTAAAGGATCCTGGATGATGGTGTTGGATAACACAGCCACGTCCTCCCTCCCTCACCCCCTCTCCTCTCTCTGCCCATGTATACATTATGTACGTATGTATATACATATACACCTTTTAAATCACTTTTTTCCTGTGTGTTCCCCTTCTCTCTCCCCCTCAACAATGTAGGCCACTTGAAGTTGGGGGCTGTTTCCTCTTTGTAGTTCTAGCACTTGGCACACAGTAGATACCTTATAAATACTGAATACTTGAAAGAAGGCTCTCCCCCACCCCCCATGGCAGCAGGAGATATGTGGAGGACAGCTCCGTAAATGCCCATGTACTCCTAGGTGTATTTTGGTGGGCATCAGCTAGGGATTTGGGGAAAGCACCCTCCAGAGGGGTTCCTATCAGTGAAAAGACCCCCTCCAACTCCAGTCTCAGCTTTCTCCCTTTGTTGTTTGCAGAGAAGTCAAGCAAAACCAAGAAGAAGCTGTACAAGTTTTTACCACTGACTCTGTCGACTTCAAGTGTTCCCTATCCTGGGTCAAAAAGGGTAAGAGGACTGAGCTGGGGTGGACTGTTCCCCATTTTCTAGTGGGGACAAATTCAGTTTCATCTCTGGGGACCGTGTGTGTGCTGGGGCCTTGGCCTCCAGGGTTAGAGGAGCCCCTAGCAAATGAGAACAGCCGTAAATAGATAGAATCAATGGTTTCCTGTGCACTGGGATACCTGTGTTCTTGATTGTGAACCCCAAAGATTTGCTGTGATGTTTGTCAGGCTCACAAGCAGCCTTGCTTGGCACCCTTCAGTCCTCTATGTTCCTCATTGCAGCCTGATGGGGCGGGGAACCAGTCTGCGGTCCTGCCACCACCTCTGCCACACTGGCCTTTTGCTTTCTGTACCTGGGGATGCAGCAAGGCAGACCCTGGAGACAGGAAGCCCTGAGTTCAAGTCCTGGTGACATGGGTGATAGAGGGCAAGTCTCTTCACCTCTCAGGGTCCCCAGCCACTTTCTAAGACTCTTAGGTTGCAAAGAAGGTAGAGGGAATTTTGTCCTGGGACTCCCCTGCAGTCATAAAATCCCCTGTCTGGTGGAGAACTAACAAAGCCATACTTGTCCCACCCTCTCATCCCACAGTCAGGTGTCCCCAGGAGAAGGTCCTGGGACGGGGAAGCACCTTTAAGGCTCAGACTCTGCTCTGTGTGGCTGCTCCCCTCCATGCTGTGACCCCCGCATGGGAGGAGGGCGTTGCCCCAGCTCACTGTTCTGTGAGGATCTCTAGGAGAGCCAGGCAAGGCTGGACCCCGGGGGGCACCACGAGCTGCCCCATGCTTTACAGAGCCCCTTAGTGACACAGGCACTATCCCTTCTCTCCCCCAACTAACAGGGTTATGCTCTAAAGGTTTGTTTGCAAGTCAGAATGCATTTTTCCATAGAAACAGTGTTATAAATAGCAGTCTGATTCCAACACTAGCCCACAAAGGCTTGTCTAACTGCTAATCTTGCTGAACTATGTAACCAATAATAGCACTGAGTTCTGCTGCAGCCCTGGCACAAATAGAGGTGGTAGGAACATGGGGAGGGGAGGGTTGGAGCCAGGTAGGCAATGGGAAATTCGGGTGGCTGAGAGCTGGATGGGTAGAGGCAGGAGCTCGGGAAGAGGTCTGGGGTGGCCGCACCCATCTCCTGTCTGTGTCCCTGCAGGCCACGCTTCCCCTCCCAAGGGATCTCCCTTTGGAAAGGCACTGACCCTTCCTTTTCTCAGGCTTCTAAAGGAGGAATGAAGGGGAGTGACATAAATAAATCTTCAAAGGTCAGTGGGTAGGACCTGGGCTGTGGTCGTCTGAGAAGTTTGTGTTTCAAAGAGCCTGGAATCCTGGGAAGTCTGTGGAGCTGGGCAGAGATGTGGTCAGACACATATCTGGGGAAGATCAGGGGCAGCTATTTGAAGGCTTAATTTGGGAGGGGAGAGATTGGAGGCAGGGAGACCATCTTAGAGTGGTCCAGGTAGGAGGGGGTGAAGATCTGAAGTCAGCGTGGGTGAGGGTGTGGTTGCAGAACGATGATGATAGAGGCCAACAACAGGTCCGTGGGGCTTGTCTCCTGCAGCAGGGGGATCTGCAGGTGAGAGAATGGATGTGAAGTGCTTTGAAGCCCTAGTGCTGTATAAATGTCACTGTCGCATTTTTAGGACAGACAAGACTTGACAAGGGATTAGCTGTGGAACCTGAGCCTGTGAACCTCAGTGATGGGTGGTGCCCTCACCACGCACAGGGGGCAGGTTTAGGAGGTGAGACAGCCAGAGGGAAGAGATGGTGGACTCTCAGCCTTGTGTGAAGCAGCAGCCAGAGGATAGGGACAGCACCAGGAGAGACATGTTTCAGAAGCCCCAGCGGGGGAGGCGGGGAACACTGCAGGGAGAGGAGGCAGTCGGCAGGGTTGAAAAGTCTAGTTGGACGCAGACTAAGGAAAAGCTATTTGTTGGAGTGGGTAAGAGAGCCTCGGCACCTGGAGAGAGACAAAGAGAACGTGTGTTCACATGCCTATTGATGAGTTTAGGTTTCTTCCTTTGAAAACTGCCTATTCAGGGCAGCTAGTGATACCAACCCTGGAGTCAGGAGGACCTCACTTCAGATGTGGTCTCAGACACCTACTGGCTGTGTAACCCTGGGCAAGTCACTTAACCCCAATTGCCTCCTCTCCCTCCCCAAAAAAGAAAACTGTCTATTCATATCCTTTGACCGTTTATCTGTTAGAGAATGACTTTTATTCTTGTAAATTTAAATCAGTTCACTATGTATCTTAAAAATGAGACCTTTAGGAGAAAAACTTGCTGCAAAGAATTCCCCCCCACCCATCTGTCTGCTTTCCTCCTAATTTTGGCTGCATTGATTTTGTTTGTGCAAAGCCTTTTTGATTGCATGTGATCAGAATTGTCCATTTTATCTCTTGTGATGTGCTTTTTCCCTCTTCCCTGTCCATGGAGCTGAGGTAATTTCCTTCCTCCATTAATTTGCCGATGATACCTCCCTTTTTGTCTAAGTTGTGTGCCTCTTTGGAGCTTATCTTGGCGTAAGGTACAAGGTGTCGTTCTGTGCCCAGGGCCTGCCAGCCTGCTTTCCAGTTTTCTCCGGTTTTTGTCAAATAGCAAGTTCTTGCCCCACCCTTGGGCCGCTAGGAGGCGCTGCAGTGGACAGAGCGCTGGGCCTGGACTCGGGAAGACTCATCTTCATGAGTTCAAGTCTGGCCTTGTGTGACCTTGGGCAAGTCGCTTACCCTGTTTGTGACCCTTTTTCTCATCTGTCAGTGAGCTGGAGAAGGAAACGGCCAACCTTCACAGGATCTTTGCCAGGAAAACCCCAGATGTGGCCATGAGGAATCAGACGCTCCAAAGGCGCGGGCAGCGCTGTGTGCGTGATCACCTACCAGGCCGTTGGGACGGCTGTGGCTTGGCTGGGGGTTTGAGCCCCGGGCCTGCCAGGCCCCACCCTCCCGCCTCTTGTGCTCCCAGATGAATCTTTTTGTTCTTTTTCCAGCCTGTAGTCTGACTGGTGTTAGCTCAGCCCACCCGCGAGCTGTTCATGTTTTTCTGGTTCTTTACATTGGTCTTAATTTGTTTAGAGAATGTGTTTAAATTGCGTTCACCTAGTTCCTGCGTGTGTCTTGGCAGGGAAAACCTTAAGTTTTTTATACTACCTGTAATTCTTTTAAATGAAACTTTTCTATCTATTTCTGCCTGCTGGGTTTTGTTTAGTAACGAACAAAAATGCTGAGGATTTCTGTGGGTTTATTTTATGTCCAACAACTTTGCTGAAGTTATTGTCTCACTTAGTTTTTTAGTTGGCTTTTTATAAGGAAACCAGCACAGCACTGGCAAAACCAGATAGCTGAGTTTCCTTTTTGCCGGCGTCCATTTCCTCAGTGTCTTTTTCTTGTGCCGTTACTGTGGGGTGCTTTTCTGGCACAGTGTCGAGGAGGGAGGGTGACGGTGGTCCTTCCATCTTGCTGGAGAGGCCTTGTTCAGCTCCATTGCAGAGAAGGCTAGCTCTTGCTTTTAGATAGATATGACTTGCCATAGTGAGAAAAGCTCCATTCATTCTTATGCTTTCTTGTGTTTTTAACAGGAATGGGTGCTGTATTTTGTCAAAAAAAGCTTTTTCTACGTTTTTGCTATAGCCACATGCTTTTTGTCGTTTTTGATATTAATGTGCTCAATTATGTTTATAATTTTCCCAATATTGAACCAGCCCTGCATTCCTGGCATCAGTCCAGCCTGGTCATATTGTGATATATTGCTGAAGTCTCCTTGCTAACACAGGATCCCATCAATGAGAGATCATACTGGTTTGAGTTGGGCCTGAGGAGCAGAAGTGTGAGCCATGGGAGAAGCTGGAGAAGGGCCGATTTCAGCCCCAAAGTGGAGCCTCAGGAGCCAAGGACTTGCCCTTCACTTGAGGTTTCCAAGAGGAGGCCGGAGAACTGCTTGTTGGTGGGGTGAAGGGGAGGACTTGGGCCAGGATGAAGGATAAGCAGGTTCCTCCCACAGGCCGTCAGACTCGGGCATTCTCAGACTGATCCCATATTTGCCCAGTGACTCTTTGCTTCTTGATCCTCTGCAGAGAGCCCAGAAGGACGGGCTAGCTGAGCTGTACCAGGCCCCAGAGTACAATGAGACCCAGCCCAATGTGCTGCCAAACAGGGTGAACTACTGTGACATGGTGGGCAACGTCATCCGGGCGCAGGGGGACACCATCAGTGGCAAGGTAATTAAAGGAAGCAAAGACAAGGTGCGTGGGGCCCTGAGACTTCAGGAAGACAGCTCTCTCAGCTGTCCAGAATGCTTCTGTCCATTGTCTCCTGTGGTCTCAGCCCAGGGAGGCAGCCTTAGAAATGCCCACTACCCAGAGACTTCCTGCTTCAGTGGATTGAGGAGCTCCTCAAGGGGGTACTCCCTCCACCATGCAGATCACAGCCCTACCAGGCCTCTTTGTGACCACACACACACACACACACACACACACACCCCAAGTCTATCTCAAGGTCCGGTGACCCATGAGCTCAACTAGTAGGATTATGGCCTGTGCTCTCATACAAGGAAGCTGCTCCAACATGCAGAGAACTTCCTCAAGGCCTGTTGGGACTGCATGAGTATCAGGCCAGTACCACAGGGTCTGCCTTCTGCACCTCCCTCTCAGCATGTGCCTGGCCCACAGCCTTCCCACTGTTCCTCAAACACTGGGGGTGAAGTGGAGGCAGACCCTCTTTAGGCACAGGTGGGATCAGAGGCCCCAGAGGTTCCTACAGCTTTGAGAACCAGTGATTCTTTGGGAAAATATTCACACCTTCTATTTAAGGAAATAGCCACTCCAGTGTGTCTACATTTATGCCTTTCCACTTTGGGGAGGGCAGAGAAATGGTCTCATCCCTCTCCCTCCTCCCTACCCTCCCCAGAGGACGGCTGGTGCCCAGATCTGAAGAAGAGAGGCCCCTGATTCCTTAGGGAGGGCTGCCTGCTCCGGGAGTGGGCCCCCAGCCCCTGGCCCCAGCCAGAGGAAGGTTCAGGAGGCCATTCCACACTTGGGACTGGGGAAGGGACAGGGAGAAGGAAGAAGAATGTCAGAATCAGATTCGGCCCCAATTCAAAGTGAGCTGCCCAATTTGCTGTGTGTCCCCAAGACAGTTCTTCCCTTTTCTGAGTCTTAGTCTGCACAATAGTAAAAAGAGCCCAAAAGGCTTATGAACCTCCCCCCCCAGCTCCAAAATGCTGGAGCCCAGCTGTTCTACCCAGAACCTCCATGCCTGCTCAGGTCAGGAGCCTAGGCCAGTGGGAGACCTCTGAGGGGCTTTGTCTGGGGGGCTCCATCACCCCCCCCCCCAGATTTTCATCCTCTGACATCTGAGCTGGGTCTGTGGAGTCCCTCCTGACCAAGTCAGTGCCTCAGTGGAACTCAGTGTGTTAGGGAGGAAGGAGGGGTAGGAGGCTGTGGGCCCCCTCTCTGGAGGCTATTGGAAAGGATAAGCTGGAGCCTGAGGAAGAGGCCAGGGTGGTACCCTGGGGTTGGAGTCCTCACATCCCTCCCTTGAGTGGCCCTGGACAGGTCCCTTCATCTTTCCAGCCTCTCTTTCCTCTGATGTGCAGTGATGGTGTTGGACCAGGTTATCTCTCAGTCCTTTCCAACTTGTGGTCCTGTGGTCCCCAGATTTCTCAGTCATGAAGGGCTGCTGTCGGGGCTTGCTTTCTTTGGCCTCTGAGGGCAGAAGGAGGAGGTTAGGAGTTGGGGTGGGGAAAACCACAGAGAGAGGCTGTCAGCTATCCCAGAGTGGAAGGGGACTGCCTTGGTGGGAATGAGCTCCCCATCACTGGAGGTTTTCATGAAGAGGCTGGAAGCCCACTGGTCAGGAATGTTGACAAAGGGATTCATTTTCTGCTGTGGTTGGACTCAGTGGGTCTCTGTGGGCAGCAAAGAAATATCCTTTCTGAGCTCAGGTGGAGAGGAAAGGAAGGAGGGTAGATTCTCTCCAGACTCAGCTTCCACAAGTGGGCAGGGGCCAGGCTGAGAAAGAGATAAAGGAGGAAAAGGCTGCCAGTCCTATTGCAGGTGTCTATGAGAGCAGCCTCTGCTCCTGGGCACCAGGATGCCCCACTGACTGGACTGACCCTCTTGGGCATAAGCACCTTCTCACAGCCTCATGTGCTCCCCTGGGGGGCCATCTGGCCATGAGAGAGAGCTGGCTCTGTGTTGGGGTTGGGGGTCCATGGACTCAGCTTCCCAGTCTGTCACACACTATCTCAGTGACCTGGGGCAACACCTCCTAGTGTTCCAGTCCACTGTGACCATCAGCATGAGACAGCACACATCCTCAGCCCACTACCAACAAGGAAATCTTTGCTTTGCTGACCTCACCCTTTGTCCCCTGTCAAGAGCAACTTCACGGGAAAGCGTCTTGTCTACCCCCCTCCTTTTCTAGGTTAGGAAACTAAAGCCCAGATGGGGCTGCTTTAGAGACATGGGAAGGATGCAAGGAACGGTCTCCTTTAACCATATCAATTTGGGTATTTGTTTCAAGTAAGTTTTATTGTTGTCTTTAGTTTTTACATCATGATAATTTCTGGAAATATCCTTCTCCTCCACCTCCAAATTGGATGCTAACTTACAACCAGGGAAAATAACTAAGCAAAATCCCTTGTACCTGACACCATTCACCTTTTCTAGCCTGTTCACACCCTCCCTCTCCAGAGAGGATGCTCCACAGGGCCATTGTCAGTTGTCAGGGGCACAGACGCTGGCTTCTACGGGGGGAGCTTCTCCTTGTTGGCACGGCCACTGTGCACATGGGGCCAGTGGGGTAGCTGGCATCGTCATCACTGTTACTTTTGCGCTCTTGGCTCGTACAGACCTTCCCCAGCTTGTCAGACTCCTACTCATGATTTCCTAACACACAGAAGTATTCCCTTATCCTTAGACTCCAGTTTTGCTGGTCATTATGTACTCATTCTGTTGCCAGTTTTTTCCTTGCACAAAAAACGCTGCCATGAATATTTTGGTGTGGCTCGGTTGTTTTGGTTGGTGACCCTGTTGGCCTTCATGCCCAGGACAGGGATCACCACTTTAACAGTGATGGACAGTCGAGTGACTTTTTGTACATCATTCCAGACTGACGTCCAAAACCGTCAGAGCATTCCTGGCTCCCCCCATGGCTCCTTAGTGTCCCTGTCTTCTCATAGCTCTGACAACATTATCTCTTGTCATTATTTGTCATCTTTTCCAGTTTACAGACTCTGAGGTCTGAGAGCTTATGGGACTTTCCCTGAGTAGCACAGCTAAGTGGTGAGATGCAGGACAGTCTCCTGACTCCTGGGGCACAAGATGGCTGGAGTGTCCTGGTCTCTCTCCCCAACTGCTACCTACCCCCAGAACAGGATTCACACAGGTTGGGCTCTTGAGCAGTGGCCTCGTCTGACCTTTGGTGTTTGGCCCACTTTAGTGCTGTGAGCAGAATAATAACAGCCATGATATTATGGGCATTATGTGCTGCTGCTGCTGGTGCAGACAGCATAGAGCAGTAGTGTTATGGGCAGTACATAATAATCGTGGTGGTGGTGATGCTGCTGATGGGGTCATGGGCAGCTGGTGACAGGAAGACCAGTGTTCCAGGCCCTGTATAGTAACAGCATCTCTGGATTTTATTTCCTCAGGCCTTCTGTGCACCTGAAGAAATGACCAGATTCTTTACATCTCCGTTTTCAAAGGCTATTGTGCTGGATTGTTTCTGGTGGATCTTTCACGAAAGATATGATGTAAGGAAGGAGCTGATGAAGTCTGGAGAGAAGAGAGGAGGGAAGTGATGAAAACTCCTTCTTGATGTGTCCCTTCAGTGTCTCTGGGGTCAGGGTCCTTAAGACTTCCCAACAGTTTGGCAGACAGACTCAGGGTTGGGCTTGTCTTCCCCTGAGGCCTTGTCTTAGGTGAAGGTGACCTGACTTGTTAGAAGCAGCGGACAGCCAAGGCAGGTCCCAAAGAGCCAGAAAGGCCTGTAGCTGCCTGGCAGTGGCTTACGCCTGCTGCCCAAGCACTGTGCTGGCTATGAGTGCCTCCCAGCTCAAGTTTTTGTCTTCCACACCCCAGGAACAGTGTTCCTGCTGGTCGGGAGGGTTGAAGCCTGTGATTACAATGGTGGAGGGGCCAGTGATCCTGGGAAATCCCAGATCTCTGGGATGGGGCCAGTTTTTTATGCCAGAGGGAAAGCTGTCCCCAATCAGTCACTCCCCCAGGCAGCCAGTACCAAGGGTCCAGGCATCATTGTCACACTCCATCTTATAAGTAGCCGAAGACGACGCTTTCTTTGTTCTCACCGCATCCCTTTAAGGCAAGAGTTCTTAACCTGGGGCCACAGACCCTAGATTTCAGGGGGCCCATGAACTTGCACGGGGGTAAAAAATTATCTTTATTTTCACCAACTTTTCATTGAAATTGAGCCTTTCTTTCAATTATGAATTAAAAACAAACAAACATTTGGAGAAAGGATCCACAGGCTTCCCTAGACTGACTGCCCACAGGGGTCATGACCAAAAAAAAGGAAACAAATAAAAAAGGGAAGTCTCCCTGCTCCGAGGGGAAAATAGGATTTTCCAAGGCCGAAGAAAAAAATGAAATTAATAGACTTCAGAGTGGAACCCAGGGCTGCCTGCCAAATTACTGCAGGGGTTTACTGTACAGAAAGTCCCTTTATAGCCAACTCTGTTGGTATCCATCTGCTCCACAAAGTGAGGCCTACCTGTAAACAAGAGGAAGGCTCCCAGGGTTGGGCCAGTCATTCATCTGGAGCAGGATTCAGAGCAAATAATTTGCCCAAGGCCGTGCAACAGGCTGATAGCACTGGGAAGGGAGCCCAACTCTCTTGCCTGTCAGCCAAGTGCCCTCCCACGGCCCCCTCTTTCCATCTTCTCTTCTCCACCCAAAAGATGCTCTTGAATTTTGTAAAATGGATCAATTAGTGCAGTAATTTAGAAATTACTTCATTCTTCAAAAGGTGGAGGAAGCAACCAGGGAAACTGCTCTTGGGAGCAGCTAGGAGGAATTAGCTGCTGAGGCAGAGATGATGAGAAACGTGGAGGAAAGTCTCCATCCGTTTTAGGAAATGTGGCAGGGAAGGAGAGGAAATCTGGGCCTGGGTTCTGGATTTGGAGTCAGGGAGACTTGTCACCTCTGACATTTACTAGCTGTGTGACTCCCCTGTTCTCAGTTTCTTCATCTGTGAAATAGGAAGAAGAATGCTTTTAGGCACCGGCCCACACCAGGTGGTGGTGAGGCTCAGTGCTGAGAGGACAGATGTAACTGTCAAGCCTCAGCCAGGGAAACCAGCCCCCTGTGGCTGGGGGCTCTTAACGTTGAAGTTCTGAAGTCACGAACAGAAGCAGTTTAGGAAAGAAATCCAAAGAGACCAAAGTGGATCAGATACCCTTCTCCAACTCTACTTCTAAAGGCATGAGGAGAGGGTTGAAGCAAGGGCAGGGAGCAGAGGACCCAGACAGAAACCCAGCCTGCTCCTGGGATAAGCCATGGAGCTCACAGAGGTTAGGAGGATCAAGGGGTCAAGATGGCCCCATGTGCAGAGAAAGCAAGGCCAAGGAGAATGAAAACAGAAGGCCCGATGGCCAGTGGGGCACCAAGAGCCAAGACTAGTAAGGCAAACACTCAGCCACCCTCCAGGAGTTCAGGTCATTGGGATGCTGGGCATGAGTATTGAGCCTCCCCACCAGTGACCTTGAAAAGGGCTGGATTTGTAGTGTCCTGATTTTCACAAAAGGGATGGTAAGCCAAAGACCTTGACCTCATTCCTAGCGGGATTCTAGAATATCTTCTTAATGGGCTAGCAGGTGAACATTGTGAAAGAGAATCTATGATTGCTGAGTACCAGACTGGCTACCTCCTTTGGTTGATATGGTTCCTAGATTAGGGTACCAATAGAGTACCTCTGTCATGGTGCCCTGGTGGACAAGCCAGGATATGGGACCTCCTTGGCAGGAAGTCTCCAGCACAAGCAGCCCAACAACCTCTGCTCTGTCCTGTCTCCCATTTTTATTACTGACTTGAAGGCCTAGAGATGAGAGCTTCTCAGATTTGCACAGATCAGGAAGCTGAGAGGGCTGGCTTACTGGTTGGATGGGGGTGCCAGGATCCAAAAAGATCACTAGGCTCAATCTAATAAGTTGAAATTAATAGAGATTAAAAAAAAAACCCTACATTAAGGTCCAAAAGCATCAATTTCACACATCCAAGATGGAGCAGGCATTGCTACCAAGAGTTGGTCTGACAGAGACCTGGGGTTTGGGTAAAGCTCCAGTGTGGTGTGAGAAACCTGGAGGCCCTCAAAGCCAGCATCACATGCACTAAGCATGAGGGAGTCCACGTACCCACTGTCCCCTATCCTGATCAGGCCACCTCTGAGACAGTGCTCAGTGCTGGGTGCCACATTGATGAGCTTTGGAAGATCCAGAGGCCAGGCTGAGGCATGATCAAGGGAAGGATATTGGGCCTGGAGTCAAGAAGGCCTAAGGAGACCATGAGAGTTATTATCAGCTGCTTCCAGTGTTGTCCCACTTAAGACAGCTTATACCTTCCTGCTTGATGCCCAGAGGCAGCTATGGAGCAAGGGGGCAAGGTTCAGGGAGGCTGGTGAAAAGCCCCAGAGGAGAGAGAATCTGAGGGGCCATTTTGGGGTAAGGTAGTGGGAGTCTTGGTCGGAGTGGTGGGGGTTAGACTAGATGGCCTTGGAGATCACCTCCAGACCTGAAGTCCTAAGAGGCAAATGCACTTAAAATGGGGAATACTCATATAAGCTGCCTCTTGGCTGGATCAGCCCAGATAGTCCAGTAGTCCTTTTCCCATTTCCATCTCTGGCAGCCAAACAAGGAGATCCAGAGGAAGCTATTTGACCGAGTGTCAAAGAACTACGCTCATCTCCTGATGAACATGCCCAAGTCACCATACGAAGAAATCATCCTAAGAGTGAGTACCCAGAGCACAGGGGGAGGATCCGAGTGGCTCATTTGTGCTGGGAGGGAGCCCCAGGACGAGGCCCAAAGACAGGTGGTAACTTCTCCAGGATACCACGGGGAGTGAGCAGAACAGCAGGCCTTGGTGTTGAGTTGGAGGTCTCCTGCCTCACAGAGCCCAGCTCCCCCGGGCTGCTCTCTGGCTTTAGGAGGGCACCATCCTTGTCAGAGCTGGGAGGCTTGGCTCTCCTGCCTGGTATAAGCACCAGAGCATGTTTATCCCCATCCTGGTACCCTGCCACACCATGAACCACGATTTAAATTCAGGTCCTCCAGCCCCAAGCCTAGCCTGCTTTTCATTATACCTGGCCATGAAAACTGGCACAGCAAAGTGGGCTGGTGTCTGCACAAACCAGAGGCCTTTAGCTGGGATGCCACTAGCAACAGGAATTGACTGGAAAGTTTGTTAGTGATGACTGTGTGGCTCCTTTGAATGGTCAGGGCTTTGGCAGTTTTCTTAGCATTTTGGGAGTCAGGAGCTACAATTTGATTGGTAAGGGAACCCTGCCACCCACACAGTGGGCACCTCCTGTGGCTTGCAGTATTGAGGAGTTTGCTGGGGTATGTTCTTTCTTCTGGCAGCAGTCTCAGGACAGTGAGTTGGCAAGTGTTTCTCTGTGTGCCAGGCATGGGGGATGCCAACAAAGGCCAAAATGTGACCCTGGTCAAGGGTCAAGGGCCTCAAGTCCTAATGAGGTGGACATCCCACAAATAACTGGACCATGCAAGTGAGACTCAGTATCAATGGGAGATGATCCAAGGGAGGAGGATGGTTAGTCCAAAAGCAAGGAACAGGTCAAGATAGCTGGCTCCTAGGGGGTATGGTAGAGAGTATATCAGAAGAGCACTAGAGGGGGCTGAAGGGGCTTAAATGCCAACCAGCAGGATCAATAGATGATCCAGAAGGTAATAAGGAGCAATTGAAGTTTTGAGGGGGGGGTATCACAGTGAGAGCTGCGCTTCAAGAAAATCTCTGAGTGAAGTCAGGGGCGGAGCCAACATGGTGGAGTTAAAACATGACCTTCCAGCAGCTCTGGCTCAAACCACCTCCAATACATGTAAAAAAATGACTCTAAACAAATTTTAGAGCTACAGAACTCACAAAGTGACAGAGAGAAACAAATCTCCCGCTGAAGGCAGCCTGGCAGGCCAACAGGAGGGGTCTATCACACTGGACTGGGGGCTGAGCAGACCTGCATGAACCATGTGAACCCAGACCCAGGGCGCCCTGACCAGCAGCACAGAACAGCTGGAGTAGACTTCAGGGAGTGAATCACCAGCAGCTTTGGTGGTTTCCAGACTTCTCAACCCATAAATACCAAAGACAAAGTAAAAGGTCAGCAGGGAACTCTGTTGGACTGAAAAGCACAGTCCAGCCCCTGCCTCTTGGGCAAGAAGTGGTGTAGCCCTGGCTGCTGCAGCTGCTGCCATGTGGCTGCCTCCAGAGCTCCTGGCCTGCAGATCATAGGGGGACCAAATGATCATTCAGAGGGTAATCCCTCTTGCTTTGACCTGCTTGGATCTGGATCGCAGTCTTGGGTGGTGGTCCTGGGGTGTGTGGCCAGTGTGCCAGAGCCTGTGGGGGCTGTAGAGAGGGCGCCCTCCTCATAGCTCCAGCAGCTGCAAAAACATCAGTGATTTGGGACAAAGCTCTCTCCATTCTGGAAGCAGAGTTCTACCATGGCAAAGAGCTCAAAAGTCAAGTAATTGACTGGCAAGATGAGGAAGCAGAAGAAGCACAAACAGACCATAGAATCCTTTTTTGGGGATAAAAAGGATCAAAGCAAGGAATGGAAGACAATGAAGTCAGAACTCCTGCATCAAAAGCTTCCAAGAAAAATATGAACTGGTTACAGGCCATGGAGGAGCTCAAGAAGGATTTTAAAAATCAAGTAAGAGAAGTGGAGGAAAAATTGGGAAGAGAAATGAGAGTGATGCAAGAAAACCATGAAAAGCAAGTCAACAGCCTGCTAAAGGAGACCCC
>CM053581.1:405129141-405160009 GCA_028627135.1 Pseudochirops cupreus
AAAAAACCAATGAGGAGAAGAATGCCTTAAAAAGCTGAATTTGCCAGATGGAAAAGAAATTTCAAAAACTCACTGAAGAGAATAATTCCTTCAAAATTAGATTGGAGCAATTGGAAGCTAATGACCTTATGAGAAATCAAGATACTATAAAACAGATCCAAACAAATGAACAAATATTTCTATGTGAAATATCTCATTGGAAAAATCACTGACCTGGAAAACAGATCCAGGAGAGACAATTTTAAAAATATTGGACTACCTGAAAGCCATGATCAAAAAAAGAGCCTAGATACCATATTTCAAGAAATTATCAAGCAAAATTGCCCTGTTATTCTAGAACCAGAGGGCAATATAGAAATGGAAAGAATTCACCAAACGCCTCTTGAAAAAGATCTCAAAAAGAAAACTCCTTAGGAATATCATAGTCAAATTCCAGAGTTCCCAGGTCAAGGAGAATATATTACAAGCAATCAGAAAAAACAATTTGAGTATTATGGAAACACAGTCGGGATAACACAGGATCTGGCAGCTTCTACATTGAGAGATTGAAGGGCTTGGAATATATTCTGGAGGTCAAAGGAGCTAGGATTAAAACCAACAATCACCTGCCCAGCAAAACTGAGTATAATGCGTCAGGGAAAAATATGGTCATTCAATGAAATAGAGGATTTTCAAGCATTCTTGATGAAAAAAACCAGAGCCGAACAGAAAATCTGACTTTCAAATACAAGAAGCAAGAGAAGCATGAGAAGATAAACAGGAAAAAGAAATCATAAGGAACTTATTAAAGTTTAACTATTTACATTCCTACATGGAAAAATGACAATTGTAACTCATAAGACTTTTCTCAGTATTGGGATAGTTGAAGGGAATATGTATGTATACGTGTGTTTACATACATATATATGTATGTATAGGAGGGTATATGTGTGTATAAATATATCCGTGAGTGTGGGCATATGTATGTTCATGTATACATAGAGGGCACAGGATGAGTTGAATAGGAAGGGATGATATCTAAAAAAATAAAATTAAGAGGTGAGAGGAATATATTGGGAGAAGGAGAAAGGGAGAGATAGATTAGGGTAAGTTATCTCATATAAAAGAGGCAAGAGAAAACTGTTACAATGGAGGGGAAGAGCAGGAAGGTGAGAGGGAATGGGACAACCTAACTTTCATTGAATTTGGCTTAAGGAGGGAATAACATACACACTCAACGGGGTATCTTACCCTACAGGAAAGTTGGAGGGAAGGGGACAAGAGGGGGCATGATAGAAGGCAAGGCAGATTCGGGGAGAGGGTGGTTAAAAGCAAATACTTTTGAAAAGGGACAGGGTCAAAGGAGAGAATAGAATAAGTGGGAGACGGGATAGGATGGAGGGAAATATAGCTAGTCTTTCACAGTATATCCACTATGGAAACTGTGGACATGTTTTGCATTACTACACATGTTCAACCTATATTGAATTGCTTATCTTCCCAGTGGGGGTGGACAAGGAAGGAAGAAGGGAACAAATCTGGAACTCAGAAGTTTTAAAAACAAATGTTGTTTTAAAATGTTTTTTAAAAAATTATTTTTTACATGTAACTGGGAAATAAGATATACAGGCACTGGAGTATAGAAATCCATCTTGCCCTACTAGAAAGTTAAGGGGGGAGATGGGGGAGGATATAAGAGAGAGCAGATTGGGGAAGGGGTATTCCATAAGTTTGCTATTTTGGGGTAGGGGTAGGGAAAAGACAGGGAGAAGAATTTGTAACCCAAAATCTTGTGGAAATGAATGTTGAAAACTAAAAATAAATAAATCGGGGGGAAAAAAAAGAGAATCCCTGAGTGGGGAGAGGCTTGAGGCAGGCTGACCAGTCAGGAAACTCCCTACCTCAGTGGTCCATGTGAGAGGGGAGGAGGGGTGAGAAGGGGCTGGATGAGAGGGAGGCCAGGAATGGAAAATGACCAAGTGTGACAGCTGATTGGCTCTGGGGGGTGGGTGCAAGGAAGGAGCTGCGCCAGGGTGACTGGGAGGATCATTGGAAAGTCATGAGAGGAGGAGAAGGTTTGGGGAAAAATGATAGAGTTGGGTTGAGCATCTGTCGGGTTGGAGATGGAGGCCTTGGCCCATCGGAGGCGTCTAGGAGCTAGGTAGAGGTGTGAGTCTAAGCCTCAGGAGAGAAACAAGGACCATCTATACAGATTCCAGAGTCAGACCCCTAAGGACTAAAGTGGGCAGGGAAGAGCTGGCAGGATGATGATGTTGTGGGCTTAGGGCTGGGTCATGACATCCAGCCCTCCCTCATTTTACAGAAGAGGCCTCTGAGATACAGAGAGGGTAATGGTCTTGCCTGTGGTCACACAGCTAGTAAGTGTCTAAGTCATTTTCAAACCCAAGTCTCTTGACTTGGGTCCAGGGTTCTGCTGCCGACACACAGATGATGTCACTGGCTGTGGAGTTAGTAAGTGGCTCAGAGAGCTGGAAGCCCCATTCTTCACCTCCCTTATGCCCCCAGCGGGTTTCAGTGGGTGTGCCTTTTAGAATCACCCCCAGGGTTCCACAGGATGTGGTCACAGGCCCCGTGGGAAAAAGTCAATGCAAAAAACATGTTTCCCTTTAAGATATTAAATATGATCAATCTTCCATTTAGAGTTGGAAGAACCCTCAGATACCATCTTGTCCAAGCCCCACCTACCCATTTTAGAGAGGAAAAAACTGAGGCCCAAAGAAGGTGAGATACTTGGCCAGGGCCCCCCAGCTGGCAAATAACAGGACCACAATTGGATTCTGGCACCCTGATCGCCCTGCCAGGTTCTGGATAAAAGACTTTGAGAGCTTGGAGAGAGTTCTGAGATCATCTGACCAAACTGTCCCTCATTTGAGAGGTCATGAGTGACCTTTTTTTCTATATGAAAACAGCCTTAATTTCTTCTCTTTGATTCCAAAATTTCTCCCACCTTACCCCACTCTGTCCTGAGATTGTGCCATTTTCCTTGGAGTTCCATAAACCAAGATTTATATTTCTTTGTTTTAATTTGTGTATCCAATGGGGAGTATTGACAGACTTCCTCCTGTTGGTCTCATGACCATGGAGAGCAGGTGGCCAGGTTCAGTCTGAAGTCGAGCTGCTCTTGTTTATAAAGAGGAAAACCTGACTTCTGATTGTCATTGGTCTATAAATTCTTCCCTTTCCTGTGGCTCAGAGGCTCTGCAAGTGGTGCTTGGCTGAGGGCAGAGATTTTCTGGATTCATGCTTGATCTTCGGGTCATCTCAGCCTTGGTACCAACTAGACACCTCCATTTGTCTGGACTCAGGTAGCTCAACCCTGGGGGATCTGTGCCAAATCATAAGTAGCCCAGGGAAGAAGCGCATTCCGTAACCTTGGAAGTACCTGCTGTCTCAGGATGGGTGGCTGGCCAGGTGCAGACACTAATAATTACTTTGAGGAGGGCCTCGGAAGAAGCTGCTGCTGTCTTTGACGTGGGGGAGCTATGTATGTGTTGCCAGTCTGTTCTGGGCCCTGAGGTAGGCTGTAGCCAGGTGAATGTGCAAAAACATTATCTTAGCCCATCCGGAGGCCGTTGGGAGGATTTTGTTCTCATTGCGGACAGAGCAGCTGAGAGGTAACCAGGATAAGGCAGATTGTTAGAGATGCTCACATCAGATTCTCTGTTCAAGGAAGAAGAAGAAAATTGCCCCGCGTGATTTTCAGCTGAACAAAGCCTTCCCAGGGGTCAGGGCCTCGCTTCAGGGGCTGGGGATTTCATGGATTGCTCTCTGTCTCTTTCTGATCCTCAGATTTTCCCGTCTCTCCTGAGTCAAGTCCTGTACACTAGCTTCTGCACCTGCTTCCCACAGTCATGGTTTGACAATCACGAATTCAAATCTTCCATCTGTAACACAATGAGTCAGTGGATTGGAGGTGAGAAATTCCATCTCCACTTGGGGGGAGGAGGGAAATGAATGTTCTTGATTCTGTCCAATTCTCTGTGTTTTGTCTTGGCCACAGCAAGGCTTCCTGCCTGTCCTCCCTCGATGAGTTTATTTGGACCCATACCCAGAAGGTTGCTCTTTCCTGATCCTCCCTGATGGGTTCTGGGTACATCCCTCTCACCCGCTTTCACATCCTGAGAATTCCTTTCTAGAAGCTGGCCTGTATCACAGGACTCCTTATCTCAGTGAGCTCTCAGCCTTCACTGTGGACTGCCTGGTCCTGTCCTTGATGGTCCTCGCTCGCCAAGGTGTAGGGTAGTGTTGGATAATGACAAGGCCAGACTTTCTGTGGACACTTTTCAGAGGGCATGTTGGGGTACCCTCCTGTCAGGAGCACTGTGAAGTGTGCCATGAGATTTTGCACATTGAAGGAAATTTCTAAATAATTTCATCTGACCCCAAGTAGGATTGGTGTAGTCGGTATAGCAGTCACAAAACAAAACAAACTTCTCTGGTATGTGTACATGCTAAGATGATAATGCAGCAGGACATGAACTCACCCAGAACTCCACAGAATACCTGCCTGGATCCCTAGGAAGCTGTCCTGGGGCAAGGCTCCTTTCCCACTGTTGCACCAATTCAGACATGCACAAATCTTCACTGTGGCTGAGCAGGAGAAAGTCCAGGGTCCCTAGGGACCACTGTCTGCTCCTCTCGTTTCACTTCATTCCCACAAACGGCCTGGCTGCAAAGACTAAGAAGGGCTTGTTATCCCCATTCTACATGAGTGGAAACTAAGGCTCAGAAAGTAGCCGGAGGCCAGGCCTCTGCACATTCACAGAGGAAAACAAACAGCCGCAGGAACAAGAAACAGACACGTTCCACGTGCCAAGAAGAACAGAAAAGGGCCTCTGCTGCCCCCGCGGGCTCTGTGCCCCTGGGAATGCCCTCCCCTTCCCTTTTGTATGTCTTTTAAATGTCGTGTTGCTCATTTCTTTCTTTCTTTTTTTTTGTGCATCTCTCGATGCCCAGCCACTCCCCCAACAACTTGCTCCCTATATCCTACCCTTCCAAATTAAAAGCCTTCCTTTGTGAGGATTCTGGTCAAACAAAACAAATTCTCCCATTGGCGGTATCAGAAAATAGGTCTCATTTGCACCTGTGGTCTGCTTCCGTTCTGCCAAGAGGTTGGAAGCCACTTCTTTGTCTGTCTCCTGGGGCTGGGGCTGGGGCTGGTGACGTTGGTTGCCTTGATCTCTTCTGACTTGCAATCTAGAGGGTGTCCCATTGTACCCCTGGTATTGTGACTACTCCCAAGCCAAGGAATTGCTAGGGGTGTTGTCCGCATTTGACAGATAGGGAAATTGAGGCTCCTAAACGGAAAATGCTTTTTCCAGGTTCTCCCAGGTGGCCCACATCAGAGGCAGGGCCAGGCCCTAGGTGGTCTGGGCCTCCAACATCCATATGCCCCCTGTCCCAAGCTGGCCTCCAGTGCTTCCTGAAGAAAGATCTCATGGTCCTTTGCTTCCTTCTTCTTGGAGCAGAGACCCTCTCACCTGCCTTCTGTCCCCCTCAGGCATGTTCCCAAACCCAAGGACCTATGAGTATTGGAACTACTTTGAGCTGGAGCCAGTCCGATTCCGCAGAGAAGAACTGATGAGAGGCAAAGAAAAGTTTTCTGGTGAGAGAACCACCCAGCGTGGGCCCCTCAGTGCTCTGAGACTTCTCTCACCCCTTCCCTCTGCCCCCAAGGCCTCCTGAGAGCTTCCTGCTCTTGGGGTTACCTCAGCCCTTTCCCTGATTCAGCAGAAATAGCAGGATAAGACAAGATCACGTTTGAGGCCATTTAAGGAAAAAGCATCTAGTCTAGTTGGTAAGGTAAGTGGGGAATGGGAAGGGTTTGGGAAAAAAACTGATCTGGCTGGAGATAGCAGCAACAGCATGGCTGGATTGGAGTCTCCAGGGCTCTTGGTAACCTGAGAGGACTCAGGAGGCGGCTTCAGGGCCAAGGCTTGAAGGAAGGACTGGGGTGGATGGGCAGTTAGGTAGCAGAAATCCTTGAAGACACAGGGGCAAGAGAGGGTACAGAAAAGGGGGTCTAGGCTTATCTCCTGTGCTGGCCAGTTTTTTCCTCTTGCATTATTATTTCACTTTTTGTGTGTATGTCTTGTCTTCGCAACTGGATTGTAAGCTCCTTGAGGGCAGCCTCTGTCTATATTTTTGAATCTCCAAAGCATTAATACACTGCTGTATACATAGGGGATGCCTCATAAATTTGCGATAAATTTGATAGATGGATGGACACATCTATCAATTAGCCTTTCTAGAGCTTCAGGAGAGCCTCTCTAGCTGAGGTCTGCTGGGCCTTGGTGAATCTGCCCAGGGCCCTTCAAACAAATCCGCTGTCTAGCTGGTTTTCTCTTTGGAGACTAAAAGCTGCTCCTCGTTCTCTGTGCCCACCTCCAGCACGCCTTCCTTCCTTCCTCCTTCCCTTCCTCCCTTCATCCTTCCCTTCCTCCCTTCCTTCCTTTCTCCCTTCCTTCCCTCCCTCCTTTTTTCTTCCCTCCCTCCTTCCTTTCTTCCTTGCTTCCTTCCTTCTTCCCTTCCTTCCCTCCTTCTTTCTTCTCTCCCTCCTCCCTCCTTCCTTTCTTTCTCCCTTCCTTTCCTCCCTCCCTCCTTCCTTCCTTTCTTCCTTCCCTCCTTCCTTTCTCCCTTCTTCCTTCCTTCCATCCCATGGCCACTCTTTGCCAGGCCTTCTCCAGGTTCCATCTCCTATTTCTTGGGAGCTATCAACCAGAACAATTCCCTGTGTGGCAGGGGTGGCTTCCCAAGGCTTTATGCTGGGGGAATAACATTCTTTTCCTGTCCCCTGCCCATCCCCAGGAGCCTCAGCCTTGGTGACAGCCACATAACATCTCACAAGGGGGTATAGCAGGGGTGCCAGGGCTCCCCTTGCATTTCCTGGGAATCCTAAATGAAGACAAGCATTTATCCACATCCCTGGATGCACTTCTTTCCATTCACAGGGAGCAGCAGGCAGAAGATTGCCATGCAGATCTCAAAGTCGGAGCCTTGCTCAAAGAGCCAGAGACAAGCCTCTAAGAAGGTCAGGGAGATCACGGAGATGAGGGTCTTGGAGAGGTCAGCTCAGAATGAGGTGAGCCAGTGGACCAGTGGAGGTCTCGCGCTGCTGCTTAGAGGCCCAAATGACTGGTTCCATGGCATCTTGTAATATGAAAAAGAAAATCCATTAGGCTTTTTATGAATTGTTACTTGGCCAAGTGGTGCAGTGAACACAGACCCCTGTGTTCGAATGCTGCCTTAGATGCTTACCAGCTCTGTGACCCTGGGCAAATCACTCAGCCTCTCTTTGCCTGTTTCCTCATCTGTAAAATAGGAATAATAATACCACCTCCTTCCCAAGAACCTTGTGTAAATCCCTTCGCCACAGCACTCCACAAACATTAGCTCTTATTCTAGTTAATATCCCTGGTCTCCCCTTTGCATCCTGATGCTCAGGGAGGTGCTAGGCATATATCCTTCCAGACAACAGGGGGAGGGTCTCTATCCCTGTTGCAGTTTTTGATACCTCTGGAAGAAGAGCTAGGGGATCTCTGAAGAAGGGCCCTGCTGGGCTCTCTAGGCCAGGCTGGACCTAAGAAGGACTGAGTCCTCTCACTAGCTGCTACTGGGAGTCCTCCACGGAGGAGGAGTCCCCCTGCATCCCAGGGCAGCCCACAGCCCTCTGGGGCAGCTCTCAAGGTAAAGAGCTGCTTGTTGATGTTGGCCAAGCCCAGGTTTGCCCATCAGTCAAACAGCCTACCGCTGTCCCCTCCTGGCACAGTTTGGGGGGCTTGGAAGTGGCAGGGAGGTGGCAGGTTGGGGGCTCTGCTCAGCTCCACATTTCCAGGATCAACCTTTATGCCTATGCACCCGGCCATGAGGTTCATTCAGCTGGGGCATTGGAGACCTGAAGGGGACCAGGCCTTGGGGCATCCATGTCATGGTGAGGCATCTGCCCCAACATCTACCCAGCTCTTGGCATGGGTGAAGCTGTAAGCAGGATGTGTGGGGCCAGAGCTGTAAGGACAGTGAGGCTGGGAGAGTGGGAGTGGTCCACTAGGCTGCCTGAGCATCAGTTTGCTCACTCGGAGATTGAGGGGATTGAAGAGACTGAACTTTGAGTCACCAAAGTCCCGCACAGTGCCCTGCAGCAGGTGCCCTGGCATTTGAAGACCTGGGCTCCAGCCCTAACCCTGCTGCCCACTCACTTCATGACCCCTGTCTGGGGTGCCCAGGGAAGAACAGGGACCAGCACCAGGGCCTCACATACCAATGCCTACAGGCATTTCTGGGGCTACAGCAAATCTTGGCTGCCCCAATGTTCATGGCCCTGGCAGGGAGGCAAAGCTGGCTAAGACGTGACTGGTCCCCACTCCCCTTGGCATGGCACATACTCGGGCTTCTGAGGATGGAGTGCTTCCTGCCTCCTGGCCTCTAGCCCTTTTCCTGAGGCACTTATAGGCATCTGGTAGTTCTGGCTCCTCAGTGGAAGATGCCCAGCTGGGTGGTGGTGGGGGTGGGGGTGGTCTGCCTGGGGCAAGGCTGGGAGGTGCTCCCCTAATCCACACTGGCTGCAATCACAGTGTCCCCCTTCCTCTTCTCAGTCTCACCCAGCATGCAAGGGACCTGAGTTTACGAAAAACCTGTTCAGCGTCACTGGCAACAGCCCGCTGATCGTTCACTACCTTCAGCAGCATAATGCTTATCGACAAGCTGGCCAGGACATCCTGATGGTCCGGCATGATATGACCAAGACTATGCCATATCCTTACTACTGGTTAAGACATTTACTACTCTGGATCTGCTCCTGCCTTCTTGGTCACCTGCCAGGGACATCCTGCACCCTCTGGAAGCAGGGTCTAGGTAGGGAGAGCCTGGCAGTTGTGTAGATGTGGAGAGGAGAGCTGCCATTGTGACTGGCTTTGTGGACAGTCCAAGGCATTTAGGGAGTACCTACTGTGTGCATCACCCTGGGCTACAGCTGGAGGCAGGGAATGAGACCTAAAGTTTAGCTAAGGCAGCCCCCTGCCCTCCTGAGTCTCTGTGTCAGCCTTCTTCTCTAGAAAATTGAAGGGCATGGTCCCCCTGCCCACCAGAACTCGATGAGGAGCTGGCATTGGGGAGAGTGTAGCAATGAAATCACAACTCCATCATCTGGTACCTTGGAATCTAAAGAGCCCTGTCCTTCCAACCATGATTCAGTAACTCATGACTCAGTGGGCCCAAATGAGAGCACATTTATGAAGCTCTTGACCCAATGCCTGGCACATAATAGGCCTGGTAGAAATGTTTATTAACTATTGCTGTCTCTAAAAAGAGAGGGCACTAATTCAGGAATGCAGAAGAGGGGCTTCTGGGCCCTCCCCCAGCACTTTCCTCAGGTACACACAAGGCTCCAAGCCTCTCATGGCAGACTGGTAGGGTGGTTCAGGTAGCTCCGTGTTTTCCTTTATGATCAAAACCACAGAGGGCACACCAACCTATAGAGATGTGATACGGCAGGTCCGGGCTAACATGATGAAGCTGAATAAGGACACCACGTACCTGCGTAAGATGCACTGGAAGGACTGGAAGGTGTTTGACCAGAGTCAGAAGGAGCTGCAGGCTGAGTTCATCAGGTACCTGAGGGGCGGCGGGGAGCGGGGGTTGGGTAGCAGGGCCTCCTCTCTGAAAACCTCCCGGCTGGGGTGCCATTGCTCTGTCACAGTGCCTGCTCCTCTGCACGGGCCTGGAGGGGCTCCCTCTCTGGCCCAAAGGGAGGTGCTCAGACTAGCTCCCTGATATCTCTTCCAACTCCAGGATCCTATGAATGCACAATCCTTTAGCTTGATTGAAGAGACATCAGGGGCTCACCTTCAGGTGATAGCCACCCTAGAGCTGCCAGAGGCCTTAAGGTTCTCACCATTAGAATCCCTTCCCTGGGTTGGGGTCAGAAAGATCTGGGTAAAATAGAAGTATCCAGTAACCAGACCCAGAGAGCACATTGTATGTGTCATCCATTTAAGAGATACTTCTTCTGCAGTGCCTTCTGGGTGGAGGCCACTGGGTGAGGTGCAAGGTCTGGTGGAAGTGACCTAAGCCATGGTCCTTGTGCTCATGGAGCACGGTCTGGTGGGAGTACAAGAGAGCATGGAGGGGTAGGGGGACGCAACCATCAACCCCAAGGTCAGAGCCCCAGAACTCTTCTCCTGGAGCTGGAAGGGACAAGCCTTGGATGCCATAGAGCCCAACCTCATCCTCAGGTGCAGTGGATTGAGAAGAGATACCCACCTGGCATTGGAAGGATGGGTTAGTGGGAGAGTGTAGGCAGGAAGCCCTGCAGGGATGCCTGGGTGGGCAGGCAGAGGAATGTGGAGGTGGAATGGATGGGGACAGCTGGTTCCTGGTACAGAGTAACTGAGGGGCTGTCACCCATGGGCGATACCAGTGAATGGCCATGCCTCCGAAAGGAGAAAATCTGAGCAGGTTTGGGGAAGAAGAAAGATGACCTTGGTTTTGGACATGAGGTTGATTTATTAACTATTTAGTGAGTATATGGCATTGCTTTCAACTCTGAGAACGTAACAGTTCCTGACTTGGAACTGCTTCCAGTCTCACTGTAGGGGTGGTGGGGGATAGGCATGGAGGCAATGCATATTCATCTCTTAGAGGAGGAGAGTGAGATGGAAATTCAGTCTGATCCACTGAAGTCCAGCCAGTCTGGGATGAGTGCTCATCCTTGCACTTCAGGGCCATGTGCTGGACCCTCTCCAGGGAGAAGCCTTTTACTTGATCACTAACTGGCAAATTAGGATACATTTCTCCCTCATCCTATAAATAGATTATACAGTTTTGATTTTTTTTTTTGTCATCACACCAGGAAAGTGAGAGACGTCAGCGCAAACACATTAGAAAAGAAGAAGATGAATCAGTATTTCATCCCCCCTCCGGTTTCCCAGGAGGAACTTTATGATCAGTTTGGAAAAATCTTTAAAGTGAATGATGTATACTGTGGGACCACGCACATAATACCTCAGTTGAAGATGAAAAGTTAGGCCTGAGACAACAAGCTAACAGTCACTAACCCTTCCTGGCTCCTTCAGCCGTGCACATTAAAGTTGGGCCCCATCCAGGGCTGTGGAGGCTGTGGCAAATTGGGGCCCCAGAGGCTGAGTTCTGGGAGTGGAGGCTTTGGGAACCAGGGAAGAATCCCACATCCTGAGTCACAGTGGCTTGAGCACATCCTGAGGTGGTGAGCTCAGGCCCCATGTTGAAGTGTTTATTTTAAAATTCAATAGATTCAGAAGAGAACTTATTTTCCTTCTCAAGCCCATCCTTTCCTTTCTAAACTTCCCAATTTCTGTTGAGAAATGCACCATACTCCTGGTTACCCTGGGCTGTCTCAGTCTTTTCTCACCTTCACATCCAACCTATCCTGTTGATTGGACCCCCTTGTTCAGAGCTTTGTTACCTCTGTCCTGGCCTATTGCAGTGACCTCCATCCTCTCTCAAACTTAAACTCTTTAATAGGTTTTCTTCTGATTCCATATTTTGATGGCTAGACCCCTTCCAGCAGACAAGGAAAGCCACTACTAAATGCATTCTAGAAAACCACTGGGCTGCTTGGGACTGCCCTGATGTCCAGATCACATTCTGTTTCTATAATTTAGCCATTGGTAACAGAAAGGAAAAGTCTCTGTGTTGACTGTCCCTTGAATTTCACCTATTAGTGCTGACTTTATTTGCCTTATTGTAGTCCTTGTGGATTGTCGTTTTCTTAGCTTTCTCCAGCCTTTGTCTTTTTTCCTTCGTACATGCCTCCAAATTCTCCCTTATCGTCATTGTTGAAAATGTAGCAATCCACGACATTCCACAAATCAAAATTTGTTCCGTCATTTCTCAATTGTGGGGCATGTGGTGGTGTCACAAATAATGCTGCTATGAACATTTATGTGCACAGGGGTCTCTTCTTGTTATGGTTCATTTCTGGCATCTCTGTATTAAATGGTCTGAACGTTGCTATTACCTCCCCTTGGCCTGCGCTTCCCCCACCCACAGCTTCACTCCCTTAGCCATCCTGGGACCACACATACCATCTGTGTAATTCTCATCTCTCCCTTCTGCCTTACTCCTTCTAAACCTGCTCTCCATCCTCATTGGAACCTCCAGGGTTTCTGTCCTTCCTTTTTCTTGAAGTCTGCCAGCCCTGCTCTAGATGCCTTTTCCTCTCTTCCCCATAGCTGACTAACAGCTATATGCTATTCTCTGCTCCACTTTCCCTGCTGCCATTAGAGGTGTGCCAGGTCTCAGCGCTGGACCAGCCCCAGCTTCCACCATCCTGACCTTCTCAACATCACAGGAGGGAGACACACTAGTGCGTTGCCTGAATCTGGCACAAAGCCATGCTAGCCAGTCTCAGTTGGGTCTTCACTACTGCACAGCAGATCATGTAGTCTTCCTTAACTGACTCTCTCCCAAACTTCCCTTAGCAGTCCTCAAACCCCCAAGCTGCCTTCAGCTCTTGTCTCTGCAGATGTTCTCATCTCCCGCTTTGCAGAGGCAGTAGAAGCCAGCTGCTGTGACCTCCTTTTTCCTACTCTGTACCTCAGAGTGCCCTGCCCCCCAGGATATTCTCACCCATCCTCTCCACTCATTCTCATGCCTCTGAGGAAGTGGTGGTCCTTCTTACGAAAAGCCAGCCGTTTGTTACATGTGTCCTTGAGCCCATCCCCTCCTGTCTCCTCCAGGAAGGAGCTCATCCCCACAGATTGTCCGCTGCCTTTCCCTCTTTTCTCCTCAAGCTGGCATCCTACACGTCACCTCCCCTGCACTGCCAGACTTCCCAAGACCAATTGCTTAACCTCATTGCCTCTTCTTCCTTACCACTGGGACTCCAGCCCTTCACATCTCTTACCTAGATTATTGCAGTGTCCTTTCTGGCAGGCTCTCTCCCCTCTCCAATTCATCCTTCATCCAGCTGTCAAAATAATCTTCCTAAGGCACAGGTGTGATTAAGTCACTGCACAGCTCTAGAGTCCTCATTTGGCTGGCACTGCCCCATGATCAAAGCCAGACTCTTAGGCAGGGGGTTGTGGCCCTACTCCTTTTCACAAACTTTGTTTTCACTAAATTGGATTGTTAGTCATTCTCTAAACTTAATATTCCACATCCCACCTCTGGACGTTCACCCAAACTGTCCTCAGTCCCTGGAATTCCATCCCTCCTCCTGGCTCTCAGAATACTTATCTTCCCTTAAGGTTTACCGCCAGTGTCCCCTACTAGGAGAAACCTTCCCTTTTTCTCTTTTTCTCCCTCTCTCCTCAGCTTTTCTTGTTCCACACTTGCTTGTGTGGGTGGTGTCCCTAGAATGTGTGCTCCTTGAGGACAAGGACTGCCTTATTTTTGTCTTTGAACCCTTAGGCTTGTAAAATGTCTTCCATATATAGTAGATTTTTAATAAATGCTTGAGTCAGTTTTCATGAATGGTTCCCAGGTATTTTCCAGAAGGTTGGACCAGCTCATAACTGACGGCAGTGACAAAGTACGGCTGTCTTCCCCACAGCCCCTCCAAGATGGAATTTTCCCCTTTTTTACCCTCTGTGACATTTTGATGGGCATGGGGGTAATGTCTTGTTTTAATGTGCATTTCTGTTACTATTATTATTTATAAGTTTGAACATTTATTCAAATGTTTACTATTTTGTGCACTTTTTCTTTTGAAAACAGTTCATATTCTTTAACTACTTGTCTTTCAGGAAAAAACTTTTAATCATGTAAATTGTGTTCTTTACATAAGTTTTGACTGTTTGACTTTTATCAAAGATGGTTGCCCCCATCCGTGTATTTTCTTCCTATTCCAGCTGCCTTGATTTTGTTTGTGCAAAGGCTTTTAAATTTTATAACCATAAGACGGTTGAGAGGTCACGTGAAAGCCAGTTCTCCCTTAGCACCTCAAAGCAATAAGAAATGTGCCAAATTAAGTAAAAGACAAGTAACATGAAGGTAATGTAAAGAATTCCCCACAGAAAGCCAGTAGAGGTCTGTTTCCTCCTCCCCTGCCTCCCCACGCCCCATGGTTCCCAGTCTCCTGCTTGTAGGAAGCAATAGGTAGCAGTAGCAGGGACACAGAGTCACAATTCTCCAAGCCTCAGGCGGCCTCACATTCAGGCAGACCCCAGCCATGTTTTACCTCATCATGCCTTTCCCCCCTGCTATCTCCCTGTCACCCCAGGGGTGCTCCCTGCCCCCAGCTCTCCACTTCTCAGGTCAGTTCTGTCATTGTTTCTGGAAGGCGTTTGTCAGTGAACTTCTCTATGGCCCCACTCACTATCCTGTAACTTTCAGGACTGACATGACAGAGTGGGGATGACAGAAGGAGCAGTCTTTTGGAGAAGGTGGGATGGAATGGGGTCACTTCAGCTTGTAGAGGGGGTTAGCCTTGGTAAGGAGTTAGGCCACCTCCTCATGTGAGACCTGGGTGCAGGAGGAGAGAGTGACAAAACGCATCTTCAGGACAGAAGAGGAGAAGGAGCTCATGGCAAATGGCCTCCCTTTTTCCCCCTTAAAATATGAGGTGGGGGTCTCAGCTGAGGGGGAGGAGAGGTGGAGCCTTGGGAGGTTTGAGGAGGGATGAGAAGTTTTGGAAGAGCTACTGGAAAAGGGAGTTGATGAAGGAGGCAGAGGGCGACTGCCGAGCAGCAATGAGGGCCCACTTAAGGATGTGCAATGTCCACCTGCAGTGGACCTGGCCATCATGGTGGTGGTGGTCAGCGCACGTGCAGGAGCAGAGGTGAGGTTAGCGAGAGTGATCCACGGCCGAGGCTTGGCAGGGCGCAGTCGGTAGTCCGACTAGGGAGGACTGACATGTACAGGTGAATTGGCTCGCCAAGGAGTCGAGGGACTGGCTATCAGGGCGGACAGACAGCAGGGTTTGTAAGGGAGGGCCACAGCGGAGGCGAGACAGCGAGGGGTTTTTCATGCCGCACTATCCAAGGGCGTCTTTGGTTCTGCGCTGGCTGGCATGGTTGGGTTGTCCTCTGGAATGCTGACCAGACTGACCCAGGTGAGAGATCCCTGAAGAAAGCTAACTCTTCACTTCCACGCTTTGTGTGAATCCAGGTGTCTGTGGACACGTCATTTCCCCGAGGACGGACGTTATTGGCCCTTTAACCCAATATACTCTGGTTATAATTTGGGGACAGGACATCCCTTGACTCCCTCCTGCAGCCGTTGGCCGGCATCTTGACACCTACCTGAATGAAACTGCTCGTGAACCCCAGACGCTGCTGAAAAAACGCTCGTGAACCCCAGACGCTATTTATTCCATCAGCGTGCCTCGGACCGCGAAAGAAGGCTTGTCCCTGGTCTCCAACTTGTCCGATCATCTGCCCAGACTGGCATCCAACTAGCACGCCCCAGCACACGCCCCCTTTCACACGTGCCAGGCTTCTAAACAAGAGCTTGCAGGGGCAGGCCCTGGGGTCTGGGGAGATTGTGGGCACCCCAGGCACCGCAAGAAAGCTGGGCCCTCTTCTGACCCTCCCACCCCCCCAGCAGCGCTTTATACGGGAGAGGGAACTAAGACGCGGTGCAGTCACCAGGGAACGGAGGCGCCGACCTAACTGGGGACTGAGAACCTAAGATTGTGGCGACGAGGACTCCAGGGAACCCCCGCCAACTGCGGCCCCCACCCCTCCGCAGCGCTCCCACTTGTGGAGGGAGGGGCCCTTCCCCAAAACACGCCGCAACACATCATCTCCCTCACCCAGATCCCTCCCTCACCCCTCAGCATCCCCACTTCAGCCCCCCCCATTCTCCCCTCTCTCAGCTCCTTGGGCCCCGCCCCTCTCCCTCCAGTTCCTTTGCTGGCCCCGCCCCGTCCTGCCTTCCCCTCCTCCCGGAAGCTGCTGCTTCTGTGGGCTGTGCGTAGCCTGTGGGTGCCTCTGCGGCCTGGGGTGGGCCTGGGGGGCCTGGAGGGGCGGAGAAGGGGGCGGCGCAGATCCAGGAGCCTCTCCAGGCCAGAGCCGGGTGCCGACGGGGAAACAGGAGGGTGAAGTAGGGGCAAGGAAGGGCTGAGGTGGAACGCGGGCCTGGGAGGGGCCCTTCTGGCTGAGTTCCGCCCCCACCCGGGGCGGCTGCCAGGGGGCGCCCGCGTGCGGTCAGTGACCCTGGGCGCTGCTGCCTCAGTATACCCCTGCAGTACAATGGGATGAGAGGAGCCCCTCCCTCGCCTTAAAGTGTGCTATGCTAAACCAGTTGACTTTTATTGTCATTATGGGTGATTATTAGTCATCACGTGGTCCCTGCAGGGGCCCCGCCCAGAGCATCCTAACAGGCCCAACAGGGCCCTGGGATTAAAGACGGCAAGGGCCAGTTTACCTAGCCTCCCGCTTTACAGATGGGGAAACTGAGGCAGGCAGCGGCATCACGCTGCTGGTAGGCTGGATTTGAATTTGGGTCCACTGGCCCCGCCTAGCTGCCCCTGTCGTACAGGCTTCTCCTCTGGCTCCTTTGTATGCGGATTATTTTTACTGCAACAACTGGGGGGGCGAGGGGGCCTTTATTAACCCCATTTTGCCGAAGAGAAACTGAAAAGTTCAGGGGGAAAGAGGTTTTCTAAAAAAAACAATGTTTGAAAAGGCTAAAAGGCATATAAGTAATAGGTTTGTAAAGTGCCTTACTTGGGTTATTTCATTTGATCCTTGCTACAACTTTTGGGAGAAGTATTATATCTCCATTTTACAGATGAGGAAACTGAGGCTGCCAGAAGTCCTGGGGGAAGGCTTGGCCACTGGGGGAGTATAGAAAGGCTTTAGATATAAGGTGGTGTTTGAGCGTAGAAGCTGGAGGGGAGGAGTGCATTCCAGGCACAGGGAACAGCTAATGGAAAGGCAAGGGGATAGGAGACAAAATGCTGTGTGTGTGAGGAACAGCAAAAACCCTGGCCCACTTGGATGGCAGATTGCAGGAAGGGGAGTAATCTCTAAGACTGGAAAAGCAGGCTAGGACCAAGTGGCGATGGCTTTATAAGCCAAATACGAAAGTGGGCAGTCATGGGAGTTTCTTGAGCTGGGGAGTGCCATGGGTGGGTCTGTACTTGAGCAAATCACCTTAGTAGCTGTGGGAAGGGTGGTTGGAGCTGAGGTGCACAGAGAAGCTAGTGTAGGAGGCTGCATCTGCACTCCAGGTGAGAGGTGATGACCGCCTGAACCAGGATGTTGGCTCAGTGAGAGGAGATGGATGTTAGAGGTAGAAATGGCAGAACTAGGAATTGATTTAAAATTTGGGGCTAGGGAGTGAGAAGTTGAAGCTAATACAGCAGTTGTGGACCTGGCAGGTGTCGAGGCCAGACAGTGTTGCCCGAGACAGACATGAGGAGGTCTGGAAGGGTAAAAAGTCCTCTTTTGGACATGGGAGTTTGAAATGCCCATGGGATATCTGATAAGCTTTATGTAGTAGATACCACGAACAAGAAATTAGAACTAGTGTCTTTAACCATGATAAAAAAAGGTACGCACAAACCCTATTCCTATGGGAAAGCCCCAGAGGTACAGGCATATAGGCTGTGGGGCAGGAAGGTACCTTAGAGTTCACCTAATGTAGTTCCCTTGTTTTATAGATTCCCTGCTAGGAAGCAAAGTCAAGTGGACATTTGAATGCATACAGGGTGGAGTCAAAGTTAGGGTTAGAGTCAGAGGTGCATTTAGGGTTAGGGTTAGAGTTCTCCACCCCTCTAGGACATGTAAGGCTATGGGGGCAGATAAAAGACAAAGGTCTCAAGGAGCTTAGGATCTAGATGGAAAGAGAAAATAAAAACACTATCATGGCCTTGGAACTGGAAAGGACCTTAGAGGCCATCAAGCCCAACTTCCTGTTTTACAGATGAGGAAACTGAGACCCAGAGAGGTCATAAGGTCATGGATCTAGAACTGAAGAGCCCTAGAAGTTCTAGAGTCCAGTCCCCTCATTTTATAGACAAGGATATGAAAAACTAAAAAACCATCTGAAATTTAAATGTGTGTTTAAGATAGCACAAAAGAAATCATAGAATCATACAATTTTAAAACTGATAGGAAAGTTAAAGACCATCCAGGATACCTCATTTTCCACAAAGAACATGAAGCTTTAGACCAGGAGGTGATTGAGTGGCCCCACTAGCTGGTGAGGCTCCTCCTATAAGTAGACTTTGTTGTTTGTCCTTTGTTCTCAAAAAGGACCAATGACATCAAGAGAGTGATGCCATGGCATGCAAGTGAATTGGATTTTAGTGAGGCAGGGCTGTGCAAAGCATCAGCCTAACTCTCCTAAGCAACCACCTGGGTCCAGTGGCGAGATATAGAACAGGACGACTGGAGACAACCCAGGATGCAGAGGGACACCTTGGCCTTTCTGAGCTAAGTTCTTTCCCAGGTCTCAGTTTGACTGAGGCAATACCCATGAAGTGATTAAAGGCTAGGTAAGAAAAGAGGCAAAAGATGGCCCACTGTGCCTTAGAGAGAAGTCCCCAGTTCCTGAGCTCCCCAGCAGGCAAACATGGGACAAAGAGCTGAGGGAACATCAGAGTCTCACTTGTAGCAAGGATGGAGGGCAAGAGGGATTCTTCAGAACAGCAGAGCGCCTATTATGTTTGTGTGTTTCCCATCACCAAGTAACCACTACAGAGTATGGGTTGGTCACCTGTATAGTTATGAACTTGCAAACTCCAGGTTCATAGTACAGGGGATTGTCTAGGATGGCGATGTATTGCTTAAAAGAATGGGAGAAGTGTTTCAAGTTACAAAGAAGGAGAAGAGAATCCTGGAAGTTGAAGGACATAGGAATGTAATTCAGAGGAGAAGTAGGTGGGGGCAGCTGGGTGGGGAAATGGATAGAGTACTGGGCAGAGAGTCAGGAAGATCTGAGTTCAAATCTGACCTCAGACGCTAGTTGTATGACCCTGTGCAAGTCACTTACCCGTGTTTGCCTCAGTTTCCTCATCTGTAAAAGGAGCTGGAGAAGGACATGGCAAACCACTCCAGTATCTTTGCCAAGAAAACCCCAAATGGGGTCACGAAGAATTGGACGCAAGTGAAAATGACTGAGGGCAGTAGGGGAACCAGTCTGTCTCAGAAGGAAACGGTTTCGTGTATCTATAGGTGGCATCAGGAGAGAGGGATTAGAGTAAGGGAGAAGAAAAAAGACCAGTAGAGAGGTTGGTGGCTCCCTGCTGTGGAGTTCTGAGACAACTCTATTATTGATGGGAAGGTTTGCTCTTTCTGGGGCGTGGTCTAGGATCAGAGCCCTGTCACATTTGATGACTACTGTCCATATGTAGTGCACGTCAGGACAAATGAAGGAACTTAGAAAGCATTCCATTCTGGCAGGGAGTTGACTACCTTAGGGACACAGGTGGTGGTTTCCTCATGGCTGCCAATTGAAAGTCTCAGATTCAGAAGGGGGAGGCAGATTTTGAAACTGACCAACTGGTTAAGAAGATGGAGTATCCAGGAATGAGATTTAGATTGTTAAAATAGAGGTGTGAGGCTCTTTGCCAAGGATGGAGTGCACCTATCAAGGGCTGATAAAGCTCTCTTTGCCTGAAGCTTGCAAATCTGTTTTGGTTTTGTTTTTTTTTTAAAGAGTTTTCAGCTGAAAAAGGAAGGGAGCAGATTACCTATATGTATCTGCCAAAGCAGATGCTGTAGGAAGTAATGGAGGTGACATAGAAGGAAAATAACTCAAGGGGCCTAGTTATTCATAAGAGACAATGTCCAGAAAGTAAACCAGCAATAAATCCTGAGCCTTAGGTGTCTATACACAAATGCACAAAGTGTGGCCAGCAAATAAGGTGACTGAGACATCCTAAAAGCAAGGAGGCAAAATTTGCTTCCTAAGTATCCCTGAGATTTTGTGGAACAATGCTCATGCTGGAATGATGCTCAATGGCTGGGAATGGCAGTACATCTTTAACAGGAATTTACTATCTTAAAAGGTGTATTAAGAAGCTATGCATATATAATGGAACTCAAAACTCCAAAGGGGAAACTATGTTGGAAAAACATTTGAGTAAAGATTAATGGAGGAAAAGCAGAAGGAGTATTTTGATAGGAGTAGACTGTAGACCTCCTGGAAAGATGATAGATAAGAATTTTAAGAAGTGGATCACAAATCTGGCTTGATAGGATAGAGTAATGATAAAGTACTTCAGTTATCCAGCCATCTGCCCAACCACCTTCTGTCTGCTAAAAATGTCACTGGATAAATTCTGAACTTGAATTAACAATCATTTCATTCTTCAAAAGGGGAAGAACGCAATGGAGGAAACTCGTTCTGGACCACATTCTTACCAACCTGAAGGTTGTGACATAGGGGAAAGTGATTCTAGAGTCAAAAGACTTTGGCCCCAAACCTCGGCATCAACAGTGTGATCACTTAGCTTTTGGGGGCCTTCTCTTCCCCATTTGTAAAATGCTAATAATAATTATCTGCATTGTTTATTACACAGGATTAAATGAAAAATGAATTTAAAATTCTTTGCGAATCCAGCTGTTGGAGGAAAAGTGAACTGGAACCTTGTGAATGAGAGATCTCTTGACTTTAGACTTTTTTTATAGAGAAGAAAAGACGAATAATCTGATGTGGTCCCTTGACTTAGGAAAAGTAGATTTCAGTGGGTTCACAGAAAGGAGAGGTAGGATCCTATGGCTTAAAAGTCTGTGAGGGAAGTAGGTCTAAGAAGATAGGAAACTTAAGAATGGAATTCAGAAGAAAAAAGAGAAACATTTCAGATGAGAAAGAAAAGAAAGGAGTTATTTAAAGAGAATGAGATAGATACACAGGAAATGCAAGTTTTCTTTTGCAGATGTGTTCAGAAGATGAAACAAGACAAGGGACTGGATAACTACAAGAAGGTGACAATGACCTCCCAAGAGCAGAGTTTGGAATGCTAAAGCTCAGAATGGGCTGAGGCTGGTCAGCAATGCTGAGCAAGCACAACAAAAAAGACTTGTGATTTTTTTAAAAGTGGTTTTTGTTATTAGCTATTTCTTTTATATTTTTCTGAAATTTACATTTTTATGTGTCATTCCAAAAGTATTTTTCTTTTTAAAATTCTGATTTAATTTTCTTTAAAAATTTTAAGAATAAAAGAATGTATATATTTCAGCATCCAAAATAGGATGTTTTTCTATTTGTATCATTGATTTGGAAAGATTGTTGGGAACAAGAGAATTGCTCCAGGACTGGAGGTGGATAAATGTCTCAATTTTCAGTAAAAGGAAAAGGCAGAATATACAAACTATATGTAGACTAGTGAGCTAGGACAGAGGGGGGCTGCTACAGGAGGCTAAGAAGTGAACTGTGTGGGAATTTCCTCTTTAACTAATTCCTCTTGATAGCTAGGCTCAAAGCTTTGTTATTTCTTCTGCTAAAGGACTGCATGTTTTCAGCACTCTCAACATTCTGTACCCTGGAACAAAGCTCTCTAGCCCCACCTTAGTTACAGCTCTTATCAAGTGCCACGTTTGGATCTCTATTTATTGCCTAATTCTATATTTCTTTCCAGAATTGGGTGACCTCTCACTAATCTCATACCATGAAAGCCATGGAGGACCAGGTTGTTCAGGAAGAACAAGGATACCAGGATGATGAGGCAAGTTTAGAACATAAGAGTTCCTGGTTGTTAGAAATTCTTCTAAGTAGAAAAGAAAGGAAGAAAGGAGGAAAGAAAGGAAGGAAGGAAGAAAAGAAGGAAGGAAAGAAAGAAAGGGAGGGAGGAAGGAAGGAGGGAAGAAAGGAAGGGAGAGAGGAAGGAAAGAAGGAAGGAAGGAAAGAAAGGGAGGGAAGAAGGAAGGAAGGGGAGAGAGAGGAAGGAAGAGAAGAAGGAAGGAAGGAGAGAGGAGAGAAGGGACAGAAAGAAGAAAGGAAGGGGAAGGAAAGAAGGAAAGAAAGAAGGAAGGGAGGGAAAAAGGAAGAAAGGAAGGAAGAAAAAAGAAAAAGGAAATGAAGGAAGGAAGGAGAAAGGAGGGAAAGGGAAGGAAGGAAAAAAGGAAGGAGAAAGGGGAGGTGGAAGGAAAGGAGGGAAGAAGGAAGGAAAGGAGGAAGGAAAGAAGGAAGAAAGAAACAGAAGGAAAAGAAAGAAAGGGCCCTGGGGCAAGGGTAGCCCTTTGAGTGTCTGTGTTCCTCCCAAGACCACCCTTGTGCAAAGGAACAGAGGAGAAACCTTTTTTGTCCTCTCCTTAAGCTGCCCATAGCGGGTGTGTTGGAGTCATTTGCAATTGACACATAATGTTGACCATGTTGATTAGCAGAACTGAAATCCAGTAGCTTAGAGGAGTAATCCATACTCTCTCCTTTTTCTCTATTTGCCTTTAGGAATCATTGTTTCAAGACATTGACTTGTTACAAAAGCACGGCATTGTAAGTAATTCAGCTCTTGGGATTCACAACCTTTCTCCACTCCTTTGTCTCTCTGTCCAGACTGACTTATCTCACAGATGTTCTGTCCTGTTCTGTTCTGTAGCGTGTGAAGCGTCTGGATGGTGTTGGGGGACAGTGGGCTATTTGGGGAACCTGAGAATCAGAGACTCGCATGACACAAATCACTCCTCACTATTTGAGGGCACCGTAGCCACTCTTGACGTTATGCCTACTGCCATGACACTACTTTCTGGTCTACTTGTTTCTTTTATTACTATTACGTATTTAAAATTCTCTTTTGGGGATGCATTTTTTCTTTATATCACACTCCCCTCCAGCTTGAGTCCTCCTGAGGGAAAATTACAACGAACAATTAAGCAAAAACATCCCAGGCAGTGACCACATTGGGCAATGTATACAGCACTCTGACCCGGCAATCCCTACTCCTCCACAATGAGGAAAGAGCTGGGGCTCATGATCTTTTCTCTGTGTCGTTAGTTTTTCAGTTGCTCAGAGTCTGCCTTCCTTTGGGGGATCTTTTCATTTACACTGTTGTAATTGTTGTGTGTTGTCTTTGGTCTTTGTTGATTTTGCTCTCGGCATCAGTGCAGATAAATCTTCCCACATTTCTCTGAATTCTTCAGACTAATAATTTCTTACCACACCATAGTATTCCATGATATTCATGTTCCATAATTTCTAGCCACTCTCCATTGATAAGCACCCACCTTGGTTCCAGTTCTTGGTTCTGCTATGATGAGTCTGTTTGGAATATCTTGGTCTGTGTTGGATCCTTGTTTCTATCTGACTTTCATGAGGGTATTAGCCTGTATCATAGAAGCACTGTCTGAAGACCCTACCTTACACAGGCCAGGCTGGGTTTTCCTTTAAGGGGACTGAAACCAGTCTTGAGACTCAGTTGGCCCAGGAGACTAAAGCCCAAGCTGCTGGCTTCCTGGTAGCCCAAATGAAAAAGACTGGACATGAGGAGTTTCTTAATCAGGCTTCTGATCAGGGCCTAGCACAACTGACCCAGAAACAATGAAGGTGTGCCCAGCCAAATCAGTGCTATATCTTTACTGCTATAGCTAAGTAAACCACTTTTTATTTATTATTAGATGGTCTTCTGGTGACTTACTTTGTTTGAACCCAAACCTGAACCACTGGCCTGCAACAAGTGAATAACAGGATTGCCAGGCCGTTTGACTGAATAATTCTAGATTGGTATTGCTCAGTTCATCAGCAAACATATGTGAAGTACTTTCTCTTATGCCATTCACTGTGTTAAATGCTGGAGATAAAAAGAAAAGTAAAAAGGATCCCTGCCCTCCAGGGGTGTGCATTCTAGGGGGGAGACTCTGTGTAAATAACTAGGCCCATATGAGGTAGATACAAAGGGGGTGGGTGGCAATCTGAGAGGTGAAGGTACCAAGAACTAGGAAGCACAGGAACGGTGCTGCCTGCCAAAGGGGAGACTTGAAAGAAGGCAGGGGAACAAAGAGGGGCAGGAATGGGGGGAGAGCAAAAAGGGGCATTCCAGGCTTTGGAGATGGCCAGTGCAAATGCACAGAGGTGGGAGAAGGAATACTGTGTTGGAGGAGCGTCCTGGAGGCCAGTGTGGCTGGATTGTGGAATGAGTGGGGAACAGTGTAAGAAACCTGGGAAGGTCCAAAGGGGCTAGGTGACAAAAATCTTTATGTGCCAAACAGGAGTTTATATTTGATCCTGGAAGCAATAAAGACACTGGGGTTTGGGGTGGGATGGCAGAGCAGGAAACATGATCACCTTTTTTTTTTAAGGTTTTACAAAAAGATATCTGCTGAGTAAATTTAGCAAGGGCAGAAGTACAAAGCCATCTGCTTATGTGCAGCCAGGTAGTACATTGTCCCTCTATCCCCTACTTGGTCCTTTGGAAGAGTGGATTCCAAGTGGTGACTACCAAATGTTCCTCTCTCCAGATTCACTTTCATCAGCAACAGACAAATGGCTTCTTGACTCAAAGGACCCCACTTCAGCTGCCAGGAAAATTTACTGTTGACCTGGCAGACCTGCGCTTTAAAAAAGCTTGGCAGCTGGGCAGAGGATGGACTGGAGTGGGGAGAGACTAGCCTCAGGGAGACCAGTTAGGAGGCTCTGTGATGGTCCAGGGAGAAGGAGCAATGGCCTGCCCCAGGGCGACAGTGGCCACATGAGTGCAGAGAAGGGGACCCGACAGAGAAACAAGACTTGAATGTACAGACAGGCCATGCACAGAGAGCATGTTATCACGGGCCTGTCTTCCTCCAGCCCCTCCAACATGTCACCTTTGCCCTTCTGCCCCTCAGGAAGTGAAGTCTCAGGGTTCTTTTCATTCCAGTGTCTCTTCATCTTAGTGATTTGGAGGATGTTTTCACATGGTCCTTTCTGTGGCCTTTTGAGAAATGTTTGTTCTTGACCTTTGACTGCTTAGGTAGAGCGGCCTCTTGGATGAGTTTCTGGGACAAAAGCGAGTCTTATCTTTTTAGGTCATCTCTCCCATAGAGAAGGAGAATTCAGTGCCCCACAGTCCTTATCTTTTCCTCCAACTTGCTGCTGCTTGATCTCTGCCTCTTCCCCTTTCTCGTTCTCTTTCTTCTCTCTTTCTCTTTCCCTCTCTCCTCCCTCTCTTTTCCTCTATTTTTCTTCTTTGTCTTCTCCCTCTCCCTTCCTCTCTCTCCCTCCACCTTTCTTTCTTTCTCCCTGTCTCTCTGTCTCTGTCTGTCTCTCCCTCCCTCCCTCTCTCCCTCCCATCCTTCACTTTTTCTCTCACTTTTCAGGCCCTTTCTTCCTGATTGCTGGGCACACTATTGAGTTAACTCCAAACAGGAGAGAGAAGGGAAAGTGGGGAAGTGGCCGCACCCTCATGACACTAACATTAGAAACCATTGGAACTCTTACAATAGTCAATAAACCCCAAAGCTCTTCTCTCTCCAGCCCATCCTTTGTACCAAGGCCAAAGTCATCCTCCTAACAGGTGGGCCTCTGATCATTTCACCCACTCTCTTCCCTACCAGAGGAAGCTCATGCCTCTCACTGAGGCCAGCGTTCGAGGCCTTTCCCACTCTGTCCCTACCCTGCTCTTCTGGGCTCATTTCATGAATTCCTTCTCACACACCCTAACTTTCAGCCAGAGTGGACTACTTACCATGCCTGGCAGCCTCTCCCTCTTGTGTAAAAGGAATTCCCGATGCGTCTCTGGCTGCTGAAATCCTTCCTTCCCCAACCTCAAGCCTTTCGTATGATCTTTCTATGCACATCATATTCTAACATGTAAGTTATTTGTGTGTGTTTTATCATCCTATTATTTTATAGGAGGCAAGGACTCTCATATGTGACATCCTCTGCCTCTAGCATTAATGTTCTGCATACAGTAGGTGCTTAATAACTGATTGTTGAATTGAATTGAAGCCTTCCTATTCAGTCTTTAGCTCCTTTCAATATACAGGAGTAGGAGAAAACCCTGGCTCATTGGCAGTGTGGCAATGTGCATTTTTTCAAGGACAAAGAAAGTTCTCTTCAAAAATGCAAAACCAAACATATTGGCCACAGTTTTTGCCAAAGAAGGCACTGAACGAAGGGGACAATCAGGGGTAGGGGAAGAGGTGTTTGCATGCTTTTCCAAAGATAGGCTGCTCTTTTAAGCGATCTGTTCATGGCCAGGCTTCCACGCACATTCCTTGGGAGCCATGGCACAGCTGAACATTTGGCATCCTGGCAGGTGGGTTCTCTCCTGATAGCTCCATTGGAGCATGCCTGGTGGGTGGGCTCCACCTGGACACAACAAGCATTCTGGCAGCACAGTGGGCTGGGCTGGACATGCACGCAGGCTCACGACATGCTGAGGGCAGCCATTCAGCTTGGCGTTCCCTTGACACACCGTGCCCACTCTTCTCTTCCCAGAATGTGGCTGACATAAAGAAAATGAAGTCAGCAGGGATCTGTACGGTCAAGGGGATCCAGATGACCACCAGAAGGGCCCTGTGCAACATCAAGGGCCTCTCCGAAGCCAAAGTGGACAAGATTAAAGAGGCAGCCAACAAGCTCATTGTAAGCCCCACCCAGCCCTTGGCAACTTAGTCAGTGTGGCCTGGACCCAGTGCTCGTCAGCTCTCTGGGGAGGGGGAGAGCAGAAGACAGCCCAGCTGAGGTACAGTCATTCCAGGAGTGGGGTGGCCTGAGCCCTGGACACTCAGCCCTCACTCCCATGAGAAATGATACTGCCAGAAAATCCCAGGGAGAGACAGGCTGGGGTGGTGACCTGAGAGAAGAGTCCTTCCTTTGGCTGGGAGGAAGGGCCTTCAAATGGTGGGACTCTAAGGTCAAGCCTCCTTTGCTACTGACTGCTGGTAACTCTGGAAAGGCCTACAGTCCCAGGCTGATTGAATTCTTGTAACCCGGAGGCTGATCCATTTAAATATCACGAGGGAAATTCTACTTGTATATAGATGTATATTACATCTGTTACAAGCGTGAGGAGTAGAAGTCTGCCCCATGAAGAGTAAATGGTACCAATTAACTTACCTGGAGTCAAAACCCAATTCAAACACTCTAGATTTAGCACTGGAAGAGCCCTCAAGGGTTATCCAGCCAACCCCCTTCCCCAACAGAACATTTACATAAGGGGAAACTAAGGCCCAGAAAGGTCAGTGCCTGGCCCAGGGTCCTACAGGGGTGGGGAGTAGGAGCCAAGATCAGGCCTGAGCTTCTCCATCCTCAAGACCACCTCTCTTCCTGATCATTGCACCAAGTTTGCAGGCTGTTTCCTTTTCACACATCAAGTCCAGAAGACTGTACTTCTTCTAAGCTCAGAATGACAGAGGTGGGCTTAGTTTGGATCCTTCCTCCTCAGACTCTGCTACATGACCCTGGGCAAGACCCTTCACTTTACTTTGTCTCAGTTTTGTCATCTGTAAAATGGGATACCAATAGTACCTACCTCACAAGGTGTGAGAACCAAATGAAATAGTGTATGGACCGTGCTTTGCAAATATTTTTAAAGGGCCGGATGAATATTCTCTGTGATCATTTGGGGGTGTTGTTTTTTACACATTCATTCCTGAAATAATGTTTATGAATAGAAGCATTTTTTCCCCAAGCTATTCTCTGATGAAGAAGGGTTTGTAGGTCCCAGCATTGTAGTCTACCCATTGCCCAGACTTCAGGGCAGCATCAACTTGTGTCTAAAAAACCAGACCCCCTGGTAAATAGGTTCTTCAACAAGGGATCCCTAATCAGTGCCAGTGCTGTAGGGGTCCTTGATAGAAGTACTCTGTAACAATCACATGTTCAGCTTTTCCTTTCTCCCTTCCTACCTCTCTCTCTTTCTCTCTCTTTCTCTCCCTCCCTCTTCTCTCCCTTTCCCCCTCCCTCTCTCCTCTCTCTCTCTGGCTCTTTCCTTCTATCTCTTCCTCTTCCCTCCCTCGCTCTTCTCTTTCTCAGTGTCTCTGTCTTACCTTCCTTCCTCCCTCTGTCTTCTCTTCTTTCTCTCCCCCTCCCTCTCTCTTTCTTTCTCTCTGTATCTCCCTCTCCACCTTCTCTCTCTCCCTCCTCCCTCTCTCCCCTTCCCCCCCACCTTCTCTGTCTTTCTCTTTCCCTCCATCTCTTCTATTTCTTTCTCTCTGTCTTTCTCCTCCTTGCTTGTTTTTCCACTTGTCCCCTTCTCTCCCACCATTCTATATTCTGGCATCTAATGGCCAGTGCTGATCTCCCAGGGCTAAAGACATTACCAGCTGCTGATCTAGACTACCAGAAAATACGAGCATAGGAAAGACTTGGTTAATAGTGATTAGTCAACACATGTGGAATAGAGTTAAAGTGGATTGTTCCCACCATTATTGCTTGTGAGGATGGGCACTTTGGGATTCTCTGTCCTTTGAAGAACAGTTTAGGAGGGCTAGAGTGAATGAGACAAACTCGACCTCTCTCTCACACACACACAATCCATGTTCTCAGTGGTCTGTACTGACCAAATGGGATGAAACTCTGGACTTGCCCTTTGAGATAATGAAAGGAAAGAGTGTGGGGCTGCCTCTAGTTCTCTGTGAGGATGAGGATGGACTTTGGGGTGGCCCATCATTTCCTGTACTCTGCTGCCCAGAATGGGCCGGGGCTGAAGTTTTTGTAGTGGACACAGTATTCTTTGGGATATCCCCAAGTAAGTAAGCCCTTATCTGGCAGCTTTGGCCAGATGGTACAGGCGTTGACCAGCAAGGTGGGACCACGAGGAGCCTTTCTGAGTTTTTCTTCTCCTCTTTTCCCAGGAGCCAGGCTTCCTGACTGCCTTTGAGTACAGTGAGAAGCGGAAGATGGTTTTCCACGTCACCACAGGAAGCCAGGAATTTGAGTGAGTGTCACATTTCTCTCTAGCCCCGGGCCTATTTTGAGAGGGCTGGACTGTGTCTCTCTTCCTCTGTTTTGTGGCCATGTCTTTGGTAAATGCTCTTTCCCCAGAAGGGCCTAGGATATTTTCAACAGGCGCCAAAGTCAAGTAGAAATCCCATGCAGATTGAGGCAAATACCAAAACCCGAAAGACAGCTGAAGAGCTGCAAAATCTCAAAGGGATTTTTAAAGTCAGTTTGACTTGTTGCTTCTATTCCCATAGGGAATAGGGACAAAGTTTTTAAGTGGATTGTTTAAAGGAATTTAGTTTTTACTTTTAAAATAGATTAATAGATTGAAAGGATACACTTTAAGGAATCTAAGCCATTTTCCTTTTTTGCTCTCAACAGGCTTAGCTCCTCTTTTTATCTTAGAGACAGTTGATGGCACAGAGGACAGAGTGCTAGGCCTGGAGTAAGTTCAAAACCAGTCTTAGACACTTACTAACTGTGGGACCGTAGGCAAGTCACTTAACCTCTGTTTGCCTCAGTTTCCTCAACTATAAAATGGGCTAATAATAGCACCAAATGCCTAGGATTATTGGGAGAATAATACTTCTTATTTTGCAATATTTGCAGACCTTAATACACTTATAGATACTAGTTTTTATTATCCTCCACTTCTCTAAGTGTCCTGAGGGTCAGTCATTCTTTTCCCAGTCCAACTTGGCAAGACCGTACTTGCCTTCCTAGTCAGAAAGTCCCACATCTGCACATTTTGAGGAGTCATTGCAAGGCAAGCTTAGGGACCTAAGTCCTGACCCTAGCAGGGGATGAGCTTTTCCTGGGTGAACTGCTGGGTTGCCCATGGGATCAGTGTTGCCAGAGTCTGATGCTTCATCTTCAGATTGGTAGAATAACATATGACATTCAACATTTGACATGTTATAAGCTCAGTCTAAGTCAGCAGTATGATAAGGCAGTCCCAAATCTCCTGGCATTTAGGGTCCATTAAAGGAGGCAGAGCATCAGGACCAAGCAGATGATGGTCTCACTGTGCGCTGCCCTGGCTATGGTCTGGAAGGAGTGTCTGCAGGTCCCCAGGGCAGTTGTTCATCGACCAGTCTGTACACAATACGGCTCATGATCTGAGCAGCTAAGGCTGCCCCTGCCCATGGATGTGCCAGCCTCCAGGAGCTGAGCCCTTGCCTCTTCTTGCCAGACTCTCTGCTTCTCTTACTGCCTAATACTTGCTTGATTTCTGTTTCCAGTAAGCTGCTGGGGGGCGGAATTGAAAGCATGGCGATTACCGAAGCTTTTGGGGGTAAGTGAAACCTTAATATTTTGATATGATTGAGCAGGGAGGGTCTTTAGAATAGACTCTAGAGCTGGAGTGAGGGGGCTTAGAACAGAGGACAACAGGGCTGGAGGGTCTTTAGAATAGATTGTAGAGCTCGAGGGCACCATGTCAGAACAAAAATGCCATCACCAAGAGGGACCACTGAACATAGACTGAACTGGGAAGGCCCTTAGAAGATGAAATGTCAGAGCAGGGCCCATAGAACAAAGGACATTGAAGCTGTAAGACATAGGATGAAAAGGCCACCTCCTCCATGAAGCTTCCCTGGACCCTGCTAGTGCCAAGGTGCCCAAATAAGCCAGGGTCCCAAGGTACCCCAGCAAATTCACAGGGGTTCAATGAGAGAGTTTACATGTCCAACCAAACTACTTAATAAGCAGAACTGTGTGTATATATATATGTATGTATGCGCATACATGTATGTGTATATATGGATGGATATGGATATGTATGTGTATATATGTGTGCATGTGTGTATATATGTACATATATATATATGTATATATGTGTTTTTGGTTTAGATGCACTGAAAAAATTACTGAGACTCTAAGGGTACTGTGAAACTTGAAAGCTGAGGAGCCTCTGTCCTAGTTGAAAGATCTCCACCCTCTTATTTTCCTCAGTTTCTTTGTCTGGACCTCTCTTTTGCTCCCTTCACTTTCTCCCTTGTATTTGAATTTTCTGTGTGCATACTGTATTCTCACCAGTAGAATAAGCTAACATTCTTGGGGATAGGAGCTGTCTTTTCTTTTTCTTTCTTTCTTTCTTTTTCTGTCTTCCTTCTGTTAGGACCCTCTCACCTCGGGTTCC
>CM053581.1:405160509-405176700 GCA_028627135.1 Pseudochirops cupreus
CACCTGGGCAGACTGAGTCACGTGCCTCAGCAACAGGGGCAGGAAGAACGGGTGGGCTATCCCATTGGATGGTACCTGCTCAATGCTGTTAATCCACATTCCGGTAAGGCAGACAGCCTTATCAGGGCTCTGGCTCCTAGACTTGGAATGCAACAGACCACCCAGAGGGCAGCAGGAAGGAGCAATGGGAGTTGGGGGCCCAGCACCTTCCTTCCTTCCTTTCTTCCTCCCTCCCTCTTTCTCTTCTTCTTTCTCTTTATTTCTTCCTTTCTTTCTCTTTTTCTTTTTTCTCTTTTTCTTTCTTTCTTTCTCTTCCTTCCTTTCTTCCTTTCTTTCTCTCTTCCTCTCTCTTTCTGTCTTCCTTCCTTCCTTCCTCCCTCCCTCTTTCTCTTCTTTCTTTTTCTTTCTTCCTTTCTCTTTTTCTTTCTTTCTTTCTTCCTTCCTTCCTTCCTTTCTTTCTTTTTCTTTCTTTCTTTCTCTCTTCCTCTCTCTCTTTCTCCCTCTCTCTTTCTCTCTCTCTTTTTTCTTTCTCTCTTCCTCTCTCTTTTTTTTTCTTTCTCTCTTCCTCTCTCTCTCTCTCCCTCTCTCTTTCTCTCTCTTTTTTTCTTTCTTTCTTTCTCCCCAGCACTGAGCATGGTACCTAACATGTAGTAGTTCTTTAAATAGTAGTTACTTAACAACTTGTTGAATTAAGTGAACATAGAACTTGGACAACCAATAATAAAGCATGTTCAATATTTAATAGTTAAATATTATTATAGTCATAATATACCAACTTCAAGAATTTACAAGGCAAGAAACTGAAGTTAATCCTTCTTTGCTATCTAGCTAGTACAAAAGAGGATCATCCTTGGTTATGATTAGAATGCAAACTTATTGCTATGGTAGGCCATTATCAGATATTTAGGAGAAGATAATTTTCCTTAGTATCTTTTCGTTTAAAAAATTTATTTCCTTGGAAAAGAATATATTTTTCTCAGATTTCTCTGGAAGGTAACAGACTGTAGCTCTTATTCTTTCCTTAATATTAGGGAATGTATATTTTCTAGAGGGCAGCTAGGAGAGAATGCCAGGCCTTGAGTCAGGAAAATCCATCTTCCCAAGTTCAGATCTGTCCTCAGACACTCACTAGCTGTGAGACCTTGTGTAGGTCACTTAACCCTGTTTGCCTCATTTCCTCATCTGTAAAAGGAGCTGGAGAAGGAAATGTCAAACCACTCCAGTGTTTTTGCCAAGAAAACCCCAAATAGAATCATGAAGAGTCAGACACGACTGAATAACAACTCGGATACATACCAAGAGGCTTGCTGTCATTCTCAGAAGCAGGTCCTCCAGCTATGTGAGGGTGACCAGAAGTGGGGATTCATATATGGAGAGATCCTTTAAAATAAATGAAAGTAGTCGAGGAGTGAGCCTGATGGGAAAAGAAGTCCTTCCTATTCTCTGTCCACCCCTAGTCCCTAATCTGCCCACACACAACAGGTTAAGCTGTGGCCATGTTCAGTGTAGCATTCATGGGGGAAGAGGAATGCCACTCGCATTTAAAACACTAAATAAATGCAATCTCTCATTGTTAATTTTTATAATGAATAAGTATGTGCTTAACTGATAAAAGGATTTGAGAACAAAACCAGTTGCCATTAAATAAGAACAATTTATAAAAGAGAATGCATTTTTATACATAATTACCTGAAAAAAAATTTAACTTCACTAGTACTCAAGCAGATGTATGATCTCATCAGTTTGGGAATCCAACAACATAGATCTCAACCCATCCTCTCCTTCCAATCCTGGGCATCTCTTGTCTCCTAAACTTGTCACTCAACATCCTGGGGGCCTCCCCCAGTTTCTCCTAATATCCACAGGCATCTGTGGGGTGAGCCCTCAGGTTACCTTCTGGTCATCTCTCACCTTCTCCATGTCACTACTGTCTTTTATATTTCCTCAAGGACCTCTTTTACTACTGTTCTTTGAAGTTCCTCTTTGGTTATATGTTAGGGCCTGCTCATGCCCCCCACATGTCTCTCTATTTTCCTTCTTGGAAGCTGTTATATCTCCTGATAACTACCATATAGCAACACCAATAATAATCTCATTAATAATCAGAGACATTAAAATAACTTGGCCATCTTCCTTCATATCCATCAAATTAAAAGAAAACTGAAGGTGACGAAACAGTAATAGTGGAACAGTGGACATTCTCATACATTGCTAGTGGAATTGCAAATTGGTCAAATCTTTTGGGGGAGAAGTCTGGTAACACATAGAAGTCATCCAAAAATTTCATGCCCTTGGGCCTAAGAATCTCAGGATATGTCAGCCAATAAGTGCATACTCTGGGCTGTATCCTGTGTAGTATCATGAAAAGAGACATTTGTTTAAAAATAGATCGGTAGGAGGAATATTAGAGATCATTTACTTCAGCTCCTCATTTTATAGACAAGAAGCTGAGGCCCTGAGACATTTACATGTGATACCCAAAATAATTAGGTAGTTTGCAAGGCTAGTATTTGAAGCCAGATTCTCAGACTCCAGATTCTCCGAGGGACTCAGTTTTCTCATCTATAATATTCTGAAATTGAATGAGATGATCTTGCAAGTCTCTTTCAGCTCTAAAATGCTGCAATCCTATGGCTTTGATGAATGAAGGTTGATGGAGACAACAGTGTTGATATTAATGGCAAAAATTTGCAAAATTTGGCAAGAATTTCTAAGGGTTAAAAAAAATGCCCAGTTTTCATTAGTTTCTCTTTCTTTCACAGAATTTCGAACAGGAAAAACCCAACTTTCTCACACCCTCTGTGGTAAGTAAATGTCTTTCTACCACATCTGGGACAGTCTTGATTTCAAGAAAACAAACCTTGCAAAAGCCCTGTGCTTTGTCAATCTGCATCCTTATTTTGGGTTCAGAAAATATGGTTGGTCCATATAAATGTCTCATCCTTAGCAAGTTTCTCTGGTCATGGCAATTCCTCCCATTCCAGTCTTCTCCCTTTCCCTACCTCCCCAAAGACCAGTAGGAAGAGAAGTGTTCCTGCTCTCATATCCCCTGCGTCACGTTTGGGAGGAAGGATAAGCGTGTTCTTCCTCTCTCCCACCCCGGCCACGGCCACATCCACACCTGTACTCTGTCATCATCATAGGACAGTCTCTTTTCTCTGAGGTTCATGAAAGCTATCACCCTGTCCATAGCCTTGGTCTGATACCCCTGGTCTCCACATCCCCCTCCTGTCTTCCTCAATGACCTCAGCACCTAGCTCACCACCATCATTATCCTTGGTGAACTCACTGTAATGAAATTAGGGATATTTGAAGTCTTGGAGAATTAAGTTACTGAAGTAACCTACTTCAGTAAGACTTTTTAAGGTGGGAGATGAAGGGATAAGAAGTGCCTTAGGGATTATTAATCTGACAGGGGCGTATAGCATGGACTGAAGAGACCAAACCTGGGGGCTGGTAGGTCAGTTAGGAGGCGGTTGGAATAACCCAGGTGGGAAACCGTCACAGTCCAAACTGGGGGGGGGGGATTGGATTGGAGCAAATGGGACAAGGGACAGACACAAAACTGAGAGTGCCTTGCGGTTGACTCTGTAGAGAAAATACAGATGGAGAATGTCAATTATGAATCAGAGGCTTCTGGCCTCAGGGACTGGTGTCATTGGTCAAGACAGGAGAGACAGGAGGGGGTGCTAGTTTGGAGCAAAAGATGTGGTTTTGATTTTCAATACATAGAGTTCCATTTCTGAGTTTGTCTTTTCCCCTTGTCTTAGTGATTTGGACATTAGAAATTTGTCTTAAAAAACTAAAACTCTAGTGGTACCTTTAGAAGCATTCTGAGAGGCCAAGAGACATAGGGGCAGGAAGGGAGTGCAGTGGATGGAGAGCTTCTGGGTCTAGAGTCAGGAAGACCTGAGTTCAAATATGCCTCGGACACTTCCTAGCTGTGTGACCCTGGCCAAGTCACTTTGCCCTGTTTGCCTCCATTTCTTCATCTGTAAAATTAAATGGAGAAGGAAATGGTAAACTACCCCAGTATCTTTGCCGAGAAAACCCCAAATGAGGTCACAGACAGTTGGATGTGACTTATCGACTAAATAACCACAGCAGAGAGACATAGTGAATGGAGGGCTGATCTTGTGTTCAGGAAGATCTGGGTTCAAGTCCTGCCTTTTACACACACTGACTGAGTGACCCTGAGTAAGTCACTTAACTCCTCAGTGCCACTAGACAATTTTCTCAGACTTTAAGTTACCCAGAGGGTGCAGATCCTCTTTGGAACAGGGAGTGGCCTCACCTGGGAGTCCCTTCTGCTGATTAAATTACAGGTTTAGTCACTATCGTTGATGTCCTTCACCAAAGTCTCCCTCTTGGAGGGTGATGTGACCCTGGCTACTGTAAGCCCCCTCCACCTCCCACAGGCTCCAGATGCTTCAAACATAGTCCCCTCAGCAGCCTCTCTATGTCTGGTCTGAGAGCTGGCCCAGCCAGGGGCAGAGGCCCATCCCCACCTTGGCCTCTGGTTTTCTGGTCACAGGCCGTTCCCAAGGTTACTAGGCAGGAGGGAAGGAGGCTTAAGCACCTGCTCCAACAAGACGGCGATGAGTTAAGTGACGTGATCTGTAAGAAATGCATGTCAGGGCTTAATTTTATGCTCATAGCATTTCTCACAGACAGACAGTCATGTTGAAGTGTTGCTGCTCCGGAGAACCAGGTTGGGTAAGCCTCTCCTTCTGGGGTTCGAGGGTCCGAGGGCCCAGAAGGCCTGCTCTGTAGAAGCTAGAATTGGGGGCCTTGGTGAACCTCGGGAAAGGCTGAACAAAGAGCACACACTTCCTGTTGAACTCCGTGTAACTTGCTCCAATATTCACCTTTGTTCTCCGTTTTCTCTTGCTCTCCAGTGACAGCTCAGCTTCCAGGAGCTGGAGGTTACCCAGGAGGAAAGGTGATTTTCATCGATACGGAAAATACTTTGTAGCCTTTTTTGCTGTTGTTGTTAACGGCGCTGCTGGTGTCATTCAGGAGGGTGGGAATGCCCGGGGAAAGGGGGCACCTTGTCGGGAATGGATGGTAATCTTCCCGCCTTCCAGGCAGTAGGTAACAGTTGCCATTAAATAATGTAGAGAGAAGGGGCATAGTCACTGGCCATGCCCTCCAGTCCCTCTGTGCCCCAAAGATGTGCTTTTTTTCAATCTGGGACATATGTGTTTCAGAGACAGAAGGCACAGTGCAGGAGGACTCATGGCAAGTGTTGCTACCCCTGCTCCTGGCTCTGGGCTTCAGTGACACAGATGGTGACTGCCTCAGAGGCCTTAGCCCTCTTGGAGGTTTCTCACTCACCTTTTAGAACATCAAGTGTGACAAAGACCCCCCTCTCACACACTCATTCACCTGCCCCTGCCCTCCTGGATCCTTTCACGTCTGCTTCATCCCTCCATGGGGATGCATTCCACACATAACCACAGTGATCATGGCAAAGCCGATCTGCAGCATCTGGGCAGGTGGACACTGCCTGCCAAGCTGGGCCTGCGTTCTTTGGCCACATCCATGGGAGGTGACCTGCTCTGCAAACCCAGGAGTTTCCCTTATCCCCACCATCTGTCACACAGATACCTAGGTCCTAGCCTCATCCCACCTCCTCCTTCCAAAGACCCAAAGGCTCTGAGCCTCTGTGTTGAACATCAGAGCCACAAATTCTCCTGTGTTGTCAGTGAAAAGTCAGGCCTGTCTCATGTGCGGCAACTCCTAATTGCCATCCTGACCGCAGGGGCTTCTGTGGACATCTGAGCTTCAGAGCTGGAAAGGCCCCCAGAGGCCATCTTGTCCAATTCCATTATTTTACAAAGGAGAAGAAATGAGGTCATGTAGACAAACCACTTTGCAAACCTTGAGGTGGGTGTCTCTTCATGTGAATTAGCAGAACAACAGCAACAGAGTAGTTTACCCATTTCTGATTGCAGGACCTGGTTTCTCTCCTGCTCAGATGTAGAACATCTGTGCCAACAGGTGGCCTGCTAAGGTTGTTTTCAAGAATAATCCACAATTGAACACAGCGAGCACAACAGGTCCCCGAATGCTTGTCTCCTCTCTGACCTCATCAGAGGGTCATTTCTGTGATGTCATCTGGAGATCAGAAAAGCTTGGTGTAGTCCAAAGCACATGGCAGGGGGAGGCAGAGGCCTGGTCTGGAAGCCTGGCTCTGTCTCAGGCCCTTGTGGCACGACTTTGGGCCTTTGGTCTCCTCATCTGTAAAATGAAGCGTTGGACTAGCTGACTCCCAGCTCAAGAGCTCTGCTTTTAAAAGTGGAGCAGTGTCAAGAACAATGGACTCAGAGTCAGGGCACCCTAGTTTGAGTCCCAGCCTGTCCCTTGCTACCACTTATGCCCCTCCCTGGGCTTTGGTTTCCTTATCTGAAAAATGAGAGAGTTGGATTCAGTAGCCTCTGAGATCCTTTGTAGCTGTAGGTACAAAGGTAGCTGTAGTTACCTCACCCTGCATCCTGTGTGGAAAATGGCCAAGTGGAAAGTATAGGCCCCACAGAAATGCCAGGAAGAAAAACCGTTCCTACCCAGGACAGAGAGGAGAACTGGACTCATGTCCCACCTCTGACCCTTAGCTGTGTGTCCTTGAGCAAGCGCTCAGACAAATGGTCGCCCCCTTCTTCCTGCACCGAGGACTCTCTCTGGATGTCACCGAACGTCTTTCTGACCTGCTTAGTTTTTTTCTGCCTCACTTTGTCTTAAATTCCCGACTCCTTAATTCTGACGTGGGCCAGCCGTCCAGACCGCCTTCGAGACATTGCTGACCGCTTTAATGTAGACCACGATGCCGTCCTGGACAACGTACTCTATGCCCGTGCTTATACCAGTAAGATCCTTGTCTCCCCATGGCATGAGCTATGTGACTATGGGCAGAGCACTTGCCCTCTCTGGGCCTCCACATGCTCCGCTGTAGGACAATAATAACTACATTCTCTCCCTACCAGCTAGTGGGAAGGGGCTGAAGAGCAGCCGGTTCTGCTTGTCCCCTGGGGACAGAAGCTGGAGGGGGAGGTGGTATGGAGATGGTTCTAAGGCAGAACTTGCTAACAGATCTGTCCCAAAGCAGAGTGGCCTCCTGGAGTGAAGTGTGTTCCCCCTCACTGGGGTCCTAAAGCAAAGGCAGAGTGTCTGCTTGTGATGAGCGCACAAGACAGGGGATCTCGAGCCTCCTGGGTTACAGAGCCTTCCCAGTCAGTCTGGCAGAGCCTAGATGTAAAATGAAATGTGGAGGCAGCCAACTGTGCACCTTCCATGGCCAAAGCAGCACAAAGACCTTTGGGACACCCTGGGCTGAAATCCTGCCATCAAAATCTGTTAGAAACCCAGCTTCCCAGGCCCAGGCTCAGCACCCCTGCCTGGTGGGAATTCATGCTCTGGAATGGGGGAGACCAGGTGCTGCTGAGGTCCCTCCCAGGCCTGCAGTTCTGAGACTTCAAAAATAATACCCAGTGACGTTGACATCCCACTTGGAGGCTGGCTGTCTTTCCCGAGGAATGGGAGCTGTTATTATTCCAAATTTGGCACCACTGATTGACCATGTGAGTGTTCTCTGTCTGCATGAAAGGTCCTCAACAGCCTCTGGCAAGGCAGCTCCAGGCTTTGCCCCTTGGTTTCCTCCTTGGTCCAGTGGGGATGAGATAAGGACCCTGGCACTCAAAATGCTTTGCAAATGGTCCAGCAGGATGGAAATGGGCATGGTCTTCCTTTTTGTGCTTAGCTCTTAGGTGTTTTAAAATGTTTGTTGACTGACTTGGTGCTTGTGAGCTGCCTCTAGTGGAACTGGCTTAGCCATTAGGCATGCTCGTCATTTCCCCCTGTTCTTCTGACCAGTCTGAACGGCCTTGGGTCTTAAAAGACTCCCCAATGGTTTCTACCCCTTGAAGTAGTAAATCAAGTTATTGACCTTCTTTCTGAAAAAATGCAGCATCCATGCCTAGCGCAGAGGCCAAGGGGAAATTGTTCTGAGAAGGGGAGGGTTCTTGTGGCACAGGTCAGCCTCACCAGGGAGGGGATGGGGGGCTTCTCTTCAGTCCTCAGACTTTCCCTCCCTGTCTTTCCCACCAGGTGAGCATCAGATGGAGCTGCTGGATTACGTGGCTGCCAAGTTTCACGAGGAAGCCGGCATCTTCAAGCTTCTGGTATGGCTGCTCCACTGCCCTCCCCAGGCTGGCTGCCAGCCCTCAGCCTGGCATTCACTTCTCCCTTTCTGCTCACCCCCCGCAGATCATCGATTCCATCATGGCACTCTTCCGCGTAGATTTCAGTGGCCGGGGCGAGTTAGCTGAGCGGCAGCAGAAACTGGCCCAGATGTTATCCCGACTTCAGAAAATATCAGAAGGTATGTGATCCTTTGGGCCGAATGGATCAAGTCACTCCCCATGTCTGGGCCTGGTTCTTCTGCACAGTTAGAGGATGGTGCTGGATGATGACTGCTGACAGCCGCTTACCGCGAGCTTTGCTTGTGTCAGTCAGCTTTATTCCATTGGTTTCCTCTGTGTAGGTCTAAGTGGTCTGCATTTCCTCACACTGATTCCGCATCTTGGAGTAACAATGATAGCTAACATGTGGGGCAGCTGGGTGGTGCAGGAGATAGAGCACTGGGCCTGGAGTCAGGAAGAGCTGAGTTCATATTCAACCTCAGATACTTACTGTGTCACTCTGGGCATGTCACTTACCTCTGTCTGCCTCAGTTGCCTCATCTGTAAAATTAGCTGGAGAAGGAAAACCCCTCCAGTATCTTTGTCAAGAAAATCCCTGATGGGGTCATGGAGAGTCAGACACCACTGAAAAAAATGACTCGAACAAAAATGTATACAGGCTTTTGAGGCTGGCAAACTGCTCGTTGGAGGCAGCTCCACAGTCCTGTGAGGTACTTATATTTTATAAATGGAATTTATATATTCAGAGGAATTAAGCAAGGTCACAGCAGCTCTCAACCTGTGGGTCGCGACCCCTTAGGGGGTTGAACGACCCTTTCACAGGGGTCGCCTAAGGCCATTGGAAAACACATATTTCCGACGGTCTTAGGAACTGAGACACTGTTCCTCTATCTGTCTCCAGGCGGATCCACCCACATACGGGTATTAAAGGGTCGAGGCATTAGAAAGGTTGAGAACCACTGAGCTAGGAAGTGTCCAAAGTGGGATTTGAATTCAGGTCTCTGCTGATGCCAGGTCGTGCTCTGTGACAGATGATGTCTGTGTGTTCACCAGGGAGATTTCTGCTGGGATGGGCAAGAGCCTAAACCTGGGGAGATGCCCCCACTGTCCCTGACCTCTGGGCTTTCCTAGCCTCGTGGCTTTGGGGCCCCCAGCGTGCTTGGCCTCTCCTTTCTCTGTGGAAGCTCAGCGGCAGACCGGACAGATTTCCTGCGTAGAAGTCGAGCACCTTTCCTAAAATAAGCAGTTTAACACTTTAGATCCAAGTGGTGACACATTTATGAATAAATACATTTAGCAGGGGCCCATGTCATCAGAGGGGCAGGGCAGTCACACTGATGTTTCTAGCTCAATAAACACTAACCCTGTCCCTTGGAAAGGGCCTAGCATCTGGCCTTGGGCCCTTTCCTCAGGCTTTATTTTTGTTTCTTCTTGCAGAGTACAATGTGGCTGTGTTTGTGACCAATCAGATGACAGCCGATCCCAGTGCAACCATGACGTGAGCCTCTCCTCCTCCTCCTCTGGGGTTTACTTGGGAACAGAGTGCGTTGGTAGAACGAGGAACAATAGGGCCAGCGGGCTCTCCGCCTCCTCGCGGGAGCTGCGATTTCATTGGTGGGCTCACTGCTCAAGGGATGCCCCTCCCTCACTCTCCAGACAGTCTGGCTGAGTCTCTGGCAGCCCATGGGCCACTTGCTGGGCTTCTTGGCCAGCCCTGGGCTGGCTGCTGCCCCAGGGCCGGGCAGACTGGCCCTGGCCAGGTGTGCCTTGCCTGGCCGATGCTTCTGGGGCAGTGGTTCTGAACGCAGGCTCCAGGAGCTTTTTAGAAAAGATGTGATCGTCATCTTTTAGTACCCTTGGTTTCCTTGGTAATCCTCTGTTTTAGTGAATGTATTTAAGCCATGATTCTGAGAAGGGGTCCAGCCAGGACACAGACAAGGGGAAGAGCCCCTTCCCTAGAGCTTGTCCTCCGTGAGCACAGCCTTCTAGAGCCTGGGACCTCCTCCAGGCCCTGGAAGGATCATGCACATGACGGGACTACTACTGGTCCAGCTTGCAGTTATAAGTGCTGGGGACATGTGAATAGTCCTCAGTGAATAACAGCCCCTGTCTCTATAGCTCTTTAAGGTTTGCAAAGAGCTTCACATTTCATCCGATTCCCCACAACCACCCTGTGAAATAGGTGCTCTTCATCTCTGTTTTACAGATGTGGAAACTGAGGCTGAGAGATAGATAACTTGCTTAGGGTCACACAGTCAGTCAACAAACATTTATTAAGCACTGATTATATGTCAGGCACTGTGCTAAGCGTGACTGGTAAGTGTCTGAGGTAGGACTCAAATCCAGATCTTCCTGATTCCAAATTCTCTAGCCACTACTTAGTGCTGCCTTTGTCTGTATGCAGGCAGGGATAAAAATGGCAAGAATCATCAGTCTGGGTGTCAACACTGAGAATTGAACATGATGGGTCCTAATGATGCGAAGGTGTGATATAGTGGCTAGGGCAATGGGCTTGGAGTCAGGAAGAACTGAATTCAAGTCCTTCCTCTTGGAAATTGACTATGAGACCCTGGGAAAGTCACTGACCTCTCTTTGCCTCCTCCACTTCTAAGTCGTAGGTGACAGGAGTGGAGGGGGTGATCTGTTAGAATTTTCATAAAGGGAGTTGACAAAAATTATCAAACCTTCCTAATTTCACATATGTATCTATATACATATATATGTATGTGTATATACACATAGATAGATCTTAATTAGCAATCCATATAGCTTTGGGTCATATAATGATGTTATTTCAAAGCTAAAAGAAATAAACTAGCGAGTACTAGATGAAATGAAATATTCAAAGGACATTTGATATGGTTTGTGAATTCCATAAACTGTACAAAAATGGATTGATCTTTCAAAGAAGACTTTTTTTAGTTTCTGAATTTAACAAATACCAAAAGAAAAAAGAAAACTTACATAGGTAAAGTCAGGCAGAAAAAAAGAGGGTTGCATTTGAAGACACAGATCTCTCATGTGCACTTGCTTTTTTAGAATCATGCTACTTTGAACAGTCTTGCTTGTCTGTGTTCTTTGGGAACTTTAGTTCTCTTGTGGGCATTTAAAAAATGCCTCAATGACCCTCTTTTCTTTATTTTCTTCATTTTTGTTGGTCTTCTCACTAGCTATCTTTCTTCCTTCCCCAAATACAAGGGAAAAAAAAATAATTCCTCTAACAAACATAGTCAAGCAAAACAAATCCTCACAGTGACCGTGTCCAACAATGTCTCTGTCATTCTGTACCTTGGGTCTCCACCTCTCTCTCAGGAGGTGTCAGCGTGTTTCCTCATCAGTCCTCTGGCTTTATGTTTGGTCATTGCATTGACCAGAGCTCCCATGTCTCTTGCGATTGCTTTTCTTTACAGTATTATTGTCTGTGGATACATTGCTCTCTTCATGCAGCTCACCTGGCATCAGTTCATATGAATCTTCCCAGGTTTCTCTGGAACCATCCCCTTCATTACTCCTTACGTGGGTGAGTCTTTCTGGCAGCTGTCTTCTACACTGGATGTAAAGAGCACTGGTCTTTACACCTCGTACTGGTCAGTGGATCTCTGTGTGAAGTTCCCTTCCACAATTAAGGCCCTGCAATATTGATTGTAAACATCTTTTTACTATAGGATGAATGTTTCACAGAATTTCAGGGTTGGAAAGGAACCCAGTGGCCCTCCAGGCCAACTGGTGCCTGGTGTAGGAATCCTACATACACTCAGCGGATATCCACCTTTTGCTCACAAGCCCATGAGGCAGCTCAGGACCCACTGCCTCCAGAGGCAGCCCTTTCTGTTATGGGGGAGGGTGTGTTGTTAACAAGTTTTTCTTGACATCAAGCTTAAATTTTCCTGTTTGCAAACTTCTCCCCTGACTCTTATTTTGTGTTCTTGGAACAAATAGGACAAATCTTATGCCCTCTTAACAGAACAGCCTTTCCAGTACTTGCAGACAGGTCTCATGTACCCTGTTCCTTCAGCTGATCCTCCTGTGACACAGACTTCAGTCTCTTGATCATTATGGTGACTTTCTTCTGGACACATGTGCCCTGAGTTGGACACAGGACTCAAGTGTGGTCTGATGAGCATAGGAGGATCACCACCTCCTTCCACCACCTGGTAGCCATGGCCCAAGATCCCCATGAGTTTCCTTGGTGGCCACATCATATTGCCGACTTCTAATGAACTTGGAGCCCACTCAAACCCCCAGACCCTTTTCAGGGATATATCTATCCAACCACTATCTCCCTCAACCCTCCTGTGAGATTAAGAATAACCCCCCCCAGAAAAAAAAAACCCAAAACACTGAAGAAGTGAAAAGCAGGGAAAGAACTGGGTCATCTGGGGGATGCCAAAGACAGTGCTACCTTACCAGAGAACTCAAGCACCTGCCTGGAAGGCCCAGGAAGCCATGAGGTCAGTGCTTCCTGGTCTTTGGTCTCTGAAGAGTTAAGTCAGTCTCTTTTTATTTTATCGAGCTTCTTCATACACAAGGCACAAGGCACTTCGCACAGAGATTAATTTAAAAACCTTCCATTTCTATTTAGCTTAAGGCTAGCTTTAAAAAGAGAAAATGACTCATTGGTTCAGGAGGAGGAAGTGAGCTGTGTTCCAATAAAGAAAGCTAAGTGAAAAGCACCGTGAGGCTCTTTATTCAGGACTGGGGAGAAGCTGTGAACAGGCCCAGCCTGTCAGGATCCCGGGAGACAGGGGGTGAGATCCTCAGGAGGCAGGCTAGTTAGGGGCTCCAGATTTCCATATTCACGTGCCTGTGTACAGGGAAGTGCACGTATGTATAGACATGTATACATGTGTGTCTACATATTCATGGCAAACTTAGAAAGCAAGAAAACCACTTCAAACTGATATGTAAAATAATAATTAATCAAAGGGAAATAGTGAAATGAAAGGGAAAGGGAAGGACTGAAGATGGCCTAGGAAAGAGGAAGGAATTTTCAAAGGAGTGAGCTAAGAGCAGGGCTAGAGAAGGTAAAAAGGCTCACACTTTTAGTTTGCCACCTGTCTTATGAAATAAGGTCTCTTCCCTCCCACTGACTTTTGGGAAAACCAAGTTCACTATCATTAGTATATTTGAAATATATTAAATCACAATAATACAAATTCAACACATCTTTGACCAAAGCACGCAAACTGCCTCAGAGAAAACTCTGCACTTTAGATGTTAAAAGGATTTCAAATGCAGCTCATAAAAATCCCCTCAAGGCAGCAGGCAGTCTCTTTGTTCCTCTGGCTGAGGAGCTCCAAGCTGCAGCTTGTCTCAGGCCTGTCAGAGAAATCTCACTGTAATTGGTATGAGGCCCCAAGTACGCTGACAATAATTGAGGCTTATATCCCATGTATTATACTTGATGGCATGTCGTATTAAAAGGAACAAAATTACAGAGTTGAATTGCTCCTGTGTGATCCAGCCAAGCAATGGTTTCCAGGCAAGGCTTCCAGACAAAGGCTTTGAAATGCAGCGACATGAACAATGAAGGCCCAGGGACAAAAGGTTGAAGGGCCACCAGTGCTTGAATCCCCCAAGACCCTTCAGAATGAATGGCGGACCCTGCAAAGAAGCAGGAACAGTGTTCCCACTGACTTTGTCTGTGTGTTTCTCTTATGAGCCCAAGTAGGAACATTATAATGTATGGGGTCGACTATGCAAGCTTATACAGATGCAATTTCACCAAATTAAGGAATGGTGTCATTGTGGCATGACGTCATATTTTAGCAGCCACATTCTCTAACCTGTTTGTCAAAGATCAGGCTACTGTGGATTTCGCACAGGAAGGTCCATCTATTTTCCAGGGTAAACTTTTATCCCCCCATGATGTAAGAGAAGAGCTAGGCTGTTACAGCCACTGTGGAAATAAACACACACACATACACATATGCACACTCACACACACACATATACATACACTCACATACACATACATATGCACACACATGCGATGCACATACACACACCCACACATACACACATGCACACGTACACAAACACACATACATACCAACACACATGTACATATGCACACACATACTCTCACACGTGTACACACACGCATACATATATGCACACACACACACACACACACACACACACACACACACACACACACACACACACACTACAGACTCACCAAACTGGAATAGTCTTTGGCCTTCCTTCTTCCTTCCTTGCCATCATCCCCAAAGAGAGAAGAAAAAGAGGGAAGACAGAAGGAGCCATAGGGGTAGGCTGCTTTCTAGAGCATCTTTCAAGCACTCAGATCAAGAAAAAGAAATAAATCTGAAGAGTCAAATAGAATACCTTTTAACCTCATTCTATCCAACCCGAAGGCCCTGGTAACAACCCAGGAAGTTTAAGTTGTTATGATTTCAGAAAAAAAGACATCATGCCCCATACTAAAACATCAGTCCCCTTCCACCCCTCCCCCCAAATTAAATTGATTATATCTTAAAGGACAGAGAGTGAAGACTGGAAAGCCAGCCAGGCAGTGGCTAGAATGCTGGCAAGTCATTGAACCTCGCCAAGTCTCAATTTCCTCAATTTTAAAATGAAAAAATTGATCTTTACCTCCAGGGTCACTTATAGCTCTAAATCCAGAACACAGTCAGTCAATTCTGAATCAACTACCAGTATATAATCAGATGTGTTAACAATAAAAATTGTCACCAAATTAGACAGAAAGATGAAGATGGGAAGATGATACAGACTGGAATTATAATAGAGTTGCCTGGAACTATTTCTGTTTATCTGGAAAATGGAACAAAGAAAAGGCTTTGATGAGACTATCACCATTTCCTCTGGAAGCTGAACCAATTGTAATCAGTGTTACAAAGAAGCCAAAAGAGCCCAGAAATCACCTTAGCCTGCCAATACTTGATCTCTTTGCCCCTCAGAGAGGGCTGGCAGTCAAGGGAAATGCTACATTAAAATGTAAATTCATTTGTGAAATCTTATAGAGGAGATGGGACCAGTAGAGACACATAAAACAGCAAGAAATGTGGTGGGAAATATTAGTTTATGGAAATTGTTGGTCTGGGCACAGTTAAGCCACATCATTCCAAGAACCCTAAAAGATGCAAAAGAGAAGAAAGGCCAAAGCCAGATGCAGGTGAGGTAGGTTGTTCAGCTTTTCTCTAGCATACTATTTACTTCTTCAGTGACTGTGGAGCCACTGTGTTTGGACTCTTCACATTTCAGCACCCAGCGTGCTAAATGAGGAAGTGTAAATAGCCCTAAACAAGAAAAAACAGGAACTGCAGCTTGTTCAGATCTCATATGTAAAATCTGTGCTGGAGGTAAAATCAGTTTTGCAAACATGGAGGGATAAACTCATAAGATAATTTGAAAGAGGGGAAGATGCCAAACAACTGGAAAAAATCATGGATTGTATTATTATTGAAGAAGGTGATTGATGGGACATCAGTTACTACCAGCTGGTATATCTGTTTTGTCTCTGTGAAGAGTTTTTTGAAAATGATGCATATCCACATCGAGGGCACGAGAAGGGAAGAGGCAGATTTTCAAACAGGATCTTCCACAGCAGACTGCATCTTCATGCGTCTGTATTTGACAGAAAGGTGCGGAGACTATGAGCTTCCCCTCTACCTATCGTCTTCTCATTATTATTATTTTTTAAAGCATTTGACTGATAGATGGAATGAAGCTTTAGTGGTTCTTCTTCAGCATTTCCCATTTAGACCTCACCCTTCTGGACCTTTCCAACCACCCGCTGCTCCTGGATACTCTCTGCTCTCTGGGTTTTCTCTGACATTAGTTCTCCTACCTGTTCCCCCCAGTCTTATTTGCTGGACCATCATTCATGTCTTGCCCTTTCTCTGTGAATGTATCCTAAGGTTCTGTCCTGGCTCTTATCTGAGTCTCTACATTCTCTTTTGGTGAGCTCCTCAATGATCACTTCTGTGCAGATGCCTCTCAGATTTCT
>CM053581.1:405177200-405217816 GCA_028627135.1 Pseudochirops cupreus
TAATGTACTCAAGGTTATCCATTTTGCATTTTATAATGCTCTCCAATTCTTCTTTGGTCATAAAGTCCTTCCTATTCCATAAATCTGACAAGTAAACTATTCCTTGCTTCCCCAGATTATTTACAGTATCAGCCTTTATACCTAGATCATGCACCCATTTAGACTTGACTTTGGTGTATGGTATTAGATGATGGTCTATACCCAGTTTCTGCCATACTATGTTCCAATTTTCCCAGCAATTTTTGTCAAATAATGAGTTCTTATCCCAGAAACTGGGGTCTTTGGGCTTATCAAATAGTGTATTACTATAATCATTGATGATTGAGTCAGATTTCTACATCTAGTTCCAATCTCTTACCCGAGTTCTAATCTGGCATCACCAGTCTCCTATTGGGCATTTCCAGCTAGGCATCCTGTAGTCATCTCAATGCAATGTTTGACACATCATTTCTAAACCAGATATTTCTAAACCTGAACCATTATGTTCTCCCTCAGCCCCCACCAAGTCTGTTCTTCTTCTTTGTTTGAGGTTCCCGTGAACCTTCTGCTCATTCAAGTTCATGTGCTCAAAGCCATCCTTGACTCCCCACCCCACCTTGTGCCTCCATGACATCTTCCATCTTGGTCCCCTCTCTGCTCACACAGCCTCAGCTCTAGTTGTGTCTCCCTTTTCAGTCCATCTCCACACATCAGTCCAAGTCAAATTCATAAAATAGAGGGCTCACTATTTCACTGGTCTTCTCCATAAGCTCCCTGCTGCCTCTAGAATGAAATGCAAACTTCTTTGGTATTTCGAGCCTTCTGCAATTTGACTCCGAGCTACCTTTCCAAACTTACAACACATTACTCCCCTTCAAGCTCCCTACATTCCAGTGAAATTGCCTTTATTTGCTGTTCCTCATACACAAAATTCCATCTCCCTTCCTCTTGCCTTGCTCATGCAAAGGGATTTTGCTGCAAAGATATGGCAAGACACAACTACAAACACCCCCTCTCTCTCCGCAGCGCACAGGGCCTCCCTCTCTCCCACCTCCCCCTCATCCCCAGGGAAAGAGCCCAGTTTCTCCATAGTCACCTCCCCCAAGCTCGTTTCCTAAGCGACAAGGTGACAGGATAAGTCAGTGTCTCAACTACCCCTGAGCTGGGTTCCAAAGGTCATTCCTCTGGACTTCTGGGCTAGACTGACTGATTGGCAGAAAAACCCGGCTAGGAAGTCAGGCAAGCAGGCAACGAGTACTTCGTGTTCTGAAACCTGGGAAAAGAGGATCTAGCTGCCTCCCATCTCCACCAAGGGAGGAGTTCTGGAATGCCTACCCTAGTGCTTTGCATTGTCAAAGGGTTCAACATTGGAAACTGACATTATTTAATCAGCGGAAATGGCATCAGAGAAGAAACATGACCATCTACTTTGCTGCTGCCCCCTAAGGACCATGGGACTTTCCATCTAACTTGTAGCTAAAAACTTCCCTGTGTGTCACCTCCCCCACTGGACCGAGAGCTCCAGGACAGCGGGGTGCCTTCACTTTTTTATTTACATCTCCAGTCCTCATTAGCGCAGAACTTTGAGCTTACTAAGTGCTTAACAACTGCCTCTTCATTCTCATAAAATTAGCCCATAGATTAGTTTATTAACCATGTGAAGGGGCTGATGGGAAGGCCAATGATTTCCTGTGCTTATGGCTAACCTTTCTTCCACAATCTGAAATGCTCACACAAATCCCTAGGTACCTGGGAAGGATTTTTAAAATTAAATTAATTTTTTTTGTTTGTGTGTTACATTTTAAGTTCCAAACTGTCTCTCTCCCTCCCTCCCTAGCCTGCACTAGAGAAGGCCACCATTTGATGCAGATTTATAAAATATATGTAAAACCATACTCTGCATACTCCTGTTTATCATATCTTTCTCTGGAGGTAGATAGCATCTTCCTTGATAGGTCCTTTATAGTTAAAGAATTGAATTTTTAAAAAGCATTTATTTAGCTCTTATTATGTGTCAAACAGTGCACTGAGCAGACCCCGCCCTCAAGAAGCTTTCTTGTAAAAGGTGAAGATGACATAGATAGGGGAGCAGGAATTGGAAAGGGGCTTGGGTCTGGTAGAGGATCCTGGTAGGCCATGACCAGGGCATGAGGGCCTGGAAGAGTCATAGTGTCGATCAGAGACTGTCATCGAGAGCAACCCAGGCCTGAGCTGGACCAGGGGTGTACACTCACTGCCCTTGAGGCCAGCTGTTCTGTTTCTGGTTAGCTCTAGTCCTGAGGATGCTCTTCCTTTTATAGAGCTGAAATGGGCCTTTCTGCTACTCCATCTGTTGCTCCTAAGTCTGCCCCATGGGACCAAACAAATGAAGCATAATCTCTCTTCCACATAACGACCCTTCAACTGGTTGAAGAAACTTTTTCCCACAAAGTTTTCTGTTCTAAAAGTGAAACATCCCTAGCTCCTTTAACCATCCCCGTGGCTTTAGGTTCCTCGCTGTCCTGGCCAGCCCTGGCTGTCATGTTCTCTGTGCCAGAGTCTGGCCAGTGCAGAAGCCCCCCTAGCCTGCCTGGGCTAGGAGCCTGGCAGGATACCAGCCTTCCGGGGTTGCCAAGTCACATTGTTAAAGCATACTGAGTTAGCATTCCGCTCAGATTCCCAATTCATCTTCATATGAACTGCCACAGCTGTCACGCTGCCCCTCGCTCTCCATGTACAACTGCTGTTTCTGCTTGGATTTGTCATTGTCATTGTTGATCTTTTTATTCGAGTCGCCTCTTCCTTGTGGTCTGCTGAGATATTTTGGGATCCTGATTCTGTTCTCATCCAAAATTTGATGACCAGGCCTTTGGAGTCATTCATCAAAATGTTGAATGAGGAAGTGTAGTGTGATGGAGGGAGCACTGGCTGTGACTGAGGGCCTTGTTTTGTTTTTATCTCCGTATTCCTGGTGCTTGACTCAGAATAAGCATTAACAAATACTTGCTGAATGAATTAATGAATGGAGAGGTGTAGGCCAGGTGGCTGCATGTGGCCCCAACCAGTGCAGCCCAAACCAAACTAAAATGTAATTGGGAAATATGGAACAAAAATCAATAAAGATACAACGAAGTAGAGATAGTATGACAGTTTGAGTCACCTCTTTGGGCCTCAGTTTCCTAATCTGTAAAATGAGAGGGTCGGATGGCTTCTAAGGTCCCTTTCAGATCTAATCCTATGAATGAATCAGTTATTCAACGAGTATTTATTTTGTTGTTCAGTCGTTTTCAACTGTGTCTGACTCTCCCTGACCCCATTTGGGGTTTTCTTGGCAGAGATACTGAAGTGGTCTGCCATTTCCTTCTCCTGCTCATTTTACAGAGGAGGAAACTGAGGCAAACAGAGTGAAGCAACCTACCCAGGGTCACACAGCTAACAAGTGTCTGAGGCCAGGTTTGAACTCAGAAAGAAGAGTCTTCTTGACTCAAAGTCTGGCGCTCTATCTGCTGTACCACCTAGCTGCCCCAGCATTTATTCAGCACCTACTATAGGCCAGGCATGCCAGGCACTAGGGATGAAGTACCAAGGATAAATAATCTCTGTTCTCAAGGAGTTTACAATTCTCTTATGTGTGATTCTATGAACAGAGGCAAGGACAGAGCGTTGTGGCACCCCATAAAGGTTAGGTCCTCTGAATCTAACAGATATGGGCAGTTTTAATTTATGATTTTTAAAAAAGAGGGTGTCCAGATTTTTTTAATAATGGTTTTCAAGGAGTCCAGTGATCCACCAATTATTTCACCTTGACTTGTTTTCCAGGTCAGTTGTTTTTGATGTAAGATTCCTTATATTCTCTTCTATTTTTAAAATCTTTGTTCTAATATTTCTCATGGAATCATTGATTTCTGTTTTGTCTATTCTAGTTTTCAAAAAGTCCACTGCTTGGGTAAGATTTACTACTTTCTCTTCTAAGCTATTTATTCTCCTTCCAATTCTTTCCTCTAGAGCAGAAGTGGCACACTTGCCTCCTCTGGCCATGACAACAATATTCCAGAGTGAAGCTGAACCAGACAAAATGCAATTAGGAAATGTTTAACAAAATAAATATGTATACAACACAGATAATGTCCATTTGTGGTTTTCTAAGTCAGTACACAACTGGCAGGGATCTGCTTCTGTTTGATATGGACACTAGCCTACAGCTTTGACTTCTTTTTTTTTTTTTTTTGCTTTTTGGAGGGTGGATGGCAGGGCAATTGGGGTTAAGTGACTTGCCCAAGGTCACAGGGCTAGTAAGTATTAAGTGTCTGAGGTCAAATTTGAACTCAGGTCCTCCTGACTCAGGGTTGGTGCTCCATTCACTGTGCCACCTAGCTGCCCCTGACTTTATTTTTTATCTCTTGCTTTATTTCTTATTCATATAGTCCTTATAGAAAGTCCATTTTTTTTCCTTTGAGTCTCTGTTTACCATTACTATAGAGTTACTCTCTCCTTCTTTTGGGAGATCTCTAGACCTATAATAACTTGTGATACTGGTCAGGGTTTTCTTAGGTCTACTCATCTCTCCAGTTTCAGTTCCTGGACTGGAGCCTTGTGCCAGGGTCAGGCTATGCTCCACTCTGCACTTTAGGGTGGAGTGGTCAGGTTTCTTTGTCCATAGCCTGGGATCCCTTGGGTTCCTACACTGAAGTCTACCTCCCAGGGTTAGGGTCCCCTGAATCTTCAAGGCCCTCTCTGTCTTCTCAGGACAGAGTGCTAGGGACCTGGAAGCCTCCGGTCCCTAGACTTCTAGGGTCCATCCCAGCCTGAGTGTTGCCCCTCCTTGGGCTTCCAAAGTCCTCACCTTGGAGCCTTTATGGGGTGGCTACCTGATGACAGCCCCCTTTCCTATTACCCATGAGTTTGTAGTTTACTTTCTGTGTTGTTCTGGGTTGAAGAAGACACTTAATGGAATCCCTCCTTGGATTTCTTGAGTGTTCAACCATCTGGGGTGAACTTTAGGTTTTTGCTGGAGCAAGTGGAAGTGGATGGCCAGCCTCCACTCCGGCAGCCATCATGGCCAAAAGAACAGCATAAACACCCACATAAATCTGGGGATTTAAAAATAGCTCCTCCCCATGAGAGGTCGAGGATGCTATGCTCTGCCATCTCTGATGTAGAAAACCCACAGGATGAGACTGAATTCCAATGTTTTGGTTTGGTTTAGTTTTCAGGCAGACCCTAAAAAGCCCATTGGGGGCCATATCCTAGCCCACGCTTCAACAACAAGGATCTGCTTGCGAAAGGGAAGAGGAGAGCTTCGGATTGCCAAAATTTATGACAGGTGACTGATTTTTTGTTGATTTTAAGCAACTGCACAAATAGGGAGTAACAGAGAGCATTGTGTTACCTAAAAGGTGGCATCATTTAGGCTGTAGGTGGAAGCAAAGTCTCCCTTTGAAAAGGATTTCCTTTTCAGAAGTTATTTTGAGAGGACAACTAGATTAACCATTTCCTCTGGGGATCAAGACTGGAAAAAAGAAATCACACGGGGCCTCAAGTCTCAAGTTGCTTCTTGATACAGCCCCTGTGTATTCTTGGCACTGAGCAAATTTTAAATAATGACATGGTGCTCTTTTCATTGATCTGGCCTCCCACCTCTCTGGAGCACCTGTTTTCATCAAGCCCATGCCTTTTCCTTTAGGAAAGTAGAATATGCCTTTGTTATATTTTATGGTAATTTTCTGCAAATATGCTTAAGTGGATTCAAAGTCTTACTGGGCCTCTCCAGAGTCACTATGGTGGTTTCCTTGGAGAGACCACTGGCATTCATAATGGGTCCTGAAAAACTGGAGCAGGTCCAGAGGAGGAGCACCAGGACAGAGAAGGAACCAGACACTATGCCGTAAGGATGAGTTGAAGGAGGTGGAAATGTTTAGCCTGAGGAAGAGAAGACTTGAAGGGGCCCAAGCTGGAGAGGGGACCAGAGACCATGCCAGTGTAATGTTGAGTTGAAGGAGCTGGAAATACTTAGAGAAGACTTGAGGGAGGACATCATCACTGTCTCCAAGGATGTGAAAGGTAGTCCTGGAGAAGATGGGAAAGACTTGTTCTGCTCAGGACCTTGGGACTAGATCTAGGCATAAGGGGTGGAAGTCACTGAGTGACTTTGCAGAGTGGCAGATTTCTGTCCAATGTGAGGAGACTTTTCCTAGAAATCAGAGTGATCCAAAAGTGGAGTGGGCCACATCAGGAAGAAGAAGCTCACCCTTACTGCCAGTCTGCAAGTGGAGGCTGTCCAACTCCTAGAGGGGATAGTGTAGAGGGGTTTCCTTTTTAGGTTTGCCCTGGACTGGCTGACTTTGGAGTCTTCTTTCAGCCCGGAGACTTTCCTTTTGCAGTATACAGGGCTTGAGAAAATGTCATGCCTGCATGTTCATCTGGGCCCTCTAAACTTGCAAGACTGAGCAATCCCTACAAGGCTTAAGGTCAGCTTTGCTAATTCAGCAAAAGATCATGTGTCCCTGCAGAGCCAAACTTCACTTTAAAGTCTCTCCTCATGTAGGTCACAATCATATAAGATGCCCTGAGAGATAAAACGGCAGTTAATTGTTCAGCTACCTTGTGATTTTTATTGACAAGAGTTACAGAACAGGGACACAGGTCCTCAGCAGTGCTGGCCACCGCCCTGAAGGAGATCGAGCACAGTCAGGGATTCCCTCCAGACAAGAGGGTTTCAGATATTTCTGTGTGTACACGACCTTGTGCTGAGGCTGGCCTGAGGGCTCTGCTGCATGGGAGAGGGGTCTGGCCCAGCTACCTACAGAAAGAATACTGAGTGGGTGACAAATAAGCACATCTAAATAGCCCTGGAAGGCTTGCAAAGTGCTTTACATAAATTATGTCACCTGATCCTCACAGCAATCCAGCAAGACGCTTTTACTGTCCTCAGTTTACAGAAGATCAACCGCGGGTGATGAGAGGTTAAGTGAGTTGGGTCCCACGTGCCTCTTGTCCAGAGGATGATACACAGGTGGATGGAAAGTGACAGACTCTGTCCATCAGTCTAGGTCTCTGTGTGTATCTGTCTGTCTGTCTCTCTGTACAGATGCTGCAAACAGACCGTGCATCAGCTCTGCCCAGGGTGGGCAGGCGTGGGGGCACTTTGTTCTTCATTGTTGGAAGTCCTGTCCAAAGTGATGAGGTCTTAAAGCCACTGGAGTCTGGTGGGATTCGGACAGATTCCCCTGAGACTTCAGAGGAGCTGGACCAAGGACAAAGCCTTTCTGATTATGCACATTCTTGTCTCAGAGAAAAGACTCACCCAGAGAGATGTCTGAGGTCGTCTCAGATGTCTGCCCTTCTCTGGGCAGCTTCCCAGCATGCAATCCCTCACCCTGTCTGTGCTTCGGGCCCCCCAGGGAAAGACTCCGTTGCTTCCCAAGACAATGTGTTCCCCTTTGGGATGACATTAATGACTAGAAAGCTCTTTATTATGTTGATCTACAGTCTGCCTCCTGATGACTTGTACCCATCACTCCTAGCTCTGCCCCTGCTGCCAAGCAGGACAACTAGGGTCCCTCTCAAACTTGTGTCCTCCAGACTTGGTGTCACTGGTGGAGGTGATATCCCTGTATGCTCAGCGGGATAGGATGACACCAAGCCTATTGTCAGTCAGGGCTCCTCACGTGCTTTCATCCTTATGTTTCCGTAGCCCCGAGATGCCTGAAAATGAAGCCACCTTCACAATCACAGCAGGAGGAATTGGGGACGCCAAGGAGTAGGTGGAGAGTTGGTGCAGATCGAGATGGCAGAACAGGCTCTATCAGGCCTGAAGAGAGGGAAGAAAACCACCGATGTGGAGCGTGAAAACAGGCTTTGTTTTTTCACATGATTCAGAGTGTTGACTAATGGGAAGCGGGTAAAAGAGATAAAAATGTTTCCTCGCCTTCGAAGTCCCTGGCTCCTCTCATTCCATCTTTTCAGAGTGTGCCTCCAGATTTGCAGAATTCTCAGAACAGACACTGCAGATGAATCCAAAGACTTCTGCCTTCCCCTACCCCCACCCCCACCCCCACTGCACCGCTCCTTCTCTCAGCCTTTGCTTGGACCTCCAGAGATAGAGAAGCTTTGTGTATTCCAAGGTAGAGGGGTTCACTGGGCCTCAGAGAAAACTCTATGTATTGGGAATATCAGAGTGTCTGCACAGTCCTATTATTATTAGCAACAAGAAACCAAGGCACTGTTTAGGGGGTGACTTCCAGCAGTTTCAAATGGCTTTTGAAGAAATCCAAGAAACCCATCCCATAGCAGATTGGAAGCATGGTAGAGGCATGAGGGGGAGGAGGTTTGAGGGCCAGGAGGGCCTAGGGAAGAGCTGGGTTCTAGAGAGGCGCCCTCCAAGTCCAGTGGGATCCTGCTGGGTAAAGAGGAGAGGAAGGCCAGGGCAGGAGTTTGGGCAAAGGCACACTGGTTGGGGGTGGGGATGGGGATGGGAGTGAGGAGGAAGCAGCATCAGAGCTTCCCCACTTATCCCCAGTGACCTCAGCCCAGTCACCCTCTGTGCCTCAGTGTGTAAAGTCAAGCAGGGCACCTGGCATTGGTTCACTGATTGAGGAGGTTGGATAGCCATCCTGAGCCAGACGATGGAGGCCTCGAAGCTTCTAAGAATTCAGACTTTCAATGTTAGAATTCTGCAGTCGTTATGGACCTCAGAGACCAGTTAGTCCCACCTTCTAACCCTTCAGTGAAGGAGACAGGGCACACCAAGGGAGGGTTACTGGGCCAAGACAGAAGCAGTGAGGTGGCTGGGGGCAGGGGGTGAAAGTAGAGATGCTTCCAGAAGCAGCCAGGTCTGGAAGAAAGTGGATTATGTGAGCGTAAAGACTTCTGGGGAGGCCTGCTTCCTGACCTGAAGCTTGCCTGCTGTCCTAAGGGATCAGGATCCATTCTGGAGACCTGGGACAAAAGTACTGACTCTTTGGGAAAAAGGGTCAGAAATCATTTAGTATCTGGAGGAACCTGGGTAAGTCACTTCTGTGGGCCCCAGTTTCCCCATCTGCAAAATAAAAAAGCTGGGCTGGACAGCCTCTGAGGAGGTCCTTTCCAGTTCGATACCTAGGATCTTTTTATCTGGGCTTCACCCACACAGGCTCAGACTATGTTCCTTCCCTCTTTGTTCCTCAGTGTCTTCATTTGTGAAGTGGAGATGATAATACTTGCCCTGCCCACCTCCCAGGTTTTTAGCTTTGCAAACTTTCAAGTGTCAGAAACAGGAGTTTCCTGTTATTATTAACTTGAACACAGTCAGAGAGAAGCCTAGGGCAGGCAGAATAGGAACAGTCTTCTGGCGAATCCACCAAACCAGGAGGGTTTCCTGGAATGGCTCAGGTCTTCCAGAGGGGCAAAGTCTGCCTGAGATGCCTTAGAGAAGGAAGGAAAATTCATCTGTTATCAAGAGCAGAATCAGGGACACAAGATCCCCACCCATCAACCCAAATATCAGAGAAGCACATCCTTCAATATCATTCGTTTCCTTTATGTATTTTATGCATTTGAAAACATGGTTCTGAGAAGCGATCCTTAGGCTTCACCAGACTGGCTGAGAGATCCAGGACACAAACAAGGTAAAGGACTCTGGCTTTAGCGGAAGGGACTTGGACTCTTGCTGCTGAGTGCCTGGGACAAAGTCAAGGTCCACACAGGAAGAACACAGGGCATCAGATCAGTGGCCACATCAAGGTCAGGAACACCGGAAGGCAGAGGGAGGGAGTGTTATGGTTTGGTCTCAAAGACTGTAATAGGTCTTGAGGATTGATGAGATATGCTGAGGGCAAGAGGGAGGGAAAAGGCTGGGATGACTTGGAGCTTCCAGCCTGAGATTTACTGGCAGAAATTGGAGACTCCAAGGGGATAGCTGGGGGGTGGGACTGGGGAGGGTCTAAGACATTTGGTTTTAGTCATATTGAATTGGCAATGACAAGATCAAGATACAGATTTGGGAGCCCTTCATCTAGAGTTGGAGCCATGAGAATAGACAGGCTCTCTGATGAAGAAAGTCTTGAGCTAGAAGACATGTTGAGGCTCTCAAGGAGAGAGCCTTGAGTCATATTAGGAAATGGGAGGAAGAAATAGAACCTGTAAAAGATTCAGAGAAGGAACAGTCAGAGAGGCAAGGGGGGAGCCGGGAAGCTAAAGTGTCACAAAAGCCAATATTTTCAGGAAGGCTGGGAAGGATAGAATGTAGAGGTCAAAGTGAGGCAGAGAACTGGGGATTGTCCCCAGGTCCTCCCCAGGCCTGTCCTCAGGGCCTTTCCAGCTTGGTAAAACCTGCTAGATTTTCTACTCCCGACACAAGAGACGAGGAAGTGACATGAATAAGCCAGTGTTTAAAAAAAAGTAACTTGGCTGTAGGACCAGCATTTATATGCCACAATAGGCTGCCATATTGGGAATGTGGTATACTTGTCCATACAAACACTTCATGCTGTTTTGAACTTTTAACATTTACAAAGCACTTTCACCTAGGTCATCATATCTTGTTCTCACAACTATGAATTTGGAAGGGCAGATATCACCTTCCATTTCCTGGTAAACCCAAATGGATCCAGAAGGCAGTAGTGAGGAGAGTGGAGAATGCAGGTATCCCGGCAGGACTTGTTGAAAGACATGTTTATAGCCAGTCAAGGTCCGAAGGATGAAGATACAGCAGTGAGAGAAGGAAGAATGTGGCCTTGCTCCACATCTACTGATCCAGGCCCAAACTGGCCACTTGTGCCGTTGTAAATGCCACATGTCCTGGATTAGGTTTGTGGGATACAACAGGACAAAATGGTTTCTGAGTAAGTCCCATCTCTGAGGGGTGTTGAAGATGTTTCACCAGTTTTCCTGACTTCCCAGACATTCTGAGTCAGTGGTTGGTAGGGAGACAAAAGGTGTTATCTGTTCCCTCCGCCTCCAAGGCTATGCTTTGGGATGTTTGAACCCTATAATTGATTAACAGAGTGAAAGAGGGAGAAAAGAAATGGGGGGACCCCCCCCATACAATTTTATTATTTATGAAAGATGAGGAAGAGATAGGCATGGATGGATAAGGCAGGGAAAATGGTGGATACAAAAGCATGGAAGTGGGAATGTGAGAGAAATTTTAGGAGAGAGGGGATAGAATAGTGTGCCTCTAGCAGACTATCCATGAGGGGTATCCAGTTACAACTAGCAGGGTAGGTTGGGGGCCTTGAAAGCCAGGCTAAGATATCTGGACTTTTCCCTGTGTGATTGATAAAGAGCAGGAGGAGGTTCAGAGCCAGGGGAATGAAATGATGGAACTGGCCTTTGAGCTGCTGTTCCCTGGGATCCCTGAGCTGCCTCTCCTGGGTTCCAAAGGTAGCCTGGCTACCCATTGACTGCAAACTTTGAACAGATAGCTACAGTTATTCTGCAACAGGAACACAGCCATCCTCATAAGGCCATTATTTCACATAATGCAGATCCAAAACCAGCCTGTGTTTCTTTTTTACTGAACCAATTCCTCAAAGCGAATGATACTATGGCTCACATCTATATTTCACCTACTAAGTGCTAAACACTTTACGTGTTGTCTTATTTAATCCTCACGACAGCCTTGTGAGGTAGGGGCTGTTACTATTCCCATTTTACAGAGGAGGAAACAGATGCAAACAGAGATGTTTAAGTGACTTTTGTGATGAATCGGAAGAGAAGTTTCCTTCAATCAGTGTCCCATCATAGCCTCTCTGGGCAATGTCTCCTTCCTGCCTTCCTGGAGACAATGGTGGGGAATTAGATGTTATGTTTGAAAATGAAGGCAAACTGGGAGATTCCAAACATGATTGATTTATTAAGTAGGTGAGCAGTAACCAATAAAGAGGATTAATGGCCTCTTCAATCACCATAGACCCTGAATGAGGGCCGACAGCATCTAGGTGTGTTTTCCTTCTGATGGGCTCTCCCCTCACAAAGGAGAGATTATCCCAATTGATAGACATTTTCATGAGGAGGTGGCTTAAGAGTTACTTTGCCTTTTTCCAATTACTTTCAGTGGGGATATGGGAGTAATCCTCAAGTGATAGGATTAGTCTGGAGATACTGATTAATCTGGGCAGGGACTTTAATGACATTAACTTGAATTTGAGTTAAGTTGGTGATAGGTGGACAAAGGTGGACAGTATCAGGGCAGAGACACAAACTTTGGATTTGAGACTCAAAGGACTTTACTCCAGCCCTAGTAAAGAGTAGAGCTAGTTAGGAGACAAAAGCCTGACCTTTTGGTGTGTTTCTCTAGCACGTAGGTGAAGGGTGAAGTTACAAGGGCAAGGAGTAGACTCATATAGTTTGGGAGAGAATTAAATCTATGCCAGCTTGATGAAATCTTAAAAATAGAATTGAAATCCATTGTAAATTTTATACTGGATTTAAAGGACCTGGGAATCAGGACTTTCCCTCTTCATGACTCCCAGCTATATACTGGGTGTTCCAGAAGTCTTCAGGTAGATTTAAGTGATCAAAGCTTTTAGCACAACCTGTACATGCAGTTCTACTACCTTGAGTGTCATGACACAAAACACTAGGATCTCTGAGTTAGAAGGAACCTCAGACACCAGCTAATCTAGCCTGACGAGAAATTCCCTCTGCAACATACTCCACAATCAGTCAACCTGCCATTAATTAAAGACTTCCATTGGGAGGAACCCACTACCTCCCCAGGCAGTCCATTCCACTTTGGGACAGCTTTAATTGTCAAGAAGAACACATCTGCCACAGATAGGCTTAGAAAGAAGTTGCCCAAGGTTTCCAAGACCAGAAGTGAACCAAACTCTTCCTGATTTGCAGGCTCTCTCTCTCTCTCTCTCTCTCTCTCTCTCTCCTCCCTCCCTCTATTAGGCCACACTGCTTCTCACATCCAGTAAATCATTCAGAGCTTTTTCAGATAATTATCTAACCATGCCTTTCCTATCTTGTCCTGGTAAAAGAGATTGTTCAAAGCCAGATCTAAGACTTTACATTTGTCCCTCCTGAATTTCGTCTTGTTAGCATCACCACAGCATTCTAGCCTACAAAGGTTTTTCTGGATTCCACTCCATTTCATTTGCAAATCTGGTAAGGTTGGTATGTGGAGGTGATATGTAACATTCTTTGCAAACCTTCAAGTGCTATGGCCCTTTTCTATTTGCTCTTATTATTATTTTACTATTTATCCAAGGCATTGCCAACATTTTCCACAGACACTTTCTTTTTAATCACATCCGAGTCCTCTCTGTTGATATTGTATAAGCAATGAAACTGTAGCTCAATGTATTTAGGGTTGTTGTTCAGTGGAAGCTGCCCTTGTCATTGAATCACCAAATCAATGTTTAATTAAGTTCAGCAAACTTAGTAAAGCTGGAAAGGACCCAAGAATGGAGATCACATAATGACCAGAGCAGGAAGAACCTTAAAAGATGGAACACAGAGAATTTTAGAACTGGAAGTTCCTTCAGAAATCCTCTAGGCCAGAGATGTCAGATAAGGTCCTGTGGAACTCCCTGGCGAAGCCAAACCAGATCCAGATGTCACTGGAAGTGTTTTAACAAACTAAATAAAAGTATAGTACAAAAAAAAAAAAAAAAGACCCAACATTAGCATGAAGATCCCAAGTCAACGTCCAGGGCAGGGATGGTTTTTGCCTTGTTTTGTATCCCCATGTCTCAGCCTGGTGCCTGGCACATAGTGGGTTCTTAATGTCTGTTGACTTGATTTGCTTTCTGGGGCCATCTTTCCTGTATGGTACAAAAGCCAACCTCCCAGTCTTCCTCTTCTTCACTGCTGTTGCATACTTTGCCCCCCCCCACACACACTTTGCCCCCCCCCACACACTTTGCACCCCCCACACACTTTGCACCCCCCCCACACACTTTGCCCTTCCTTTTCTCCTCCAATGTCCATCCTTTCCCATCCCTTATACATTCCCATGTAAACCTTTAGGTGAGAACACCCTCAGGTGCTGGGGCCAAGTTCATGTCATTCCCATTAGACTGGCAAATGACAGGTGCCAATCTCACATTACTCAACAGACTTGGCATTAGTCCAGTTCAATGCAAATCAGCCTTTTCCAGGCCTCCTCTTTCTTCCTTCTTGCCTAATTCCACTTGGCTCATTTCCACCACCCCTTTGGCCCACTAATCTTAGTGAGCTCTTAGTTTCAAGTGGAAACTACTTTTCTCCAAGTTCCCTGAAACCTGATTCCTGGATTTTGTCCATGGCAGCTCCCAAATAAATCCCTTCTTCCTTCTGGTTATACAGGCAGGGGAAAGAACATTGGCTTTTGAGTCAGAGGACCAGGTGGCAATCTAGCCACTTATTATTACTTAGGTGAGCTCAGTCAGATAATAACCTCTTTGGACCTCAGTTTCCTTATCTGTAAAATGAGAGGCTTGAACAAAGTGGCCTCTTGGATAAATGCAGATGATGATAGTAACATTTATGCAGCCAAGTACTTTGCATATATTATTTTATCTAATCTTCACAACAACCTGAAGATTAGGTGCTATCACCACTTTCTAGAGGAGGAAACTGGAGCTGAGATGCACAAGGGCACACAGTGAATCTAAGGCAGGATTTGAACTCAGGACTTTGTGACTCCAAAGCCAGCATCCTATGATCCTATGACCCGGCACAACTCCCAAGCTTCCCTCTGATCATTTCCCCCTTGTTGTTTCCTTTACCTTTTGAAAAAGTTCTATTGATGCCACTTTTGTTTCCACAAGTTATTTTGATCTAATATGTATTGAACCCTCCCTTGTAACAAAGAAAAAACAGTAAAGTAAAAAACCCAGTAACACAATGGCTATGTCTATGCCCGAAGCTCCTCTCCTCCATCTCTCTATCTAGAGGAGAGAAGGTGTTTCATCATCTCCTCCATAGGATCAAGATTGACCATTGCAATTAACTACCCCTGTAGTCTATTACAACTAATTACTTGTGATCTTTTTTTTTTAATTGAGGCTGAAAGAGGTTAAGTGACTTGCCCAGGGTCACACAGCTACTAAGTATCTGAGGCTAGATTTGAACTCAGGTCTTTCTGACTCCAGGGCCATTGCTCTATCCACTTGCTACTAGCTGCCCCTGCTTCTGTAATCTTGATCAATGTATCTTGGGTTCTCTTGAGAGTTCTAAAATTCTGAAGCTCTTTTACAAGTTAGCAAGATCACCAGTCCTTCTCTCACCTTACTGTTCCCTAGGCTTCTACATATCCACCCCGACCCTTCAGATCCCTGCATCTTTTCAAATCTTGGTGAAAGGGAAAGAGAACTGAGAGGCTGGGTCCAGTTTGGCCACTCACTAGCTCAGTGACCTTGGACAAGTCACTGCCAATTTCTGTGGGCCTTGGTTTCATCACCTGTAAAATTAGAAAGTTGAAACAGATGGTCTCTATGGGCACCTTCCACGACATCAGTTTGATTGTTCATTTCCTTTGATTTAAACCAGAAAGGACACATCCAGAGATCATGTTGGGAAAAGATTTCCTTTTTCTAGCTATATTCAATTTTTAAAATATTGAGCACCTACCTTGAAGTAAAGCCCCATGGTGGGCAATGAGTCACCAAAAATGTAAAGCTAATGTCCTGTACAAGTTTTAGGTTTGTGGGATGTGTCCTGAGAAATGTTGAGATGGTTGGTGGTATGGAAGGTCAATCAATGCAATGAGATTATATTTAAACAGAGAGAGGGGTGATAAACACAATGGATGAAGTCAATATGGAAGGCATAAGACCCCTGGAAGTCCCACGAGGGCCAGAAATCCAGTCTTATTTAAAATGCATATTTCTCTTAATTCAGCAAACATTTGTTATGTTCATGTTAGGCCAGGTGAGAGGAAGCATAGCTTGGTGCTTAGAGTGCCAACCTTGGAGTCAAGAAGTCCTCTATGCAAAGCCTGCTTCCAACACATTTTGGAGTGACAATTAATTCCTCTATGCCCTAGGCTACTCAAGAAGACTGTAAGTTACAGAGGGTTCCCCAGCTGTATTGTCAGAGGGAGTTTCCACCCTGAGAATGCTCCAGAGGGATAAAATTACAGATCTGGACCTCAACCCCTCCCTTCCCGCCGCCCTCCCTCTCACCCCTTCTAGGCACTGGGTTTTAGTCCTAGGGATTCAAAATAAAGCATTCCTGACCCTCATCCTACTCAGAAAAGTAAATAAATGCAATTGGAGGAAGGAAGAGGACCAACCATGTCATAGGAATTAGATCTAGAGATGTAAGGGACCTCAGACTCCCTAGTTTTACAAAGGAGAAAACTGAGGCCCAGAGAGTTCATCACCCAGGTAGTAGGATTTTAACCCAGTTCCTCTGAATCTGTAGTCAATGGTCTTTCCATTGTGCCCTGCTTCTTCCCCAGGTGATCAGGAAAGATTTCCCATAAGTAGTGGCACTGGAATTAAGCCTTGAAAGAAGCTAGGGTTTCAGAGAAACAGAGAGGTGAGGAGCAAAGCCTTCCGAGTATGCCAGATAGCTTGGGCAAAGGTACAATGCCCTAGACCTTAGAAAGAAATGGTATTCCCCAGGAGACCAATGGTCAAAGAAGATGACCAGGCAGAGTGTTGTGGGGTTTTTTGGTAATTAAATCATATTTTATTTTTTTCCAATTACATGTAAAGACAATTTTTACAAGATTTTGAGTTCCAAATTTTTCTCTCTCCTTCCCTTCTCTTCCCTCGCCAAGATAGTAAGCAATCTGATATAGCTTATACATGTGCAATCACGTAAAACATATTTCCACATTAGTCATGTTGTAAAAGGAGAAACAGAACAAAAGGGGAAAAAAATGAAAAAACAAAGCAAGTGAAATAGTCTGCTTCAATCTGCATTTAGACTCCATCAGTTCTTTCTCTGGATGTGGATAGCATTTTTCATCATGAGTCATTGTAATTGTCTCAGATCACTGTATCACTGAGGAGAGCTAAGTCAATCACAGTTGATTATCACACAATGTTGCTGTTACTGTGTACACTGTTCTGGTTCTGCTCACTTCACGAAGAATCAGTTCGTGTAAATCTTCCTATGTTTTTCTGAAATCTAGACCAGGCAGTTTTCAAAAGAAGAAATTCAAGGTATCAACAGCCAGATGGAAAAAATGCTCCAAATCATTAGGAATAAGACATGAAAATTGAAACATCTGTAGATTTTAGCTCAGATCAGCAAAGATGGTCTCAAAAAGGAAAATGACAATTGTTGGGGGGCCAGGTACATCAATGAACTGTTGATAGTAGCTGTGAATTGGTCTAGCTATTCTTAAAAGCAGCTTGGAATTATACCCCCAAAGCCACTTAAGTGTGTGCCCCTTGATCCCATAATACTAATATAACTAGCCATATACCTCCAAAGAGTTCCAAGACAGAGGAAAGGCCCCATATGTAAAAAAATGTTTAACCAGCACTTTTTATTGTCACAAAGATTGTAAATAAAGTGAGTGCCCATCAGTTGGGAAAACGCTGAACAGATTGTGGTACATGAATGTAATGGGATATTACTGTAGTGTAAGAAATGAGAAAAGGGACAGATTGAGAGAAATTTGGGAAGATGATGCAGAGTGGAGTGAGAAGAACCAAAACGATTTCTACTACAGCAACACTGTGGCGACAAATAACCATGAAGGACTCCAGAACTCTGCTCTATCCCAGCTCCCTCCCAGAAGCCTGTTTCCCATCTTTGGGCAGAGGCTTGATGGAGGAGGGTCCAGAGAGAGACTTATACTTTCAGATGAGGCCAGTGGGTGATTTTGTTTTGCTTAAATCAATTATGCTTTTTTTATAACAAGGGAGGCCTTTTTTTGGGTGTGTGTGTGGGGTGAAAATACACGTGGAAGGAGTGATACTAATGTCCAAAAAAGAAAAAGAAAAGCGTCAGTGAAATATTTTAAAATACACAGAAGGGGAATCAGACAGGCAGGCCAGTGTTGAAACTACTATATTTAGCTTAAGACATACTTTAAAAAGCCTAGCTATGCATAAGAGCTTTGAGGTTTCCTACACAATCTTTTTTCCTCCTGTTTTTCTCAGCATATAGAAATGTTTGTGCTTTCCCTGATGTTTGATAAGTTAATAATTAAAAATAAAAATGTTTAAGAAGAAAAGACAGTTGACCCCCAAGAGCTGGGATTACATAGGAATTAGTTGAATGGAGTCAAATAGGAAGGTCTGGAAGAGATTGCATGATTGATGCTGGCCCTTTAAAAGTGCCTTGATGAACCAATTCATTAATGAGAAAAGATTAGTCTTGACAGAATGTTATTGTGGGAGGAGAGCATGAGTCTGAGCTAGGAAAGGTACTGTCTCATACAGGAAGGCACCCAAAGCGATATAGGGAAAGAAGGCTATGGGAATGGGGGGGAGGGGTAGAGTTGGGTTTCGGGCACAAAGAGTAATAGAAGCCACGGGAGCCGATGAGATGAGATCCCCTTACTTCACCGGGTTGTCATGGGGATCAAATGAGACAAAGGATGCCAGAAAGTGCTTGGCAGATCAGAAGAGTCCTATCCAGGCCAAGCCCTGTTATTATCCAAAGGGAACTAGCAAGAAATCATTTGAGAGGATGAACATTATGCTGAATTTAAGATCTCCATTTTTACAAGGGAGGAAACTGAGTCCTAGAGAAGTGACTTGGCCAAGGTCACTCATTATTGGCAGAGGCAACATTTGAACTCAAGCACAACAGGTCCTGTGTGACCCGTGCTTCAGCCAGGAGCAAAGTCTGCCCACCTCCTACCAATTATTTGTCAGCCTGTAAAAATCTAGGTAGTACTGGGTTTGGAGTTTGGAAGACCTGAGTTCAAATTCGACCTCAGACCCACAACTGCTGTGTAACCTTGGGCAAGTCACTTACCAGTTTGCCTCCTTTCCCCATCTTTAAAATAGACTGAAGAAAATGGCAAAGCACTCCAGTATCTCTCCTAAGAAAACCCTAAATGGGGTCGCTAAGGGCAGGACTGGACTGAACAATAACAAAACACTTAATAAAAGCTTGTGGACTGACCATAAAAGATCTGGGTTCAGATCCATCTGTTTCCATTTATACTGTGACCAGACGCAGGTCGCTTTGAGGCAGTTAGATAAGACCTGAGCTGTTTCTTAGCTTTAATCAAGTCGCTACTCATTTATTAAACCCCTACAGCGTACCAAGAGCTTTGTTCCCTAAGCCCCACAACCCCTCGAACTGTTCCGTCTGAAGACAAAGATCAGAGTCCAACCCAATAAACGTTAATGGCCTGCTGAATGTCGGTTCAAGGAAAGGCTTGGACCAGAGAACGGGCTGTTAGCTGCCACCTGGCACATCTGCAGGCCTATTGTGCATTTATTAAGCGCCTGCTGTGTGCCCACGAGGCCCTGCGCTAGGCAAGCTCGGGGCTCTGGAACAGGCAGGGGGTGGGAGGGTCCCGCACGCGCCTCCGGCCCAGCCCAAAGAATTGGGCTTTCCTGGATCTCTAGCCCAGCCCCCAGGCTCAAGCTTGTGGGGCCCGGGCCTGGGCCCCTTCGCGCAGGCGCACCGCAAGCTAGGGGGATGGGCGGTCTCGATCGAACTCCAGAGTCCGCAACATGGAGGACGTTATTGTCGTCGCAGCGCTGCTTCTGCAGCCCCGCCACCGCAGCCGCAGTGGAGGCCAGAACCCCGGATTCTCCACCCCCACTACGCTACGCAGAGTGCGCAGCCCCGCAGTCGTGGGCGGGAGGTGGTATGCGGCCGCCAGGAATGTTACGTAGCGACTCGGCCTCTCCCCGCCCCTCCCCCCGCTCCAGTTTACGCCACGTCGTCGCCCCGAGCTCGCGCACGAGCTCTACGCGTGCTGCGTAGCTCGAGGGCGCCCGGGCGGACAGCGGACGGCGGTCACCTGCGCAGTCGGCGTGGCGCGCGTTCGGGAATGGCGCTGGGCGGGTCTCGCGCGGCGGGGGGAGGGGCGCGCTAGTCCCGGACGCGGTTTACGTGCTGCCTAGGCCGTGCGTAGCGCTCGAGTCAGCGCGGCGGCCGCCATTTTGTGGAGCATCGCCGCTGAGGGAGGAAGGAGCATCTGCCGTCGCCGCAGCGCGCCCGCTTTCTCCCAGCCCCGCGCCCGTCTCCGACGCGACCGCAGGCGACGGTGGCGACGCCCACGACAGGAGACGTCGCCGAGGAGCGAGCGATTCCGAAGCCCGGGCCCGCCTCGGTCTCGTCAGCCGCCGCCGGGCCCCTCCGCGCGGCCTGCGCCTCCGCCGCCGCCTCGCTCCTCCTCAGGCCCCCGCCCGGCCTCGCCCCGCTGTCCGACCCCGGCGCCACCATGCGAGGAGGCGGCTTCGGAGACCGCGACCGGGACCGGGACCGTGGAGGGTGAGGCCAGGGAAACTGAGGCAGGGGGCGGGGACCGGCCGGCTGGAGCGCGGGGATCGGCAGGGAAACAGAGGCACAGGGGGGCTCGTTGGGGAAAGGGGGTTTGTTGTTTCGGAGGACGCGGGCACCCCCTTGTGCGGAAGTGGATACCGAGGCAGTTTCGCGGAGAGAACGGATAATGATTTGTTTGTTTAGGGGTCCGTCGGGGCGACTCGGCTCCTGGTCCAAATGGGCAGACTGAGGCCGGGAGAAGAATCCGGGCCCTGGAGCTGGAGGGGGGGGGGTTGTAGACTTCGTTTGGGCCCTTGTACAGGCGGGGACTTTGAGGCTTAGGTGGGGGCAGGGCAGCTGGGAAGGCGAAGTGGAATCCTCCAGTCGGGGTCTGGCTGCCGCCAGGATGCCGGGCCCCGCGGGGGGCCGGGGGGGGGAGCCTTACGAAGAGTCGCCTGAGCCCTCTTCTATCCCGAATCTTATTGGGTGTAAGGAGAATGGGGGGGAGGGGACGGCTGGAGATCCGCGGCCGGGCCCGGGGAGGGGGGATGCTGGGAACAAAGGAATCCCCTCCGGAGCGGGGAGGCGGCTCCTGGAGGTGCCCCCGCAGCCGGCGGGAGTGGAAGGGCGTCCCGGGAGGGGAGGGTCTCCGTGCGCCGAAGCCGTGGCCTGTTGGCAGCCATACTGCAGCGCTCTTGGCCCTCGGAGGGCGCGGGGAAGCCCACGGACGCGCCCGTGGATCACGAGACTGCGGGAGGCCGGCCAGGCGCCCCGACTCCCCCCGCGCTCCCCCGACCTTTCCCCCAGGTGGGGATGCAGTGGGCCCTGAGCAGGCCTTTGTTCAGTGTCATTGAGGGCTCCTCCAGTGCAGAGGAATGAGGGATTCGAGGGCGCTTAGGGCTGCCATTTTGGAACCTGCACCATTGCTTTCGGACTCTGGTTGTGGCGTCTTAACTGAGTAGGTTTTGGCCAGTTGGGGGAATGAACTAGGTACTTAACCAGGTGCTGCCTCTTTGACAGGTCTTAAATCAGGTATGAAAGGTAAGACGCTATTGTGGTCTTGGTTTTTAAGGCTCAGTGTTCATTCTACTGGATCCTTGATATGGTCAGCTAAGTTTTCTCATTATAAAAGTTAAAATCTTGGCAAGATGAATTTTGAGATTTAAGTTTTTATACAAGCTGCGTAATTCTAAGCTCTCAGAATGTTAAAGGGTGACATGAAATCTGTGGGGGAGGGGGTCTGGAGAAATTTAAACTTTTAAAACCCATAGATCAGGTCTAAAAAGTACTGAAATATATAGTAATAGAAACGTTCTTGACTTTGACTCTTCAGTCTTGGTTTAGCTTGTTGGAAGAGCCAAATGGTTTGAACTTATCTATTCCGTATACAAATACGAGACATATAATGATAATGCACTGTACCTTAAGATGTTACCATCTGGAGAAGATAGCAGCTTCTGAGTCTTGGTTCATTGCTTGGCATTATTCCTTAATGTCTCCATAAATTTCAAATGACAAACCAATTACTTCAGTACAAATAAAGTGGTGCCCTTTTACAGTGCTGCCTGTAAAGACCTTTTCTTTCTCCCATCAAGTCGCCTAACTTGTTTTTGCTGTCTTACCATTTCTGCCCAAATAACTAAATTGTTAACTGATATACATAGGAATGGGTATGATTAAAAGTAAGTGATGATCATTTTAGATGGTTATTATTGTGATATAATACAAAGATATGGCCAGCATCTTCTAGGCATCTCTTTTATATGTACCAGAAATTTTACAAAATTACATGGGAATATTTAGCATCTGAAAATAACCAGTCCAAATGTTAGCTATTTCTGATCCCCCAAATTGTATTCTTGCAAAGCCCACTTAAACAGTTATTATCTTTAAAGGTGGAATCGATTATACAAATCCATATGTGAGCAAAAAGGTGCAACTTTAATCGTTTTGACTTAGCTTTTATTGGTATAAGTGTGTTTGGTAGAGTTGAATTGTCTTAAACAGACTATAATCATAACTGCTAATTAGTAAAATTTAAATCATTAGAGAAAGTTGTTGGGCTTATTAAATACATTAGTATAAACTGTCTCTTTGTGAAAGTAAATACAGAAAGTATCATAGACAATTTTTAAAAACCCCATCACTACCCAATCTGCCATCTTTAGTGAAAAATAATGAAAGTATTTTGTATTAATAGCAAGAGCAAAAGTCTGACATATGAAAATAGTTCATTTGTTAGTTTAAAAAAAGGCGTTGGGGGTGGCTCCGTTAAAACCAAACTAAAAATGGATAGCCAGGAGATTTAAATTAAAAAAAAAAAGCCAGACTAACAATGTAGGCCTTGGCTTTCTCGTTTGAAGAAGAATATGTTCTGCTCTGCCTCATTAGTTTTGGGGATGTAGGATAGAGAAAATGGTGTTGAAATGACTGCTTCAACTGAGAATTGTTTATATAAAAAGAAAGAAACCTTTTTCCTCCCATGAAATCTCTTTTCCTTGTTTTGTTTGCTTCAAACTGTTTAAAGTGAATGCAGATTTTTGGATAATAACAAAGTATTTTGAAATGTATAAATGATCACTAGACATTTTGCTTATGGCCTCATTTTATGTACTGGTACAAAGGAATGAAAGGAAATTTGAACATTTTTTGTTTGGAGGAATTTGTCCATTTGATATATACTCCAAAATAATTGTTCAAATTACTATCTTTTTCAAAAATTTGGTTAAAATATTGGGAGGAAATATACTGTGTTTTATGTAGATTTCCACTTGTCATTTGCTGGCCCTAATAATTATTGTTTTTTTTCCTGGTACCTATGTTCTGTATGCATAAATATCAAGCTGGCTTGATCCAGAGATTGAGGGAAAGATCTTATTAAGCTACTTAGCTAAAATGGCTGTCTTTGCTGGTTTCATTTTTGAATTTCCTTAATAGTTTTTCTTACTGACTGATGAATGATTATTTTGTGAAATAAGGCAGTAGTTTGAAAGGAACATTTGTGATTTTAATTCCTTAAAACAAGTTGGAACTGTCCTTTTTGGCTTTTTCTCATTATAGTTAGAGAAGATTCTGACTGTGTGTACCTATATCAAGGTATTTTATTACTTTGAAATACAGGAAAAAGTTGGAGACTCTAGTTGGATTTTTAAAAATAAGAAATGCATTAATTATAAAGCTGGAGTTCTAGAATTGCTTCTATAGCAGTAAGTTGTTCTGAGTAGACTCCTGAAGAATCTAATTAGGTATGGCATGTTACAAGGGAGTAGAAGGGGCATCCTAATGCTAAAAGCTGGGAGAAGTAGGTACTGGTTTCTTGATCTGTTTTATATAACAGGCATTAACGAGGGAGGAATTAGCCAGATTTTGTTGTCTACAAGTGTAGCTGTCTAAAATGGCTTTTAAGGCTTAATTTGATATTTTATTTAATCTCTTACTTTAAAAAAAGATCGAGTGTAAATTAAATAATGTAAATAAAGTGGACTAATTTTGATGGGCTTAGGTTTGGAGCAAGAGGAGGTGGAGGCCTACCTCCAAAGAAATTCGGTAATCCTGGGGAACGTTTGCGAAAAAAGAAATGGGATCTGAGTGAGCTGCCAAAGTTTGAGAAGAACTTTTATGTGGAACACCCTGAAGTAGCCAGGCTTACCCCGGTAAGTTTCTACAGTGGGTTTTGTAAACATGAAGAAAATTATAAAATGGCCAGTGTGTACTTAAGTAGTGATTTTTGTCTTAACAAGCTGTGAGCCTCTTTTTTCTGTATGTAAGAGCTGTGACTCTGTTTTGGGAATAAAAATCTGAATTATAAATACCTATGTAGGTACATGTACATAACATATACTGTATATGTTTTTATGCTTGACTGATATATGATTCCCCAGTGCATCTGGATCCTTTGATCTCTTTTTTCTTTGATTTTTTTTTTATCTTTGCCTCTGTTATAGTTGATCGGTATAAGATGGATTTTAGCGATAAAGTGATTTCAGTATATCTATAAGTTATAAATAGCATTCATTGTTTACTGCAGTGTTTGAGAGCCGGGAAATGAGAACTGGTATTGTTCTAATTGTAAATGTCTTGTCAGGTTGGTGGGATCTGAAGTTGGAAGGGCCTTTAGAGAAGACCTAGTCAAGTATTTGGTTTACTTTGTGCTAAACAAATAGTAAACTATAAAATAGTAGGGCCATCTGGTTACTTGTTTCCATTGTCTAGGAGTGAGGAGACTGGTTGACTTTGCCATTGATTAGTTACCCAACTTGGAACACATATTGAGCCTCTTTGCCCCTTGGTCAAAAAGCACTTAACTGTTTGGCTGTCTGTAAGCTAAAATGGCTTCCCTTGATCACTGGTATTACTTTACAGGGTCGTTTTAAACCTCAAGTGAGATAAGGACTATGAGAATGATGCATGTGATATGATTTTGTTACTAAGAAACAATGTAAACACAAAAATTAATTTCCAACAAGCTGTTTGACAACATGAGTTGACCCATGGTTAGGAAAACCTTGAAAAAGGTAACACCTCTAGAATACCTACTTCTCAACCATTCTAGATAATTAAAGTTTTACTATATCTTCCAGCTAAAAATCTTACGGGAAAAACAACTTAAAAGCAAACTTGAAAGAGGGTAGCAGTGTTATATTGTACATCTCATTAAGTTCTGTGTATGAATAGAGAATTGCTGGCCTCAATATAATACAGTGGAATTTCATTCAGTTACTTAAAAGAAAATCATAATTAAAAATAACTAGTATTTACATAGTATCTATTGTGTGTCAGGCACTGTGCTAAGTGGATGGGTTTTTTTTATGTTTTCTCATTTGATACTTAAAACAGCCCTGGGAGGTATAGGTGTTGTTATCCTTATTGTTACCATTGTAGAAATTGAGATAAGCAGAAGATAAGTGACTTGCCCAAGGTCACATAATAAGAGTCTAAGGCCAGATTTGAAGTGTCATCTTCCTGACTCCAGGCTCACAGCCTTCTTTCTACTGCACCATTAGCTACCTCAAAAGATGCTCTTAGACTGACACAAGCTTAAAACTGGCAGGGAAGGGGCAGCGAGGTGTCACAGTGAATAGGATGGAGGAATAGGACTTCCTGGAGTCAGGAGGACTTGAGTTAAAATGCAGCCTCAGACACTTGACACTTAACTAGCTGTGTGACCTTGGGCAAGTTACTTAACCCCAGTTGCTTTGCCTTCCCCCCTCCAAAAAACCTTCCACAAAACTGGTAGGGGGACACATTGTTTTAAAGGCTTCCTAGACACTCAGTTATACTTAGGGTGTTATTTTAATGGTTACCAAGTTAAAGGAAGCTATGTCATAGCTCTCCCAAAGAGAAACTTTGTGATAACCTGCTTGGTTTTATTTTACTGCAGTACGAGGTTGATGAACTTCGTGGGAAGAAGGAGATCACAGTGAGAGGGGGAGATGTTTGTCCTAAGCCAGTGTTTGCCTTCCATCATGCTAACTTCCCTCGTAAGTATTCTTCATTTTAGTCAAGTTGTTCACATAAACATTTTTGACTGTTGTGTATAGAGACCACGGATGCAGAAAGTGATGAAGGGGGAGATTTATTTAGTTGATAGAAGAATAAACAGGAAGAGTAATTGGTAAATATACATAGATTAAAGGTAGACTAGGTATCCTATCTGATGACCTGGGCAGGAGTCAAACTGGAAGACTAGTGCACAGATTTTGATGGATGGCCTAAAAGGGAATATTCATGCTGGTAAGGTCCAGCATCCAGTGACATACACTAGACTTTATTAATTTTCTTAACAAGTTAAAGGGATACGTGGAGACTAGATCATAAAGTCCTTAGTGACCAGGAATTTCAAACCTTGTCAAAGCCTAAAGCAGTGGTTCTCAACCTTACTAGTCCCGTGACCCTTTAATACTTGTATGTGGGTGTATGTGCATGTGGGCGGACCCTCCTGGAGATGGATAGAGGAGCGGTGTCTGGGTTCCTAAGACCATTGGAAATATGTGTTTTTCCACAGGTTGAGAACTGCTGGCCAAAAGGCTCTTGAGAAAGGAGAGAGTGATAAATACCTAGGGTGTTGTAAAGTGTTCTCCCTTGTGGACTTCCAGTGATCTTGTTAAGAGACTTTGTGATGTTCCTTTAGAATATCAGTGCTATACCTTGGGCACCTAAACAGTGGAGCTGTCTAGAGGAGCACAAGGGTAATTTTATCTGGTCTTTAAACTTGATTTCCACCAGAGAGATGGAATTGCTGGTGTCCATTGGAGAAGCATGTCCCATTCTTACTGAATGGGCTTATAAATCTTCTATTTCTTAGGTGCATGTGCTTGGTAAATGTTAGACTATTTCCTTTCTTCTTGAATATGAGTTCTAGGAAGATAGGGGGTTCAGGGACCCGAAACAGTTGGGAAACATTGCTTTAAATTGTTACAGGAAGGGCTAGAATATGAGTTTATTCCCCCATTTGAGTTCTGTATGACTGTGACTCGTTCATGTCCTTTTAAATGTTGATTGAAGCGTTATGTTTTGGCTTTTGTCTTGTAGAATATGTTATGGATGTGTTAATGGATCAGAACTTCACAGAGCCAACTCCAATTCAATGCCAGGGATTTCCATTGGCTCTTAGTGGTCGAGATATGGTGGGCATTGCCCAAACTGGCTCTGGGAAGACTTTGGCAGTAAGTACCAAGAATCATATCACTTTAATAGTCAGTATTCATCTGCCTGTGTGAGTCACTGAATTCTATGCTAAGAGACCGTGTAGAGGAGACCCCATTGAAGTCCCCAGGAGATCCTGGTTTGAATTGCACAATTAGCAAAATTCTGAACATCCATGTGTCTGCTTCCTTGTTTCTCCTGTAATTCCTGCTTTCTGTAAAACAGGAATTGCACTTCAGAGGGTTATTGTGAGGAAAATTTCATGAGTTTTCAAATGTTACAGAAATGGGAGCTTTTCTTAATACAGTGCTATCTATATAGATGACATTTTTTAAGTGAACAAGAGTGTGTTGATACTGCTCCTTGCTTTAGTTTGGGGACTCTGGAAATTTTTCCCCTTGGTTTTCAGCTGAATTTAATTTGATGTGCTGTAAGTGAAAAGGTAATGTCCTGTAATAGAGGGGATGCAGTATATAATACTCAGGAGGCCTATGTTAGAAGTGCTTCCTCGGTCACTGGTATTGTTGCAGTCTTATGCAGATGAATGTCCTTTGCTTAAGCTCTCTTATATGACATTATATGATTTTGTGTACTACAAAAGGTTGTGAAAAAAGTTTTGTGTAAATCCCAAAATGCTATGTAAATACAAGTTGGTGTTGCTCAACTAAAGGTATGAAGTTTCATTGAAGTTTTCTTTGTGTCCCTCTTTTTCAGTATTTGCTTCCTGCAATTGTTCATATCAACCATCAGCCATATTTGGAGAGGGGGGATGGGCCAATTGTAAGTGTCTTGTTTTTTAATCTAAGAAGTGATCTGCCCTTTAAGCTATTAAAATGCTATTTAGCCGATGCTGTTATGTTTTGAGCACCTTGCTGGCTTTTTATAGGGCAACAAGAGTAAGTATAAAGTCATTGTTTGTGTGTACAAACTTTACTGGGTAATTGGTGAGGGAAGACATACATGTACATGTAACGGGGTTAATAATGGTGTTGAGGTTAATCTTCCCTAGGGGAAGCAGAGTTTGAGTGTTTGTTTTAATCATTTACTCTTGTTTGAGGATCTCATTTTAATCCCTAGTTGTTGAAGGCGTAAACATGCATCCTTTTTATTTTGCAGTGCCTGGTTCTGGCGCCTACCCGAGAACTGGCCCAGCAAGTACAACAAGTAGCTGATGATTATGGCAAATGCTCTCGATTGAAGAGTACCTGCATATATGGAGGAGCTCCCAAAGGTCCACAGATTCGAGATTTAGAGAGAGGTAAGAAGAAAACAAAAGCTCTTTCATTGTGTAGAAAATGCATGTATATTTACAGAATAATTAGAGCTGCATTTGTAAAAAAGCAGGTGTCTATAAATTAGATTATATTTTCCTATTAGCTTCTATTATAAAAGTAGAAATGTGTTTCTAGTCCTTTTTTTTTGCTTCACCAGATAATAAAATTCACTTTTAAGAATGTGCTATTTAAAAAGATAGAAGAAAATTATTAAAGTAATTCACAGCATTACAATATGTGAATGGAAGGTAGTTTTTGTTTTTAAAGAGCTCATACTGTAATTGGAAGAGACAACACATAATGGGGTGTAGCTGTAGAGGGAGAAGAGGGGCCTGGAGGTTCTATAGGTATCTTGGAGGATGCAGTAGAGGGGAATGAGAGTGTTTCTTCTGAAATGGTTGGTGATGGGGGAGGTGGGTCTGGCTGATTAGGGTAAAGGACTGGAAATCCTCAGTTGGCTCCAGCTAGGGACCCCCAAGCAAGTATGAAGGGCTGTGGGTGCTTTGGGAAGGGGAGTATCCACCTCTCTTTCCTTTCAGTATGATCTTAAGGGCAGGGGTTAATTTGTATGAATATAGTAATAGGTTTCCTTTTCTTATGGAGTTTTCATGTAAAAGAAACTTCTTTAGTTGTACAAGAGATTTTGAGGATGCTGGAGTTGCACAGCATCACTATAGATGTTTAACAGTTGCTTAAATAATCTACAAATATATTGAGATTGGGTGGTACTGCAAATAAAACTTCTGCTTGATACCTGGCTTCAGCAAATAAAAACATGACAAAGTTCAGGTGAATAGAGAAGTTGTATTTAAATTTAAATTCAGAAAGCTTTGGGTTCAAATCCAGCTCATAATTGAGGACTCTGTAACTATGGGCCTGCTCCTTCTGACTACAAATGTCAGTTTGATGCTGTTGAAAGCTTTGATGTGTTGTAAAAAATGAGACATAATTGAGGAAATGGAAAGTACAGCAGGACCTAGAAGCTGTAGAAAGAGTCCTGGATTTGGAGTCACAGCTTGGGCTCTGCTGTTGCAATACTCTGTAAGAATGAGAATGTCAAAGTAGGTGCTCTCCAATGCCCCTCCTAGTACTTGAACCTGACCATAGCGACTGCTGCTTGTCAAGGTTGAGTTTTATCTTTCCCTACTGCTTTTTATCACAAGTTTACATATTATACCTTAAAGTTTCCACTGCTTCTTAGCTGGGACAGAGGATTTTTTTGGTTCTTTTTTTAAAGCTTTTGACTAACTCATTTTGTTGGATACGTAAGCAGTGTTGTCCCACTTCTTGAATTTTCTTTTTGTAGGTGTTGAAATCTGTATAGCCACTCCTGGTCGCCTGATAGATTTTCTGGAATCGGGAAAGACTAACCTTCGCCGTTGTACTTACCTTGTATTGGATGAGGCTGACAGGATGCTCGATATGGGTTTTGAGCCTCAGATTCGAAAGATTGTGGACCAAATCAGGGTATGTAAAACTGATGCTTTCTACTCTTAATCTCTAGCTGTTAAAGTTCCTTCATCTAGTAACACTCTCCTTGCTTTTAGCCTGACAGACAGACTCTGATGTGGAGTGCCACCTGGCCAAAGGAGGTTCGACAACTTGCTGAGGATTTCCTTCGTGACTACACCCAGATCAATGTGGGGAATCTGGAGCTGAGTGCCAACCACAACATCTTGCAGATTGTGGATGTTTGCATGGAAAGCGAGAAGGACCACAAGTATGAAGCTATTCTCAAATAACCTGTTACTGAGCAGGCCAATTAATTATTTTTTGACATTTGGATGTTTCTTATTGATTTTCCAAATCAGTAGCATCAGGGTACTTACGTATTGGTGAGTGTTGTAACTTCTGCAGATAAACATCTTAAAATTTGTGATTGCCTTCTAGACTGATCCAGCTGATGGAGGAAATAATGGCAGAAAAAGAAAATAAGACCATAATTTTTGTGGAGACAAAGAGACGGTGTGATGATCTGACCCGAAGGATGCGCAGAGATGGGTGAGTAGTGTTGAACTGTCAATTTCCATCTGTTAGGGGTTCTAAAATTAAAATGATAGCCATTTAACAATTTGCTTTGTGCTTTGCAAAAATGGTCACATCATATTGATGTGGTAACCTTGACAGAATTACAGATATTTTCTTGGCTTTATTTTCCTTTCTAGTGTGTTTTCTAAAAAGGTCAATCTTCTTTGACAGATGGCCAGCTATGTGTATCCATGGAGACAAGAGTCAACCAGAAAGAGATTGGGTACTCAATGGTGAGTATAGACCTAACAGTATCGGACATTTTGATGAAGTACTAGTTTCTCTCATTAATCGGGACCAATAGCTGAGAAATACTTTTCTCTGACTTCTTAAACTTCAAAGCACAACTTCTTGAGGGAGGAATATCATGATAGAAAAGGAAAAAAATGTTTTTAAACTGCTATGTGAAGTAGGACTCAGTAATACCACTCTATAAAAATTTTGTATGTTTCCCTATTTTCTATTATTTCCCTTTCCCCTCAGTTCTTTTTTCTCTTTGGCTTATTAAGCTATTAAGATGGGATAAAACATGTCCTCCTTTTTTAAAGGAATGTACTTGTCTTCCCCAAAGCATTTATTCCCGGCTTCCTTATTCCTGATGGAGCTTCATGAATTATTTTAGAAGGAAGTGTTGGAATGTGAAGAGTACTGGATTGGGAAAGAGAAAACCTAGATTTTTTGGTCTTTACTCTGCTGCTTAGGCATAGACAAATCACCTCACTGGTCTTAGCCTTCAGTTTCCCCATTGTTTAAATGAGGGGTTTGGATTAGAACCATTTTAAATGAGGGGTTTGGATTAGAACCATCTCCAAGCTTCCTACAACCTCTAAATTGAACTCAGGATTTGGTCAAGAAAATAAGGAGTCTGGTTTAGGTGTACAATAATAGAAAGGTAGCAGTTTTGGGGGGACTACCACTTCAAATTTTAATCTGATGGAATAAAAGAAAGGCCCAGTAAAACTAGAAATGCTTACTGGGTTTTCTTCTAAAATATGCTTCTTAGGTCTGTTAACTCAACATAACTTTGGGTGGGGGGGCTCTTGTCTTTCAGAATTCCGTTCTGGGAAGGCTCCCATCCTCATTGCTACGGATGTAGCCTCTCGTGGGCTAGGTTTGTACAGATAGGTGTCTCTTGCCTATTACTGGTATATGTATCTTTTTTGGTTGGGAGGTTTATTTATTATCTCTAAGTAGAGTCTATGTGTGTGTATTTAGATACATTTTTTTAAAAATGATGTAAAGCGTGATTTCCCCCACAAGTAATTTTTAAAAATCTTTGGTGTTTTTTTTTCCTAACATGTTCGAAGTCTCTTCCTGCTCCTAACAAACAGGCTTTGGTTTGCAGCAAGGCCTAGGCATGACTACTCAAGAGGGAGAAGAGACATTCAATCAGTTAAAGCAAAGCAGTACATTCTGGCTCGCTCACTCTTTGCTCTCAGACTTATTGATTGGACAGTGGTTGGACAGCACGGGTTATATTGAGGTTGGCTATCTTTAGCTCACATGTATGCCAAGGAAAAATATGTATGAACATTCTAAGAAGTTGCATTGATGCAATTTTCATCATAGTTTTTCTTCTTGATACTTGGTTAGCTGAGCAAAGGTTATTTGCCCGTGTTCCAACCCATTTGTGGTAGTTGCCTATTTGTGAGGCAGAGTTCTGAAGTTAGTTTGTATCTTTTCTTTCTCTGCTCCACAGTACTGTTGCAATGGATTGTTGAAGTTTAGTAAATAAGACTTATATCCACATATGAATGGCTTAGTCGATCATTGTTGCCTAGTTTTATCCCTGACTGCTATAAATTATCTTGGGCACTGAATTCTGGCTGCTTTGTAAACATACAGTTACTGCCAGTTTTAAAAATGAATCTCCTGGCAGGCTTTCACTGTGACTTCAGATATACCCAAACATCTCTGGGCCACTTTAGTTTTTTAAAGTGGTTGTCAGACTTGGCAGTGCCTGCCTCTACTTTAAAGTATGTAGATAGATTTACTTATGAATTAAGTCTGACTTGGTGGCAGCTTTCTGTAAATGAGAGACTTGTCTTAATCTGGAAAGGCGATACACTCAGAAGCCTTCGAACCTAACGTGACGAATGTCAAGACTGAGCTCCAAGTGTGTTGGCACGTTTTTTCCTCTCCAGACTTTTCTTTCTCCAACCCTGACCCAAAAAGCGTTGCTGATTGCCTCTTTTGTAAGAGGTGGTGACCTCTCAGCCATGACTGGAGACTGTCTCTGCCCTCAGAAGGTCATGTCTCGACCTGTGCAGCGAGAACTTGGGCCTGTTGGGAGAAGGGGCTGAGGCCTGGAAGCAGTTTATATGGAAAACAAAGCTTTCAGTGATGGTGATTTTTAAACAGGCTTGCTATGTGCTGGTAGCTTCTTTGTGCATCTCGCCTAGACAGTTAAAATAAACCTGCAGCCCACCCACCCACCCCTGCACCTTCACCAACCTAATTGGCCGCTATGTTGTAATCAGCCTCCCTATCCCCCCCTCCCCCCCACTCACCGGAGTGAAGGGGCCAGGAAGGTCTCGAGTCTGTTTCTTGTTACTAAACAGCACCTGTGCTTGTTTGGGCCCCTTTGTTTGCTGCCTTGTAAAATCAAAAGGAGGACAAAAACTGGCCAGCTTGTGACCAAGGTCCTCTGAGATCTGGAAAGTGAAGGCGTCTACCTCGTGTAGACAGGGGCGCACTATTTTGGCGGAGTCACCAGGCCTTTTCTCTCCCTCCCTGGTAAACAGTGGTTTCTTAAATCTCCCTTCAGGTAAGTTCAACTCCAAGAATTTCATTAGTCACTATTAGAGAGAAAGCTCCTTCCCTGGGTCTTTCTAAAATCTTGTTTTGTTAAACTTCACTTGGTTAAACTAAAAACATTGAATTTCTTTTGTCTTGTTTTCTAACAGAAGCTTTGCTCTCAGCTGCACGTCCTTCAGTGCAGTCTCGGGGCATCTCTGCATGGGTGGTCCGGAGCCGCTCTAGATGAGCATAGTTCTTAGCCTCTGTCCCCATCCTGTTTCCCACTCCCTATCCCTCCCCTTGGCCCCCCTCAGCCTCCCTCTTGCCTGATTAATGACTGAGCTGCAGGCCAAACCATAGGGCTTTTTTGATGGTCTGACCAAAGGGTATGTGACCCAGAGAGTATTTCTCAAACCCTGCTACATCTTCTCTAAAGACAGCACGATAATATCTTTGTGGCACACAAATACATCAGAGCATGATTGGCTGAAGAAATCAAATCTTATACTTGCTCTTGTGTGCACACAAGACCACCTTTTTAGTCTGGGGAGCCATCACCATCTTTGGCCCCTCCCTGCTTCCTTATCCCTCGGATGTTCCCAAGTGTTAGAATCTGAACTGTTGACTACAGTCCCCAATGCTTTCTGTTGAGAAAGTACTTCATTGTATTTAGTGCAGTAATTCAACTTGCTCTGCTGCTGATGGACAGACATGCGGAATGGGAATGACCAAAGAGCATTCAGTTGGCTGCTTGTCAGACTCTGTTTACCCTGGCTCTGAAGATGTGGCTGTGTTGATCAAAATTTCCCATCCCTCCTTACCTTATCCTGTCCTATCTTTGCACTTTTTTTTTTTTTTTGCTCTTGCATCAACGACCCTAGCTGGAGACTCACGCTGCCCCCTGTGATATCTGCCTTCTCATTCTTTCTGGTGTGATTCAGGACTTAGGAGTCAGCAAAGACTGAGGAGCCTTTACTGTAATAAGAAACAGACATACTGCCCCTTTCTTCCCATCCCCTTTAACAAGTTATATAAACTTTTTTTTTTAATCATCTCCCCCTGAAATTAATGCAGTCTGGGCAATAGATGCAGTCTGACCCTTTGGATGTAACTTTTGCATTTTTATTCATTATTTTTTTTTACAATCACCCCTATTATCCCCGGGGGGAGGCGTTGGAGGACCTGAAATTTTTACCCGAACCCAGGTTCTCCGGCGCTTGGCAACCAAATGGGGCTACAGAGAAGCATCTAAGCCAGTTCACAGAGCGAGCGTGTGTGGGGACTTCTCACTGCCACGGACCCTTGATGCATGCTCCCCGCGCTCCAGTGGTCCCGTGTCAGAGGGCGGAGTTTTCGAAAGGAGGCCGCCAAAAATAAAAGGCAAAGAGACGGGATCGGCTGCAGCGGTTTCCCAAAGGAGGAGGGAGTGTGCATCGGTCTGGTAACAAACAGAGAATGTTTTTTAATTATTTATATCACAAAAATCTGTGTTTTATCTTGGATATTTTTTGAATATTCTTTGTAAAATGCAGATTTTTTTTTCCACAAAACATTAGGACTCTGATGACAGTCTTAACTTTGCTTGTTATAGTAAATAGATTATCCTACAATTTCAAGCATCACACTAACATTTAAATAGTTTTTAGAGATGGCCAGAAAGTATATCAAGGTTTCGTGGCATTTTCCAAATTGGCTGTTCATCTCATTCCCTGGTTACTTCGACAAGCTTTGGTTGAGTTTAACCACAGCTTTGCCTAGAGCAAGATAATCAGAAACTGGACTTGATAGTATAGTAAAATTTTAGTGTAATGTGTTTTCATGATAATTAGAAGAAAAAGAGGTAGGGAAAGATGATTTATTGCAAGTTTGTGAGAAAAATTAGGGGGACAGAATTTGTGACAGGAGTGTTTCTAAAGTTGAACATGGGGAGTTAATAAAGAACATGAAATGTTTTGGTTGTTAAGCTCCTTTGACAAAGTAGTCATAAGAAAGTATATGCAGCTCTGTTTTTGCCATGTAACTGGTTTGAAGGTAAGTGTATAATATTACTGTTATATTTTGCTGGGCTTCTCCCAACAGAGTCGAAGTGGTTTGCCCTTATTTATAACAATGGTACCATTTTGCTCCATGTTCTAGTGAGTTTTGGAGAGGAGGGGACTGGAATTCACTTAACTCTTCTACAGAGGGTGTCTTGCGGAGAGTTTTCTATCATTCCATGAAGTGCTTTTGATTTAGCACAGGTGGGATTTTGATGAGATGGTTGCTTAAATACTTTTGCATCCATTTGGGATGTGCCCCTTATGGGGTCCCCAAAATTAACTGATCTTGTTTCTCCCTCTTTTACTCTGTTGGGATGAGTCTGTTTTGTTTCTGTTCAGTGTGGTTACTAATTTATTCTTCTCTCTTCTTGCTGTCATCTACATCCGTGCTTCCCACCTATCGTTGGCACATTCTTTACCTTCTTTCCTACCACTTCAACCCCCATCTTGGGATTCATCTCTGGTCTTGAAGATGTGGAAGATGTTAAGTTTGTGATCAACTATGACTATCCAAACAGCTCAGAGGATTATGTGCACCGGATTGGCCGGACAGCCCGTAGCACCAACAAAGGCACCGCCTACACATTCTTCACCCCAGGAAACTTAAAACAAGCTAGGGAACTAATCAAAGTATTAGAGGAGGCCAATCAGGCCATCAACCCAAAGCTGATGCAGCTGGTGGACCACAGAGGAGGAGGCGGAGGTGGGGGTAAGGTTGAAGTCCTGGGGTTTTTGTGATTCTTAGGTAGAGCTTTGAATAGTCAATGCTTTGGTCCAGTGCGAGCAGGTGAAAACCCAGTTACCTGGCAGTTTTGTTTTATTGAGCTTAGGAAGGAGGGAAGGGAAAACTAGCTTTGCGTCTTCCTTTCTCTATTGAAAATTGCAACTTAGTCCTGTGTTGCATAGTAGATGTATCCTGGGTCTAATAATGGAGTTCATATACCTTATTCATTAAGAAAATTAATCACAATATTTAACTTCATCCTACCTACCCTCTCCTCCAATGTTAGCTTGTCTTCTGTTAGATTCCTGACTGCCAGCCTCAGTGAATCATGATGACTGCCAGCCTCAGTGAATCATGATGACTGTAAAGTCAATAGTTAACTGTTTAGAAGTGCATGCAGGGACACTCAAAATTGAGCATAAAATACTTGGGTTAAATTTATTTTCATAAAGTTTTATCAACACCACTAATTTGTACTGTATGCTGTTTATTTTCTGTATAGGAGAGGTGAATAGTTTTTGCCCATTTTTGTGGTTGTAGAAGCTCAGGCAGAAAGGTTTTTAGTTATAGTGTTAGAAAAATAGAATTTGGGTCTGTGAGCTCACTCCCAGCTCAGTGCACCTGACCGCTTTCCTGACCATCATTTTTAAAAAACTCAGGTCTAAGTCACCTGAACCTTGGAAAGGAAATTTTGCTTAGCTCACATACTTAAATGTAAAGAAAGCAACCTGGCAGGTGTGGTCCGAGCAATGGAAAAATGGGGAGTAACTAAAGAGCGAAAGCAACCTGGCAGGTGTGGTCCGAGCAATGGAAAAATGGGGAGTAACTAAAGAGCAGTATCTTATTTTTTTTGCTTTTTGGAGGGGGAAGACAGGGCATTTGGGGTTAAGTGACTTGCCCAAGGTCACACAGCTAGTAAGTGTTAAGTTTAAGTCTGAGGCTGGATTTGAACTCGGGTCCTCCTGACTCCAGGGCTGGTGCTCTATTCACTGTGCCACCTGGCTGCCCCTAAAGAGCTGTATCTTCCAAGTTGACTGCTTAACTATCTGGGTGATAAGTGAGATCCAGCTTTTGTGGATCTCCTTAGAGTAAGTGGAAGTGAAGAAAAATTATTAGAAACAAATGCTGCATAACCTTTTTAGAACATTATACCTGTGGGAGTTGCCTTAGTTATAAGAATTTTTATAAGTTATATAAGTTTAAAAGTTACAAGAATAGTTATAAGAATTAGGAAAAGTACAAGGTCTTCTTGTCCTGATTATATCTAGTTGTGTTAAAATCCTACTTCTAGACTTTGTATAATTCCATGTGTCTTTCCATTAGGTGGTCGTTCTCGATACCGTACCACCTCTTCGGTAAACAATCCCAATCTGATGTACCAGGATGAATGTGACCGAAGGCTTCGAGGAGTTAAAGATGGCAGCCGGAGAGACTCTGGAAGCTATCGTGATCGTGGAGATACGGACAGAGCCGGTTACGCTAATGGTAGTGGCTATGGCAGTCCCAATTCTGCCTTTGGAGCTCAAGCAGGCCAATACACCTATGGCCAAGGCACCTATGGGGCAGCTGCTTATGGCACCAGTGGCTATGCAGCTCAGGAGTATGGGGCTGGCACCTATGGAGCTAGTAGTACCGCCTCGACTGGGAGAAGCTCTCAGAGCTCCAGCCAGCAGTATAGCGGGTTGGGTCGGTCAGGGCAGCAGCCTCAGCCTCTGATGTCTCAGCAGTTTCCACAGCCTCCTGGGGCTACTAACATGATAGGTTACATGGGGCAGACTGCCTACCAATATCCTCCCCCTCCCCCTCCCCCTCCTCCTTCCCGTAAATGAAGCCACTCAGGTGGTGGTGAGATGTGTCCAGACCTCTTACTTAACATTTAAAGGAACTCTCTCTCCTTTTTACTTTCTTCCCTTTTTTTTCCTTTTAACCATTGTGATTTGTCTTTCATGCAGGTTAGTTAGAATTCCACTGCCAGATTTCTTCTGCCCGCCAAAACGATCCAGTCTATATTAGAAATTTTGTAAAAAAATACATAGCTGACTGGAAAGTTCCCTTTTCCCCCCCCTCCAACTTCTTGCATGTTGAGGAAATTTGAGCTGAGCTTTTCTTAAAAGAAAAAAAAATGGACATTAGGCAGTTCAGTCCTAGCCCATTTTTTTGTTTTGTCTAAGCTAAGGTTTTGGGCAGGAGGGAGAGTTGCACTGTATCCCAGAGCACAATGTTCATGCTTTCATGTGCTCATTTGATTGGGGTGCAGGGAAAGCATGCAGAGCATTTGCTACCATGTTCTAAGTTCTCTAAAACTAGCTTGGAGTTGAGTGAGTTCTAATGGGCACTGCTCCCCTATTTTAAGGTGTGCTTGTTTTACTTGGCTGATTGCCTGTTAAACAGTGGCAACCAAATTCAAATTGGATTGGGTATTTAACTGCCTCCTCTCACCTCCCATGGCACCTACTTCCCTGAAAAGTCATCTTTAATGAGTCTGCCTTTCTTACTGAAAAGCAACCATGGTCAGCCATAATGTCATGGAAATGAGATTGCTGAGAATCTGGATTTAACTGTGGCCAGAAATACAAGCTGGTGTTTAAAATGAACGTCTTTAATTTTAAAAACCATAAGTATTTACTGTGATGGTTAAAGTATAGCATCTCAGCAGCTGGGTGGGAGCAGCCTATATCTATTCCTCACATTGCCAGGGACCATCTGTGAAAGTCAGTTTCCATCCAGACAGCTGCTGTGGGCAAGATGGACAGAAATGCCCACAAAACAAAGCAGATTTTTTTTTAACCATTTAATTGCATGCATTTACCTGCAGGATAGAAAGTACCTTTAATTGCAGAGAATTTTCTGAATCTCTGTGCAATGAACAGGGTTTTCCTATTAACATCACTGTTTACAGAGCTAGGGTGGAGGCCCCTTATTTCCCCTATCATCCCTTTATCTTTTTACCCAAAAGGGATTAGGCACACCTGTTCTGAGTTCATTGGTTTAATACTTTCTATAGACCTTTATAACTGAGCTTCTAGGTATGTTTCTCCAGGATCATATTATGGTCAGTTCTTACAGGTAGGTAGTATTTTAGGGAAAGATTAGGAAAGACTGGAATATAAGCATTTAATTTGCTCTTTTTCTCCATCTGAAGGTAGGTGAGTGTTTCCTGTTCGTAGTTAAGCATGTTGTCTATTCTCTAATGTAACTTCATTTGGCAGATGGGGCCAGGAACAGCAGATCCTGGAGAGAATTCCCTGCCCTTGTTTCACATAATTTCTCATCTCTCCCTAACTAGTTACTGTGTTGACATCCTTTGGCAAAGCAGCAGAACCCCAAACTCCTCTCCCAAAGGCCAGTGAGAGGCTTTTGTTTGGTTATTGCGGGCAGTTATGGGATTGTTCAGAGTCTCAGTGGTCTTCATTTCTTCAACTGAAGGAGTTTACTTGTTGATAAGATCTGGGTTTGGCCTCTCCCCATTTTGATTTTCTTTAGGGGGAGAATAAAAGGGGGGGGTCCTCTGAGGGCTTCTGAAGGTCTGGTTAAGTGTGCACCATACAGGTAGGTTGTTAGCATAAGCTGGAATTCTGTGCATGTAAGCTGTTGGGCATTCATATTTCCTTTTCTCCCCTTACCCTCCACTTCTCTGCCCCCCCTTTTTTTCTTCTATTGTAAAAGTTGAGGATATGGGGTGGGAGGTGGGAAACAACACCTATTACTGTGGCGAAAAGTTTGCCCTGTGCTATGTATCTTCAAACCAAGGCCCCCAAAGAACTTTTGCTGTCCCAAGCACTGATCAGTCTGTTGTAGATGTTTTCTTCTCTCCTCAAACAGATGTGAAACTGTTCACTTGTGAGTTCTCATGCAAAAGTAAGCCAGGGAGGGAGTCTGCTCTCTCACAGCTCTTAAGAGCTAGTGTTAATGAGAAGGGTCTTTTGGCAAGCAAGACAGTGTTTAGTTTGCTCCTGCTTCATTGTAAAATGAGATTAACAGCACATCTCAATAGCTATTGCAGCTTGGATCTAACAAATCTGCAAGGCTCCCTCCTGTGTCCTGAGCATCAGCCTCCCATGTGTTTGGCTCCAAATACAGATTCCAACTGCTGTTAAATTAAGTACATATTCAGAAGGACCTGCATTGATAACTACAATTGCATTTGTATCTTTGAAACCCTTTGGGGGGTGTGGCTTAATGTGGGATTGTGGGTTACTTCTGATCCCTCCCTTGACTATTCACTGTGTGGACTTAGCTAACTGAAGGATCAGTGGCTTTCTGTGTGAGATCAGTGCTTTTCATGCCCTTGCTGGTCTCCAAACACATTCCTGTTGCATTAAGACTTAAAGGATTCATATATGTGTAATGTTCAGGCACAGGATATTAAAAGCTATGTTACTATTCTTAGCTTGTAAATTGTCTTTTGATACCATCTTGTTTTCTTTTGTAGGTATAAATAAAAACACTGTTGTCAATAAAAGTGCTGCTTTTTCATTATCAGAAATTCTCCTTTTAGCAGCAGTCCAGTGAATAATTGAACCACAATGGTTTGCACCTCTCTGTAATTTGTTCAGTGTGTTAGAATTGTTAAAGGGACTACTATTCAAAGACCCTGGGAGGTACAGCTCGTTTTCCCCTCAAGGTGTACATAAAGCTTGTATTTTAAGGGAATTGAAAAGGGAATAACAATATTTAACAGTTCTAGGTCACCAATTTTCACATTTTACTCCTAATTTGACAAGGACTGAAGTATGTGTCTCTTAATGTAGTAAGACTAGTTTAACTTTTTTTGGTGCAGTCTCACCCAGGAAGTTAGGATCTGCTCCATTTGGGTGTCCTTACTCGGTTTGGGGAGAATGATCTTGGAAAACTATGACAAATCCTAACTTGAGGGATGCCTGTTAA
>CM053581.1:405218316-405243002 GCA_028627135.1 Pseudochirops cupreus
GGGTCCTCAGAGTCACGTAGCCACTTTAGCAAAGGGCCTAGGGGCAGGGAAGATCTTCAGATTCCCATAACATCAGCCTCAGGACATAAAGCTTCCCACTGATTCCACTGTTTTTTTCCCCCTACAAGTTTAGAATCCCAGATAGCTCTTTTGGACAGGACATGGGGTAATACCCGAACCACTTTGTAGGGATTGAAAAAGGCAAAAAAATGAGAACCCCCTTCCCCTCCAAAACAGCCAGCTGTTGGCTCAGCAGATGGAAGAGAGTGAGTTTCATAAGCTCATAGGACTTGGAGCTGAAAGACAGCTTTGAGTTCGACTCCCTTTTCCATATGAAGAAACCCTGGGCCAGAGAGCTGAAGGGAGCTGGGATCATGGATTTCAAGGCAGAAGGGATGAGAGATCATCTGGTTCAATCTCCATATTTTATAGAAAAGAAAAACTACAAAACGGGACTGGAACAAGGTTTGTATCAGGTCCCAGAGGAAGGAAGCGGCAGAAGCGGGATTGGAACCCAGGTCCGTGGACAACAAATCCATCATCCTGACTGTATAATACAGTACTAGAGAGCACTTTAAACAATAACAGCTTCCCCTTCTGTGGCACTGAGATTTTCAAAATACTTTATCTACATTAACTCGTTTTATCCTCATAGCAAACTTGTGTGGTGGATGCTGTTAACACCCCCATTTTATAGATGGGGAAGCTGGAGCTCAAAGGATTTCGGGGCATTGTCTGGGTCATATCCCAGTGTGAGGTCCAGCCCTCCATCCAGTCTTCCACGCTGTTTCTTGCAGTAGGGTTGGCCATCTCCAGTGATGTATGATTGGGCATGTTCCTAGTGGCATGTGGACTGACTTCCCCTGTGACTGTGCCTTTAGGGTCTGAGGGAAAGAGAGCAGCCTTGGCAGGAACCCACGAAAGTTCTGTCTGGTAACCCAGAGTCACATGAATTTTCTTAATTGGCTTTAAGTTTATCAGCCTGCTCTGGTGGCAAGAAAGAGGATGGGGCTGCCCCTCCACCGTGCAGATGAAGCTTGGCCTTGGAAGGGCTGGACCCCTTTGCATCACCTCTACAATCAATGTTTTTGTTCTAGGTCACTCCCTCCCCCCTCCCCCCAAAAACCCCACAATATCTTTGAAGTCCATGAGGATCTCCAGAGAAGAGTTCCTGAAGCTAGAAGGGCCTTTAAAAACCAGCCCCCTCATTTTTACAGAGAAAGAGACTGAGGCCCAGAGGTTGTGTGACTTGGCCTAAAGTCATACAGCTAGAGTCAGGATTGGAACCCAAGTCCTTTGGGGTCAGGAAGAATCAGACACAGCTGAATTGACTCAATAGCAACCTCTGACCCCAAATCTAGCAATCTTTCCATGGCACTGTACCATCTCCCTGTCTAGCCCCTAATGTCCACCTTCCTTCCATTGATCTGTCTTCAGCTTACAACTTTTGGGGGTAGAATTGGAAAGGGCACATAATAGAACCCTCTTACTTTACAGAACAGAAAACAAGGTCAGGAAGAGAAAGTTATTCCCCCAAGGCCACATTTCCACATGAAATCCCATTTCCTAATGACATAATGTTTTCTTCCTAGAAGCCCAACTGCAGCAGGTAGGGGACAAAGAGGAATGGGCTAGTGAGGGGAGAAATGAGCCATTTCACCAGCCCCTCTCGACTGTCCAGCCCAGAAGAACACATCGGTTACCACCCCAAAGACTCCTGTGCAAAGCAAGAGTCTCCATGTGGGACCTCACTTGTCCACAAATACCAAGTTCTGGGTCCAGGGAAGGAGAATGAGGAGGTGGGAGCTCAGATGGTCGGTTAAGAAAATTCTTCAGTCACAGGGTGACTGAAACCTTCAGCTGTCCCCTCTGAAAGCCTTCTCAGTGAGAAGACAGAACTGCAGTGTCTGAGATGAAGGGGCCTCAGTGGGCCTCTTGTCCAGAACCAAAAGGAATGCCCCCAATTGAATGCCCAACAAATGGTCACTCAGTCCCTGCTTGAAGCCTCTAAAGGGAGAGGGAGTAAAGGCTGAATCACAAAATCATTTTTACTTTCAGACAGTTCTCATTGGGCAGGAGGGTTTTCCTAACATTAAGCCTAACTGTGGTTATTTGCCAAGCCACCCATTCTTCAGTTCTGCTCTGGTTCTGCCCTCTGGATCCAGGCAGAAGAGACTCAACAATCTCCTCTCCAAGCTACCCTGCAGACCCGACATCCCTTTTCTTCCTTCCCATGCCTCGCTCCCAATTACAGAGGCAGAAGGATACAACAGCACAGAGTGGGGAGTCAGGGGCCTGGGTCCCAGTCCTGACTCTGCCTCTGTCCAGCCGGGTGACCATGGCCAAGATCCGCCCCACTCGCTGGGCCTCAGTTTCTACCACTGTAGAATGAGAGGGCTGCATAAGATGGTTTCTAGAGGCCCTCCCAGTTATAACATCCTTTGTTTTTGTTCAAAGCTCTGACACTGTGTGTTCTATGCCCTTCCCAGCTCTGATACTCTGTGTTCTAAGGTCCCTCCCAGCTCTGATACTCTGATTCTATGCCTTTCCCAGCTCTGACAATTCTGTGTTCTGAGGTCCCTCTCAGCTTTGATCTCTGTGTTATGAAGTCCTTTCTCAGCTCTGATACTGTGTTTTAATGCCCCTCCCAGCTCTGACCAAATCACCATTCTAAAGTCCAATGCAGCTCCAACCGTGGTCTAATGCTGCAACATCTTTCCCAGCCCTCCCATCCTTGAATGCTGCGATCGGTTCCCTTTCTCCAGCTCCGCCTCTCCTCTGGCCATTCCCTTCCTACCTCAGTGCCTGCCACATCACACCCTCCTCCTGTGCTAGTGGCCAGATTCTGTCTCCAAGCCATTCAGAGCACAGAAGGGAAGGGTGGGGGGCTGTCCGTTTCACGAGTATCAGTGCTGGGGAGACAGCTGCGTGGAGGTGGGAGAGGTGATGAGAGGCAGAAGGGGAAGAGAAAAGTACTAGGGCAGAAAAGAGGAGAGCCTGGGGAGGGTCATTTTGGAAAATAGGGGCTGTGGGGAAAGAAGGGTAAGACAACAAGAGAAGGCTGTTCAAAGTTAGAACTTTAATTACTGCCATTTTAGTAGCCCATTAATGTTCACAAAGCACTTTACCTCTATTACTTCATATCTCACAGCAACCCAGTGAGGTGGGTGCCATGATTACCTTCATTTCACAAGCTAAGGAAACTGAGGTCCAGAGAGCCATACAGCTAGTAAGTTTCTGAAGCAAGATTTGAACTCAGATTTTCTGGACCCCTGCCTTAGAAATCATCTCATTCAGCCTCTCCATTTGACAGAGGGGAAAACCGAGGCCCAGAGGTTGTTATTTGTCCGAGATCACCCAGTGAGGATTTGAGCCCTGGTCTCCTAACTGCCTTCGCTCTCCTTATTCTCCATCCATCCTCTGCCCTCCTGACTCTCTCCCTCTGAATCCGCTTTCTGCTCCTCAGTGGCTTACCTCTGCAGGACTTGGATCTCCAGATTTTGACCAGTAAGAGAATCATGGCCAGTAAGTGGGAAACATCCCCCAGGATCCGGAACAGGTTCATGATGGTGCTACCCACTCCCCAGTGCCAGGAACTACCTGAGATCCGCCTTGACTGACCCGTCCTTCCAGATCCCTTGGTGGAAGGCTTTCACTCTCTTGTACCCGCCTTCTTTGCTCTGGCCCGGATCCTCTAAAAGGATGCCCTGCCTAGAGAGAGCTGGGACCCGCCTCTGCCCCAACCCCAAGCTTCCTTCAGCATCCAACCGTCCAGCTTCCTCGTCCTGTACTCCTCTGGGGCCAATGCCAAGTTTGGGCTACCCTTAGCCTTAGGGCCAGCCGGCTTTGTCCCCTTCAGGCAGCCTTCCAGGCTCCTGGGCTCCTGCCGGGACACCCTCGCCTGTTTCCCCAGTCCTGGAACAGGCGGTGACGTGGCTGGGCTGGCCAGGGCCTTGGGGGTGGGAGGAGACTACTGGGGAGCCAGGAAGTGGAGTCTTGGAATCCCGGACCTGCCCCCTCTTCAAGTGACTGGTGGGCTCCAGGGTTGCCACTGCCGGGGCCAAGCGTAGGAAGGAGGAAGCAGTAGCGGCCGTGGTGGCTGCTGTCCAGGAGCTGGGAGAGAGGCCCCTGCCTGCTGAGGTGGCCTGCTGGGACGTGGCTGGACAGGGCGGGGGCTCCCCTCCTGCTTCCTGCCAAGCCCTGCCCACCTTCTCCTAGCCACAGAGACCAGGTGGGGCTGCCCAGCTGGAGTCAGAGAGCAGGAGTTTCTGTCCAGGCTGGGGGAGATGAACATCCTTGGCCTATGGGGTGGGGGCAGGAAGCCTTCAAAGGGGGATCTCCCCCTCCCCTCTCTGAAGCTCTCAACAATTTTTCTAGCTTTCTTCCCAGAGACGCCCTCTCCCCAGAAGCCCTCCGTCCCATTAATTTTTTAAGCATCCTAGTGCCCCGAAATAACACTGGATTTGGATCTTCTTGGATCAGCTGCTAACAACCTCTGTGGCCATCTTTGGGACTCAGTTTCCCCATCTATCTGACCATGTCACTTCCTTGCTCAAATAACCTTCAGTAGCTCCCTATTGTGTACAAGACAGAATATCCTCTCCTTAGCCTGGCATTCAAGGCCCTGCCTTTACATACTAATTTCCCATCAGTCCTCTAAATTCTAGGCGGTCCCCCCAACCTTGCTCCATGATTGGCATGGTTACAGATCAAACACACAAGGTCTGCACAGGACCTTGGCAATCATCTGGTGTAACTCCTCCCTTTGGCAGGTGAGGAAACTGAGGCCCCGAGACTCCAGGGCACACTGGTTGTAAGTCACTATGTCAGAGTTTGGATGTGGACCCCACCGTATCCCTGTCCTGTGCTCTGACCGACACTGGGTTGCTGCTTGATGGTGGCACTGAGAATATAATAAATACCCCATGTTTGGGCCACTGCTTTCCAAAGCACTTTGCCCACAGGTAAGGTAAGGCGAGCAAGCATTATTGTCCCATTTTACAGATGAAGAAACTGCTGCCCAGAGAGGTAAACAACTGCAATTTTCTTCAGTCATGGGAGCAGTTATTAAATACCTGCTGTATGCCCAGCACTTTGCTAGGCCCCGGAAAACAGGGACAAAAATGAACGTGCATCTTTGTTCTTGAAGTATATACAACACATATGTTGAGAAGTAGGTCTCAAGTCATTTGAGGAGGCTCACAACATGGAGGGGGAGAGAGAGGCCTACTCATAGGACATGGCACCTGAGCTAAGTTTTGCAGTGAGAGGGGGAAGGGGATTGATTCTAGGACGCAGGAGGAAGGAACTGCATTCCAGATACTGCAAAGGCAAGGAGGCAGGAGATGGAGTCTGAGTTTGGGAAACAGAAAGCTGAGCCCTTTGGCTAGAATGGATGCAGGAGAGTGATGTGAAGTAACAACAGTTAGTATTTATGTAAGACTTGCAAAGTGCTTCACAAGTGTGATTGCACTTTATTCTCACAACAATCCTGGAAGGCCGCTGCTTACTATTATGCCTGTTTTATAGATGAGGCAACTGAGGCAGAGAGAGGTTAGGTGACTTGACCAGGGCCACACAGCTAGTACATGTCTGAGGCAGAATCTGAACTCAGTACTTCCTGACTTTGGGCTAGTGCTCTGGGCTAGGCGAATGCCACCTAGTTGCCCATCTTCAAATAGGCTGCTGTGTGGAGGCGCTTTGGCTCCAGTGCCTCCAGAAGACAGAGCTGGGACCAAGGAAGACAAGACACAAGGAGTGAGGCTTCATTTCAGTGGCAAGACCACCACGTTGGGGTAAACGGGTGCAGGGGCTGGAGTGCCGAGCATGGGGTCAGAGGATCTGGATTCAGATCCTGCCTCAGATCCTGACTAGCTGTGTGACCCTGGGCAAGCACCTTTACCCTTCTCAGTCAGAAGCAGTAGATTTAACTGTTGGAGTCAGGATCTGGGCTCAGATTTTGGTCTTACCACCTACTATGTGAAAGCCATCAGGTCCAGATCTGTGACCTAGTGACCAGAGGAGTTTGCTCTTCCTTGGTGGAGGGGTTCCCATGCTGACCTAAAGCATATGTATTTCCAATGGACCAGCACAAGGGAGGATGTCTTGAAAATCAGGTGTCCAATGGAATGGGATGCTGTGAGGGGTCCCCCATTACTCTGAGCAGAGATCAGGGGAGGTGTGCTGTTAGAGGGAGGTCTTTGTCTATGGTGGGAAGATTGGCTGTCTTTGGAGGCCCCTCTCAGGTCTGGGGTGCAATGATTCTATGAAAAGATGGCTCTATGATTGGATGGTTTGGGAGACCTTCCAAGTCTAGCCTAAGACCCTCCTTCTATAGTAAAGAAACATTAATCCCCGAGAAATCAATTAAATTGGCCAAGGTCACTCAAGTAAATGCTCATTTGGCAGAGTAAGGATTTGAACCCAGGTCCTGTGACTGGAGCATCAGCTCTTTCCACTCATCTCGGCATGTGGTCTTATTTTAGCCATGCAACTTGCACCCCTCCCCCCACCCTTAGTTATACCAGCTGTAGGGCTTCCTGCCCAACAGGTGGTCTCTCCAGCCACTCCTCCCCAGTCTCAGGTGATGCTATTCAAAGGACTGCTATTTAAAGCCCCATCAGGTGTGGTTGCCTCCCTCCTAGTTCAATCTGGAGCCTTTTCCACCTCGCCTTCTCCCCCAGCTGCCAGCCCTGACACCTCCCCCTCTACCCCATTGAGCCCTCCCCACAGCTTATGCTTTTGGACATTTCAGGAAACATCTGTCAGCTTTGGAAGCTTCTTCACCAGCTCCCTCCGGAGCGGAGCTAAGGCTGGGTGACTCCCTGCTTCCTCCTGGGGGACCCTGCCAGAGAGCCTGCCATCCATGTGGGGAAGGGGCGGGAGGCTGGTAGGGCTGAGCCATGGTGGAGAGGAGGTGAGTGGAAGGGGATGGAACCCTTGGAGCTCACCAGACTGGAGGGTGGAGGGCCACTCCCGAAGTCTCTGGAATCCACCCTGAGTCTGCTGTGTGTGCCTTTGGGCCACTTTTATGCCCCCTCTGCGGCTCAGCTCTAGTCTCTCAGAGCCAGGGAACCCTGGAGCTGGTCATCCAGTCAAACCAGCTGCAGTCTGACCAGGACTAATGCAAGCAGGCAGTGTGGTGCAGCAGAAAGAGCCCTGGTTCTGGAGCCAGAAGATCTGGGTTCAAGTCTTGTTGTGGTCACTTAATCCCTCTGTGACTTTCAGTAAATCTCAGTTCCCCCTCCCCCCCTTTAAAATGAAGGGGTTGGTCTAAATGGCCTTGGAGGTTCCTTCCATCTCTTAATGTTAGATGCTCTCTATTTCTATTACTTTCCACATCCTGGATGCTCTATCTCTTCTAACGCAACCTAAGAATCCTAGGATCTGACTTTGAGAACTGGAAGGGACCCTTAAGAGCCTTGGGGTCTTCATTTTACAAATGGAAAGTGGGGGGGAAGGGCCCCAGGTCACAAGTGGCAGAGATGAGGATTGGAACTGCTGGTATTCTCTGACTCCAGGGTTCTGGCTCTTTGACCCCCCCCCCCCTCGCCCTGCTCTTCTGTTCCCTGGGAGCTCGAATTCAATCCTCTGTGGATCTCTCGGGGTGTCCAAGGGCAAAGGGAACCTCGGTGATCAGAGAATCAATGGGAAGGTCCCTGAAGACAGGGTTGATTTCATTTTGTCTTTCTATCCTCAGTGAAAACCATAGTGCCTGGTACAGAACTGATCCTTCATACATTCTCTCTTCTCTCCCTCTTCTTCTCTCTCTCCTCTCTTTCCCTATCTCTATCTTTTCCTCCCCTGCCCAAGTTTCTCTCTCCAGCTCATCTCATATCTCTAGCGCATTATTGAATGTAAGCTGCTAGAAGGCAGGACAGTTCCAGTTGTGTCTTAGCACCCTCAGCTCCGGGTACAAAGTTCATAAATGCTTGCCACATAAAAGTCCTCAGTAGACCCTTCCAGCTTGGAAACCCCAGTGACTACGGCGCAGCCCTGCCTTTCCCTCTCAGCCCTCTGCTGGCAGATTCTGCTCATTGTCCCCACTCCCTGACCCCGCCAGGTCTCTGTGCTTCTGCTGGAGCCTCCCGAGTAAAGGCGGGCGTCAGGACCCCCGGGGTTTTATCCCTCTCCTCACTAGCCTCATTTGACACCAGCCAGAGGAGGAACAGACGACTGAGGGGAGAGGGGATTTCCTGTTCCTAACGCTGAGGCACTCAGGGAAGCAGCTCAAAGTGCCACATTTTAGGATGGACCTAAAACCCTTCAGAGTGTGGCCATGAGAAGAGTCTGGAACCTTCTTTGTATCAATCTAGTGAAGTCAACGAAATAATGTTTTTAAATGAATAAAATAAAATATATAGGGCTAGGAAGGAACCAATGATACCAAAATACAGTCATAAACTTCTATCTAAAAACCAGCCTCACAAGCCCGTGGGTAAGAAGCCTCGCTCTGCTGAGGGGGACCAGCTGGGGGGCAGCAATGCTATGACTGATAATAGCTGCTGCCACTGAGGGGCCGTGAGCTGGGGTGGAAGGAGAAGCCATCAGTCCTGGTGACCCTGAGCAAGTCAATTCACTGCTCAGGTGTCTGAGCAGGGGCAGATGTGTTCGGGTAAAAGGGGAAGGACATAGGCGTTTACTAACTACCCACTATGTGCCAAGCACTTTACAAACACGATCCCCACAACAACCCTGGGAGACAGTGGCCAGTATTGGCCCCATTTTACAGATGAGGGAACTTTGAATGACGTGCTCAAAGTCTTGCAGCTGGTAAGTGTCTGAGGCTGGATTTGAACTCAGGTCTACCTGGCTCCAGTCCCACCTAGCTGCTTCAACAGGACTTTCCTAGACCAAGGAAATCATAGGTCCAGACGAAATATTTCGTGATCTCCTGTGAGCCTTCTGAAAGTTCTGGAAGGTCACGAAGGTCACTAAGACTGCAGGGGTTATTATCCCTGTTTCACAGAAGAGGAAACTCAGGTTTTGAAATATAAAATTCCACGTTCCAGAGCAGTCCAGTATCAGAGACAGGATTATAATCATGTGACTATATGTCCAAGGACCTCACAGCTGCCCTGAGCTGCTTCTATAGCTGAAGGAACTAAGAGTCTTCCTAAAGAACCGAAGATTGGAATGTTGGAGCTGGGAGGGGCCTTAGAACAGGGGATGTCAGGCCTGGGAGGGGCCTCAAAGCTCAACCAGTTGATCTTCCTGATGTTTTTTTTTTTTTTTTTTTTTGCTTTTTGGAGGGCAATTGGGGTTAAGTGACTTGCCCAAAGTCGCATGGTTAGTTTTTGTGTCAAGTGTCTGAGGCTGGATTTGAACTCAGGTCCTCCTGACTCCAGGGCCAGTGCTCTATTTACTGTGCCACCTTGCTGCCCGATCTTCCTGATTTTTCAGAGGAAGAAACGGAGGCCCAGAGATTTTGGGAGCAGAAGAGTGATGTGAGCAGATCCCTGCATGCAGATGTGAGGGCATGTGAAGGGACTGCTAAGTACAGTTTAGTGACACTGGGAGGGCCCCTCAAAAATAATCTCATAGTCAGCGGAAGAGCCAGTGAGGGCCTCCTTGTCTCTGGTACTTTAAACTATTAAGATTAAGTAAACCCTTTCCTTCTCAAAGCCCTGGGAGATGAGTTAGTGCAAGGCTTGTTATCCCCATTTCCTAGGGGAGGAAGTTGAGTCTCTGCACACCTCTGTAGTGACTGCCTCCCTGGTAGTCCCCGGAGCAGCACACTCAGCTTCATCTCCCAATGCCTTGCCCGTGGCCATCCCCAGACCTGGAATGCTTTGTCTCTTCGTGCCAGCTTCCTCCAAAACTAAGCCTGATCCTCCCTTCTGCGCTGGACCTTTCCCGGGTCCCCTCTCCCCTTTCCTCATCTCCCAAACACAAGCAGCAGCCTCCCTCCCGAGGTCTCCAGCGTTGTTCCATGGTGTCTTCCTCGTTAGGCTGTGAGCTGCCTGAGATCATGCCTTTGCCTTTCTTGGTCTTCCCAAGGCTAGTGCCCCGAACAGAGTCAGAGCTTAATAAATGCTTGCGGACCCATTTCACTGACATCACACATCCAAAACTGACCCTCAGCCTACCTCCTGAGTCTTTTTATTGCAGTGGAATGCTCTGCCTCCAGAGGTAGTGAGTCCCCATCACTGGAGCCGGTCAAGTGGAGGCTAGATGCCCATTTGTCAGGGATAATGTGTTCCAGTACAGGTTGGATCTGATGTGCTTAGATACCCTTTCCCAACTCTGAAGCTTTGTGAAATGCCATTGGGTCTCTCTGAGCCTCAGTTTCCTCCTCTGGAAAAAGGGAAGAATAATCAATCAATCCTTAATCCTCCACCCCATGAGTTGTTAGGTATCAAGGACTAGGGATCTGTGCATTATTTGGGCATTCTCATTCTTAGCTATAGTAGAGGCAGCCCTCCTATGGAAGAAAGCCATCCCTGGTCCCCTGAAAAAAATCTGGTCACTGGCCAATGTGCCTAGCCCCCCAAGACCTTCCCACCTTTATTTCTTGGAACAAAGGAGTCGCTGGGCTAACCAATGGCCACATTTGACAAGGAATGCCTCCTCGGGCACCGGTGGTTCACCACCTCACTGAAGGCAGGAGCAGCTTCTCTGGGAGGCCTCTGAAGCACCCACCAGAGCCCCCAAACCTTTTCATTTCCTTCTCTACAGTTCATTGGTTATTGTCTGACCACATTTTTCAGCCTCGGGGTCCAGAAGCTAGCTGGACCATCCGCCCCACCCTGTCAGAGAGTCCACCCCCCGAGCCACAGGCTCCTCCGGGGTTTCCACGGCAACCAGAAGCCACAAGCCGCGTCTCCCCGGGTGACGGCAAGCACTAAGCGAGCCGCTGGAGCTGCGGGACCCCTGGAGGACTGAGAACAAGGAGGGGGAAGAGGGAGCCGAGCTTCCTTTGCCTGCCTCTGGATCCAAGCTGAAGCTGGAAGGGACGAAGCATCTCGGCAGCGGGGGTGGATCTGGAGGGACCCAGAGGGGTGGAATTGGAGGGATCAGAGTTTCTGGGATTATCGACCCAAGAGTAGGAAAAGGCTTTGCTAGGTCAAACCCTTCATTTTACAGATGAAGAAAGTAACTGGACCAGGGTCACACAGGTACTAAGCATGGGAGCCCAGGTCCTCTAGCTCGGCTCAGCCTCTCTCCCAGGAATCCCAGCTCTACCAACCAGCGTTCCTGGGCGAGTTAGTGGCTGGGTCAGGGGTTTTGACCCCGCCCACTCAAGGCCCCTTTCTCCAGGTCTCTTGCCTGACTGGAAAGGTGAACGCTTTTCCTATTTTATCCAACACTTTCTCCCCACCCGGGGTAGTATTTTTTTTCCTGTTCCTTCTTCCCCTGGGCATATAAGGGGTTGGGGTGTGGAGCAGTAGGCTTGGGATCTTCTTGCACAAAGACCCGAGACTGCCCAGCTTTCAGGTTAGCACCCAGAGGAAGCTGGCCCGGAGCCTGCACTACCCCCTCCCCACCCTACCCTGTTTATTTGAGGAGAGGGGCCCTTGTTTGCTTTTGGCACCCTCTCTGTGGCCCTAGGACCAGCCACGTGTCACAAGAGATGGAGACAAGACTGTTCCCTTACTGACCTCTTACTTGCCTACCTACCTGTGCAAGCCCCAGGATGGGGGCCCAAGGCTAAGTAAGATTGGAGAGAGGGAGAGACTTCAATGGAGAATCCTGCCTGAGCAGTCCTTTTCTCAGGATTGTCTGATCTGAGACCCAGAGCTGGAACGTCGGGGGGCTCAGAAGCCATCTGATCCAGTCACTTGCCCCCCTCCTTTTGCAGAGAGGGGAAATGACTTGCCCGAGGTCACACAGGTATCTGAGATGGGGCATAAATCAAGGTCCTCTGATTCCAAAGCCGGAGCTCTTTCCACTATATCCTCTATCCCTTTTCCCTCCCGGGTTTGCGTCCTAACTCTGCCATTTATCTGTTCTATGAGTCTGAAGGAGCCCCTTCCCCTCTCTGGACCTCAGTTTCCCCTTCTGAAAAATGACAAGGCTGGTCTAAATGATGTCAAAACTCACTTACAGCTCTAAGGTCCATGATAATAAGATATCCTATCTCCATTTCCCCTTCCCTTTAGTCAGAACCTGCTGGCCCCTTGGCCCGGGGACCCCTTAGGCTTAGGAGAGTTGATATTCCCAGGGCCCAGACCTGAGCTGAAGGAGGAGACAACATCAGGCTCAGCCTCAGCTCCCCTCCCTTCCAGATGGGCCCCCAAGCTTGGATCTGGGGGTGGGAGGCTGCAGGCGGCCAGTCGAGCTTCAGGGGACTCCTTGTTCCCCCAGTTCCCTCCCCACTGGCCTCCTTCCACTCCCCCTCCCCCCTCCCTCCCACAGCAGGAGCAGCAGCAGGAAAGGTTGGCGGAGGGGGGCTATTTTTGGGCGCGTCTCCTTAGCAACAGCTGCCACCGCCGTCTGTGGTGGCTTTTCTATAGGTGCTAAAATATTCCACCCTGGTGACTACAGAGAGCTGGGGGCCTGGGTCTGGGAGAGCGGGGAGAGGGGGAGGTGAAAAGGGGGATGAGATTCCCCACCAACACCCCCAGACAGGGAAACCTGGACATGTGGCCAGAGGAGAAGCAGCTGACGGGCGGGTGGTGCTGGAGCCTCACCAGGGCCTGGACAGCTGTGGGGAAGGGCATTATGGGGCCAAAGGCCCCACCTAAAGCCCCTTTACCCCTACCCCAGCCAACCCATGCCCCCTCCTTCACCAAGGTGTCCAGAGACGCAGCCTTGAGTGTCCGAGAGAGCTAGGGAGCCAGGAGTCTTAGGTTTAGAGCTGGAAAATGGTGTTCAGTGGCTGTTAAGATCTGCTTATGGTTGTGGTGGTGTGGTTTGTCCTACCTTCTCAAAGAGGACCCCAACACCAGGGAGATGATGATAGGACTTGCAATAAATTGTTTCATTCTTGCAATGAATCGAGGCAACGCTGTGCAAAGTTACCAGCCACACTCTTTATTCCGGAGCCATCTGGGCCCAGTAGCCAGATATCAATCAGGATGATTGGAGATGGTCCAGGATTCTGTGACAGACCCTGGCCCTTTTAAGCTAAGGTCTTTTCATGTTCTCACTTTGAGTGAGGCAACACCCATTCACTGAATAGGACTCTTTAAGAAGAATCAAGGGATGGCCCCCTTAATTAAAAAAAAAAATCAAACTGGGGAAGGGAAAACCCTCAGGGTTGCTGGCCAAAATAGCAACAAGTTACTATTTACATTCACTCTGAGCCAGGAGGGCCCCCAAAATAACCATTATGTGGTGCTTGGGCGGAGACCTATTGTCCAATACGTGAGATTCAGAGTGAATTGGGTTTAAGGCTTGATCTTTGAGAAAGAAATCTAGTCAGTCAACCCCACGTTAACCAGGATGCCGGCAAGGACTTGGAAGCCCAGAGATGTTTAGGTGACTTCCTCAAACACACAGCCAAGTAGAGGGCCAGGATTCAAAGGCAAAATTTCAAATTCAGAGTGCTTTGAAGTCTTTGCTCTGACACTTCCTTGCCCTGTGACCTTGGGTAGCTCTGGTTATAATTGTGACTGCTCTGCCCAGGGCCATTGTGAGGATTAGATATGATAATAAATGGGAAAGGTCTTTGAAAACAATGAAGGGCTATAGACCCCTAGATACTCTTATAACCTTTATGGTCATAAAGAGTAGGAGAAGGGGGCTGTATGTGATCCCAGGTAGATGCATCTGGGTACAGAGAGCCCTAGCCTGAGACATGGCACCCCTGGACTATATCCCTGTCTGGTCCACTAATTTATATTGCTCTCTGTCTAATTGTGCAAGTTTCTGGGCCTCAGTTTCCTTTTCTGTAAAATTTGAGGGTCGGACTAGATAATTTCCGGGTTTTCTCTTAGCTCTGTGATTCCATGTCCTAAGGTCTCTCCCAGCTCTAACATTCATTTCTGACATTCTCTATTCCAAGGTCCCTGTCTAACTTTAACATTCTCTGTTCTAAGCTCCCTCCCAGCTCTGACATTCTCTGTTCTAAGGTTGCTCCCAGCTCAGACATTTCATTTTCTAAGGTCCCTCTGAACAACTCTCTAGCTTTATCTTCTATGATTTTATTCTCAGCAAATATTCTTTACATCGATACAGACCCATAGCTAGCCTTTGGGTTCTTTATTCTGAAATATTCTATCCTTGTCCCTCGGAGGCCATCTCCCATTGTCCTGATCTAGATCTCATCACTGAACTCAGATGGCTCTGGAGAAGAAAGTGAGGCTGGTGACTCTGTACAGCCCTGCCTCACTTAAATCCAACTCACTTGCAAGTCATGGCATCACCTTCCTGATGTCACGGTCCTCTTCCAGAACCAAAGATAAACAACAAATACTTTTGTCCCTAACTGTTTCCATTGAAAAACCTTTCTTCTTTCATAACATGACTAATGTGGAAATATGTTTAATATGATCATACATGTATAGTCTATATCCGATTGCATGATGTCTTGGGGAGGAGACAGGGAAGAGTGAAGGGAGGGGAAAAATTTAGAACTCAAAATTTTATAAAAGTGAATATTGAAAAACAAACCAAGCTTTATCTCTCCAGGTAGCATAGCAGGGTTCATGGTGGTGTACCCCAGAGAGCGATTGTGGTGAGGAGGTGAAAGGTGGTTGACTCCTGCTCCTGCCCTAAGGGTTGGCACTGGCATCCACCATGACTGATACTTCAGTGGCACCTTATGGGAAATCCAGAGTCTGACCTTAGAGGGAAAGAACCCTCAGCCTTCAGCCCTGGGTCCCAGGGTTCTCACTCCTCCCTCACTCCTCATTCCCTCAAAGACAGGTTCTAGGGGTGTTCCACCCTCCACTATCACACAGTAATGGCAGAGTAAATGGGCAGAACCTGAACAGAAGTCAAGAGATTTCTGGAGAATTATCCTAGTGCAATAGAGAGAGAGAGAGAGAGAGAGAGAGAGAGAGACAGAGACAGAGACAGAGAGAGACAGAGAGAGAGAGACAGAGAAAGAGAGAGAGAGAGAGAGAGACAGAGACAGAGACAGAGAGAGAGAGCACGAGAGAGCTGAATTTAGAGTTAAAGGGCCTTGATTCAAATCTTAACTCTGAGATTACAAAATTGTGAGACCTTGGGTAAATCCATTCCCTGTTCTGTCCTTCAAAATGAGACATTTGCATGACACCATTTCTAAGATTTTTCTAGCTCTAAATTCCATGCTCCTTTACACCCAAAATCTGGTGTTATTATATCTTCAGATATGGTCTCTAACCTTGATACTGACCAGATGGGCTGAGCGGCTCATTAGGGAGTCAGAAAGCTTGCAATCTGCCCACGATTTCTACCAGCTCCCCAAGTGTGCTGTAGAGATTGAGGAATGTGGTGAATGTAGAGAAGGCTGGGAAGATTTGCCTGAACTGATGCAGAGTAATGAACATTGGCAAGTACCGATGAACAAGCTTGACTTCAAAGAAGACAGATGCAAAGACACTTCTCCCTGCTCCTTTGTCAAGGTGTGGAATCCTGGTTATAGAATCAGATTATTTTTTTTCATGTGTTGATCAATTTTCTGATTTTTTTCCCCCTTCCACTTTTTTCTTTCTTTAAAAAAAAATTCTTTGTTCTCAGTGATTGCTCTCGGGGAGGGGGAAGTCTAGACAATGTAAAAGGAAAGATATCAATACAAATCGATCTCATAAACCTCTGGACACAAACAGTTTCGTTACTATATCGTTAAATGTATTATGCTATAAAATTAATGTGCTATGAAACTACATGATGGAAGTTTGCTGTTTAATATACAATCCTCTTCTTTTTATATGAAAATGCTTGTATCCACTGATGATTGTTGATTCCATAATCAACTCAGAAGAAGGGGGTCTTGTGGTGAAGACTGTGCCGTCCTGAATAACAGAAAATGCCAGATTTAAAGTTGGGAGCGGCCTTAGGGGCATCTAGTCCAATTCTCTCCCTTTAGATGCCGAGAGAAGTGACTAGACCAAAGTTACAAATGTAAGAGTCATCAAACTCAAGCCCTTTGACGTCCACATCCAGCTACAGCATCATTTCATCATCTGATTGGTGGGAAGTCCTTCCACATGTCTCTTCATTTCCCTGGAAGGGGAGGCTTTGCTCTCTTCTTCAGCCTTCTGGCCCTGAGTGTGAGGCATGTGGCCTGTCCCAAGGGGAAAGCATCCTGTCCTTCCACCAAAGGTAGGGTGGTCTGTGCAGAAACCAGAGAAAAATTAGCTTGGAAGATCACAAAAGTGGTCCTGTCGATCCTGCTGCCCCACCTCAGGGAAGTGCTGGGATTGTTCTTGCCCAGGTCTCATGAATCACCTCCTCCAGGAAGCCTTCTTGTTCCCCTTCACCTCCAGTATCTCTGGCCATTTTGTTTTATTTTTCCTATACCCTCGGTTGTTTCCTACCTCATGTGACCTTGAGCAAATCGCTTAATCTCCCTGGGCCTCAGTTTTGCCAAATATGAAAAGAAGGGGTTGGACTCCGTGGCCTCTGTGGCCCCTCCCCTCCCTGGCTCCAGGATCCTTTCATCCCTAACTTTTGCCTCTGGCATTATAATTAACTGTCAGCTTATTTTATCATTTCTAACCTCCTTAAGGGAAAGAGGGACTTAGGTGTTTTTTATCTTTCTGTCTCCCGGCCTCAGTCCAGAGGCCCTACACAGCTAGGACTAAATGAACATTTGTTGAGTTGAAATAGAACTGAATTATCATTTGAGAGATCCAGGGAAGTCACTTCATTTTCCTGGACTCAGTTTCCCCATCTGCAACATGAGAGGTTGGACCAGATGGCTTCAGAAGTCCTTTCTAGCTCTAAAGCTCTAAGCCCAGGTATTACAGGCTGAGGAAGTTAGGGAGGATGTGTGTGTGTGTATGTCTGTGTGTATATGTGTGTGTATGTGTGAGTGTGTGTATGAGAGTGTATGTGTGTATGTGAGTCTGTATGTGTGTGAATGTGTGTGTATATGTGTGTATGAGTGTATGTGTGTGAATGTGTGAGCATGTATAGGTGTGTGTATCTGTATATGTGTGTATGAGAGTGTGTATGAGTGTGTGTGTGTGCATGTGTGTGCATGTGTGAATGTGTATGTGTGTCTGTATATGTGAGTGCGTGTATGTGTGTGAATGTGTGTGTGTGAATGTGTGTGAACGTGTGAGTGTGTATAGGTGTGTGTATGTATCTGTGTGTGTGCATATGTGTGAATGTGTGTGTGTCTGTATATGTATGTGTATGTGTGTGAATGTGTGAGTGTGTGTATGTGTGTGAATGTGTGTGTATATGAATGTGTGTATGTAGCTCTGATCAGGATGGCTGGGGGCTAGAAGCCTTGACAGGGGTAGCCCAAGACCTGGTGGGTTGGAAGGTCAACAGAGGGTTTCAGGTAGTGGGTGACATGGGGGTGTAAGAGCCATGACCTCCAGCCCTGGGTCCTGAGGCTGAGTTGGCTCTGCCGCAGGCTTTGGGCTCCCTGGAGCTGCCCCGTGGCAGCTTGACCATTCATGGGCAGTCCAGGTGTCTGCCAGAGGTGAGGAGGCCCCACGGGGCTGTGGGACAGTAGGGAGAACCCCAGCCAGGAGTCCAGAGAACCAGGTTTGGCTTCCTAGTCCTAACTGATCATTTGACCTTGAATAAATCATGTCCCTTTGGGGCTCAATACCCTCTGGGAAATGGAAGGGCCGCCAGAACCCTTGGGATTGAGAGGACCTGGGATTACTACCGACTGTGTGTGGAGCAGGGGGAAGAGCAAACCTTGTTTTGGAGTGAGAGGATCTAGGTTCGAATCCTGCCTCTTTCTGTGAGTCTTTCCTGATCTGTAAAATAAATTGAACAGCCTCTAGGGTACGTTTCACAATCTGACTCTAAGGTCTTGGAGCCTTCTTCTTGGAAGAAAAGTGGGGAGGGGAGGGATCCCCATGGGATCGAGTTCTGGCAGGTAGTTTAGAGATCGTCTGGTCTAGTTCAATCTTTTTATAGACAGAGAAACTGAGGCACAGCCGGTAAGTGATTTGCCCCGGGCCACACAAGTAGTAAGGAGAGTGGGAATTGGAACCCAGGATCCGTGACTTTAGTTCCATTTCCCAAGAGGTGGCCTTGACAGCAGCCCAGGACCCTGGAGAGTACGTGCAAAGCTCCCACCCCTGCTCCCCAGTCTACCCCCCCCGTTCCCAGAAGGGGGAAGACCTGGAGTTTCTCCTGCACCCCCACTGGAGCGGGTCGTGGGAGGAGCTCTCCTGGGGCTGAGGAGCAAAGCCTGGACTGGATTCTGGGGAGCTGGAGCCGGAGCGAGAGCCGGCGGCCAAGTTTCCCCCAGCCCCCGGGCTGCCGGCCGCTGGCTGTGGCTGCCTCGCATCGCCCCTCTCCACGTGCACCAGTTGTCCGGGGCTGTTCAGCTGGCTTCTCCCGCCCATTCCCGGCTAGCAGCGTCGGGGCCGGAACGTCTACAGAGGCCAGCAGGAAGAGAAGGGGTGCACGGCGTGTGTGTGTGTGGGGGGGGGGTCACGTGCCCTGAGGGGGGCAAGAGCCCAGGGCTAGGAGAGCTCTCTGGAGGCCCCCAAAGTCTAAGACTTGGGGGGGCGCGGCCGACGGAGCGGTGCTTGCAGAACCGCCCCGGGGGCGTGGAGAGGAGGAGAGCAGAGGAGGGCAGGGCAGGGGGAGGAGAGGAGAGAGATAGGGAGAGACAGAGATAGCGAGAAAAAGGAAGGAGAGAAGTGGGAGAGACAGAGGAGACAAGGGAAGATAGGGGAAAACGAGGAAAAGGAGAGAGAGAGAGAAAGAGAGAGAGAGAGGGAGAGAGAGAGAGGGAGAGAGGGAGAGAGAGAGAGAGAGAGAGAGAGAGAGAGAGAGAGGAAACTAGGGCTTCAGTGACACGGAGGGAGGAAGCGGACCGAGAGGATCGAGAGAAAGGCAGTTAAAAAAGACGGGAGGAAAAAAGGAGTGAGACAGAAGAGAGAAAAGGAGGGAGACAGAGACAGAGAGATAGCCCCAGGAAGGGGAGGAAGAAGGACCACACAGAAGACTGTCAAAGAGAGGGAAGGGAGGAGAAGAGAGAGGGAGCTAAAGAGTGGGGGAGAGATGGAGTGAGACGAGAGAGAAGGAAAGATAGAGGAACTGAGAGAAGAGAGGGAGACAGAGAAGGAGGGAGGGATCCACGCAGAGTGACAGAGAGAACAACCGGGGGGGGGTGGCGGAAAAAAAAAAGCTTGGAGGAGAGAGGCAAGTGTGAGCGGGCGCAGGGAGGCGAGGGGAGCGAGAAGCCGCGAGCTGCGGAGCGAGGAGGCGTGCGGACTGGGGACCTGGGCTGCGCAGCCGGAGGGCCGTCGGGGATCTGCCCCTCGGGGCCCCAGAAGATGCTGAGGACCAGGAGGCCAGGAGAGCGAGGAGCTGAGACGCGGGGCAGGCGCCAAAGTTAGGGGGCCCTGGCCTGCGAGGGGCAGAGAGAGGAGAGAGCGAGGGCGAGCTGAGCGGAGGGGACACGACTTGGAGGAGACCTCGAGCCCCACCGGCCAGGACAAGTTTGGGGGAGGGGGGAGATCGAAGCCACCCTCCTCCCCGGCCTGCACACATCGCTTCTCTTCGCCAGCACGGATCCATCCACAGACGGAGGGACGGATTTCTCCGTGGGATGTAGCACCCACCGCCGGCCTTCAGTCTGGAGCTGTTTCCTCCAGAGGTTACGCTGGGAAACTCCGACCCCCCCTAGGTAAGGGTGCCTTTCTCCGCGTCCTCTCTCTCTGTCAGTTCGGGGTTCCTGCTGTCCCCTTGACAGACTAGAGAGGGGATTCTTCCCTAGCCCCCCTCCTTTCTCTCTCTCTGTCTCCCACCAGCCCGAAGCGTGGTGCATTCCCCACTCCAAAGCTGTCCCGTGACTACCTCCTCTGCTCGCTGCTTTTCTCCGTCTGGGGGCGTCGGAGGTTGAGCTGAGGCTCAGAAGGAGGTGGAGGGGCATTGCCGATGGTGTCCTTGCCCCCTCTCCTGTTGCTTTCCCTGTACTTGACCTCCACTTCCCCGGGATGTGGCTCCTTTTCCTTACCGTCCCCCGCCCCCCTCCCCCCATTGCAGTCCTCCTAACCCAGTGGCCTCAGAGTTCAATTCTCAGCCAGAATTAGGAGAAGTCTCAGCTCAGGTGGTATGAGGTGCGTATCCGCGGAAGGGAGCCGTATCTTTTCCCTGTGTCTTATCCCTCATATTTCGGTAATACTTCGAGCTTTACAAAACACTTTCCCTTCCTCGACGACTCTAACAGTGGTAATTGTTCCCACTTTCCTGGTGGGGAAAATCGAGGAGGCGAAGAGAAGTGCCTGCCCAGCTAGGATGTGTCAAACTCGGTTTGAACCCGAGTTCCTTGACTATGCTTTCTCCTACACCCCTCTCCTCTGCCCTCGTAGCGGACCTTCTAAGCCTCCTGAGTTTGCTTGAACCAGCCCTACAATTGGAGAAAGTAACTCCGGGCCTGGTTGGGAGGAGGATGGCAGGGGAGGAAGAGGGAGGTCAGTATCTGAGCTGTGAAGACTGATAGGCTAGTGGAGACAGCATGTGAGGGGTGGGGGAAGTCCTGGATTCAGAGTCCTAGGACCCCGAGTTCATATCCCAGATCTGACACTGGGCAGCTGTGTGACCTTCAGCAGGTCTCATCACTTCTCTGGCCCTCAGTTTCCCCATCTGTAAAAGAGGTGGTCGGACTAGGTGGTCTCTAAAGTGTCTTTTTACCATCTTGTGAGCCTCCTAATTGCTCACCCTTAAATATTCTCCCCCCACCCCAATTCTCCAGCACCAGAGAGTCCTCCCTTTGGCCTTACTGAATAGTTCCTTCTAGGAAGCCCTCCCCACATGATGACTCCACCTTGACCCTTCCCTTTTCCCACACTCTTGCTGAGGTCAGATCTTGAGGGGGCTCTTGGATGTGGGAGACATCAGCTACCTGGGTTATAGGATCATAGCTTTAGAACTGAAAAGCACCTCAGAGGCCATCTAGCCCACCCCCCTCATTTTTCAGATAGGGAAACTGAGGTCTAGGAAAATGAAGTGCCTTAGGAATATAAAGATGTAGAGCTGGAAGGACCTCTCAGATCATCTAAGTGAAGTGACTTGCCCAAGGTCACACATATAGTTACGGTCAGACCTGTTGCCTGGAGGTAGCAGCTGCAATCCCCTTGAGGCCAGCCTTGATGATGGCCAGGGGGAACAGACTTTTGAACATCTGGCCCTAAATGAATGCAGTCCTGAGGGTGATTACAGAGACATTTGTGTGGGAGATCTATTCACTCTATTCTTACACACACACACACACACACACACACACACACACACCCCTGTGTAACAGTAGCGTGGGGCCATAGAGAAAATGATGGCTTCAGATTCTGAAGATCTGGGTTCGAGTTCCTGCTTTGCCGATGACTAGCTTTGTGACCTTGAGCAAGTGGCTTAACCTTTCTGGGCTTCTGTGTCCTTTAAATAATGAGCTTTCTTCTGGCTCCAACATTCGATGTCCCAGCTCCAGGGTCTCTTATTGCTCCCCGACTCTTACGAGGCTGGTCAGTGGGTCTCTGAGTTTAGGAGGGGTCTTTCAGACCTAGCAGTAAGTCTGTATTTCAGTCGGACATGGAAGTAAAGGAAGCAGAGGAGCTGTGTCAGGACTGGCTGGACCAGTCAGTGGAGGAGGCTTGGTTGGTTTGGGCAGAGCCCTTGGTGGCTCTGTCATTTTCATTAAGATAAGGAGATTTGTCTGTTACTGAGTATATATCAGCACTGATGGATGACCAGGGTCTGATTCCCTACTTTCTCTTTTCTAACTGTGTGACCTTGGGGAAGTAATTTTACTGCTGTGGTCCTCAGTTTCCCTTTCCTGTAAAATCAAGGAGTTGAATTTGGTGGTCTCTGAGGGCTCTTCCATTGTCTCAGGATCCTAGGATAAGACCATTTTGATAAGACCTTGGAGCAGTTCCTGATCCTCTCCTCATTGGCTGTATCCTTCCAAGGGTCACGGACATGCTGGGAGGCCAGCAGGAAGGAGAGGACTAGTTCTGGGGGAGATCTTTGGACTGGAGAAGCCACTGAGGTGGAACTCTTTAACTGAGAATCAAGGGGCCCTAGATCTAGGGCTTGAACGGGTCTCAGAGGCCATCTTATCTAACCCCCTCATTTTACAAATGAGGAAGCTGAGGCCCAGGGAGGTTAAATGATTTTCTCAGGGTCACATAGTTAGTAAGTAAACTAAGATGATCTTCTGGGAGTGAAGGAAGAGAGTGGGAGATTCCAGGGCCCTTTCATAGTCTCTCAAATAAAGTTAATCGACATGCATTTATTAGGCACCAACTGTATATTAGGCACAGTACTGGGCACAGCTTTCCTATGGCCTTGAAATGCATGTTGAATGAATGACTGTGTCCCCTTTGAGATCCTTTGGGATGAAGGAAACAGTTGCCTTGAGATTCCCCAAAGCAATCTCTTAGAACAGGGTACTAGAGAGAAAGAAAGAGCTGGGTTTAAAGGAATGTGTTCTTAATTTGGATCTGGTAGAGATGGGGGCGAGTCAGGGTGGGGGTGCAGAGGGGCGGGAGGAGAGCACTAAGATGCCCCCAGTTGGGTGTTGAGGGGGTACCAGCCCCTCCACTGGGACAACTGAGTCATAAGGACTTGTTACCTATATGACATCGTGCAACATGGTAACTATGGGAGGCAACAGCGGTTCAATGTCAGTGGTTGGGAAGGGAGGGGCTGAGGTGGGGGTGGGGTTAGAGATGGAGGAGAGGCGGGCAGGCATGGAGTTTGGAGTGGCAGCCGAGAAGAAGGAGTTGAGGAGAGAGAATGAAGGGAGGGAAGGTTCAGGGTTGGCTTGAGAACCTGGTAGGATTTGGGAGAAGCAGTGAGAAGAGATGATGGAGAAGGAAGAGACAGTGAAGGAACCTGGCTAGGATGAGAGAGGAGGAGGCAGGGGAGAGGGAGATGATGGGAGTGGAGTGGGGAAGGAGATGGAGAGCAGAGGGAGGGAAGGCAGCATGGGTGGTGGGGCCCATGTGGGGTAGGACGCGGCTGCCTTAGCCCTCCGGTGGGCTCCCAGTCTCCCGACTTCCCTCCTTCACCAGGTTCCATCAGTCCTCTCTTCTCCTCCACATCTCCATTTTTCATGCCTCTCCCCCTTGGATGCCAAATTTGGCTCACGCAATCTGTCGTCTCTTCTCTGAGATTGGCACCAGGACCGAGCACATTACATCACCATTTGCAAGGGGATTGGGGGGGGGGGGGAATGGAGAAAAGGGGCAGAGAAAGAAGGGAAAGAAGGAGCTGATCTCTTTGATTTGTCTCTTGAACCAGGAGATGGGGGCCTTTAGTCCTGGGGAATCTAGCTATGTGACCACAGGCAAGTCACTGTCTCTTCTGGGCTTCAGTTTCTTCATCTGGAAGATGGGGATGTTAATATTTCTGCCACCTGCCTGCCTCCCGGGGTGGTTGGGAGGAAAGCCACTTGGAAACTTTGAAGTGTGGTGGAAATGGGAGCTATTAATATTCTTTCTCCAGAGCTTGCTCATGCTCTCAGCCTCCTTCTTTCCCTGGGCTGGGAAGGTTGGGTGGGTGGCCAGGGGCAGAGCCCAGAGGCTGGGGAGGCAGAGCTCCCTTGGGTTCTATTCTTGGGTCTGGGGCTGCCTCTGATCACCCCCTGACTGCCAGGTGAGTCTTTGGGGCTGGACAGGGAAGGGCAAAGAGTCAGCACTTCCCCACAGGGACCTACTTCCCTCAGACCCACCCCAGGAGATCAGAGTTTAGATCTGGGAAAAGAAAGAGCTGGCTGTAATCCTGGTCCTGCTGTTTACTCTCTGCGGGCAATCATTCCCCCTCTCTGGGCCTTGATTTTCTTATTTGTAAAATGGGAGAATTGGAGACACTCTTCAAGGTATCTTACATCTTATGTCCCTGCTTTTGATATTAGAATGCCCAAGGAACAAAACTCTTCCTTGAAAAAACGATTTCTCCCCATTATAGCCCAGCTTTGAGGATTCTGGGAGCTCTTCACCCCAGAGGCCCCAGCCCAGGGGACATCTTGCCTAACCCCATGCTATCCCTGGAAGTTCTAGAGCTGGCCCATTGACTCCCAGCATACCATCACTGCCATCACCATAATTACCACCACTGTAACCACTGCCACCACTGCCACCACTGCTACCACCATTGCCACCAGCGATACTGCCACTAGCACCTTCACCTTTACTACCACCACCACCACCACCACCATCACCACCACCACCACCACCACCATCACCATCCCCATCACCACCATCACCACCATCATCACCATCACCCCTACCCCCACCATCACCACCCCCACCATCACCACCACCACCACCATCACCACCACCACCACCACCACCATCACCATCACCATCTCCACCACCACCACCACCATCGCCATCACCATCACCATCACCATCACCACCACCACCATCACCACCACCACCACCATCACCATCACCATCACTATCACCATCACCATCACCATCACCATCACCACCACCACCATCACCACCACCACCGCCACCATCACCATCTCCACCACCATCACCACCACCACCACCGCCACCATCACCATCACCATCACCATCACCGTCACCATCACCACCCCCATCTCCATCCCCATCACCACCACCACCACCACCACCATCACCATCACCATCTCCACCACCACCACCACC
>CM053581.1:405243502-405260193 GCA_028627135.1 Pseudochirops cupreus
GAGAGAGAGAGAGAGAGAGAGAGAGAGAGAGAGAGAGAGAGAGAGAGAGAGAGAATGAAAGAGAGGGACAGAGACAGGGACAGAGACAGAAAGACAGAGACACACAGATAGAGACAGATAAACAGAGACAGAGACAAACAGATACAGAGACAAATAGAGAGACAGACACAGACACAGAGACAGAGAAAGACAGACAGACACAGACAGAGACAGAGAAAGACAGACAGAGACAGCGAGACAAACAGACAGACAAGCAGGCTGAGAGAGACACAGGCAGGCAGATGTAGACAGGCAGGCTGGCTCCGGGGAGCAGCGCAAGGCTGATAGGCCCCTCTGGGGTGGGGGTGGGCACAAGCTCTCTTCTCATTCTAGGGGTCGGGGCACAGTCTTTGAGTCTTGGCTCTAATCCTGATGGACTGACCTTAGGACAGTAATTTCTCCTTTCTACGCCTCGTCTGCCTTTTCTACAAAGCTGTTGTTGAGGGTGACATCGGACCATGGCTGCACACAGCATGTGAGCCCCAAGGACTGTTGTTGCATCCAAATTTTGAGGATCTGTAATGACAGAGAACTAGCATTACATGTTGCACCTACTATGTGCTCCACACTAGGAAGCCCAGTGCCCAGACCTCTCCTTTGTGGCTACTTTTGGGCACTGGGATTCCCACGGTGAAGCATCATCATCACAGGGTCTTATGTAAATCTCACACTTGCTCTGCTGTGAGGGCCCCCAAGGCCCTTCTCTTCTCCCTCCGTGTCAGTAGTTCTGAGCCTCTTCTGTGTCTGGAATCCCTTCTGCAGTAAGCTGGTGAAGCTTCCAGGCCCCTTCTCAGGATCATAACCAAAAGAAATACTAAATTTCAATCTGACGTTAGTGAAAATTTAAAAAAATGATCGTCTCTATGCATTCCCAGATCTATATATCCCATCCTAACCTTTCTCCTGAGCCCCCAGTCCCATCACCTACAGCCTCAAACCCAACATGTCAAAAAGAGAATTCATTATCTTTACTCCCACCTTGCCTATTACTGTAGAGGCCACGCTATCCTCCTAGCCCCTCAGGCTCACCCCTTAGGAGTCATTCTGGACTCCTCCCCATCTTGCACACCCCACATCCAATATGGCGCCAAACCCTTTCAATTTCACCGTTACAACATCTCTCTGAATTGCCATTGACTCTGAATTAGTTCATGGAAGTCTTCTGGGATGCTGAATATACTCATAGCCCTCATAGCTTAAGCTCAGGGTAGAGAGCAAATGAATGACTATTAGAAGGAATGAATGCTTAAGTGAATGGATGAAGAGTTTTTATTAAACTCTCACTCTGGCCCAAGCACGGGGGACACAGATCCAAAGCCAAGAGAGTCCCTGCCCCCAGGAAGCTCACATTCTAACGGAGATAACACTTCTAGGGGAATGATGAGCTTGGAAGGAATTGGTTTGGAAAGTCCCAAGTAGGAGAGTAGGACAGTTCATCCAAGCGTCCTGCCCAGGGGCAGTGGTACCTCAGATGGAGCTGGCGTGCCCTCCACAGTCGAGCTTGGAGGGTGGGGCCCCAAAAGCTTGCTATCTAGCCGCAGCAAAGGACGAGGACAGCTTCAGAAGACTGAAGTATTGTCGTGAGTGCAAGCATGGATATTTTTGATATGGTTGTGTTCTAGACCTGTGGGTGGTTTCTGCATCCACAGGGAGGCATCTCAAGGTCAGTTTTTGGTCCCAAATGTGTCGGTCCCCTTGATGCGGCTGGACTCCCTTACAGTGTCTGCCCCACCCACTCACACGCACAGACACACACGTAATCCTTGATTTGGGTTTACTGACATAAACCCATAATCTGCCATACAGGTGAGCGGAAAAGGGAACAGAATGAGAAGAATGATGAACATTTCTTTAGTGATCTAAGGTTTAATGTGTTATTTGATTTGGTCCTCGTAATGACTCTGGGAGGCAGCTGCTGTTATTATCTCCATTTTGGAGATGAGGAAACAGTCTTCGAGAGGCTACGGTGATTTGCTCAGGATCACACGGCCAATAAGTGTCTGAGGCAGGATTTGAACTCAAAACTTTCTGTCTCCAATCCAGTGCTCCGCCCCCTGTGCTACCCGGTGTCATAGGATCACAGATTTAGAACATGCAGGGACCTCAGAGACAATCTAGTCTAACCCCTCCTCATTTTATAGAAACTGGCCAACAGCGTTAAAGGGACTTACTTGAGGTTCCATAGGTAATAAGTGACAGAGATTTGAACCCAGATTCTCAACTTAAAAGCCAATTCTCAGGGCGGCTAGGTGGCACAGCGAATAGAGCACTGGTCCTGGAGTCAGGAGGACCTGAGGTCAAATCTGGCCTTGGACACATAACACTTACTAGCCATGTGACCTCGGGCAAGTCACTCAGCCCCAATCACCCTGCCCTCCCCCCTCCAAAAAAAAAAGCAAAAAAAAAGCCAATTCTCTTTCCATTGTAGCGGGTGTTAGCTGAGGTTTGAAGGCCTTAGGGACCTGGAAAGGAGGTCAGAGATGGGAAGAACTCTCCTATGCTCTTGAGGTGCAGAGGGAAGAGTTATTTACCCCTTTGCTAGGGCCCTGGGTGTTCCTGTTCCTTCCTCCTTCATGACCCTCCTGTCCAAGGCTCTTCTTACCCTGGGGAGGTTGGCAGTAGGACTTGAGGAGGGTTTATCCCACATCCTGGAGCTAATCCAAGATCTAATCTTCTTCTTGCAGGGTAGTGGGCATATATGCCCCATGATCTTTGAGAGGGGGGCACTTTGTGGGGAGGCCCCAGCCTTCTATCTCTTAACTCTCCCATCTGTGCTGATGCCTATGTGCACAGTTAATTGGGAACATAGGGCAGCAGAGCTGAGAGGGACTTGGAACATAGAATGTCAAAGCTGGGAAGGATCTTAGAACATGGAATAACCGAGCTGGGAAGGAGCCTTAGAACATGGAATGTCAGAGCTGGGAGGGAGCTTGGAATAAAGAATCAAAACTTGAAGCCGGTGTTCTTTCTGCACCCCCCTAAATAACTGAGAAAACCTCTTTGAGGTTCTTTTGGGGAGGAGGAGGAGAGGGAGGGTCAGTACCTTTCCTCCTCTGCCTCTCCAGCCCCTGGCAGATTTGCCTCTGTAGGACACTGGAAGGTTGTAGTCATGGGGCTGTATCTTCTCTTCAAACCTGACCTTTGAAGCTGGGCTTCTTCTCCAGAGTCAGTTTCTTAACTTAGGGGTCCACAGACCCCTAAGAGGTCCAGGGACAGATTTCACGGGATTCTTGAACTTGGATGGGGAAAAAGTCCATCTTTATTTCAATAAAATCAGTTTCCTTTGAAACTCAATGCGTTTTAACATGCATTTAAAGATCCTATTCCGAGAAGGGGTCTGCGGGCTTCCGCAGAATGTCTGCCAGAGGGGTCCTAGATGCAAAAATGGTGAAGACCCTATGCCCATGAACCTGATCCTGCTTTGGGGAAGCCTTCACTTGGCTTCCTCACCTCTCCTTAGGCAAAGGGACCAAGTCCCCTCCGAAGATCGCCCCCTCTCCTGACTTCCCACCTGCTTGCTCCCCAAGCACTTTATAGAAGAGATCTTATTTATGCCTCCTAACAGCCTGAGGGAAGAGGGAGGCAGAGCAGGGATGAATCTCCCCATTTTACAGAGGAGGGAACTGAGAATCAAATGAAGTGATTTCCCTAAGATCACGCAGGCACTGAGTGACTGGCTGGGTTGGGACCATAGCAGAGGAGCCAGGTCCCAGACCCTCCATCTCATCTTGCCACCTGACTTGTCTCCCTATCCACCACAAATCTCCAGGAGCCTCAAAGTGATGATTGAAGACATGGGCAGCCTCAGTCTGAAGAGCCCACTTGTCCGAAAATAACTCCCTCCCTCCCCCCAAAGGCACACCACATCTTTAAAGGCTGTCATGTGGTGCAAGGATTAGACAAGTATTGCTGGGTCCTAGAGGGCAGAACCAGGAACGAGGGGTGGGGGAAAAGCTGAATTCTGGTTTAATAGAAAGATGACCTTTGTGGATTAGAGCCGGCCCAAAGTGAGATAGTCTTTCTCAATAGGTATTGAGTTCTCTGCCACCAGAGGTATTCAAGGTGAGTCTGGATAACCAGGTAGGAAGGCTGCAGGGGAGATTCTTGTACTGGTAAGAGGTTAGATGAGGTGAACTATGAGATTCTTTCATTTAAACTTGAGTGGGAAGAGTGCTGGATTTGCAGTCCGAGGACCTGGGTTCAAATCTTGCATCTGACACAGACGTTGAGCAAATCACTGCTTCTGTCAGTCACCAAATGAGGAGGTTGAACTTATCCGCTACAGCTTTAGATCTCTGATTTCTAGCCCTGACATCCTGTGTTCTAAGGAAGGGTCCTTCCACTTCTACATCTCTGAATTCTTTTTCTTTCCGAGGCAGAGATAAGTGACTTGTCCAGGGTCACACAACTAGTAAGTGTCTGAGGCTGGATTTGAACTCAGATCCTCCTGACTCCTGCACCAGTGCTCTATCTACTAGATCTCTGATGTCTCAGGTCCTCATTGAGCCCTGACATTCTGTGTTCCCAGTCCTAGAGCTGTGAAACACTTTCAGTGCTAAATGAAGGCAAGAGGGAGCCTCAGGAACTGGTGAGCTGGTGAGTGACCTGGTCAGAGCCGTGCTTTCTGAAGGTCACTTTGGCAGCTGTGTGGAGGCTGGAGGGGAAAGGAGAGAGGCCAGAGGCCTGGCAGGAAGTGCTGGGGCAGTGACAAGGTCCCCTTCTGGTGTTCCATGTGGTGGCGCTGGTGGCCTGCTCATCAGCTCCTGTGAGCCCCATGAAGGCAGGGAGGATGCCCTCTCTCAGCTGAGCATCTCCCTCAGCCGGGAGTAAGGTCCTCATTCCAATGTACATGGGATCTCCTCCCACTTTCTCACAGCATCCTGAATGACGTTTGCCCATGTCAGAAGATGATGGCACCTTAATTTACAGGTAAGGAAACTGAGTGTCATGGATCCTGTGTCATGGATAGAGTTCCAGGCCTAAAGTCAGGAAGACCTGAGTTCAAATCAGACTTTACTTACTCTATGACCCTGGGCAAGTCACTTCATCTGAATGGCCCCTTCCCCCCAAAAAAGAAAGTGGAGGGAGGTGGGAGGCTGCATATTGAATTTGGGGAATAATGAGTGGTCACAGGGAGGCTGAGCTGAGTGCATGAAGGAGTTTAAGGGTTACAGACTGGGAACTGGAAGAGATGGCTTGAGGGCCATCTAAAGTTACTTACCCAGGGTCTCAGAGCCAGGACGTGTACCCGGTTCCTCTGACTCCAAATTCCCCCCTTTTTCTACTGTGCCATGCTGGAAAGGTACATGGGTGCTGGACTGACCGTTGTTTGGACTGGGGCCCGTTGTTTTATCTTGGAGGCAGTAGGGAGCCATGGAAGGTTCTTGGCTGGAGCAGTAGCATGGTGAGGCTTGTGCTGCAGAGCAGCCCTAGTCTGAATGGATCTTTGTAAGCCTGAGTAGGCAACAGGACAAGACATTTCCCTCCTTAGTACAGGGACTGCCCAAGACAGGGGAAGAATCATCCTGGTGCTTCCCGCCCATAGGAAAGGGGATGGGGCCTTGGATCTGAATCCAATCCCTTATGGAAAGTGTAGAGAAAAGCCTGGAGCACGCAGAGCCTGGGGGCTGGCAGAGGCAAGCCTTAACACAGCTTTCCTGGGATCTGGGTGTGAGACTAGCATGGACAGGAGGCAGGGCAGAAACCTGAACTCAAGCCCTGGCTGTCTTCCTCTCTCTCTGAGCCTCATCTACATCTCCTCATCTACAAAATGGGACACATTTATTAAGTGCTTACCATGTGCTGGGCCCTGTGCGAAGTACTGGGGATACAAAAAGAGAGACCGTCCCTGCGCTCAGGGAGCTCCGTGAAACAGGCAAACACACCCTTCCTCTCTGGGCTATTCTGCTGAACAGACGAGATAATACAGGGGAAGGTACCTTAAAGCCGCTGAATGGCCGGGGAAGGTTAGTTGGTATTTTTACACAATTCTAAAAGACAGTCCCTGCCTACGAGGGGTTTCTGATCTGGCTGAGAGAATCTGATCTTCCCTAACCCGACAGCTCCCAACAGAAGGACGTGGATACTTAATTACCAAATCACACTTTCCCTGGTTCTGCCCCTGGGGTATCTGGCAAGTCGCTTTGGCCTCGGGGGTTTCCTCACCTGTAAAATGAAGGGGCTAGAGTAGATCCGCTTTGCTTCCAGTGCTTTAATGTGCATTCTAGATTATGTGGTTCCACCCAGATCTTTCATGACATGTTCTAAAGTCCCTCTCAGCGCTGACCTACTCTGTCCTGGAATCCCCCCAAATTTTGACATTCTAGGGTCCCTCTAAGCTCTGACACTCTAGGTTCTAAGATGTCTCCACACTCTGAATTTTCTGTTCCATGGTCCTTCCAAGCTCCGAAATTCTACATTTTAAGGTCTCTCCAAGCTCTGAATTCTCAGTTCTAGAGTCTCTTCAAGCTCTGATATTCTTTGTGCCAAGGTATCTCTAAACTCTAACATTCTCTGTTCCAGAGTCCTTCCAAGCTCTTGACACTCTTTGTTGTAAGGTTCCAAGGTCCCTTCCAGCTCCTACATTCAGTGTTTGAGAATTTCTTCTGACTTCTAGACTCTAGATTTCTACAAAGTTCAGCCAGAGTTCAGAGGCCAGAGGAGAGATCACAACGGACAAGGGAGGCTCTCGAAGGATTTAGACCCTGAGGATGAGGAGGCGTTAGAAAGGGAAGAGGAAGGTCAGAGGTGGAGGCTGGGTGGGGAGCGCCTTGTTCCTGGTTCTTTCCCAGCAGAGGGACAGGGATCCTTCTCTGCTCATCCCCACTCATGCTCCCCAGGGCCCTGAGCTCAAGGGGTGAGACCCTTCCTGAGGCAGGAGACAGCAGGGCCTAGATTCCGGGATGTGCTGGGGACCAGAGTCCGTTCCCGATTCCTTTCTGCATTTCCATGGAATGTGTTCCCAGCGCAGACATTGCAGCTGGCACAGAAGGCCAGCCTCTGTCTCCTCTCCTTGTTTATGCGGAGACCTTTTTTGGGGAGAGTTTTGGGTAGAGGAGGCTTTGTTCCTGGCTTTTTGGAGGCAGGAGGCTAGGAAAGCTGAGAGAAGAGAAGGGAATACTTTGGGCCTGGTCTGTTCCAAAGGCACCAAAAACCCCAGGAGGAGACAGGGCAGAGCTTTGGGGGCCTCCTCACCCTGGGAGGGCTGGAACTTCTTACCAGGGAGGGGAAATTGTAAGACATCCCCAGCGTTGGAGAATGGTGCAAGCCCTAAGGAGGATCTGCCCTCAGGGAGGATTCTTCCATTCCATTCTAAAATGAAAGACCTCCTTGGAGCAGCCACAGACATGGCTCCATAGCCTCCTGCCACAAGCACATATTAAGTGCCTGCTGTGTTCAGTCTCCCAAGCTAGGGCTGTGGGGCCCAGCTAGTCTGTGTCACCTGGGGCAAGTCTCTTTCATTCACTGGGCCTCAGCTTCCTCTTTTGTTAAAAAGGATATGGAACTAGATGGTCTCCGATGTCCTTTCCAGCTTGGAAATTCTTAAGTCTACCCAGCTCTAACGTTCTATATGCTAAGGTCCTTCCCAGCTCTGATCTTTCCTGTTCTAAGTCCCTTCCCAGCTCTGACCTTCCCTGTTCTAAGCTCCCTCCCAGCTCTGACCTTCCCTGTTCTAAGTCCCTTCCCAGCTCTGATCTTTCCTGTTCTAAGTCCCTTCCCAGCTCTGACCTTCCCTGTTCTAAGACCCTTCCAGCTCTGACCTTCCTTGTTCTAAGGTTCCTCCCAGCTCTGACCTTCCCCGTTCTAAGACCCTTCCCAGCTCTGACCTTCCCTGTTCTAAGCTCCCCCCGCCCCAGCTCTGACTTTCTAGGTTTTTCTGTATTCAGTTTCACAGATGAACCAGCCCCTGTCCCTACCCCCCCAGGGCTCACAGTACAGTAGGTGGGTAAGACAAATACTCCAATGAACGAATCTAAGCAGGTAGGAATCAAGTCACGTAGAAATGAGAATTCTGGGCTGTGCAGATGCCCAAAGGCTCCCCCACCCTCAGCTATTTCAATGAGATTATCCTGGTACTCATTCCCTGGTTTTCCCTTCTGCTCCAGGCTCAGCTCCATCAGGCACAGTGTGGTCCTAAGCCTGGACTTGAGGGAAGATCAGGGGAAGGAGCCCAACCTGGATATGGCTTTCAGGGTTGTGGTCCCATGTCTGCCACTGACTTGCTGTGTGGCTTGGGACTAATCACTACATGTCTCAGAGAGTCACTGTAGGAGGTTGGGTTCCGTTCTCCCTGAGGTCACTTCCATCTCTGGATCCTTTGGTCTCGTGCCCCTTCTAGCACCTGCAGTTTGTGAACTTCGGTGCGCCATGGGCCGTGGGCCATCTGTCAGGCTGACTCGATTCATCTCAGTCAGGTTTTGTTGGGGGCAGGAGACTGAGTGAGGAAATTCAGTCCCTTTGGCGTAGCTTTATGGTCCATCGTTGGGACCATAGTGGGAGTGGAAGATGGGAGGAAGACTTTTCAGGACCCTTCCTGGACCCTGTGGCATCTGTCTCCCCATCCCAATCCCATTTAATCAGAGAGGTGCCTTGGGAGCAAGCACAGTGCTGGAGGGAGAACAGCACAGCCTTTTAGTTGAATCCTCACTGCTACCTATGGGTCCCTAGATAATTCACTTTTCCTCTGTGGGCTTCAGGGCTTCTGATTGTGAAACACGGATCTCCCCAGCTCTGAATCCCTCATCTCCCTGCCAAAGACCGTCTTTCTTCTTCGGTCTCTCAGGCTACCTAGCTTTAATCTCTCCTCTGCGTTTTGCTAATTCTAATCGGCGTCTTCTCTCTTCCCTCTACTAGGCTAGAAAGATAAGGAGTTGCCTCCTGGACATGCTGAGTTGGAGATGCCTTTGAGATATCCATTTGGAAATGCCCATGAGGGAGTTGGTGGTGCCTTCCTAGAGACACTCGGGCCAAGCTTTGGGCATAGAGATGAGATTCACACCCACCATATTTAGAGGGGAACTCCTTCCTTTTTCTTCCCAAACTCCCCTTTGGCTGGGCTCCCCTAGCTCTGCTGAAGGTGCCACCACCCTCCTGGACACCCACATTCTCCAGCTCAGCATCGGGGCCAGGCGGCTGCTGAATCTTGTCCATTGTCTGTCCTTTTCTCCACTTGCACTGGCCGCCCCTCTTCTAGCTCAGACCCTCCTTCCTTCTCTCCTGGAATACTTCATTAACCTCCCAATGGCTCTTTCCGACTCTCCTCGGCCCCTGCTCTGAACAGCTGCCAATTTGATTTTCCCAAGTGAATCTGACTTCATCCCTTCAGTGCTCAGAAAACTCCAGCAGCTTCCTGTTGCCTGTTCTTGTGGCTAGCTTTTAAGTGCTCTGCAATCTGGCTTTGGAGGACCTCGGCAAGTTTATTGTAAGCTGCTCCCTTCTTGGGATTTTCATTTGACCCAAATGGGCCTGCTTGTTGCCTTCATGGGGAACTCTCTCCATGTCTTTGTAGAGCTCTACTTTTCCCCAGGTCTGGATGCACTTTCCCTATCCCTCCCGTGCCCCCCGAATCCCCTCATTTCCTTCCAGGCTCAGCTTCTGACCACCTCCTTCAGGAAGTCCATTCTGATCTGCCTGGTCACTACCTAGCCCTGCTCCCAGAAATTATTTTGTATTTCAATTTCTAGATGTTTCCCTGATAGAATGTGAAATATTTGAAAGCACAGACTAGTCTCTGTGTGTGTTTTGTCGCTGTAACTCTAGCACTTCACACAATACAAAGTGCTTAATAAATGCCTATTAATGGATGATCTATTTCTATCTCTGGCCCCTAGAAGCTAGCTGATACAGTCAGTTGGATAGAGTTCTGGACTTGGAGCCGGGAAGACCTGAGTTCTAATCCTGATCCAGACACTTATAAGCTATGTGATTTTGGGCTAGTCATGTCACTTCTCTCAGCTTCATTTTCTCATTTGTAAAATGGGAATAATCACGGTCCCTGCCACTCCTTCTCTCTCTCCCCTTTCTAACCTGACTCAGCTGGTTTCGAGTTAATCCCAGCTGAGGTGCCAGTTAATACAACCGGCGGTTTTCCCCTCCCAGAAGCAAGTGCTTTTTGACAGGGCTTTGGAACCATCCCTCCCACCACCAGACCTTCAGAATCGAGGTGAACTGATCCCTAGTATGCTGCATTGCAGAGGAAAGGCTAAGAGCCAGGAGACCTGGCCTTCAGTCCTGGCTCTGCTGGCTCACTTCCTCTGGGGCTTTCACTAAGTCACCTCCCTTCTGTGGGCCTCAGTTTCTATCTCTGTAAATAAGGCATCAAAATTAGAGGTACTCTACTAAGCCTTCCATTTCTCACTTTCTGTGCATCTCTGTGTCTGGGTCTTTTCCCAACCCTTCCATTCTGTGGCTCTAATGGTGGAATTTCAGGCACAGTGAAGTGGAGAGAGGAAGATTTTCATGAGGTGGCAGGGTAACCTTCCTAGTGCCTTTGGAGTAATGGTCTATTCTGCCTGTTTTGATGAAACGTACAACAGGAACCTTCGAGTGACAACCCTCCTCAGCTCTGCAGGCAGTTCTGAAGGTTGAGCCCACACCCTTCCCTCTCTACTGCTATCGCCCACCCCAATTCCATGCCCCCAGGGCTAATGGCCCCTGCAGCAGGGGGGTGATTGGGCAGTGTTGGCACAGGTTGACACAGAGGAGTGACGGTCATGCTCCTCTGCTGTTGTAACTAGGGGTGGGTGGTGAGGACGCAGGCACCCAGAGCCAGGAGGGGCCAGGGGAAGGGGGTTGGGTGGGGAGACGCTGGCATCACTCGAGCTGCTGATCTCTAAATTACAGCGCTGCCTCTTCAGCCTGGACGCCGGCAGCAGCCGCACTGTTGCTGTGGTAACTGAGTTGTCCCGAACCCCGGGGAAGTGTATAAACACTGCTACAGATACACAATTAGATCAACAAGAAGAATAGGACAGAAAACAGAAACTCCCAGCCTTCCATAATTCTGGGCCAAAATGTTACTAGGAGCCAGTGCCCGGCCTCCTCCTCCCTGCCCACCCTGGCCTTGCTGGTGGCGGAGACTCGGCTGGCACCGGGAGAGGCCCGGGGGATGGAGAGCTGCTTTGGCTGCCTCCTTCCCCGCTCCAGATGGATGGGGGAGCGAGGGGGACCAAGGAGGTGTTTGTCATGGCCGAGAGGGAAGGGACTGTGCCCCGGGGAGTGGCCAGCTCACCTCTCCATGACCCTCATGGACACCAGCACCTCAGCTGCCGCTTCCCATCGTGATCACCATTGCCACCGTTGCCACAGTCATCACCATCATCGTTATAGTCCTCACTGCCGCCATCACCACCATCCTCCTCCTCTTGTCACCATCATTACCACTGTCCCTGTGGTTATCATTGTCACTACCACTAGCAACATCCTATGACCACCGTCATCATCTTTGTCGTTATCACCATGGCCGCCATGTCTCCTGTTTCTGTCACATCACCATTGTCACAATCTTTGCCATTGTCACCATGGCCACCACGTCTCCTGTTTCTGTCACATCAGCCACCATCACTTGTCCTTCCTAGGCTTATTTGCTTGTTTGTGGAATGCAGGGACTTCAGGGATCCCTTCTCTTCCCCCCACAGCAGTAGCATGAAGCCTTTGCACAGCGTCTCTACCCATGGTTTGGTTAACCTCTTCTTGGCCTCCCCATTTGGCAGAGAGCTCACTCTCTCTCGCATTGCCCCTTTTGCTTTGGAATAGCTCTCGTCTGTGGGAAGATCTTCACATTGAGCTGAAGTCCGTCTCTGTGAGGTGCTCTTAGCCCTGGTCTGGCCTCCTGGAACCAAATCTAAGCTCTGCCTTGCCTCCCATTCAGAGCCTCCCATCCAATGGAGTGGAGAAAGCACATTGGACTTGGAATAAGTAAAAACACCTGGGTTCTCTTGTGGGCATTGGCATTTACCAGCTGGGTGGGAGAAAATTGGATGCAGCCTTAGGGACCATCTATCCAACTTCCCTGCATCAGACAGGCAGGAAATGCAGACCTAGAGAGGAGGAGGGATGTACTTGTCTCAGTCCACAGAGGCAGGAAGGGGCTGAGCTGGGCTTCAAACTCAGACCCCCAGCTCCCTGTCCAGGGCATCCTCACACCCCACATGCCACTTCCCCCTAAGAGCCTCCATATCCTCATCTGTGAAATGGGGCTGATAACTGTTGTGCTGCTAACACACCTCACAGGGCTTTGCTTCAGAAAGCGATTTGGAAACATCAAATCCCTAGAGAAACAGGAGCTATTTTTACCCAGTGAGATAATGCACATACCAGTTCTTCCCGAATATCACGGCATTACACACAGGCAGGGGATTTACTACCATCACGATCATTTTATTATTATTCCATTTGTTACCCCTTGGCAAGTGTTTATTAAGTGCCTGCTGTTATGTGCCAGGCATGGGCTCGCTTATCACTGGGGACACAAATACAAGTTATCCCCCCGCCCTTGCAGGAGCCCTGAATGCCACTCAGAAGTACTTCTAGCAAGGAAGCTCCCTTCACCAACGCACCCTACCATGCAGAGTCTGAATAGAGGCAGCTTGCTAGAGCAGCAGATAGAGCCTTGGACCTGGAGTGGGAAGACCTGAGTTCAAATCCAGCCTTGGACACTTACCAGCTATGTGACCTAGCAAGTCACTTAACCCTATTTGCCTTAGTTTCCTCATCTGTGAAATGGGGATAATAATATCACCCTCCCAGGGAGGTTGTGATGATATTTGTAAAAGCACTTAGCCGTGGCTATATAAATATCAGCTGTTGTTGTTGAAGGGTTTCCTAGAGCCTTGGGAGGTTATGTGACTTGCTCAGGGTCACACAGCCAGGATCCATCCAAGGCTGGGCTTGAACCTTTCTTCTTGTCTCTTATGCTGACTATTCACTCCAATTCCAGCAGATGATTACGGTCCCCGCTTTCATTGACTAACCCCCGTCTATCCGCTCCCCTAATGTCTGGTCGCCATGTTTCCTCTCCAGGTCCAGCGCCATCCCAGGTGGTGAGGACAGCCACTGGATCTCTGCCCGGGGCGGGATGAACGGACACAGCCGGAACGGGCAGGCCCACGCCCCCCGGCGGAAACGCCGCAATCGCTTCGTCAAGAAGAATGGCCAATGCAACGTTTACTTTGCCAACCTCAGCAACAAGTCCCAGCGCTACATGGCCGACATCTTCACCACCTGTGTGGACACGCGCTGGCGGTACATGCTCATGATTTTCTCCGCCGCCTTCCTGGTTTCATGGCTCTTCTTCGGCCTCCTCTTCTGGTGTATTGCCTTCTTCCACGGTGACCTGGACCCCAGTCCAGCCCCAGCATCTGGACCCACTGGCGCAGGTCCAGGGGGAGGCGGGAGCCCACCGCCGGCCACGGTGAAGCCTTGCATCATGCATGTGAACGGCTTCCTGGGAGCCTTTCTCTTCTCAGTGGAGACTCAGACCACCATTGGCTATGGCTTTCGCTGTGTGACAGAGGAGTGCCCACTGGCCGTCATGGCTGTGGTGGTGCAGTCCATCGTGGGCTGCGTTATTGACTCCTTCATGATTGGCACCATCATGGCCAAGATGGCACGGCCCAAGAAGCGTGCCCAGACTCTGCTCTTCAGCCACCATGCTGTCATCTCTGTGAGGGATGGCAAACTCTGCCTCATGTGGAGGGTGGGCAATCTAAGGAAGAGCCACATTGTGGAGGCCCATGTCCGGGCCCAGCTGATCAAGCCATACATGACAGAGGAGGGCGAGTACCTGCCCCTGGACCAGCGGGACCTCAATGTGGGCTACGACATTGGGCTGGACCGCATCTTCCTTGTGTCTCCCATCATCATTGTCCATGAAATCGATGAGGAGAGCCCCCTTTATGGCATGGGCAAAGAGGAGCTGGAGTCAGAGGACTTTGAGATTGTAGTCATACTAGAGGGCATGGTCGAAGCCACAGCCATGACCACCCAGGCCCGCAGCTCCTACCTGGCCAGTGAGATCCTCTGGGGCCACCGCTTCGAGCCTGTGGTCTTTGAGGAGAAGAGCCACTACAAGGTGGACTACTCACGTTTCCATAAGACCTATGAGGTGGCTGGCACGCCCTGTTGCTCAGCTCGGGAGCTCCAGGAAAGCAAGATCACGGTCCTTCCTGCCCCACCACCACCGCCCAGTGCCTTCTGCTATGAGAACGAGCTAGCCCTCATGAGCCAGGAGGAGGATGAACTAGAGGAGGACGTGGCGGGCTTGGGGCTGGAGGGCAGCTCCAAGGAAGATGGTGGCATCATTCGCATGCTGGAGTTCGGGAGCCACCTGGATCTGGAGAGGATGCAGTCTACCTTGCCCCTCGATAACATCTCCTACCGCCGGGAGTCGGCCATCTGACTTCCTGCCCTTCCGTCTAGCCTTGTGTCCCCTTGGTCATCTCGGGCCCCCATTCCCTAACCCCTTGTGGGAAGATCCCCCTTTCTAGACAAGAGAAGGGCCAGCAGACCATGAACATCCCCTCCCTCAGTATCCCTCCCAAGGACAGAACCCACCCAGGCCATGGGAACCCTTCTGGTGGCCACATGGGGCCATGAGAAATGAGTGTATGAGTGGGGGTCTGTCCCCCATGCCTTCTTACTTCAGTGCCCAAGAATTAGACCCTGGCAACAGGGAAGTCCCTATCCCTGAGTTCTGCCATGCCAACCATCCCACATCATCTACTGCTGTGGGCCTGACTCCACCTGGGGACCCAGAACTGCCCAACATGGCATTCCTAGACCCTTCCAGGACATGTTCCCAGTTGCCCTGGAGAACTTTGGGAAGGCTCCTGGGACAGATGTGGAAGGCAGGGGGCTCACACAGAGGCCAGGGCTGTAAGTCTGGTTGGGGGGAAGTAGAAGGAAAAGTTTACCTTGCATGTTTGTGACCCGTCACACATCCTTTTGTAAATATATACATACATATATATATATATATATATATATATATATATATATATATATATATATATATATGTATATGTATAAAGACAAGAGAGATCCAACCCAGATTCTTCAATTTCTCTGGGGCAGGATGTGGAGATGAAGCCACGTCCCTCTTCCTCTTCCTCATGGACTGGCCACTTAGAGCTCCTTCGTCCTCGAGCTGTCTCAGAATGAGGGGTGTCAACCCAGGAAGCCTCCAAGGTCAGGGCTGGAGTGCCACTCCCTTCATGTACCAACCCCACCTCTGCTGGTCCCCTGACCACCCGCCCCCAGCTTCTGCCCATCCTCCCTGCCCTTCCAACACACACAGCTGTACAATGGGATTTTTAATTATTTTTAATAAAGTATCCAATCCTCTTGGAGCCACATGGGCCGAAAGGAGGGGGGAAAAGAGATCTAGAGCACGAGAGACATGTCTGCCGTCCTCTTGGGGGATTGTTTGCTGGGAACTGGGGGAAGGGGGAGGAAAAAGGCAGAGGCAGAAGGGGTCAGTAGGATGTAATGACATAATCCTTTCAGTGTAGAGGCAGCAGGGCTTGTGGAAGGGGCCCTGGAGACAGAAGACCTGGGTTTGCATCCTGGGTCTGCTTATTAACTGTGAAGGCTTTAGAGAAGCTGCTTCTTGGCTCTGGGCCTCAGGTTCTTAGAATTGAAGAACTGGAAGGGGCCTTGGAGACCATCTCTTCCAACCCTTAGCTGGGCAAGTACAACAAAGAGGAAGGGAATTGGGGTCAAGTCGGGAAGAGGATGCTGAGTTTGAGCTGAAGTGTCGATGCTTGGCAGGTCGCTGGAGAAATGAACCCAAGCTCAGGAAGGAAATAAGGACGTGATCTGTATGTGTGTGAGTTGTCTTTAGGGAGAGATGGTCATTAAATCCGGGGCAGGAGATCGTATCATCAATGGGCTGAGCTGCATAGATAGGCTCAGATGCCCATTTTACAGATGAAATCACTGAGAAGGGAGGGGACCAATGGCAGGCAGTGGGCTGAGACTGAACAGTAGCAGAACTAAGTACACCACAGAGGGCAATAGAACAAAGTCTGTAAGGATCTAGAGAAGTCCCTTCTGGTAGGGAAGGGGGTGGGAAGTCAAGGTCGGCTGCCTGGAGGAGGCAGCCTAGTGAGAGAAGTAGGCTTTCAATAGGCAGCAAAAAAAGAAAAAGGAACAAACAAGTGCCAGAGGACCTGGTGTAAGGGAATAGGCCAGGGAGTCTGGACCCAGCCATCCGTGTGGCAGCAGAGAGGAGCTGGCCAGAGTGCGGGCCCTGGTAAGACGGGAGCTGGATGGGCAAGTTCTGAAGGGATGGGAAAGGTCTGAATATGGAGCAGGTCTAGACAGACTAGAACATCTCCAGTCCCAAGCTCAGAAGTGCCATTCCCTGTTCTATGCTCCCTCCCAGATCTGGCATTCCCTGTTCTAAAGCCCCTCCCAGCTCTGGCATTCCCTGTTCTAAGTTCCTTCCAGCTCTGGCATTCCCTGTTCTAAAGCCCCTCCCAGCTCTGGCATTCCCTGTTCTAAAGCCCCTCCCAGCTCTGGCATTCCCTATTCTAAAGCCCCTCCCAGCTCTGGCATTCCCTGTTCTAAAGCCCCTCCCAGCTCTGGCATTCCCTGTTCTATGCTCCCTCCCAGCTCTGATATTCCCTGTTCTAAAGCCCCTCCCAGCTCTG
>CM053581.1:405260693-405281255 GCA_028627135.1 Pseudochirops cupreus
ATTCCCTGTTCTAAAGCCCCTCCCAGCTCTGGCATTCCCTGTTCTAAAGTCCTTCCCAGCTCTGACATTCCCTGTTCTAAAGCCCCTCCCAGCTCTGGCATTCCCTGTTCTAAAGTCCTTCCCAGCTCTGACATTCCCTGTTCTAAAGCCCCTCCCAGCTCTGGCATTCCCTATTCTAACGTCCTTCCCAGCTCTGACATTCTTTGTTCTAATGTCCCTCCAAAGCTCTGACCTTCTCTGTTCTTTTTTTTCCTCATTTTTTCATTCTCTGTTCTTTTAAGCTCCCTCCCAGCTCTGACATTCCCTGTTCTAAACTCCCTCCCAGCTCTAACATTCCTAATTCTAGGATCCCAGAGAGGAGGGTTGGGAACCAAGGCAAGGCAGTAACTCAACTGTCTTCTAATTCTTTAAAGAGCTGTCGTGGAAAAGTGATGGGATTTGTCCTTTGTCCCCAGAGGTCAGAATTTGGAACAATATTGGGGAGGGGCGTGATGTTGACTGTAAAGCACAGATTTAAGATGTCAGGAAAAACTTCTCTAAAAATGAGAACTGTCCCAAAGTGAAAAGGACTATCATGGTAGGTAGTGAGTTCCCTGTTACTGGATGTATTCAAAGGAAAGTCTGCCTAAGCCCTTGTCAGGGCATTGCGGGGCAGCTTCTTGTGGACACCTGGGTTAGGTGGGCTCAGTTCTGGCCTTCCCTTCTTCGGGGATTTGGTGATCCTAGGCACTCCCTGGCACGTCTTAGCCGCTGACATCCTGAAGAAAGCCTGTTCCTAATGGGAAAGAAAATTTAGGGCAATGATAAAGAAGGAACAACCTACTTCATATTTAGGCAGTCTGCCCCTGCCCCCCACCCCAGGTCAGGTCCCTAATATTCAGCTTCTGGCACCACCACCACCGCTAGTATTAGCAATAAGAACAATAATCATTTTTACAACAGTGACATTTCTATAGCCATTTAAGGTTGGAAAGCGCTATCTAGTCTCACGATAACTCTATACTTTGGATACTTTTTAAAAATGATGCTCTTATTATTATAAATGCATTGATTTCCCAGTATATTCTGCCCTCCCCCCTCTCCCCATTAGGTCATTTCTTATAAGAAACAGGGAGGAAAAACAAGAGAAAAACAGCTCCCAGTGGGCAGGGCCTGACAGGACAGGTTCTGTCCCTGTAGCCCCTGCTTCTGCCAGGCAGGAAGGAAGGCACGTTTTTCACCCTTTCTCCAGGTTTGAGTTTCGTCATTGTGATTAGGCAGTGTTCGGTTGAAGTCTGGAGGGCAGGCCTGCAGGGCACTGTCCAAGAAAAGCACCCCCTTCTCCCCCGCCCCCAGACCCTAAGGGATCCACCTAGGGATGGGCTGATTGGAGCAAAAACACCGCCTGTTTCTCCAGCTCCATAAGCTTTTCACAGGAACTCTGGTCTCGTTCTGCCCAGCAGAGGGGAACTGCCTCGCCCAAGGTCCCACACAGCCAGGAAGTGTCAGAGCCAGGTCTCAAGCTGCATCCCCCGCTGTCTTCCAATTCCCATTTAATCTGCCTCTCTCCAGCTACTGACACAGCCAGGTGATACTTTCATGCATGCTAAGGCTGAGTGGGCGGCAAGGTGGGCGGCACATTCCTGCAGCTGTGAAGGGGAGTTGGTCGTACCCAGAGCCATCAAAATCAGGAACCCTGATGCCTACAATGGCATCTATTAAACCCACCAATGCTCCTCCCCCTGAATGTCCATCTGACTCCCACCTTCCCAGAGAACACACCAGGGGCGGAAGAGGCTGACCACCAACCAACCAACCAACCAATCCACACTTTTCATGCACCTCCCTCCCATGTGCCAAACTCTGTGCTAGGCATCGGGGCTATAAAAGAAAAAATGGAATAGCTTACAGGCTAATAAGGAAGACAACAGCTCACATAGAGATACATTGGGAATGCATACGAGAGAACAAAGGTCGTTTCAGGAAGGGAGGGCATTTGCAGAAGAGGGAGCCTGTGGGATTTCATGAAGAAGGGGAGCCTGAGCTGAGTTCTGAAGAAGATGATGGACTCTAAAAGGCAGAGGGGGAAAAGGAGAGCATTCCAAGCGGCAGGGACAGCCTGGGCAAAGGCCGGGAGATAGGAGATGATGGGTCACATGTGAGGACCCGCAAAAAGGCAGTTTGGGTGGATCAGAGAATAGAGGAAGGGAAGTAAAGCATGATAAGGCTGGAAACGTAGACTGAGACCCGAGTGGGAAGAGCTTTAAAGGCTAAACAGAGAAATATCGATTTTATTCTGGAGACAATAAAGAGCCACTAGAGTTTATTAAGTAATGCCTGGGCTGACAGAAAACACGAGACAGTGTGAGCCAGTGGATAGAGCCACAGACCCCTGAGAGTCAAGACCTGAGTGCAAATCTCACATCAGACACTTAGTAGCCTTGAGACCCTTTCTTTAGGTCTCAGTTTCCTTATCTGTAAAATGGGGGGGGGGGCTAGACTCAATGGCCTCTAAAGACCCTTCTAGCCTTAAATCCTCTGATCCTATGAAAATGTAAGGCAGGAAAGTGCCAGGTACAGGATTTCCTGAACAGAGGGGAAAGCATTGGGCTGGAACGCATGATGGCACTGGTCTATAGGGATCCCAGGAACCGGGGTCCTCCCTGAGAGGAGAATGGGACATTCACCCAGTAATGTAAGAGGAATCGAAACATACATATTGAACACGTATCTGCGCATACACACAATACAATACTATTATGGATAATCTTATATAATATTAATATAATATAGAAACGTTACTATTATATATAATATAAATATTATATAATACATACATGTGTATATATTTTATATACATACATACATACACCCATATATATATTTATAAAAACACTTTTCAATATGTGTACATATGTCTGTGCATTTGTTTGGGGCAGGGAGAGTGCAGGTGCTACGTGAGATAGGACAATCAAGCCTTCCCTAACGACCTCGACTGAAGACGTCGTCCTTGCCTCCCTTGCCTTGTCTGCTCCAGGCTGACCTCTCCCAGCAGCTCCTTCAAGCCCGTCTCTTACAATACGGACTCTGGTTCCCTCTTCATCCTCCTCTCCCTTTTCTGGACACCCTCCTGTCTGTCAACGTCTTTCCTGGTACTCCAAACAGATGAGGCCAGAATGAGGCGGAGGGCAGTGGAACTGGCAGCTTCCTTGCATCAAGGCTTTCTTAACATAGCCTGAGGTCACTTTGGCTTCCCAGGATTTAGTTAGAAAGTGACTTCAGAAATGGGCTAGTTCAGAGATGTCATAAGCAGAGTGCTGCCCAATGTGGCCTGAACCAGATGAAAATGTACTCGGGAATTATTTAACAGAATAAATACAAACCCAACAGAAGAGAGATGATGCTAATCTGTGGTTTTCTAAGTCCATTTGCAGCCATGGGCACCCTTAAGTACAGTTTGGTGGTCCCGGTTTCTGAGTCTGAAATCACTCATTTGGTCCAGTCACCTCATTTGACAAAAGAGGAAACTGAGGATACCCAGACAGGTGACTTGGTCAGTCATAACTGTAGTAAATCAGTCAGAATTTGAACCCAGGTCATAGCCTCATATAGTCCAACTTTCTCATTCTACAGCTAAAGAAACTGAGTGTCATAGAGTTGAAGGGTCATAAAAGTAGTCGTTGTCAAAAAAGGGATTTAAACCCAGATCTTCTGACTTCAGAACTGCGAGGCAACACTGCCCCATCCCCACTGCTCCTGGCGCTGAGGCTGCGATCCTCCTAGAACGGCGCTCGTTAAATAGCGAGGCTTTCCTAGGTCTACACTGGGGCTGTCCCCCTGCTCCATCTCTGAGAACATAACCCTTCGGTGCCATTGAGAGAAGGCAATGAGCTCCCCGTCACTGGAGGGCTTCCAGCATCTCGGATGGGCAGAGAGGTCATCGTGACCTTTGAGGTACCTTCCAGCTCAGAATCCCTGGGGCTCTTCGAGGGCAGAGCTGGGCGGGAAGACAGCAAGCAGACCAGACCTGTGGCGGGGAGTGCCGTAGGGACAGATTAATGAGGGGAGAAAATGAAAGGAACAAATCTCCAGGTTGCCTTGGCTCAGTGACAATCATCGAGAGGAAGGACGGGGACAGTTTCGCCCTGCCGTGTTTGCAAGGTTGGAACTCACCAGGGGAACGGAGCTATTTCTGGGCACATCCAAGGAGGCGGGAGGAGAGGAGAGGAGTGGAGGGGAAGGATGGGGGCGGGGGAGTTCATCCATTAGACCCGGCAGGAGACAGGAAGGATTCATGGACAGGACACAGGAAAACCGGGCCATGGGCAACGGATTGTATCAAGGGACTAGCCCAAGGTCACTGATATAATAAAATTTTAGACCCAGAGCTGGAAGGAACCCTGAAGACCATTGGATTGAATTCCCTCATTTTACAGGTGAGGAAACTGAGGCTCAGGAAGGGAAAATGATTTAGAACTTCATAGATCCACAGATGAAAGGAATTCCAGAGGCCACTGAGTCCAACCAAGGCCTAGAGGGAGGAATTAGCTTGCCCAAGGTTACTTGTGCACCTAGGTGACCCCAGCTAGCAAAGCCAGGGTCTGAACCCAGATCCTCCAACTCCAAAGTCAGTGCCTTTAAGGTTTCTCCTGACTCTAAATCTAGGATTTTTCGACCCTATCTGTGTGGCTCTGAGTAAATCCTTTCTCAAGGAAGGCAGCATGATCAGGGAGAAAGGACTGACTCAGAAAGCAAAGGACCTGGGTTTAGAAAAGGCCATAAATTATAAAACCCTGAAGGATTGTCCCCATTTTACAGATGAGGAAAAGAAAGCTTAATTTGGTTTAATTTGATAAGTATTTGTTAAGCACATGGCCTTGGGCTGAGAATGAGGGACACAAAAAAGAAATCTTGTTTTTAAGTAATTAACATTCTTTTCCCAAATGCACCTGCAAAAGAAATGTGGAAAACTGGACCTCACAGAGCATCTTGCCTGACCCTTCCATTTTACAGATGAGGAAACTGAGAGGTCCAGGGAGCGGAAATTCTTTGCCCTAGGTCACCTAAGCTACCCTCAATGTCTGCACTGGAGCCCAGGGCTCTGCTTCCCCATCCGTTGTGCAGATGCATCCCTCTCTCCAAGGACACCTGACGTTCCTTGCTAGCTCACAGAGCCCAGCTTAGGCATCTGTCTAGCCTGGCTGTGACTGCGGCACCGCCTAGAGGTCAACATGGGCACTGCAGCCCCTCCAGCTGTTAGGGGCTTTGGGATGGGGAGAGCTCAGGTCATCTACTCCTATCCCGTCATTTTACAGATGAGGAAACTGAGGCCCAGGGAAGAAAAGTGATTCTCCAGAAGTTTTTTCTTCTCCTTGCCCAGGTTGAGATGGGATAATATTTATAAGTGCACTTAGTAGGTGATCTATAAATGCTTATTCCCTTACACAGAGAGTAACCTTCAGAGATAGGATCTGAAGCCAGATCTTCTGACTCCATGGCTAGCCCTTCCCCCAGCTTTCCTGACTCCTCTCAGGATTCAGGGAGAGGACAATGATTAACTCAAAGGAAAGGCACAGGGGCACAGCTTATAGGATGTCCCAAATCCCAGCAGAAATTTGGTTAGTGATTAGTGATTATGAGATTAGTGATTAATTGATTAGTGAGTAGGAGAGAATGGGACAGAATGGGTTCCCTTGAGAGTAATGACAGACTTACCCATCAACCAATTAATAAGCATTTATAGAGCACCCGCTTTGTGTAGGTACTGAGGTTCCGGAGCCTCCATTCTATAATGGAAGAAACATGCACCCAGATCTATCTCTAACTTACCCAGTTAGATGATGGGGAGCTCACTACTTACCAAGGCAGCCCACTCCATCTTGAACAAGCCCAGCCTTTGGAAGGCAGCCCATGGCTTCCCCCTGGGTCTTTTTCTTCTCCTTACCCAGGCTTCCCTCTTCCCCTATAGCCGGAACCTCTTATGAGGTTAGGAAAGAAGACCTAAGGACCAAGCGTCCTGCATGGCCAGAGGGAAGTTCTTAAGAGGCGACTCTGAGCTTCCCCCTCTCCTGCTCAACAAGCTTCCATGGCTCCTCCTTGCCTTTCTAACTTGATACAGAAGAGTCTGTTTGGCATTTAAAACCTTTCACAATCTGGCTCTGACTGATCTTTCCAGGCTGATGATACATCCCTCCTCCGCACACATTCTCTGTTCCTGTCGAACTGGCCTATTCCCTGGCTGTTCTCTGAGCACAACATCCATCTCCAACCCTGGTGCCTTTGTGCAGGCTTTCTGCTGGGATTCCAAGGTCTTTTCAAGGTTTGAGTCAAATACCACCTCCCCCAGGAGGTCGTTCCTGATTTCCCAAATCGTTAGTGCCCCCCACCCCCCTTTTGTCTCAAAGAGGAATAGGAGGAGAGAGATGAACTCTAGATCAGGGGTTCTTAAGCTGGAGGCCATGGATTTTATTAATATATGCACGTATACATATATGTATACATACACATGTATATCTATAAATATACACACATTTACACACATATGTAGCCATACACATTTATTTATGTACAGATAGATTATTGGATGGATGGATGGATGGACAGAGGGGCGAATGGATGGATGAATGGATAGATACACTGATGGATATATAGAGAATTATATTTTAATGTAACTTTTTCTTTTGTAATCCTATGCATTTTATTTTGCCTTTTTAAACTACAATGATCCATTGAAGGGACCACAGTGTTCACCAGACTGCCAGAAGGGTCCAGGCCACAGAAGAGATGGAGAAGCTCCCAAGCTTTAGCTCTGATTCTCTGACCGAGGAGTTCTGTTTTGGAATCAGGGGCCCTAGCTCTGTCATTCACCTCCTCACACACATCTCCTGTGTGACCTTACACAAGTCCCTTCCCACTCTGGGTCTCAGTTACCTTCTCTGTGAAATAAATGTATTTATCCTAACCAGCCTGCCTACCAAGGTCATTTGGGAGGATTGATGGGCTTGTGTGCATTTGTGAGAACAATTTGTCAACTGGCTAATGCCTTGGCATCAAGGGAATGGGCTGTGATTCTTCTTGGCAACCCTGGGTTCCCAAAGCCTCTGCCAGGAAAGCATGGATCCTGGCAGGTCTGATGCTCAGGGAAGCCTTTGGGCCTGTCCCAGAGATGGAAGACATCTCTATCAAGGAGGACCTTGGAGGAGCTGAGTTGGGAGGGATTTGTCACCGGCTGTCCGCAGGGCAATGAGTATTTTTGGCCACAGCCTTGCCTTAGACTGTATCTGAGCAGCGGGGGTCTGCACTGACGGAAGCAGGGGCCCTGTGGTGTGGCATCAGGTAGCATTGGCAACAGGGATGCAGTGGACAGAAAAACAGATTTAACTTAGTGTGATTGAGAGCTGGGATGCATTGTAGAGATAATCTAGTCTAACGCTCCTCCCCTTCCATACTGAAGATAATGTCGAGTCAGAGGACCTGGGCTCCAATCTGGCCTCTGATGCAGCCATGGAAAGTCAGCCTCTCCAGCCTCAGCTTCCTCACTTGTGAAACTGGATGTATGGATAAAAATGATTAGGTGGATGGGTGGATGGATGGTTGGAAAATAAAGGGGCCGGACAAGATGTCCTGTGAGGTCTCTTCCAGCTACCATGTTCTATTCCCCATTCCCTATGGGGCCCTACCTTCTCTCTCTCTTGCCTCTCCCATGTGTCTAAGATCCCAAACCCCCCTGTCTACCTGGACTTAAAGCTGGAATCCTGTGAAACCCAGAGTGGGGATGTAATTTGCCCAGTGTCACCTATTAGCCATTGGATTCTGCATCAAAGGTTGTTCAGTCATTTCAGTCATGTCTGACTCGCTGTGACCCCATTTGGGAGTTTCTTGGCAAAGATACTGGAGTGGTTTGTCATTTCTTTCTCCAGCTCATTTTACAGATGAGGAAACTAAGGTGAGCAGGGTTAAGTGACTTGCCCAGGGTCACATAGCTAGTGTCTGAGGACCTGCATCAGAGGACCAGGGTTCAAATCTTGGCTTCATCTCTTATTTCCTGTGTGACCTTGAGTTAACCCCATTTCCCATTCGGGGCCTCAGGATTTTCCTCTGTAAAATGAGGGGCCTCTACAGTCTCTCACTGCTAAGAACAACAATCCTATAATGGTAAATCAAAGATTTCTTCCATTGACTGCACAAATACCTGAGTTCAAATCCTGGCTCCCCCACTTACCAGTGATCCCGGACATGTCACTTCTCTTGATCTGTAAAATGGAAATAAAAAACAATTAGAATTTTCTACCTCTTTTTGTTTTTATGATGATCAAGTGAGATGATGAGTGTAAAGTAGAAAAAAAGCTGAGGAAATCATTTTCAAAAGCACTACCAAAATGCCAGCTCCTGCTTTAGTCATAATGACAACGATAATGAACAGGAGCAAACCAGTGTGATTGGCAAGGACACCAGATTCCAGGTCGGAGGAAGCCAACTTCCAACTCCACATCTTGTGACCTTTAACTCGGCAAATTACATCTCTTCTGCTTCAGTGTCCTGAACTGTAGAGTGGGGTTGGATCAGATTGGCTTCTGGGGGGCCTTTCTGGCTCAGGGTGTCTGAGTCCACAGCCTTCCCAGAGGCATGGCTGGAACCCAGGTCCTTCTCCCTCTTCTCCTGTCTTTCCAAGTCCACTTCTCTGCCCACTTACTCTACCAAGCTCCCACTACTTTGCCGCTAACAATCCATAGACTATTCCTGGAGAAACTACTTTGCAAAATTTGGGCGTTTTGTTGTGCCAAGAACTTTACTGCTAGTGCAGCAGATTCCAAACAAATGCTTTTTGGTTGTTAAAAAAAAAACCGTAGGGGTTGGAGGAGATGACCTTTAAAGGCCTTTCCAGCTTTGGGGACGGAAAAAAACCATCTCTTTTCCTCACTCCTTCTGACTGGAGACTGCACTATCCTGGATAGACCACAAGGGGACAGGGCGAGCCCTGTGCAGAGCTGGCGAAGGTTTGTAGCATCCTTCAGCTTGATGCTGGATGGGTGAGGAATAGAGAACATCAGGGCGGGGAGAGGGAGCTTAGAATCAAGATCGTCAGAGCCGAGAAGGACCCGAGGATGCAAAGTGTCAGATGGGAGAGGGGGCTGAGGATGGAGAGCGTCAAGGACAGAAGGGACCTGGGAACAGAGAATGTCAGGTGTGAATGTAGTCGAAATTATCCATTTCACACCTCATGATTTTTTCTTTCTCTATCTCTTATTTATTCATGAATTGCTTGCTCACCTAGCCATAAATCTTCAAATTTTCTTGTAATATCCCTCTTTAATCCAGGTTATGCGTTCATTCTCATCTTATCTTGGTAACTTGGTGAGATATTGATCTATGCCCGATTTCTGTCAGACTGCTTTCTGGTTTCACTCACAATGGACACTTATCCCCAAAACTTAAGTCTTTACGCTTGTCAAATACAACATTACCGTATTTTTTTTATTGTTGTAGATTGTATGTCTACTCTGTTCCACTGATCTACGTTTCGATTTCTTAGCCGGACCCAGATAGTTTTGACTGTTACAGCCTTATAATATAGTTTAACTATATTATATATAACTATATAACTATAATTATAAATACAGTTTAAGATCTGGTACTGCTAAACCTCCTTCGTTTACATTTTTACTAGTTCTCTTACATTCCTGACTTTTTGTTTTTCCAAAGGAATTTTATTGTTTTTTTCTAATTCAGCAATATATATATATATATATATATATATATATATATATATATATATATAGTAATTTAATTGGGATGGAATTGAGTATATAAATTAGTTTAGGTGAAATCATTGTTTTTATTGACCCTACCTACCCACAAACGATGAATATTTCTCCAGTTATTTAAATCTTATTTTATTTGTATAAAAAGTTTGTTATAATTTTGTTCATGGGTTTGTTTTGGCAGGCATACTCTCAGGAATTTTTTACTGTCTAGAGTTATTTTAAATGGGGCATCTCTTACTATCTCTGTGCAGGATTTTGTTTGTGATATATGGGAATACTAGAGATTTATGTGGATTTATTTTATATCCTGATATTTTGCTAAAATTATTAATTGTTTCAACTAACTTTTTAGCTGAGTCGTTGGGATTTTCCGGTTCATTGTTGGTGGAACTGTGAACTGATCCAACCATTTTGGGGAGCAATCTTGAATTATACCCAAGGAGCTATCAAACTGCTCTTTGACCCAGCAATACCATTATTAGGTCTATTTCCCAAGATGATTAGGTGAAAAAGAAAAGAATTTATATGTTCCAAAATATTTATGGCTGCTCTTTTTGTAGTGGCAAAAAAATAGAAAATTGTGGGGATGCCCGTTAATTGGGTAATGGTTGAATAAATTGTGGTATAAGATTTCGATGGAATACTACTGTGCTGTAAGAAATGAGGAGCTTGAAATAATGAAGAGTGAAATGAGTAGAACCAAGAGAACATTGTATACTGCGATAGAAATATTGTTTTAAGAATGACTTTGAGTGACTAAGTCATTTTGACCTTTATAAATGCCCAAATTAACTACAAAGTGCGTAGGAAGATGCTAACTGCATCCAGAAAAAGAACTGATAAATAAAAGTATGTTTTTACATATATATGCACATGCCCATGTGCATATATATGTATGTTCACACACACACACACACACACACACACACACACACACACGCATAGAAATTTGTGTCTAATTGTAGCCGTCTCTGGCGGGAAGGGGGGGAAGGAAGAAAATGGGGAAAAAAAGAAAGTTGCATGATAACTTTATTATGTGTTTAAAAGGAATATCAAGTTATACATCATAGATTTGTAGTTTCACATAGAATCAGCTTTTTTTTCTATTGTTTGTTTTATTTCTTAAGTTCAGAATAAAATAAATAAACCCGAAAACAAAACAAAAAGCAAGATTGTTGAGCTGGAAGAGACTTTTAGATCAGCAGAAAAGAGAATGCAGGGGGGAGCTGGCATCAGCCGGCTCCTCCTCCCTCCCCCCCAGGTGCTGCCTAGTCAGCCCAAGGGCCCTGGGAGGCCTCCCAGGTAGGCCACATATTTCTACCCCTGAAGAAGGTGGGGCCTCTCTCCCTACCCTCACCGGAACACACCAGGCGCTCACACCACCAGGCAGGGAACCTGGCTCCTGATCCCGGCTCAGGTACAACCCTGGGCCGGGCTCTAATCTCTCTGCTGAGCCCAGCGGGGATTGAGGAGCCGGGGGTGTGCTTCACTCACCCTGCCCCTCACTGACCCCCTTATTGAGGACCAAGGATGATCAAATTCAGAGCTAGAACAGACCCTGGGGGCCCCTAATCCACCCCCCTCATTTTCTAGAGGAGGAAATTCAGGTCAGCGAAATTAAGTTAGTCTCCCAAGGCCAAGCTGACTTCAAACTCTGGATCTATCACCCCAAGATAGTTAACTTTTCTGGGCCTCAGTTTACCCATTTGACAAATAAAGGTTAGAAAGGAGCAGGGGGCGAGAGGAAGAGTTGGGGGCTAGTCTAGGCATTGGCACTTGCCACCTATGAGTCCTTGGGACTCTTCTGCCCTGGGCCTCAGTTACTCAATCTGCAAAATGAGGGAGTTGAACTAATGAAAAGACTCCTTCATGTTCTGAGTCTATGAAACTGTAATCTTTAAGAGTTCTCTCAGCTCCGGGTGCTATCTTAGGTGGCCAGATGCCAAGGGAACCTTACATGGAGAAGCAGGTGATCCCCAATGAGGCTTTATTCAAGAACCTCCCATTCCAAAATATCTCCCTCGCTCTTGTCACAGTGTCTGAAATTTCACCATCTGGGCTTCTCTTTTAAAGTGCAACCCTCTGCCACAAGACTAGTAACAATAATAACTCCATTTCTGTGTCACCTTGAGATTTGCAGAGTACGCACCTTCCATTGAACATGAAGCATAAGCTTTACTATCCCCATTTTACAGATGGAGGAAATGAGGCTCCCTATGCCTCATCTCCCCAGTGAATAGTGACCTTGACCTCTCTCAGGTACTATGCTCAGTAAAGCATTCTTGGTGTGAATTACCTTCTGCAGTCAAGCAGTGAGAAGTCCTAGGAGTCATGTGTGGGAGAGCGGAAGGAAGGGGAAGGAAAAAGAAGGAATGTGGGAGAGGGTTAGTAGTTTGAAGGGAGGGAGGGAACCTACATTTCTTGTCCTTTTCTAAAGAAACCCTGGAAATCTTGGCCAGGAGAAGAGAGACGGAAATGTACCTCTGTCCTTTGTTAGAGAGGTGGGTGACTATGGATGCATAACATCACATACCCTGGAGTGACACACAGCCCACTTGCCAGTTAGTTTGCTTAACAAGAGAGGAGAACAGGGAATCTTCAGATATGACATAATGTAAACACAAGAGACAACAATAAACTTCACAAACAAAAATCAAGAGCCCCTGGTCTAGATGCTTTTTGTGATGACCTTGGTCTCGCAGGACTGAACCTGACTCTCCCCTTCCGTTCTGTCTTTGCACCACCACAAAATCAGTCTAGAAAAAAGTTTAGCTGTGTGTAGTGTTCTGCTCCCCCAGACCTGGAGAAACTCTCCTCATCCTGTAGAGCCCAGTCTGAATGCCCCCTCTCCCCGGAAGCCTTCCCTGACCACCCACAGCTCTCCCTCCTTTGAGTGGACTGGCTGGTACCTGAGCCTTAAGTTCGTTATTCTAACTATATCACCCACCTCCCCCGCCCCCTGCCTCTAACACAGTGCCCCGGCATAGCTTCTGGATGGCTGATGGCAGCTGAGATTTCTCCAGCACTTTGGCGCTCATAAGGCATGGAGGGTGGGGAGTCTCTAGGACTGGCCTCTGACGTGTGGAAGAGCTTTGCTTCAAGTCAACACGTCTCTTCCTTCTCTTGGACTCAGTTTCCTTGTGTATAAAATGGGAAGGCAGCATGTTGTGGAGAGAACATGGGGATTCAGAGTCACACGACCTGAGTTAGAGTTCCTGCTTCCCAGTTCTGCACATGTGAGCAAGTCCTTCACTTTTCCCCATCTGGAAAATGGGCAGGCAGCAAGATACAAAGGAAGGGACACCAGATTCAGTCACAAGACCTAAGAGGTGGGAGTCCCAGCTCTCGCCTAACCTGGTCCTCAGTTTCCTTCTCTGTAAGATGAGGAAAGGGAGGGGTGGCCTTGATCTCAAAGCACCCTCCCAGCTCTGAGTTCATAATGCTGGCAAGTGAAGAACAGACTCCTTGGGGGCAGGCAGGAAGGTTTGCTGTGTTTAGTTGTCTCACAGGAAATGATTAGACACCTGATGGGTGGAGGAGACCAAGAGGCATCCGTCTAAATTCCTCTCCACCTGGACCCAGGCCAGGTGAGGAGGCCTTGTCAGCTCCTGACAGACGTCGAGCAGGCTGGCTACTATGCTGGGCACGGTGGGCACTGCTCCTGCCCATAGATAGCCAGGTGGTATCACCATCTCTAAGGGCAGAGGAATCTTCCCCCTCAAAGGCTTCCTTGTTCCAAACATAGCCCAGCCTTGAGGCAGGGGAAAGGGTGCCAGTAATTGAGTCAAAGACTCTGGGTTTGAATCCTTCCTCAGCTACTTACTCTGTCTGGGACCTTGGACAGGTCCCTTCCCCATCTTGAGCCTTGACTGCCTCCTTATAAATGAAGACATTGATGAGATGGCCTCCGAGGTTCCTTCCATCTCTATAGCTACGATCTTTTAATCTTATATACAAAGATAGGGGAATGGACAAGATGACCTCTCAGAATCTCTTCCAGGTCTTCCTGAAATTTCCACCTTCCTTTCCATCCTCATCATGAAGAGAGGATGGGGGGAGAGGGGGAGGGGAGTCTTGGATTTGGGGTCAGAAAGTCTGGGTATAAATTGTTCTGTATACAGATCGATTTGAATATATTTGTCTGCATGTTGTCTCTCCCATTAGATTGTAAGCTCCTTGAGGGCAGGGACTGTCTTTTGCTTCTTTTTGTCTCTCCAAGGTTTAACACAGGGCCTGGCATTTAGCAGGCACTTAGAGAATGTCTACTGATGGATTGCTGTCACACACACCCCATTCAGTTGTAAGCTCCTTGGGGGCAGGGACTTTCTTTTTGTATCCCCAAGGCTTAACGCGGCGCCCGGCACTTAGCAGGCCCTTGATGGATGGATGTGTATTGATTGATTGGTAGTGTGACTTCAGTTACCTCCTCTATAACATGGCTGTAAGAGGCTGCTTCCAATTCTCCTCTTCATCCCCCTTCTCAGCTTCATCACCATATAAATTTCATCAACCAATCACTAATAATCAAGCATTTCAAACGACAAAGGACAATCTGGGAGCCCAGAAAGAGGAATGAGGAGACACCCCTTTGCCCCGCCTTGTCAGGGTGGGCCTGGGGGTCCACAGGTGGAGAACACGCATATGATAGCAGATAGCTTTGATGTATCCTCAGTTTTGATGAGTCTTTTCTGATTCATGTCTTTTAAAAAGTTATGAATTATTCGGATGTCTCTCTGAAGAGAGGTGAGGGAGGGACATAGAGGGAAATCTGGGTAACACAAATCTTAGCTGAGCTTTCAAGTCATACAGGGAGCCAGAAGCAAAAGTGAGGAGGATTGGGGGATGGCCCGAGCAAAAGTATGGCGATGGGCTGGAATGTCATGTATAAAGACCAGCAAATAAACCAGTTTGTCTAGAATGTAGGACTCACGAGGGAGAGAAATGCATGACGAGCCAGAGAGGTAGGATGGTGTCAAGCTTTCAGTGCCAAACAGTTTGGAATTTATCCTGGAGGCAATTGAGAGCCACCAGAGTTTCCTAAGCAGGGGCGTGGCCCGGTCATTTCCCTGCGGTAGAACGTCTATTTTGCATCTGTGGGGAGCGGGGAGAAGGGATGGAGCTGGGAGAGAGTGGAGGCAGGGAGGCCAGTTAGGAGGCTGAGGCAATAGTTCAGATAGGAGAGAAGTGACGAGGAAAGACCTGATCGGGGCTGAAGGGAAGGAAGGAATCTGAGGAGCTCCTTCTCTTGAGGCCACCTCTGTTGAGGATGATGGAGGTGTGGCCCCGCAGAGAGTGGGGGGACTGGACTAAAGGATGTCTCAAGGCCCTTACCAAAGTAGGAACCTGGGATTCTTTGGCATATTCCTCATGCTTCTGTGTCATGTGAATTATCTTCATCTTTATCCTCCTCCTCTTCTTCCTCTTCCTCCTTCCTTCTCCATTTTATCTTTCTCCCCATCAGGTATGCCCATCCGGTGGAGTGTAGGCAGCGGGCTGGACAAGATGACCTCTCATCCCTCTCTGACATGTGGAGTTAATAGCATCTTCCTTTTATACGGTCCTGTCCCATCCCCAAGAAAACACCAGATCAAGACAAAGACCCTTTTACAAAGGAGGGAACAGAGGCTTAGGGGCTCAGAAAGTGACTCGTTCAGAAGCCGTATAGTTTGTGAATGGTGACGCCGGGAATCATAACCGAGGCATCTGAAGCTGATTTTCTTACTAGTGCTCTGTCTGCTCTTCTGGCCATCCCCGGGCAGAGGGAGCACTGAAAAAGGGATTGTTGAGGAGGGACGGAAGAAGCTTCTCTGGGATTATAGATTCAGAGACGGACGAGACTTTAGAGGTTACCTAGTCCAATCCCCTCATTTTACAGAGGGGGAAACTGAGGCACAGAGAAGGTCATGACTCTAGTTAGGGTCATTAGGATCATGCATTTGGAGCAGGAAAGGACCTTGCAGGGGCCGTCTAGTCCAACCCCTTATTTAACAAATAGGGAAGCCGAGGCAAAGAAAACTTAGGTGACTCTCCCAAGGTCACGTGGCTAGTAAATATCAGAGGAAGAGTCTGAACTGAGGCCCTTGGACTCCAGAGTCAGCATTCCTTCCATTCAAACACAATGTTTCTTTGCCAATAACAGCAGAAAAATAGGTTGGTGTTGGAGCATGGGGGGCACTGAATGCCAGACCAAGAAGGCTGAATTTAGAAGAGGCAAGGCAGAGTGGTGGAGGCCTGGATTTGAGGCCAAGATGTCCTGAGTTTAATCCTAACTTAGGTGCTTACTGGCTGCGAGAGTCTGGGCCTTCCTCAGTTTCCCCCTCTGTCAAAATCTGTAGTGGGGATCAAAGGAGGTGATGCCTGAAAAGTCTTTTGTAACACTTAAAACACTATGTTTACACTGTGTGTAAGCACAAGTTACTAGTGTTACTGAGGATTTTGACTAGAGGCTGTAGTCAGAACTGTGCACTCTAATTCCTTGACTTGTTAGCTGTGTGTCATTAGGAAAATCACTTAACCTCTCTGAAATTCTTCTCTTCATTTATAATAAGTTCAAAGGGGCAGTGACATACATAGGAGGAAGCTGAGGCTTAGGTCGACCCAAGGTCGTAGCAGCTCATAGTATCATAGGTGGAGTTTGAATTCGCTCCTCTGATTCCAGGGCAAAGTTCTTTCTATTACCTCAGTAATGTTCCATTGGACTGAAGAGTTCCTTCCCACAGTGCAGGTAGCCACCCCTCTCTACCTACCCATCCTGGATGACTCTTGCCCATATTCTCATATGAGTCCAACACAGGAGGGCTCATCCAGCATATCCTCCCAGAGTCAAGAGGACCTGATTTCAAATGTGACCTTACCAGCTGTATGATCCCAGACAAGTCTTTTACTGTTTGCCTCAGTTTCCTTGTCTGTAAGATGGGTATAATAATAGCACCCACTTCCCAGGGTCGTTGTAAGGATCAAATGAGACGATGATTGTAAAGTGCTTAGCACAGTAGGGCGCACGGTAAGCCCTGTACGAATGTTAGCTTTTATCATGTGTGTGGATATGGGAAATGGGAGGTAACTTCCCTGAGTTTCCTTTGCGTCATCTGGCTCCCAAAGGCTCAGTCAGTGCCCCCTGGCTGGGCGGCCCTTTTCTCTTCCTTCTCTCTATTTCTCTCATTCTTTACCTCTGTCTCTTTGTAGTGACTCCTCATCAGTAATGAGCAGGCACCTGTTCAGGACCCCCCCCCACCCCAGTGCCTCCCCAGGACCCCTGAGGGAGCCATAATTGCAGTTCTTCATGGTGTTGCAACGACTCATCACCGCCAAGCACTGCCGGAAGGTCATGGGCGTTCAAAAGATGTCAGCTGTAACATGGCAAAATAACCCTCGCCTGTATCCCCAGGGTAGCCTGGGGAACAGGCTTCATGAACCTGCAGGGACCATCCAGATGGGGCTTGTTATTTTTGTTACGGTTATGATTCAAGGCGGCATTATCCGTAGAGAGTATGCTGCACTTGTGTCAGTAGAGACCATCTGCCTCTGACACTAGCTGTATAACCATAGGCACGTCACTTCGCCTCAGTTTTCTCATCTGTGAAATGGGGTTACTGGAACCTGTAGCAATGGGTTTTATTTTTTTCAACTTTTGGCAGGTGGGAAAGAGATGGGGTTAGGAGTGGAATACTCTTTCCTTCTTAAAAAAAAGGGAAGAGAAAGAGAGAAGAGGAAGATGAAGAGGAGAGGATTGTTAAAGCGTTTTTTTTTAAAGAAATACCCAGAAGTAAAAGGAGAAAGATGAGAAAGGACGACCGATAAGCAAGAGAGCTTTGTAAGAGACGTGTCGGACTGATGGTGCATTCAAAGAGGAAAGCGGACTCTCCCTCGCAGAGATCCTGGGTTTTGTGTGCGAGGCTCTTTTTTTCTGTTCTAGTTTGCCTATGGAAAGGCCTATTTTATTTGTTGTTCAAATCCAGAAAAAGAAAGTTCAAAGTGAAAACAAAACAGAACAAAACAAAACAAAACCCAAACCTGCCAAGTCTGAAAATGAACACTTGCAGCATCTACTCTGGCCCAAGCTAATGCGAGATTCAGGTGAGGAGCTGCGAACCCCAGGGAGCCGGTGCTGGAAGGGACCTCAGAGGCCGTCGAGCCCATCTCCCTCATTTTACACATGGGGAAACTGAGGCCCAGAGTGAGGATGTGACTTGCAAAAAGGTCGTAATATGTGGCAGAGACCAGATTCGAACTCGGGTTCTCTGTCTCTAGCTGCAGCCCTCTATCCATCCTTCTGCCTCTGGTACAGATCTTGTCTTCTCTGAGCTTTAGACACTGGGGAGGCCCAGAACCCAGGGTAGATTTTCTCTTTGGAACAGATCCACTTATGATCTGAGCCCTGGGCATTGAGAAACTGGGCTGTGGGATGACTTGGCAGGGCAGGAGGGGGAGGGGAGGAAACACGATCCTCTGTTTTCAAATATCTGACGGGCTGTCATGGGCAAGAGCAACAGCCTCTGTTTTGTTTGTTCCCAGAGAGCAGATCCAGGACCAGTTCGGGGAAGCGACAGCAAGACAGACCTTGGCTCAATCTAAGGGAGACCTCGTTTCTAACCAGAGGTATGTCCACGGGCATGTCACTTCGCTGCTGTCAGTCTCAGCTTCCTCATCTGTAGAATGGGAATAATAACACCCATAGCACCCACTTCCTAGGGTTTTGGGGAGGATCAAAGTGAAATTATATGTGCAAAGCAAACTCAATACGAAGGAGGCCCCTAGGAATGGCTCTCTGGGATGAGGAGGAAGGTAATGAGGCGTGTAAAAGCAGAAGAGATTAACACTGATTTTATTTTAAAGAGATATAAATATTTTTTTAAACAATAGTCTAAGCTGCCTTGGGAGATAGTGAGATCCCCATCACTTAAGTATTCAAGGGTAGTCGTCAAGCATTTATTAAGTTCTCACTGTGTGCACTAAGCACTGGGGATACAAAAAAAGGCAGAAGGCAGACCCCGGCTCTGGAGGTCACAGTGTAACAGGGGAGACAACGTGCAAACGATGACAAAGGCACAACACAACATAGGAGCCGTCCCCGAGGGAAGGCAGGCCCTGGCAGTGGGGGTGGGGAGGGAAAGCTGGGCTTTGGGGGGAGCCAGGACTTCATGATGCGCACCAGGGGACAGGTGGGCTCTGCAGGGTCTCATGCAGGAGGTGGGGCCGGCGCCAGGCTGTGAAGGAAGCTGGGTAGTCAGAAGTGGGGAGGCTGGGAAAGAGACAGCTCGTGCAAAAGCCTGGTGGTGGGGAATTGTTGTTCAGTCACGTCCTGTTCTTCCGGACCCCATTCGGGGTTTTCTTGCAAAGATGCTAGAGTGGTTTACCATGAGGAAACTGAGGCAAACGGGGTTAAGTGACTTGCCCAGGGTCGCACAGCTAGTAAATGTCTGAGGCTGGATTTGAACTCAGGTCCTCCTGACTCCCGGCCAGGTGCTCTATCCACTGTGCCACCTAGCTGCCCCAGTAGTGGAGGGTTAGGGGTTTGCTGAGTGAATTCCTGTGTGGAATGAGAGGTCAGGCTAGATGACCCTTAGAGTCAACCAATCAACCCACAGCTAGTTCTTAAACCTGTACACAGTGCGGGTGCTGGGAAGACAAAAACAAGCCATGGGATCTTTGCTTCTCTCGAGGGGGTCCCTTGGTTCTCTGTCCAGAAGATCAGCTTCAGGTCCCATTTTCCAGAATAAATACAACGGATGCTTTTTGAACGAAGGGACGCTGGTCAGAGCAGTCGGGGGTGGGGGGAGTGGGGTAGGTCATCTTGAGGGGTCTACGGGAGGTGACTGTGCCCATTGGCACCTTGGGGATATGGCTAAAGGGGTTTGGTGATATCAGTCATCTCACACCTTGGGAGGATCCAGAAAAGGGAGCAGAGGGTTCTCTTTGGGCCACTTTTTCTCCTTTTTCCCTTCTGCATTTTTTCCAGAGTGCCCCTAGAGAATTTTCTCATGTCCCTTCTAGTCTGGTGTTTATGTCTCTCCACAACACAACTCTGACTCTAACCTTTCTAGATTTATTTTGTACTTCTTTCCTTGGACCATTTCGGATTTTATTCAAACTGATTTACCATTTGTTCCTTGAACTTGGCACTCCATCTACCACCTCCAGGCCTTTTCATGGGCTGTACCCTATATATGGAATATGTTTCCTCCTTGTCTCTGCCTACTTTCTTTCAGGTCTCAGTTTAGGTACCATCTCCTATGACAGGGGCTCTCAATCTTTTTCCTTTTTTTGTGTCCTGCATCCCTTAATCCGGGGGTGGGGAACCTGCAACTTCAATGGCCTTGAGGCTGCAGGTTCCCCAGCCCTGCCTTAGTCAGTTATTCTGGTGAAACTGGGCCCCTTCTCAGAATAATGAATTTAAATGCATAAAATAAAATGCACTGCATTTAAAGGAAACCAATTCTATTGAATATAGTTTTCAAAATATGTTTTAAAAAATCAAATTTCCAGGCCCCCATGGGAAGAATCTTTCTTTGGGGAACCTTCTATGATCCTTGTCCCCATCACACCCCAACTGTTTGTATGTTCTTCCTCTTCAAACGATATTTGATTCATTTTTCTGTAGCTCCCCAGAGGCAGAGTGGCATATTGGATAGAAAGCTTGGTCTTGCAGCCAGAAAGATGCAGGTTCAAATTCCAGCTCTCGCACTAACTGGCTTTGTGACCTTGGGTAAATCACATAACCTCTGATGTTCTAGGTAACGAACACTTGAAAGTGGAGAGGTGCCAACCTGCATCAGTGGAGGGAATTTCCTTATTGGGAGTACCCTTCTTTTTTTTTTTT
>CM053581.1:405281755-405451771 GCA_028627135.1 Pseudochirops cupreus
CCCCGGGAGTACCCTTCTTAATGACATCACAGGCCTCGTCTGTACCCTATCTTCCCATTAGGATGGAACCTCCTTGAGGGCAGGTGCTGGCTTTTTTGGTTTTATTTTAATTTTTCTTCCATTTTTGACTCACGTCTCTAGCCCTAAGCATAGGGTCTCTTGCTGAGTACTTGGAGGGGTACATGTTTCAATAAGTGCCCAGATTTCTGAAGAATTTAATGATTCCCTACATGCTTTCTGCTGGGATTTATTATATTTAGATAATTTTTGTGTGCACACACACATACACACAATTGCTTCTGCTTGATTTAATCCAATGACAGTCAGTTGTATCAAAGAACTGTTGAACTGAAAATGACTCATAAGTTCTCAGTGAACAACCTTCAAAGGCCAGGCTGGCTAATTTAAATAAATGGGTAAATTCAATTAAAAATAATCCCATTTGATTCGATCAAATAATCAGTTAATTTTTTCAGTTAAAAAATGCATTACAAAAAAAACATCAGCCTCCCACTCCAGTAAACATCAATTCCACTAAAAACACCGTGGAATTTAGTAAAAAACCCAGCAAGTTCTGTCAAAAAAATGACTCGGGAATCAATGAAGAATTCATTCAAAGGCAAAGATGACAGAAGAGGAAAATCGAAGAGAAGAAACTGGTAAATGTTGGAGGGGCTGGGGAAAGACAGGCATGCCAGTACAGTGTTGGGAGAAACTCGCTCAACCCTTCTGGAAAACACTGGAGAGTTATATTAGAAAAGTCCCTGAACTGTCCATGCTCTTTGACCGACACCCTTGTGTTTGTCCTTTTTTTTTCCGAAGAGGACCATGTCATCAGGGAAATGAAGCCTTTGATTTGAGAGAGGGTGGGCTGTGCTTGGTCACCAGCCTCATTTTCTCCTCCAGAACTATCCAGATCCAGTGACCTGATATTCGTTGGGATGACTGGAGATGACCCAGGATGCCATGGGAGACCCTGGGCCTTTTAGGCTAAGGCCTTTTCAAGTACTCACTTAGGGTGAGGCCACGCCCATTAAGAAAAGAGGCCTCTTGAAGAATGAGTCAAGGGATGGCCTCTTTAATTAGCCAAAAAGAAAGAAAAAGAAAATCAAGTTGGGAGGGAAGACCCTCAGGGTTGCTGCTCCAAAGAGAAGCAGTTACCATTGACATTCACTCTAAGCCAGGAGGCCCCAAAATACAGCCATGAGGTGAAGCTTGGGCAGGGACATGTTGTGGCTCAATCTATGAGCTTCAGAGTGAACTGGGTTTAAGGTTTTGTGAAAGAATAAAGGAAGGAAGGGAGGAAGGAAGGAAGAAAGGAAGGAAGGAAGGAAGGAAAGAAGGAAGGAAGGAAGGAAGGAAGGAAGAAAGAAAGAAAGAAAGAAAGAAAGAAAGAAGAAAAGAAGGAAAAAGGAAGGAAGGAATCTAACTAGTAAACCCCAAATCTTACCTTTCTATGAAGAGGAGAAGGAGAAAGAGAAGAAGAGGGAGCGGACGAGTTGAGTTACCCAACTAGCTGGGTCCCTGTTCAGGCAGCTCGGTCTACTCCCAGGTGGTGTTTGTCCTTTGCTTTAAAGACTGGGCCCCCCTTGGCCGGTCCCCCTGTTACAGTAGCATCTGAATATGATGGAATGTTCTTGCCCTGTAAGAAATGACAAACATAAAGAATTCAGAAACTTGTGAAGACTTGTCTGAACTGATGCAGATTAAAATGAAATCAGAGGGAACCATGCACATGACATCCACAGAAACGTCAAAGAAAATTGCATTGAAAAGCTTCTGAACACTGATCCTTGTAGTGGTAAATCTTGATTTTAGAGGGCTGAAGGTGAAACATGCTTTCTGCCTCTCAGTGGAGAGGTGGTAAACTAGGGCGTGGAATGAGACACACATTGTCAGACAGGGTCAATGTGTTCATTTACTTTCTTTGACTATGTTGTCGGTGTTCGTTGTTTTAAGCTGTGTCACTCTTCCTGACCCAGCTTGGGGTTTTCTTGGCAGAAATACTGGAGTGGTCTGCCCTTTCCTTCTCCAGCCCATTTTACAAATGAGGAAACCAAGGCAAACAGGGTAAAGTGACTCGCCTAAGGTCACACAGCTAGTAAGTGTCTCAGGCTTTTTGAACTCATAAAGATGAGTCTTCCTGATTCCAAGCACAGTGCTCTATCCACTGTGCTACCTAGCTGCCCTTTTCTTTGACATAGGGCAGGTCATAAGGGCAGGTGGTCCCTGTGAGGCAGGGGGAGCCAGAGATATTTAAATGGAGAGAAAAAAGAGCATCTATAAAAGAATCCACTTAGGAAGCATTTATTAAGTACCTTCTGTATGCCAGGCAGGTATTGGGGGATACAAAGAAAGAGAAAACCCAGTGGTCCCTGACCTTAAGAGGTTCCTTTTCTCCAGGGCGGATAGGCCAGGTCCACAACTCAGTAAGTCATTTAAGGTCATTTAAGGAGAAGGGGGCAGCAGGAAAGCTTCTTAGAGGAGAAGAAGGAGGAGGAGGAAGAAGAAGAGGAGGAGGAGGAGGAGGACTCCCCAGAGTTGAGCCTGGAAAGAAGCCAGGAATTCTCCAGGGTGGGTGAGGAGGCGGGAGATGGAATGCCAAGTTTGAGGAACATCGAGGAGGAGAGCTTGGGCTCTAAGTCAGTCAAACAGCTGGGATGACTGAATGACCAGTCATCTCACCAGTCTTTGAGATGTAAGGACCCTCTGAGGCCATCAGGTCCAATCCTTCATTCTATAGAGTGAGAAACTGAGTCCCAGGGCAGCCAAGCAACCTGCCCAGCCTTACATAAATGGCAGAACAGGGACTCAAACCCAGGCCTTCTGACCCCCAGTTTAGAGCTCTTACCACTGTACCACACTGCCTTCGTGGTTTAAGGTAATCATATACAGTTAGCATTCATGGAGCTCCTTAAGGTTTAAAAAGCACTTGGCATCACAGGTTACCTTTGCAAATGCTCCTCACAGCAGTCCTGTGAGGGGGGGCTATTTGTTATCTCCATTTCACAGATGAGGAAACTGAGGCTATAACAATGTGCCCTATATTACACAGCTATTAAATATCTAAAGTGAGATTTTCATTCAGGCCTTTCTTGCCTCTAAGTCAAGGGTTTTTATCTAGCCTGACAACTACTTTGCGCCCTAATTGGACTCTGCCTGACTAGGAGAAAAAAGGTAGGTACGGAGTGGGGGTGAGGACTTGGGTGGTGGGGGTAAAGGGCGTAGAGGCTGTATGGTCTATGAGACCAATGACAGTCTTCTTCTCGAAACTTCCTACTTCTCCAAGTGCCTAGCATAGTAGTCTACACACAGGAGCCATTTAATGTTTGGTGAATGAATAAATAAATGTTTGGCCAATGCAGGTGCCAGATGAAAGCCCTGAAAAAAAAAGATAGCTGGACCCAAGCCAGTAACCAATTATTTTGAAAACATCCAGTTACTCACTGGTTGTTTGAGGGAATTCAGTCTTACACACACACACACACACACACACACACACACACACACACACACTTCTGGGTGTGTCATTCCATCCTGGGTCTGACAGCTCCCCAGAGGGATTTGTGGACCAGGTACAGAGTACAGGAGGGGGTGACAGCTCCCTTGCCCCTCCTCCAGGTTCTGGATAGACCCAGTTCTGAATTCAGGGCTGACAGCCAGTCCAGCAGCAAGTGGATTCCTGGGAAGTTAACCCTGGCAGTGGTGAGCTGGAAATACTCCAGCTGAATGGCATTTGGGTAAGGAGGGCAGGGCCTAATCCGGTTTAAAATTCATGTGTGCCTGAGCACCCTGCTAGGGCAACAGACTGAGACAGTTCCTTTGCCTGGTTTGCTAATCCATAGGATTAAGAGCTAGACAGGATAGAAGCACCCAGAATGCTGGGACTGAAAGGGACCACGGAACAAAGAAGATCAGATCTGAGAGGGATGTGAAAACAGAGAATGACAGAGCCGGCAGGGAACTTAGAACATGGAACGATAGAGCTACAAGGGACTGTAGAACCTAGAATTTCAGAGCTGGGAGGGACTTTAGAACATAGAATATTTTAGAACACAAAATGTCAAAACTGGGAGGGGTCTTAGGAAGAGGAAGGTCACAGTTGGGAGGGGCCTTGGAACAGGGAATGTCAGAACTGGAAGGGGCCTTCAAACATGGAATTTCAGGACTTAAAGGGACTTCAGAACCTAGACCATTAGAACTGGGAGGGTCCTTAGAACATAGAATGTCTTAGAACACAGAGTGTTAAAACTAGGAGGGGTCTCAAAACAATGTCGGAGCTGGGAGGGACTTTAGGACCTAGAATGTTTAAGGTGGAAGGGACCTTGGAAACCAACTAATGTAACCTTCTGTCCTCAAAAGAGAGTAAAGAGAAGGGGACAGATAGGCTAGACACTGTAGATGTGAAATGAAACTTGGTACTGACTGGCCATGCTGGGAATGGGAGAGATTGCAGGGTAGCCTGAAGGTTAACTCAGGTTAACAGAGGGATGAGGGAAGGCAGGGGAGGGACAGTGAGAAGATAAGAGGTCTGTTTTGGACGTGGTGGGTTTGAGGTGCCTTCTAGGACATTGGGATGGAGATGTCTGAGAGGCAGTCAGACACACAGGACTGAGGTTCAGGAGAGAGATGAGAGCTGGGTATGTAAATCTAAACCTCACCTCTATAGATAAAATAACTGATCCTGGAGAAACTGATGAAATCAATGAGAATGTAGAGGGACAAAGGAAGGGTGCCCGGGTGGGAGCTTTGAGAGGCATCCAGGACAGCAGGGATGATTCTGTAAAGGAGACTGAGAAGGATCATTCGGACAGGGAGGATGAGGACCAGGACCCATTAGCATCCCAGGAAACCCCAGGGAGGAGAGGATATTCAGAAGGAGGGGGCATTGACAGTGGAAACCGGGGGCAGAGAGAACAGGATAGCTGAGCAATGAGGAAGGGCCGTTGGATTTAGCCACAGACATCCCTGGTGACCTTGGCACCGGGCCGTCTCAGTGGAGCGTTGGGACGGAAGGAGTGAATGGGGACGTCAGAGAGACAGCCATCTCCAGGACATTCTTTTTTAGACCTTTGACTGGGATGGAGGAGAGACGTGAGAAAGGAAGACGTAACTTGAGGGGAGACAGGGTCAAAACTTTTTTTAGGATAGGGGCAGGAATGTTTCTGTTTGGTCCCCGTTTCCTGATCCCCAAACTAGGAGCCAGTCAGGTTAGCGCCATGATTCTCCACCTCCTCTTCCATCCACCTACCATGCCTCAGGGCACTTTCTAGAGGCTACAGGGACAGAGCACAGCCCTAGTCATGTCTCCTAGGAAAACTCTAGTTTTTCTCTAGTGTGACTGTGCAAACCTCTTCCTCTACACCCGGAGACTCCAGACTCCGGATACTCTTGGCTTCTTCTCCCTGGGCATTATTTTCCTCATCAGAAAAACGGGGGAGTTAGACGAGATAGCTCCAGAGTTCCTTCCAGCTCTAGATATGCGCTCTAATTCCAAGTACTGTTACAGATGAGGGAATTGGGACCTCCAAAGGAGCTAACTTACTAGTTACAACAAGCTGAGCATATTTGAACTCAGGTCCTCTGAATCCAGATCCAGGCTGCTTTCCGGGACACCAACTTGTCTCTTATTGTTTATAGGTTCATTATTTATTCGGTTTTTAGGTGAGGAAACTGAGTCGGAGTGGTGAGGTCAGGTTTGAATACAGCTAAGTAGACGAACTGGGATTTGAACCCAGGGCTCCAGACTCCAAGCTCTTTGCAGTAGTGACATGCCTTACTAATGGCAGAGTTGAGTCTGCCAGGCACTCCAGCCTGGCATCATTGCTTTAGACATGACCTCATGCAATTCAATGGAAAACTTGGACCAATCACTCGTTTAGCCTCCAGCTGACAGAACAGCGGGTTGTCTGGATTTTCTACATGTTTCTACTGGTTATCTTGGTGTTAGATAGAGAGATGCTATGCCTGATAATGGGTGATGATGAGTGTAAAGGAAGTAATGCTAATGATGCCACTCTCCAGCTCAAGGAGCCTCCATGGCTCTCGATCACTTCTTTTCGGAATTGAGAAGCACTTACCATGCAGATCCAACCTGTCTTTGCAGACTGACTTCTCATTACTCGGCCTCAAAGAGCCACAGGACTGAGAGCTGGAAGGAGCTTTAGAGACCACCTCACCTCCCATCCCTTCAGCTTAGAATTCCTCCCCCTCTTCTAGGCTCAGTTCAAACGCCACCTCCTATGGGAAGCCTTTCCACACCTCCCTCCTCCCCCCCCCCTTTAGAATGTAAGCTCTTTGAAGGCAGGGACAGCTTCTTTTTTGATTCTGCATCCTCAGTGCCCGGCACCTTAAGATGTATGTGTGTGTGTGTGTGTGTGTGTGTGTGTGTGTGTATGCACATACATATATATATATATAATCATTATATAGATTTATAATTTATATTCTATTATAATTTATATATTATTATATATTATATATTTATAATATATAGCTAATATAAAAATATAGCAAATCTCAACAAACGAAAATGTTACAATATACAAAGAATAGATTGCATATGAAGTTTTAGCTATGTATAGTTGGTTTTTTTAAAAGTGTTTGGGCAACTAGATAGTACAGTGGAGAGAACACCAAGCCTGGAGTGAGGAAGACCTGAGCTCAAATTTGGCCTCAGATACTTACCTGGGAAAGTCACTTCACCCTGTTTGCCTCAGTTTCCTCATCTGTAAAATGAACTGGAAAAGGAAATGACAAACCATTCCAGCATCTTTGCCAAGAAAACTCCAACTGGGGCATTTAGAGCGCCCTGTAGGCACTTAATAAATACCTGTTGAGTTTAACTGAATACTATCTAACATTTCTATAGCTCTTTAAGGTTTACAAACATGTTGCTTTTTAAATATCCCTCCCGATATCCCTATGAAGTAGGTGCCACCCCCATTTTACAGATGAGGAAACTGAGGAGAGAGTGACATGATTAAGGTCACATAGCTAGTCAGAGATCTGGGACTTCATTGGTATGGGTGGTCCCTCCAGAAGAAGCAGGTTGCAACGCTTATATATCTAAGTTTCCTGAATTGCCATGCTTAGGGAAGAAGGTCCTTCCTCAGATAATGTTGTTTTGGTCCAGTCCAAATCTCTCTGTGCCCTCAGCTGGGCTGCTCTTTGGACAACAGATGCACAGTCTGATCTCAGATCCACAAGGAAAGTCTTTCTTATACGGTAGCACCTGCTTAGAGAAGCTAGAAGGTACATTGGATAGAGTACCATGCCTGGTGTCAGGAAGATGAGTCTTCCTGAGTTCAAATCTGGCCTCAGACACTTACTAGCCACATGACCCTGGGCAAGTCACCTACCCCTGTCTGCCTCAGTTTCCTCATCGGTAAAAATGAGCTGGAGAAGGAAATGGCACAAACCCCTTCAGTATCTTTGCCAAGAAAAGTCCAAATGGGGTCACAGAGATTTGGACTGGACCAAAACAGCTGAACAGTAACAAGAGGAACACTAACAAAAGGACCTGCTTTTTCTCTGTTGGCAAAGCCCTCAAGAGACAGGGTCATCTGTCCAGCCCCAAGAAGCATGCAAAGAATGCTGGGGATGGGAGCTGGGTAAAGGAGAGACGTTAGACATTAATGGATGATTGCAGCCATGATGGTGATGACCAAGAAGGTGACAGCTGTGATGAGCATGCCTGATAGCAAAGACAAGGCAAAGAACATGAGCTTGGGGTGGATGGGGGAGGGGGGGAAAGCCAGCTGTGTCTGGCTAACTAAGAGACCTTGGCCAAGTCATTTCTTCTCTCTGGCCTCCTGGAATCACAGACACCTACCCCTCTAAAGGGATCTCAGCAGCCATCTCATCCTACCCTTGATGGGCCAAGAATCTCTTCTAATGAGGCTCTTCTCTTCTTTCTGGCAGAGATGTGTGGCACTGGGAGGAAGGCTTGGTGTCAAGGTTTCTAGATCACCTGTTTTTTGGTTAATTGTTTTCTTTGTCACAAGGTGGGTTCAGTTTGGAGGGGGTGGTGGTGGGAAATGCTTGTGATCTAGAGACAAAAAGCATGAACCACATGTATTCTTTTTAAAAGACTCCTTTCTGGAAATCCCCCACCCCCAATGGGGAGCTAGGCTTTACTCGGAGGCTCCTGCTGAGGGCCACTGCTACCTCTCCGGGCAGCCCCTTCTATGCTAATGCTTGGCGAGTTTGCCCTGACCTGGAGCCCAATTCTGCCTCTTTGCAATTCCTAGTTTCCATTCCCCCTCATCCCACCCCGACATTTCTGTCTTCTGGGGTCAAACAGAGCCAGGAGAATCCCTCTTCCCCTTGGCAAGCCTTGGAATGCAGGAAGCATGTTGTCTGCCCCCCCCCCCCTTCTTTTACCTTCTCTTCTCCAGAATGAACACAGCTGGGCCTTGTGTGGCCTGCCCTCCCAGCTTTTCACTATTCTGGGTGTTTTCTATTGGTGACATGGAGTCCCCTGAACCTAACGTCTTCCATAAGTGGCTTGACCAGAGCAGAGAGTGCCGGGAGCTGCTGGTCCCTTCATTTAGGATTGTATGCCTCTATTAAAGCAGCTTCCTCATCAGTAAAAATACCAGGGGAGGTATTAGTCCATCTTTGAGAATCTCTAAGGAGCCTTCTGAAAGCCCATACCCTCCCAATGTTACAAACCTGGCCCCTCCAGGGGCAATTCCCCTCCTGCCCTCCTTGGCCTGGAGCCCAGGTTCCCCAGGATATATGAGGTGCTCTGGAAGGAATCATGGCCTCACCCCCATTTCACCCTTTAAGAATGAGAACCATGAAATAGTCATGTTTGTAAGGCCACCGGCAGCCAGGGCGGGGATGAGGGCTGCGTTGGGGTGACGCCAGCTGCCCCGCCTACCAGCCTGGCTGCTTCTCTCCCTCCACCTAAGCCAGGCTGAGTCCTACCTGGAGGGGACAGGTGTGAGCATCTCTGCATGATCTCCTGGATCATCCCTCAGGTAACTACTACCTACTAAGGAGAACTTGGTGGGAGGCAAAGGGCCAGCTAAGGGCACCGAGGCTGTGCCTGTCAGAGGACAAGGGCCAGGAGGGGAGCACTTTGCTGTAAAGGAAAGGAGCTAGAGTCTGGGTGGCTTTCTGGGGCTGGTCTCCTGGTCTGTCTGGTTATCTTCAAATCACCTCCCTCCCCAGAGGAAAGCGTTTGGAGATGGGAAGCTGTGGAAAGAACAATATTGAGCTTGGATTCAGGAGCACTTGGCTTTGAGTTCTGATCCAAGCCAAATGATCCTGGGGAAATCACTCAACCCCTCTGTGCCTCAACTTTTCTCATCTGTCAAATGGAGAATAATAAGGTTTGCTCTACCCACATACCAGGGCTCTTGTGAGGAAAGTGCTTTGGAAGCTTTAAAGAACTATTAGAACAGGCCTTTGATTTTGTCCCAACCTGTGGTTTCACTGGCATAGGGAAGTCTTAGCACAGAAATTTTCTCAAACAATGGGTCAGTAACTGCAGCTGTAGAATTTTCAAGATCTGCCTGGAACACTGAATGGTTAAGTAACTTGGCCAGAATCACACAGCCAGTCGATGTAAGAAGGAGGATTCAAATCCTCATCTTCCTTATTCTGAGATTGTCTTCTGAGGTTTTTTATGATGACTGAGCTCTATGTTTGAAAAGCCTTTCCTGCATTAACATTCAAGTATTATTATTACTAAGTAACCCTGTTCAAGTTTCAGGGTGTAAGGATCCTCCTGGTTCTGAAATGCACCCTCTGGGGGTCTTCTAAAGCCTCTGGGCCTTAGTTTCCTTCTGTCTAAAGCAAGAGGAGTAAATAAAGACATTTCTCTGATCCCTTCTGGCATAAGACCCTATAAAAAGTGAGGCAGTTTGGAAAAGGGAGAAGGAGACCAGGCTAGTCTCAGGGAGCATGGAGACGGAAAGGAGGTCTAGATTAGGGCCTGGAGGCCCAGCTTTGGAAGATCAAAGTGCCCTGGGATACTCAATGCACAGTAGATAGCCTGTTTCATATTCTGGAAACTGAGGAAGTTGGATTAGGACTCTAAGGTCACTTTTTCATATTTTTTGTCCTAAGCTTTCTGCTACTGTTGACACTCTGCATTCTAAGCTGCCTCCTGGCTCTGACGTTCTATGTTCTAAGCACCTTCCTAGCTCAGGACAGCTTTCCTGTTCTGACGTCCTTCCCAATTTTGACATTCTATGTTCTTAGCTCTTGCATACTTCTCATGTTCTCTGTTCTAATATCCTCCTGCTATCTGACATTCTCTGTTTTTAAGATCTCATTTCGCTTTTGACATTCTTTGTTCTGAGATCCCTCCCAATGCTGATGTCTCATGTTCTAAGGTCTTTCCCAGCTCAGACACTCTGTATTCTAAAGTCCTTCTCAGGTCCTTCCTATCTCTAAAATTCTGTGTTCTATGGTTCTTCCAAATTATATTCTATGTTCTAAGGCAGTGGTTCTCAACCTGTAGGTTGCAACCCCTTTGGGGGTCTAACGACCCTTTCACAGGGGTCGCCTAAAGCCATGGGAAAACACATATTTCCAATGGTCTTAGGAACTGAGACACCGCTCCTCTATCCATCTCCAGGCGGGTCTGCCCACATGCAGATGCGCCCACAGACGAGTATTAAAGGGTCACGGCATTAGGAAGGTTGAGAACCACTGTTCTAAGGTCTCTCCTAGTCTTGACACTTTATATTTCAAAAGCCCTCCCAAGTCTGATATCCCCTGTCCTAAGGCCCTGCTCAGTTCTAATATTCCCTGTTCTAAGGTCCCTCCCAATGCTGACATTTTAAATTCTAAGATCCTTTCTGGGTCTTGCATTACATATTCTAAGATTCTTCCCAGCTCTGACATTCTTTGGACTAAGGTCGCTCCCATCTCTGAAATTCTGTGTTCTAGGGTCCCTCCTAGTTTTATCATTCCATTGTCTAAGGTTTGAACATTTCACGTTGCAGATCTGACATTCTGTCTTCTAATATACCTCCTAAATCTAACATTTTCTGTTCTAAGGCCCCTCCCAGCTCTGACATAACCTGTTCTAAGGTCCCTCCCAACTTTGACATTCCCTGTTCAAAGTACCCTTCCAGCTTTGACATTCCACATTCTAAACTCCCTCCCAACTCTGATGTCTTATGTTTGAAAATTCTTTCTAAAGCCTGACTTCTAGGCTTCCACCAAGTGCAAAAGATAAGCAGAGTCCAAAGTATCTTCGAGAGCCTGGGCCTCCAATTCCTGTCTCTGTATGCTGAGGAGGCTGAATTAGCCGATCTCCAAGGTCTACTGTAGCTCTGAGATTTTTGCCCCTTTGGGAGGCAGTGTGGCCCAAAGACCTGGGTCCTTTCTACCTTCCCAATCTTCTCTTCCCTCCTTAACAAATTCTCTGGGAAGATTAGCACCAGCCTCTTTGCTGTGAGTAATTCGGTCTCAGACACACACTAGGACAGAGAACAGAGGATTTGACCTGGAGGCTCAAGGTTCTCTTTCATTCTGTCTGATACTTGCTGTGTGATCTCGGGGGAGTCCCTTACCCTTACTTACAGGGTTGATTTGGACATCCTTCGAGGTCCCTCCCAGTTCTTGAGTTCCCAAATTCTCTGGTTCAGACTGGGTCCTATTCAGTCTTGTGCTCACCATCTCTGTCCTACATGGGCAGGAGGCTTTTGGCTTATTGGTTGTGTTAAAAGGCATGGAGGGATGGCGAGAGGTTTTCATTCCTGATGTTGGACATAGTAATATTGGCAAGAACAAATAACTGCAATGAGATGGTGAAGTAATCATGCGCTGGGGATTCTTGGACTTCCCTGAGAACCTCTTTTGGGGTGGAAGGAGCAGGCTCTGAGGAGAGAAGCTTACAAAAGGAGAACCATGGAGGGGGCGTGGAATAGGGGATTCCAGAAATCAGGAAATCCATGATGGATCAATTGATGGATTAAACTTCAAGTGTGAGCCAAGCCACGTGCTAGGTGCTAGAGATACAAAGCAAAAAAAAAGAAACAGTCCCTGCCTTGCCCTCAAGGAGGTTCCATTCTATTGGTGGAGGACAATCTGCCTCAGATAAGTATATGCTAGAGACAGATAGGTAGGTATATTCCTTCACATGTGTATACAATATAGGACTGGACCTAAGACGGCATTGATATAGGGAACTCCCAGTGAGCAAACACCTTCTCCCAATGGCGGTCAGTACCTTTTCTTATAAGATTGGTGAGTTGCCTGGACCTCAGACAGGTTATGTGACTTGTCCAGGGCCACATGGTCAGTACGCATCAGAGGTGGGGATTCCAGATTCTGAAGCCAGCTCTCAAGTGACTAGACACCTCCCATGTCCCTTCTAGAAACTGGGAATGCAAAGATGGAAAATGGCACAGTCCTGGTTCTTAGAAAGTTTAAAGAATGGGTGGGCTTGGGACGGGGAGGAGGGAGGGAATGTAACCTGGGCATGATACAAGGTGACATGTAATTAGGAGCAAAGTACTTTGGGAAAATTTGACAGACAGACAGAATGAATGAACAAAAGAAAAAGTATGCATTAAGTGTGTGCCAATCACTGGAGACAGAAATGGAAAAGCAAGACGGTTCATGCCCTCACTACAATCATCATCCTTCAGGTCACCCCAGCTTACAATAGCTTCCCTTCTTTGGCCCACTCTCCCCCATCCGAGGTCTGTAAGGTCTGACCAATACACTCCTCCTCTCCTCTGACCCTGCCACCCCCTGGGGCAGACCTTCATCATCTCACACCGGGACTATTGCGTTAACTGCTAGTGGGTCTCCCTGCCCCTCCAGCCTGTCCCCCACTCAGCTGTCAAAGTGATCTTCCCAAAGTACAGATCCGATCACTGAAATCAGCTTCAGTGACAACCTTCTTCCTCCCCCAGGTTTATAACCTGGGTCTTTCCTCCCTTTCTGAACTCCTCTTCCTTGTTACATCCTTCCACCGCCTAACATGTTCTCTGGGAAGATTAACACTGGCCTCTGCTGTTTAGTAGTCTGGTCTCAGGCACTTACTAGCTGTATGACCCTGGGCAAGTCACTTCACCCTGTTTGCCTCAGTTTCCTCATCTATAAAATGAGCTGGAGGAGGAATTGGCAAACCTCTCCAGTATCTTTGCCAAGAAAACTCCAAATGGGGTCACAGCAAGTCAGACGTGACTGAAAAACAACAATTTTGCTGTTCCTCTAACAAGACTCTCCATTTCCCAATTCTGGGCATCTTCTCTGGCTGTCTCCCATGCCAGGAATGCCCTCCCTCCTCATCTCTGCCTCTTGGCTTCCCTGGCCTCCTTCAAACCCACCTAAAGTCCCATTCTAAAGGAAGCCTTTCTCATGCCCCCCCCCCCCCAACTCTGGCTCCTTCCATCGGTTGACACTGTCCAACGGACCCTTTCCATAGTTTGTTTGTACATGGGAGTTAGTATGTTTTCTTCCCCATCCCTTATAAGCTCCCTGAGGGTAAGGACTCTTTCTTTGCCTTTCTTTGTAAGCCCAGAGCTCAGCACAATGTCTGGCGTTTGGTTAGAGCTTAATAAATGCTTGTTTACTGACTTACGGACTGATCTGGCCTTAGGAGGCTTGTATTCTGATTGGGGAACTGCTGTAGCTGGGAAAGAGAGTTAGGAGTTCTGCAGGTCCCAGTAGGGAGGAGGAGTAGGCCTGTCAGGTGGTTAATAGACATTCCCAGGATCAACTCAATTTGGGTTCTCAGAGTTAGGAGTTGGTGGGTAGAGAGCTGGCCTGGAGGCTAGAAAGATCTGGCTTTAAATCCTTCCTCTGACACACACAAACAAGCTGAGTGACCCTGGGCAAGTCACTCAGCCCCTCAATGCCCCAGGAAACTCTAAGGCTCTCAAGATGGCAGAGTAAGAACCAACCTATATCAGTAGAGGGAATTTCCTGATCTGGGAGCGTCCTCTACCAAAGACATCTTGGGTCTACTTTTTAACCCCATCTCCAGAGCCAGAAGCCAGGAGGGACAATGGGAAGTCCAGCTGGGGCCAGCCAGACCTAGTGCACTGGGGGAGACTGGCCCCAATCAGGGCACTGGGACCCAGGCCGAAGTCTCAGATCTGAGAGGACCACGTCCCTTAGGGCACAACCTTCTTAGGGCAGAACCTTCGGGTCCCAGAAGAGTCGGCCTCGGGGCTAAGAGCCAGGCCCATCAGTCCACTGGGCATCACACCTGAAGTTCAGGCCAATAAACATTTTCTAAGCATCTTCTTCATGTAAGGCCCTGATCCAGGAGCTGGAGGTTCCTAGATGAACAAGGACTCAGTCCCTGCCCCCAGGGGTTACCCGGGGGAGGGAGGAAGGAGTTCTTAACCTGTTTATCGACTTTATTTCATTTATTTATTTATTTACTGAGATTTTGTGGTTCAGTCGTTTTTTCAGTCCTGTCTGACTCTCTGTGACTCATTTGGGGTTTTCTTGGCAGAGATACTGGAGTGTTTTGCCATTTCTTTCTCCAGCTCATTTTACAGATGAGGAAACTGAGGCAAACAAGGTGAAGTGACTTGCCCAGGATCATATTTACTAAGTGTCTAAGGCAGGATTTGAACTCAGGGAGAGGAGTCAGGGAACGATGGGACTCCAGGCCAGGCACCTATCCTCTGAACCATCTAACTGCCTTTGACACACTCTGTCTCTCTCTCATATATTTATATAATTATATTTAAATGATATATTATATTTATAATTTGTACAGTATATTAATAATTCATATGATATATTAACAACATTGGTTATGATAATATTTCTATCAGACATAAATATATACTATATAAATGTCATTTATATTTCTATATAAAATAAATTATATTTCTATGTAAATATGTGTATGTATAAATGAATATATGGAGATATATACAATATAATTTCTATGTAATAAAATTTATTAAGTATAAATATAATTTCTATTTATATGTAATATAATTATAGTTATATAGTATATATATGTAGTTATAGATATAGATATGAATACAGGTGCCCTGTAGGGGACAAAAGGGAGATTAGGACAAAGTGGTCTGGGAATATCAGGGGGAGGGTGGAGTGTGGGAGAGCACGCTCACCTGGAGAACCAGGGAAGGTGAACCCCATGCAGAAGGTGGTGTTGGAGCAGAAGGTTAAAGGGAGAGAAGGATCTGAGAGGTGGAGGTAAGGAGGGGGATTTACCATCACCACCACTCCCCCGCTAACCCACGTGTGGGTGATAGCCTGTGAATGTTCCAGGGAAGGAGGGGAACTGGCAGCACGAATTAAGGGAATCATTACTACTCCAGTTTGGATGGAACCATTTGTGAACTCAGGGAATGATGGGAAATGAGTTGGATAGGAGTCGGGTTGTAATTGGCCCTAAAAAAAGGGAAGGGTTTTGAGCTAGGGAGTAACCTAGTCATGATCAGGGTTTTAGGCAGGTTATTTTGGCGGCTATGTGAAGGCTAGAGAGATGAGGACCTGGGCAGAGGGGAAGGGATGAGATTATAGGCTGAGTAGGGCCTGGGGGGTGGACAGTGACAGAAGTCGGGCTTTGTTGGAGGAGCACAAGGGCCTGGGAACACCTGGAGAGACTGGGGGCCAGCAGAATAGGAGGAGACTTAGAATCTTGGGGTCTAAGGGTCTGAAGGGACTGGAGGGCACTCAGGCTAACCCAGACCTGAACAGAAATCTCCTTCACAGCATCCCTAACAAATGGTCTCTCAGCCTCTGCTCAAATACCTCCAATGACAGGCTACTCACCACCTCTCCAGAAAATGTGCCATATAGAGGATGTTATTTATCTCTTGACTTTTATTAGCATTCACTGGGAATAGAAAAAGACCTATTCCGACTCTCTTGGGAGCTGACTCTGCTAAAAGGCCAGTGACATATATAATTTTGAGGCTAAGACTGAGCCTGAGAGACGGGGAGAGGGTGTTGGCTCTCTGAGGACCAAGAGGGTGACCTCTTGGACGGGGATCAGGAATCGTCTGGGCCACGTGGAGCTGGTAGGGGCCGAAGGGGCTGAGAGCCAGCCATCCAGCCAGTCAGCCAGCCAGGGCCATGTGGGAGAAGTTTCTGAGGGCAGACGGAGCTGAGGAGAGCAGCTGCCAGACCTGGGAGCACACAGGAGCCACCACAGCGAATGATCAGGGAAGGAGAAACAGTGAGATCACTCCAGAGAAGCCTATAAAAGGAGCAGAGAGGGAGGGGGCTGGGGCTAGAGCCCTGGACAGCATCCACTGAGAGGGAGAGGCAGGGCAGGGCAGCTCAATAGGCAGTGTCGAAGCTAGGTGGAGGGTCAGGAAGGAGGAGGAGGAGTTCAGCTGCTAGGAGAAGGAAGATCTGCCAAAGAGAATGAGCCCAGAGCCAAGCTCTCTGGACTGGGCCAGGAGGAGGCAGCTGGTGAAGCTGGCTGGTGCTTTCTGAGCAGCGCTGCCCCCCCCCCCCTCCCCCGAGGGACTTGAGAGAGAAGACTATCCAGGTGTGTGGGGAAACAAGTCCTCACACCATGTGTGAGGGCGGGGGGAGGGCAGAAGGAGCTCTTGGGCGAGTCCATTCTGCCAAGGCCCCTCTGCTGGGCAAGAGCCCCAGGAGGGGGAGGGGAGACCCTCGACTGGGAGAGGGCAGGGGAGACAAGCAGCCCCTGAGGAGCCCCGTCCTTTGACCACTGAATACTGCCTTGTATCTATCACACCCATGCACCAAGACTCTAGCAAGCAAACTCCCCTTAGAGCCGGCAGCTGGATTCTTTATCATCATACCTCATGTTTCTTATCCATTTACTGAATGACATCGAGATCCAAGAATAGCCCTGAGAACTAGGGGCAAGGGATGTAAGGTTGAGGTTAAGCTGAGTCCTCAAAGAACATTCTGATTTAGAGCCCAGACCAACAGTGTATGCCATGGCCTTAGAACTCGGAATGTCAGAAATGGGAGGTCCTTATAACAGAGAATGGCAGAATTGGAAGGGCCCTTAGAACCTAGAATGTTAGAACTGGAAGGCACCTCAAAACAGAGAATGGCAGAACTGGGAATGTCAGGGCTAGGAGGGTCCTTAGAATTGGTAATGTAAGGTCCAAAAGGGAGATTTAGAACATGGAATGTCAGGATAGAACCTAGAATATCAGAAGTCAAAAGGGCTAGCTGGTGCTAGTACAGAAGCAAGATTCTTAGAACATGGAATGTCTATGCCAGGAGGTCGTCTGGTCTAACCTCCATGCTCTCCAGATAAGACTGAGCCCAGAGGAGTGGAGGCAGATTCAGGGCAACTCAGTCAGGTCAGTGGCAGTACCTTCATTTCCTGATAGCCCTTTGTACTCTCTGATGCTCCCTCCTCTAGGAAGGAGACAGATGGCCCAGCCCAGGGAGGATGTGACTCTCTAGAGAGCTGGGGAGAATCTCATTAAGGCCCACATTAATATAGGTATCCAGATGGGAGGGGAGATTGGGTGGCATAGGGGTGATCCATGGTTCCTGCTAAAGCAAAGAGGGTGTCCTGGGGAGAGTCGTTCTTTGAGTCAAGTCTTAAAGGACCTGAGGGACCTGGAGGGTGGAGGGAATGGGGGATAAAGGTAGGGAAGAGGCTGCTCCTAGCAGAGGACAGACAGGGGCAAAGAATTCGGGACCCTTAAGAAGGAAGAGAACTGTCTCATGGCTCAGCCAAAATGAACCGAATGGTAAGGAAGAAAGACGGCTGCATCTTTCAGCCTTGGATCTATGACCTTAGGACTGCACCATCATGGTCTGCAGCATCCTTGAGATGTAGAATCTGCTTGCATACCTCCAGTGATGGGGAGCTCCTTCCCTCTCTCAGGCAGCCCAATTCTTTACAGAAGGACTGTAAATGCGAGGGAGCTTTTCCTTAATAATACACTGAAAGGCGTCTCTAGAGATAGGAGGGATGGCAGAGAAGTCAGGCTGTCTGGGTGAAGTAGAGGATGGGGGGAGCTTTGTGGAGGGAGGAGAAACAGAAAACCCTTCACACCTCCAGCTCAGCTCTGCCAGGGTCCCTCTGCTGGGCCTATGGCTCCCCAACCTTCCCCTGGATTCCCTCCACCCACACGCAGAAGAATGTTCTGTTGAGAGCCTGGTATTTTCTGGAGCTCAGGATTTGGGGTTTGTCTGCTTCCCTTCCCATGTCGGGGAGGGGAGAACAGAAAGATTCTTGCAGTGGGGCCCGACAAAGTTCCCAGAGTAGGCGGCAGGAATTTCTGTCTCTTCTTGTTAACTCAAGGCGTGCCCTTCAGGGGCACCTCAGCTTCCTTATCTGGAGCACCAGAGGATCTGGATCTAAATCCCACTTCTGTGTGACCCTGATCGAGTCATTTCACTCATCGGGTCTGGGTTTCCTTCTCTGTGAAATGAGGTACACCTTGGTCTAGGTGAACTCTCCTGTTGATCCCAGATGGTGCATCTATGCACCTGTGTGACCTTGGTCAAGTAACTTCTACAGGCTTCAGTTCATAAGATTATTACACTGAGAGTGAAAGGGACCTCAGAGGCCATAGTGCTACATCTCTGATCTCACCAACCTAAATCTCTGGTTCTCAGTTTCCCCATCTGTAAACTGGAGGAGATGGAATAAATGACCTCTAAGGTCATTTCAAGCTGAAGTCCATGAACCTGGTTTTCTTTTTAGAAATATTTCATCAAGTATTTGCAGATCCTATACATGATTGCACGCCACCATGGGGGGGGGGGAAGGGAGGGGAGAAAATCTGAAACTCAAGTGATTGTGGAACTGAATCTTGTAAATTAAAAGTAAATGAGTAAATAAAAAAAATTAAAAAAAAAAAAGAAAGAAATATTTCATCACCGTATTTCATTATAATGAATTTCTTTTGTAACCTGGTATATTTTATTATATGTATTTGAAAGCATGATTCTGAGGACCCGAGTGAGTTTCACAAGACTGTCTGCCAGGGGTTCTAGGACATTGAAAAGGTTAAGATCTCACCCCCACCCCAGACTAGATGGAGAAGCCCAGGACAGGGCGTGAAGAATAGCAATTCACAGCAGCAAACATTGATTAAATACCTCCTCAATGCAGGGGGCCCTGTGCCAAGCAGGGGGCCAAAGATGAAAAAAGACATCACATCTACCCTTGCCAAGGAGTCTGCCTTCTCCTGGGGTGGACCGAGTGGCAGGTACGCCGAGGCTGTAAGACACAGGGCAGGGTGTGATGGGGACAGGTGAGGAATTCAGGCCTCTGGGAAAATGGGAGGAGGGGTCTTCCTCTGGGCAGATCTCAGGAGGCTTCACGGGGAAGTGACTGAAGGATCTTGACAGGCGAGGCCGAGGAAGGAGCGCATTCCAAGGATGGGGCAGGGCCACCGCCCTTAGGAATGTACAGAGGCAAAGTGGATGAGCTCACCAGTCAGAAGGCCCCGAGTGGCATTATTATCTAAATGGTTCGTGTTTATTATGGAAGTTTGTGCGTGTGTGCATCTGCCGGTTCCGAGCTCAGTGCCCAGTTTCTGGGTTTGGGTTCCTAGATGGCTGGTGTCATTGGCTCATGTGGTCATGTGCTTTAATTTGGAGCTTTGCTCGCCATTGGGTAAATATCATCATCTTAATAACCCGCTCCAAGCCTTTCATCCAAAGATCTCAAAGCACATAGCAAGCCTTAATTAATTCTCCCAACTATATTAAGGAAGGAGGCATTATTAAGCCCATTTTGCAGATGAAGTGACTCAAGTTCAGAAGGAAGTGATTGATCCAGGGTCATACAGCTTGACAACAGAGAGGCCAGGAATAGAAACTGGGTTCTCGAGAGGCTGGACTCAGGCTTTCTGGTCATTAACATCCTTGTTCCTGCTTCTTCCTTAACTGCAATTTGTTAGAACACCAAGCATTTAATAAGGCCAGAGTGGGTCCTGGGCAGCAATCACAATGAGGTTTAATTAATTCTGTTCTTTGGCCTCAGCTCTGTGGCCACATTCTGTACCCACCCCCAGGCTGTCAGGTGGACTGTGACAGGGAACGTGGGCAGCTTCCTGAGAGGCCCTCTCCTCTTTTCTGCTGTGAAAAAAACCTCCTTCCTAACTCCCTCCCTGTATACCAAAGCCTACCAGGCACAAAGGACTGAGGACCCACCGTGTGCACAGCACTCTATTAGGCACTGTGGAGGGAGATAAAATGAACAGGCATGATGGAAGCTGCTAATGGTATAATGGAGAGAACCCTGGGCCTGGAATCTGAGTCTGAATGTGAGTTCAGTCCTATCTCTGACACTTACTATTTGTGTGATGGGCTCACCTTCCTTTCCCCCTCTGTAGCACAGACTCCTTGAAGGCCTGATTTGAAGAGCTCATGCCTTAGTACACGCGTGATGGGGTTCAAGTCACTTCCTCTATAAAATGATGAAATGAATTATGTAGTGTCAAAGATCGCTTTTGGCTAAGCCTATGATCCTACAGTAGCTAGATTTCTATGCACACACACATAAGAAAACAAACGTGCATATATGCATACATATGTACAGAAACATAAATGTGTTGTGTATATATGCGTATGTACATGTGTGTATCGTCATGTCTCTCTTCTCCTCCTCTTCCTCTTCCTCTCTCTCCTCTCTCTCTTTCTCTCTCTTCTCTTTCTCTCTCCTCTCTCTTTCTCTCTCTCTCTCTCTCTCTCTCTCTCCTCTCTCTCTCTGTCTCTCTCTCTCTGTCTCTCAATAGAAACTCCAGACCAAAGACCACATATATATGCATGTGTATGTATGCATACACATATACAAGTACATAGATACTCACACACACATATATAAACACACACATACATACATACATACATAGTCTTTTGACCTGGGTTTTCTATTGAGAAGCCACTGGAACGTGAGGAGCCACTGGTAAGTCACAATTTACTTTACTATGGGTAATAATTATGATCCAACAAGTATTTATTAAGTGCCTACTATATGCCAGGCGTAGTCTTGTGTGCTGGGGATACAGATACAGAAACGAGGCTGTCCTTGCCTTCAGGGAACTTACCTTCTAGAGCAGCGGTTCTCAACCTGTGGGTCGTGACCCCTTTGGAGATCACCTAAGACCATCGGAAAACACATATTTCTGATGGTCTTAGGAACCAAGACACCGCTCCTTTATCTGTCTCCAGGCGGGTCCACCCACATGCAAGTATTAAAGGGTTGTGGCATTAGGAAGGTTGAGAACCACTGTTCTAGAGGAAGTCCAAGATCTCTTCCAGCTCCAAATCTGATTCCATGATCCTCTTTTCTGATAGTTTAGTTCCAGAGGAGGGGGCATCTAAGCCAAGCCTTGAAGACAGAGGACCTGGGGAAAGCCAACAGAGCAAAGAGGCAGGAGAGGGAATGTTGAGTGAGAGAAGGGGAGTGATAAGCCACAAGCCTGAAAGAAACCATTATAGCTAGCATGTATAGAGGGCTTTACAAATATTTTTGTATTTGATCCTCATAATAGCCCTCGGAGGTAGGTGCTATTATTGTCATCCCCATTTTACAGATGAGGAAACTGAGGCTTGGAGAGGTTAAGTGACTTGCACAGGGTCACACAGCTGGTGAGTGTTTTTGAATCCCCAAAGCGTATGTTAAGAGGCTTAGGCTAGCTGTGCAGCAGAGATACTGCCTACTTCACTGAAAAACCATCCACCCCAGAACGAAGCTTTGTTCTGCTCCCTCCAGTGGGTGCCTTCCCATCCTGCCCCATCCCTCCAGGGGATGGCTTCTCAGATCAGTATCCATTGCCTGGGATTCCTGCGAAGCCTCTGCCAATCTCTGCTCGAGCAGTCCATTTCAAGGCCTGTGACTTCTGTCTCAGGAGCTCCGTAGGGACTGTTGGGGAAATAAGTTCTTTTTATAGCCTTTTTATTAAAAAAATATTTTTTATTATGAACTGGACAGCCACCCACAGACAAAAACATTCCAGTATATAAAGGGAGAAAAGAGTTTGTATGTATACGAGACACTGAATTTCTGCTACCTACAGTTTTTAAACTAATAATTTAATGAATTAATTTAAATTTTAATAATTTAACATTAAAATCCTTTTAAAACATTTTAAATTTAAAGTATTTTTAAAATATTTTAAATTCACAAGCGAATAACAAAGTTTTGGGAAGGGACTATTACTCCCATTTTCCATCAGAAGAAGCTGAGAACCAACAAGTGGGACCAAGGTATGGACAGACTACTGTGCTAGGTGCTGGGTGCTATGTTAAGCCATGTGTCACAGCTAAAAAGCAAAACCTGAATCCAGATCTTCCAAGTCCGAGGTCTAGAGAGGACCTTTTTCAGGACTCAGCTAAAACACCACCTTCTATTCAAGGTGGTTCCTGAATCTCCCCAACTGCTAGTACCTTCTCCCCCAAATTATATTGCAGGCTTTGGTGAAAGATTGGATATGAGGATGGGGGGGTAAGATAAAGAAAAGAATCCAGGATGAGTCCTAGGTTGGGAGTCTGAGAGATTGGGAGGATAGTGTTGCCTTCAACAGTGACGCAGAAGGAAGAGGGGAGAGTTGAGGGAGGGAGTTGTTGGACATGTTAAATTTAAGATGTCTACTGAATGGACATCCAGGTCAAAATGTCAGAAAGATAGTCGGAGATGTGATAATTGAAGGTCAACAGAGAGCCTAGGGCAGGATTGGTAGATTTGACAAACATCAGCATAGGGATTAAGTCCACAGGAACTGACAATCACCAAGGGAAGTAATCTAGAGGGAGAAGAGAAGAGGGCCCAGGACAGAGCCCTGTGGGACACCTATGGTTAGAGGGTGTGATCTGTCAGAGGATCCAGCAAGGGAGAGGGAGGAGGAAAACCAGGAGAGAAGGGTGTCCCAAAAACCTAGAGAGAGGAGAGAATCAAGGAGGAGAGGGTGGTCAGCAGACTCAAAGGCTGTAGAGAGGTCAAGGAGAGTGAGCTCAGGTTTGTTTTTTGAGGCAATTAGGGTTAAGTGACTTGCCCAGGGTCACACAACTACTAAGTATCTGAGGCTGGATTTGAACTCAGGTCCTTCTGACTCCATGACCAGTGCTCTACCCACTGCCCCACCTAGCTGCCCTGGTCAAAGAGAATGAGGATAGAGAAAGTGGATTTGGCCAGTTAGAGACCACTGGAGAGTTTTAGGTGGAACCTGAGTTTGGAAACCTTAGAGTAAGGGTCTAAGAAGAGAGTGGAGAGAAAGTGAAGGCACCTATTGTAAACATCCTTTCTGAGAAGGTCAGCCACAGAGGTCAGAAGAAAGATAGGAATGGAGTTATTGTGGATGGAAGAACTGAGTGAGAGGTATCTGAAGGTGGGAGAGACGTGAACAAGTTTGTAGGCAGTAGAGAAGGAGCCAGTAGGAGAGAGTAGGGAGAGGCTGAAAATAAGTGAAAGTGGCGATCTGTTGGAGGAGATGGGATGGAATGGAGTCCCTTGAGAAGGTAGCCTTGGTAAGGTGTAAGGCCACCTCATTATGTGAGACAGGGATGAAGGAGGAGACAGTGGCAGAAGACACTCATGTGACAGAAACAGTCATAAGCACCATGAGACGAGCAAGAGGGCAAAGACGAGGCTCCAGGGGAATGGTCTCAAATCGATCTATTTATACGAGGCAGCGTCCTCAGCTGAGAGGTGGAGGAGGAGGGAGCCATGGGAGGTTTGAGGAACGATGGCGTAGTGTAACCTCGGAAATGGAATCCCCGGGTCCGCTGGGTCTAGCAGAGGCTAGTGCTCAATGAAGGCTCATCGACCCTTTAAATCCTCAGTCCTGACACGTAGTAGGTCCTTAATACCTGTTGACTGACCGACATTAAAAGTCACATAGTTTAACTCTCTCCCTTTTTAAGGGTAGTTAGATAGTGCAAGTGTCGGATTTGGAGTCTGGAAGAGCTGAGTTCTAATCTTGATCGACATTCTAGACATTTATAGGTTGCGTAAAGTTTGGAATATCTCAGCCTCGGTTTCCTCATCTGTAAATTGGGAATGATAACTGCTTTCATAATGCTATTATTATCATTGTTGTTGGAAACTGAGGTCCTCCTTCCCGGAAAGGGGAAGTGACTTTTCTAAGGTCTCGGAGGTAGTTAGTTAATGGCAGATCAAGGACTCGAACCCAAGTTGCGGAACCCGAAATTCAGCATTCTTTCTATTACCCCAATTCCTTCCTCTCCCTCCTTTGGGCCAAACTTGTGCTTAGTTTGTTTGTTAATTCCTGGATGAATAATCCAGTTGTGAGGTTTCAGATTTCCGCATTTATTCTTTTCCTACCTTTGTGCAAGAAGAAGAGATGGGGGAGGGGAAGGGGACGTTTTACTTTCCTTTTGAGTACTTAGGCATAGACCCACTGATCCCAAACACTTAACAATCAATGGATCCATTAACTCGGCTCAGCGCCAGGCACTGAGGGTACGGTTGGCGTTTATTAAGTGCCTACTACATACACCAGACGCTTGGAGATAAATCAATCCACAAGTGTTGAATAAGCAACTTCGGTGTGTGGGCGGTGAGACCCGAACCCACGGAAAGAAGCCTCCCCTCTCTCTGGGAGATGCGGGGGAGATCGTGGCGGGTGAGCTGCGCACAGCCCCAGGCCAGAGAGAAATCGAGCCCTGGGGCAGACAGCTCGCTAAGACCCTGAGCCAGGAGCTGTCCTCCAGGACTGGACCTGCTCTCAGTCAGCGTGGAGTGTCGCGCCCCGGCCAGGCCGAGGCCTGGGCTCGGGTCTCGAAAGGGGCTCGGCTGAGGTCGAGGTTAGCCAGCCATCCTGGCCGAGCCCCGAGCCCGGAGCCTGGCAGTGTCCCTTTAAACCGGAGAGGGAGGGGGCGAGCTGTGCAGGATGACATCAGTGGGTTTGGCCAGCGGGCTCAATGAAAGTCAATGAGCGATCGAGGGAGGGGGAGCGGCGCAGCCCCACGCGGAGGCCGGAGGGGCGGAGGGAGGAGGGAGAGGGGGGAGGGGGAGGAGGGAGGGAGGGGGCAGCTGGGAGAGAGGCAGGCAGGCGGGCAGGCAGGCGGGCGGGCAGCGGGCGGGCAGCGGGCAGGCGGGCGGGCAGCGGGCGGGCAGCGGGCGGGCGGGCAGGCAGGCTAGCAGCTCTGGGCTGCGAGCTGGGTGTAGCTTCACCTCCCCTCCTTCCCCAGCCCAATCCTCCTGCATCCTCCAGCCCTCGGACGCCTGGGTCCCTGGCAGCGCCCGGAGCAGGAGCTGGGCACCGGCCCCTTCCCGGCGGGGTAAATATTGGGGGGCTGGGGGGCCGTTTCGGGGGGCAAAGCCTGGGGGAAAGGGCGCTCCTCTGGCCCTTTGTTTTTGCTGGGAGACTGGGGGGGGAGGGAGGGACGGCGGTGGGGGTGGGGGGAAAGGAGCGGGTGCTCGCGCGCGCACACGCACACACACACACACACACACACACACACACTCACACTCACACTCTCACACACTCACACACACACACACTCACACACATACACACTCACCCGGCTGGCCCCTGGGTGACAGGCCCCGGGGCCGATCTCCGAGCACAAAAGAGCTCCATTCTGGGGCAGGAGATTATTTTGCAGAAATGCACACGGGGAGCGGCTAGGGAGGGGGGACCCCCTCCCGCTAGGCCGGAGCAGCCCCTTTCATCCTTGTCTGCCCCCTCTCCCATTGGACATTTAAAGGGCTCGGAACCTCCGACGAGGAGACGGGCTTTCGTTGCTGGGCGCACCCGCTGCTTGGGGAGAGGGGAGCTGGGGACCCCAGGCTGCGTGTACGTGTGTGTTTGGGGGCTCAGGGCGAGCAGGCTACGGTGGCCCGGATTGGGGGGGGGCTTCTGAAGCTGTTTATTTCCTAGTCTCTCCCTACCCCCGTCTTTGTATCTTTCTCCAAACAATCGCCTCCCCACCATTCTCTGTTCTCTGTCTCGCTGCTACTCACTGCCTCTGTCCCTCTCCTCTGTCTCTCTATCTTTGTCTCTCTAGTTAGCTCCGTCTTCTCTGCCGTTCTCTCGACCCCCCCCCCCTTCTTTATCGTATTCTTTCTCTGTCTCTTCCTTCCCCGCCCCTGTTTTTCCTTCGGTTCTCTATTTATCTCTTTTTTCCGTATTACATTCTCCATCTCTCTCTTCCCTTTCTCTTTCTCTCTCACCTCACTGTCTCTTCTCTTCCCCCACCCTGCTGGAGATGGGAGGGGGAGATCCTTTTCTTTTACTTCTCCCAGACAAAGTGTTCTAGGTGGCCCCTTGGATGGATATGTGTTGGGGGGCGACTTTGGTAATAGTGTCGGATAAAACAGGCCACTGAGCCAGGTTTTCTTTTGTGGAAGGGGAGGGGGGGGGTGCAGTAGAATGACTTATTCGGATTTCCTCTTTTCTCTGAGTGTGTGGCGTCTGTGATATATAAATATATATTTATATATATGGACAGACTATGAGTGTGTATATGTGTGTGTGTATACATGGAGAGAGAACATTTATTCATATCTAGAGAATCTGAGAGTTCCTCGCAACACCCAGAGCCTCCAAGTGGGGTGAGCCCCTTCCCCCCAACAGACTTTTCCCCGGCTTGCTCTTTTGAAGTAACTCAGATCAAATCAGAGGACTGATTTTCTTGGGGCGAGTGAGGGGAGACAAGGAAGAAAAGGAATTGGGAATGTTCTTTTAAAATGTCTGCTTTCGTGTATTCTCCCGGTTTCATCTCTAGGGTGTATCTTCTTTCCACCTTCCACTTCCCACCCCCTTGAAACGTTGTCCAAATCTAAAGAAACGGGAGGGGAGGAGGTTGAAGGGGGGCTGGTGGGAGACGTGCTTGGGGAATTATTTTATAAAACAAGAGAACACTCATTGCTTTCTTTCTTTCTCTTCTTTTCCAATCTTCTGCCTCCTGGCCCCTTCCCCACATTAAGAGAGTCAGTGTTGGAGTCAGAGCCCTAGTTATCTCTTTATCAAAGCATTCTCTTCTTTCCAGAGGCACATTCTGTCCTTCCCCAGTCTCCACCATGTTAGCTGGGTAGCCCTCATCCTCTCCTCTCTGATTTTTTTTATCTGGTATTCCAGGGCCTGGGGCAGAGGGAGCATTTCCCAGGCCCCTGGGGACCCCTGTGGAGCCTTCGAGGAGAGAGACACTGGGGGCAGGGCTGGAGGGAGGTGGGGAATCAGCTTTTCCCCAGGATCAATTTTCCATCAAGTTGGATGTTTCTTCCCTCTGCTTTTCCTCCTGACAGCTCAGGAAGACTGTGTGGGGTATTTATATAAGAGGGCCAGACGAGCTCTATGTCTATTTGTCTAACCCGGCATGGGTATTTATGTAATATAGGATGAGGGTGTATTTATTGGCACTACCCTGTGAGTGCCCAGGCCTGGATGTGTGGTCCCTGAGTTGGCACATGCCAAAAACGTACGTCAGGAGCATGTGTGAGTGAGTGGAGGTTCGTTGTGTGCAAGTACTTTTCTTCCCTTTGGAGTGTACACACTTGGGGAAGAGAGGGAGTGAGTGTGTTCGCCTCCCGTGAGCACAGGCTGCTGAGCACAGGCTGTTGAGCAGCCGTGGTCCTTTGTAAAGATTTATCAGGGAGCCTCTGTGATAGTTTTAAAGGTGTGTGTGTATGTGTGTGTGTGTGTGTGTGTGTGTGTGTGTGTGTGTGTGTGTGTGTGTGTGTGTGTGTGGTGGGTAGGAGGTCAAGATTACCCCCTGGATTTTGAGCTAGAAGAAGCTTTAGAATCATCTAGTTCAACCCTTTCATTTTACTGAGCCCCTCATTTTACAGAAGGGGAAACTGAGGCCGAGAGATTGTAAGTAACTTGCCCAAGGTCACACGGGAAGTGAGCAGTGCCTAAAACCAGCCGTCTTTCTGCAGGAGGTAGTGAGCAGGCTTCCTTCAGGAGGATGCTGTTTCTCAGTCTCCTGACTTGTCCAGAGTGAGATAAAGAGGGTCTGTGTCAGGCCTTTGGAATATTGAAGGGGGGGCAGTGATGTATTGGGAAAAGTTGGGGACTTGAGTCAAGAGAGACCTGGTTCAAATCCCTCATCTAACGCTGGCTGTGTAATCCCAGGTAGTCACTTCATCTGAGTCTCAGTTCCCTCATCTCTATAAAATGGGTGCGATAATATCTATGCTTACCTCAAAGAGGGGTTGTGAGGCTCAGATGAGACGATGCATTTGGGGAACCTAAAAACTTTGTGGGAATCTCAGAAGTTGTTATTGAAGTAGTGTTTTGGTGTTTTTAAGGTCTACAAAGTTCTTTTCTCAAAATGTCCCTGGGAGGTGGGTGATGCAGATAATATTAGCCTCATTTTTCAGACAAGCTGCCCTGATTTGCCCACGGTCCCCCAGCTGACCCTGCCCAGGGATATCATCTAGGTTGCCTCTGGTCAGTGATTTGACCGTGGGTCTGGACATTGGGTAGAGGGGGAAGATCTGATATACCTGTTTTGTATTGTAACATACCTTGTCTTTGAGAGTGAGAGGCAGCATAGGGAGATGGGCAGAGGAGAGAGGGAGGGATAGGAGATCAGCCTGGCTTTCCGTTATTTCCCGAGTCATTCTGGATAAGTCTCTTCCCCTTCCTGGACTGCAAAATGAGCAGATTGGCCAAGCTGATCTCAAAATATCAGCCCTGACATTCTAGGAGCCCTATTATGGCCCTGCTGTCACATGGAGGGAAGAGAAACTCCTGGAGTGGTCCCTAAGCCCCACACTTCAAGTATCCAAAGATACACGCCCCAGCCATCTCAAGATTGTTGGCCAGGAAGGAAGGACCCCAGGAAGTGGGGCTGGATTGAAATCTTTCTTGGTGGGCCAGGGATGTTTTCTTGTGATGGTCTTAGGACTCCAGGAGCCTCATGGCACCCCAGAAGGAAAAGAAGGCAAATTGATAACCTCTGCATCCAACTCCCCCCCCCCCAAAAAACTTTCCTATTCCTGACTTGAGAATCCCACTCAGAACCGGAAATCCCACAAAGACCCTCCCATCCTATTTCTCTCTGGAGCCTACCAATTACTGATGGGATGTGACTAGCTTTTCAGGAGACTTTCTGTCCCAGGGAGCAGAACTTAAAAGATGCTCCAAAGCTTGGTGGCCTAAAAGGAGTTACTAGATTCGGGATCAGAGAACATGTGTTCAAATGTCAGCCCTACCATTTACTGGCTATATGATCTTGGCTTGATTGGGCAAGATGGTCTTGGTCCCTTTGGCTCCCAGAATCCTTTTCAGCCCTAGGTCCTCTGAGACCTTGGACTCTGGTCTCCTGGGATGTCAAAGGGTGTTTGTTTTTGGGGAGGCCCTTAGCTGAGGAATTCTCAGCAGCCTCCTCCACCCCCTTTTTAAAGGAGATGGTCAAAGGAAGGGACTGAGTATTGAAGGCCAGATATTTTCAGGAGTTCCTTCTCTGCGCCCCAATAATCCCAAGCCTGTTCCTTACTTCTAGGTGTGAGGGAAAGACAGCAGGATGTAGTGAGGAGGATCCTTCTAGACTGGAGGTCAGGAAAAATCTGGGTTCAAATGTGACCTCAGATGCCTACCAGCTGTGTGATGGTGGGAAAGTCACTCTCCAAGCTGATTTCATTTGGAAAATGAAGACGTAGATTAGGTGGCTTCTGAAATCTTGCCAAGCATGAATCTGGGAGCAAGCATGAATCTGGGAGCTCTGACCTTGAGCACGTGGGCTTCTCTGGGCCTCAGAATCTCCCCTTTACAGTGGAGGGCTTGGCCTAGAAGTCTTCCAACGTCCTTTCCAGATCTAGATCTAAGGTCTGTACAGAATACAGACCACAGACTATGATCAAGAAGGGAAACAGGGGCAAAGCAGGGGGGAATGTTCTCTGGGCATCCTGACAGGCCAGGGTTTGACCCCTCTGGATGGGAGATAGTCTAGGTGTCTGTGACCCCCATGGCCCAGGGCCACCCCCAAATCTCCCCAAGATAAGCTGGCTCCTGGGAGCTGGGGACAGACTGTCCTCCATCTATGGAAGCATAGCCTGTCTCCTCTAAAACCAAGAGTGGATCTTGTTTGTTTCAGGGGGTCGACAGGAGGATATAGGTCATTTATACTTCCTTCCCCAAACCCCCTCTTAGTGGTGATCAGCTCCTCCACTTCCCCCATTCTCCATGCCTCTCTTGGGGGAACATTGGGCCATTCTGGGCAGCCACCCTGAGGCTGGCCTCCCACTGAGAGTCAATGAGTAGCCGCTTTCTAGAGGATGCCCACTCTGAAAAGTCCCTTCCCTGATTCCAGAAACCCTCTTCTTCCCCTCTCTTCCTGATCCCTGTGACCAGGGTGTGGGTACCTGGCAGGCTGAACACCTGGGTGCCCTGGGGCACAGAGAAAAAGGGAGGAGAGGGAGCAAATCTTCCCCTTCCCCTACTGGAAAGGAAGATATGCCCATTGCTCACCCTGGTTCCTGAGAGCCACCCTCTTCTTTTTCCTGGCCCTTAGGGATGGGTGGGGTCCCATAGGAAAGAGCCACCCCTCTCTGGCTTCCTCTGTAGTCCTGTTCCTCACCTGACCTGGCTTTCCCCATTCTCTCCTTTCTTGCAGTGAGACTGAATCATGGAGCTTCGTGTGGGGAACAAATACAGGCTGGGCCGAAAAATTGGCAGTGGCTCCTTTGGGGACATCTACTTGGGTAAGTGGCTTTGGTTTTTGGGGGTCCTCGTTGAGGGCTAGGGAGGAAATCTGTCTCCTGAGGCAGAGAAGCACCTCAGGGTGCTATGACCTGGATCCTCCTAGCAGGCCTGAGCTCCAAGCCTAAGTCTGACTTAGACCCCTGCCTTAACGTCTGTATCTATACAATGGGCATGACAAACCTCATACTAGTCCACTTCATAGGGCTCTTGAGAGTTGAGTGTTTGGTAGTTTGGAAAGTCTTGTAGAGACTTTGAAGACAGAGCTTTCAGCCTTAAATCTCTGGTCCTAAGTCTAAGGTGGTGGAGCCAGATGCTCTCTGGAGATACCCAGAGGACAGCTCTGGGGTGGGGCTAGCCAGGAGGCCCGTGTTTCCTCCCCTGTCCCCTCCCACCCAGCCGGGGCATTTGACCTGCTCTGAGCTCCTCGGTGAAGGTGGTTTGTCCCTGTTGCTGCTGCCAGAGCAGCAGCAGGAGATATTTTTAGCCCAGATTACCAGCTGGGGTGACCCAGGTTTCCAGCATGGGCTGTGGGAATAGGCTCCAGGCGGGTTTGGATCGCCCGCCTGCCCTTCACCCCTTGGAAGGGAGCATTGACTGAAACTGAGCAGTGATCAGGGCAGCTTCTGCCCTGGGGGGCAGCGTCCTCCCGCCCTCACCGACCCCTTCTCTGCCCGGATCCTTCCCTGAAATCTGACCCTCTAGAGTCGTCTCTCCTGGGTCTGGTGTCCAAAGTGACGCAGGCTCCCCCATGCGCAGAGTGGCTGTTCCAGGAGCTCGGGGACCTCCCTGCCCGGAAACACTTCCTGCTGAAAGTCTGAGCTTGCACTGCTTATATATTTTTATTTCACCGAGAATTATTCCTCCCTTCCTGGCTCGCTGCCAATCCCCCTGAAGCAAGGAGCAGCAAACTTGGTGTCTGCTGAATGCATATAGAATCAATCCTAGACCTCCAGGGCTGGGGGCAGCTAGGAGAGCCTCCCAGGCCAGCCTGGACAAGGGCAGAAATCTCCTTTTCAATGACCGTAGAGAGTGGTGGGGAGCCCCCTTCCCCCAAAGGCAGCCTGTCCCATTTGCGGACAGCTTGAATCAGTAGGAAATTCTTCCTGTTTAGGGGTGGGGGAGGAAGCAGGGGTACTGAGAAAGGCTGTCGCTAAACCTTTGGATTTTTCTGAGTTTGGTCTCCCATGCACTTTATTTTGGTAAAGGAATTAAGAGGCAGCCATCCAGGAGTTAAGAAAATCTGGGTTCAAATCCTGCCTCTGACACATACTGGCTAGGCGTGTCACTTAAACTTTCCTGGCTTTAGGTCCTTGAGGTAGAGGAGAGCTGCCAGTCTGCATCAGTAGAGGGAATTTTCCATATTGGGAGTTCCCTTTGGTGGTGAAATTGTAAACGGGACAAGTGTGGGCCACAAAAAAATGCCTGTGGGTAGATCCTCCAGAGGGTGACCTCTGAGGTGCGGCAGGAACTGGGGAGCTTCATTTAGCCTTAGTGAGAATCAAGAGCTGCTGCCCTCGGTGAGGAGATGTGAGCTGAGTCATGGGATGTCTCTGAGTGTGACACCAGGACACCTGTGTGAGGGGCTTGGCCTCTGCTGTTCACCTCCTGTGGGACCATGGGGGTCACTGCTTCTCACTCCCCTCATCTGAAGGCTTAGAGGTAACTTAGAGCTGGGAAGGGCTTTCGAGGCTGTCTGCTACAAACTCTTCATTTTACAGATGAGAAAACTGAGAACTAGGCAGATGAAGGGGTTTGTGGGGAGTCACACACTCGGGATCTGAACCCAGGCCTTTCTATCTATCTCCTAGGATCATAGACTCAGAGGTGGGAGAGACCCTTGAGGTCACTTTCATTTTCAAGGGGGGAAACTGAGGCTCAGAGCAGTCATGTGACATGGCCAGGATTACAGATGTCTGAGCTGGGATTTGAAACACAAGTCTTTCCGACTCCAAGTCTGTGTTTTCTCCACCATCATTTCTGGTTCTCTGGGTCTGGGTGGGATCTGAAGCCTGAGAGATTGGGGAATGGGGCCTGGGCTTCATTAGGGATCTGTATGGATGGTAGTTTTGAGAAAGGTTTGAGATTTCCCTCCAAGGACCCCCCATAGCAGAGGTCAGAGACTCTTCTCTTAGTGTAGTGCCAAGTGTCAATAAATAAGCGTTTATTAAATACCTACTGCTTGCCAGGCAGAATCTTGGCTCCCTCATTTCCTCGCTGCATGAGTGTGGGTAGGTCGTGAAGTCAGTAAGAGGTCACTTCACCTTCAGGCCTCAGTTTTCCCACTTGTAAAACGAAGGGGCTGGATTTGGTGAACTTTAAGGACTTTTATAACATTGAATCTTTTGTCCTTTGAGTACTTGACTGAGCCAGGAGGACCTAGGTTCAAATCCCACCACTGACCCTAATTAGCTGTGTAACCCTGGGTTAGTCACCTGGAACCCAGGTGCCTTCTCAGTAAAGACAATCAGCCATCCAGCAAGGTCCCTTCCTGTTGTAAGTCTCTATGGAGACTCTATAGAATGTAAGCTTCCTGAGGGCAGGCACTGTTTGTTTTTTTGTCTTTTCATCTCCCGTGCTCCACCCAGGCCCTGGCACCTAGAAGGTACTTAATAAAGGCCTGTCAAGGTAAACTTACCAGGTTGGCCAGAGCAGTTTTCTAAGCCCTTCCCCCCATTCCGTGTTTGAGGGTAGAGACTTGGGTCCTTCAGTGGTGTTCTCATAGCGTCCATTGGGTCTTTCCCAAGCATCCCCCATGTCTGTGGGAAGGACAGAGAGGTACAGGACCAATCTTTGACCTACAGAATTTCACAATCCAGCTTGGGAGAGCGGTTAATGCCCATGGAGCGGAGAAACAGATGCTGCCTGTAGGGTGGGGTCTGCATGATGAAGAGTTATCAAGGAAGGCTTCAAGGAAGAGGGGGCTTCTCAGAAAGTGTTTTGGCTGACCCAGGGGAGCCGTGTTTCCATCGTGAGACTGCCAGGATGCCTCCAGCTTCAATTCCAATTATACTAACACGACAGCTCTAGAATGCTTGAGTTCCAAAGGCCTAAAAAGCCCAGGGAAGGGCTCTGGGCATTGCCTAAGGTCATCACCCCTCCTCCCCACCCCCCATTTTGCAGATGACAATGCTGAGATTCCAATTAAAGATAAACATTCCTTAAGCACCTGCTGTATACAAACCCCTATGCTTGGTGCTTGTGGAGAATGCCAGGTAACAACATATCTGAGGGTGAGGAAGCATTTATTTTCTCCCTAATATTGAGCAGGAATGCTGGCTTATCTCCAAATTGCTCTAGTTTGGGGTTGAACCCTAACTTGTCCCACCCACATTCTCACAAAATGGTACCTAAAGTTACCAGACTTGAGTTCAAATACAGCTTCAGACACTTACTAGCTATATGACCTGGGGCAAGTCATTTCACCCTGTTTGCCTCAGTTTCCTCATCTGTAAAATGAGCTGGAGAAGGAAATGGCAAACTGCTCCAGTGTCTCTGCCAAGAAAACCCCAGATGGGGTCACGGAGAGTCAGACACAACAGAACAGCCCAGCATTGCTGGGAGGCTCCAATGAGATGATATTCATAAAGTATTCTACAGACTTTAAAGCCTTGTAAAAGTGCCAGCAATGGTCGTTCTGTTGATTATCTGCACTATCCCTGACAAAGTCTTCCAGCTTTTGCTTAAAGACTTCCACTGACAGGGAGCCACCAAGTCTATTCTTGAGGACAGCCCTGGTGATTAGAAAGTCCGTAGAAGGTGCTAAATAAATGCTTGTTGCCGAGATATTTCACCCCAATCTACCTCTTTTCCTCCTGCCACCTCCCCTTCCCCCCCCCCCCCCCCGCCACAACACTGATCTTTTTTGGGGGCTTTGGGCCCTCTGGAGCCCAAGCCTGTTTCTATCTGTTAGAAAATTGAAGGCACTGATCATGTTTCCCCCTAGTCTTCCCTTCTCCAGGCTAATTGCTCCCAGTTCCTTCCAATGATCCTCACTGAGGCCATCCTGGTCACCTTTGCCTGGACATTCACCAGCTTATCAATATCCTTCCTAAATTTCGGCGTCTAGAACTGAACCCAGTCCTCCAGGTAGGGTCTGGTAGGGCAGGGCTATTGGCTCCCTGGTTCTGGGCACCGTGTCTGTCTTAATACTGCCTGGAATCTCATTAGCTCGAGGATTCTCTGTTACACTCTTGACTCAGGCCATCCGCTGAAACCCTTTTCAAAACTCTGGATGTCTTTCTGACTCCATTTCCCCACCCATTGGCCAGGGCTTATTTTGAAGAATTCCTCAGGGTTTGGGTTTCTCCTGCCCCTGGGTGGGAAGGATTGGTGCTCACTTGTTCTCTGGGTACCCTCTTTTCTCCTCCCTTCCCACTCTCCAGCCCTTCCTGGGTTCTTCTTGTCCTTGAAAGTCTGTGGGACTTGGCTGACAATTCATTTATGAGTTTAATGAAGGTCTCTGGCCTGGCCTGTGCCTCTTGTCCAAGACTATCAAACTAGTGATGAATCTCAGCCTCAGGCTGATCTCTGGAACCCTGTCCCTCTCTCCTGTGTTCCTCCTGGCCCTCTGTGGCATTGATGACCCATTTCCCTCTTTGTTCAGAACTCTGGCTAATTCCTCCAACCGGGTGATGGGGCTCAATGGGGGTGACGGCAGATGGACTCTGCAGGTGGGGAGGGAGGCTAGGCCGCCATTGTGGCTTCTGGCACTTTCTAGGACTGTTGGTCTGGCTGGAGGGTCATGTAGGCCCAGAAGGAGGCTGGGGGCTTTGGGGGCATCTCCCTGCCCTGCCCCCAGGAGGACAGCTGGTAGGTAGCCACATAGACATTTATGTTTAGACCTCTTGTCTCAAATGTTAGTGGTCTGGCTGGCTTGGTTCTTGTGCCTCTTGCTCTGGCCAAAGCTGCCTATTTGGGGATGAGGAGCAGAGTTGAAGGGAGGGGTCTCCTCAGGAGGACCCTGTATTATGAGCTGGTCCTCGTCCTGCCAACTTGGCCTCCATGGAGCTGGGGGTGGCGTGAGGATGGCTTGGTCTTTCTTCTTCACTAATCCTTCTAAAAAACATTTATTTTCCAGACTAGCATGAGTCCCATGAACAGGAGGAGGGGCTGAGGGCAGAGCAGAGGGGTCAAAGGGAAAAGAGGAAGCTGTATTGGCTCCATCTGCCTTCCTTCTGTCTGAGAGGAGAGGGAATTACTTTTCACCATTTGGAGGGCAGGGAGGTGACTTGACTGATGGCTTAGGTCTAAAGGGGTAGTTGAGCTAAGAGCCGCCAGGGGCCATAGAGGTCAAGGCCAGCTTCATCATTTTCCACAAGAGGAGATGGACAGAGACTTATACAAGGGACTAGGATTAGCCTCTGACCTCAAGGATAACCTCAGAACTTATCTACCTTGTTTTACAGAGAGGGAAACTGAGGCCCAAGAAAGTCAAGTCTAAGGTAGCAAGCATCAGAGTTGGGATTTGAACCCGAGTCCCATGCTGCCATTTCTCCCCTTCTCCCCTCCTCGTTTTGCCATAATCCCCAGAAATACAGTTTGTGGATGGCTTCTTTTATTTCATTTGTTCATGCATTCATTCATCTAATAAGCATTTATTGACACCACTGTATACCATGTAGGATGTGAGCAAGGGTAGATGAGGAAGACTTGATGCCTCCACACTCAAGGAACTCACCTGGAGAGATAAAATCAGTTCACCAGTCCCCAGACTTATGCCCCTCAAATGTGATAAGCATTTGGGAAGGGCTGGGGAGCCTAGTGGAAACACATCTAGGGCTGTAGGAGAGTGGGAGGGGAGAATCATAGAACACTGGAGCTCAGAGGCGATCCAGCCTGATGTCTTCTTTTTACAGATGCAAGTCATCCCTCAGGGTCACACAGACATGGGATGGGAACCCAGGGTTCTCTCAGTCCAAATTCATCTCTATTTTCAGTGTCTCTCAAAGAGACCTCAGATATCAAAGTGGAGAGGGACATTAGGGCATAGAAGGTCAGGGCTGAGAGCGACCCATTTAACCAAGAAGGAGACTGAGGTCCATTGAGAGGAAGTAGTTTGTTCAGAGGCATCTAGGAAGAGAGCCATGAGACAGAGCTCCCGGCCTGGAGTTAGGATGAGCTGAGTTTGAATCATGCCTTACCGGCTGTGTGACCCTGGGGGGAAGTCACAGAACTTCTTCCTGCCTTTGTTTCCTCATCTGGAAAAACAGGGATAACAGCAACAGGGCTGCCTCAAGAATCAAATGAGAAAGCATGTGTTAAGTGCTTTGTAAACCTTCTAAACGCTAGTAAGTGCTAGTGATTGTTATTATTAACAACTACCACCGTGATGACACTCTGAGCTCAATGCCCTTTCTCTCAGAGGAAGTTGCATGGAAACCTTGGGCTGGGTCCATATCGAGACATATGAGGTGGGGGTCATGGGTTTGCTTTGCCTGGAAGGGGGAGGAGAGGGAGAGGTTGCCAGCAGGATCTGTTGGGCATGGAATGCCGTGCTGAAGTCTGACACTTGGCTTGCCCCTGGGTGGGGGGTCCTGAGGGGACCAGGAGGCAGATCAGGAAGTTCTGGGCGGGGAGGGAAGGGGATGGAGAAAGCAGCTATGAGGAGATGGAGAAAGCCCTGATGAGGCTGGGACTGCCGGAAAGGCCTTTGCTCTTCTGTGTGCTGGGAATTGTCTGTGGGGCAAAGCATTCTGGGGCTGCCGCTGCCGCTGGGTTGTCGGGGGCTCCCATTCCCGGTGGCTGGGCCCCTCCCTCGGTGGGTGGGAGGAAGGGAGGGAGAGCTATGTGCTCTCTTTGTCTCTGGGCCTGTTAACTCTCTCACCCCTTCCAACTTCTGCCATCTGCTCCAGCCCTCATGGGAAGGGCGGAGGGAAAGGGGGAGAGCCAGGCATGGGAAAGCAGCCTTGCCTGGGCCTGCCTGCTCCAGCTCAGGGCTGCCTGGAGGAGAAAAGGCCTTCTGGGTTTGGCAGTGAGGGGGGTCAGAAACCCCCATTTCGCCATCAGATGACAGGCATCCATAGATGCTCTCAGTTCCCCTTTTGGGAGTGGGGAGGTTCACTGGAAAGAAAATTGGATTCGGCCTCAAAGGTTCAAAGTCTAACTATGACACTTAGCAGCCGTGTGACCCCTGCTGAGTTGTTTCCCTCTGGGGTTTGCCTGCCTGCTCCGTAGAATGAAGGGGTTGGACCAGATAATGTCTAAGGCCCCAAGGAAAAAGAGCGTCTATTTGGGGGCTGGAGGAGCCAGCTTTAAATCATCATTCTGCCACTTGTTCCCTGGGAGACCTTGCGAGGTCATTTCCCTCTCTGGGTCTCAGTTTCCCCAACTGTAAGATGAAAGGATTGGGCTGGATGAGCTTGAAGGTTCTTTCCAGCTCTAAATCTGTGGTTCTGGAAAATTAACCTTTTCTTCCCTCTACTGCTGTAGTTCTCAAAGGGTGCTCTGGGGACCTCAGGGGTCCCCAAGTCCCTTTCATGGGGTCTGCAAGGTCGAAGCCATTTTAGTAATAATACCATGATGTTTTCATTTCTAACACGGTGAATAACAATAGATATAACCCACAGAAGCGAAAGGTTTTTGGGGGAGTCTTTAATCATTTTTAAAATGTAAAGGGGTCCTGAGATTAAAAGTTCAAGAATCTGCTCTGCTCCAGTGGAAGAGGCTGGAGGTGGAATAGGGACCCAGAAGGGCAAAGGAGAATGAGAGAACTCTGGGTAACGTATGAACAGTTCAGCAAACATTAAGTGCCTACTGTATGCACAGTCCTGTGTTCAGTGCTTGGGGTACAAAGATAAGAGACCCAACCAGGTTTGGAATAGGAGGTTCTGGAGCCACTTGTGGTCTGGGTGACACTGAGTAGGTCCCTTTCCTTCCCCTGGGCCTCAGTTTCCTCATCTGTCAAATGAGACAGACCTCTGAGGGCTAGCTTTAAATTCTGTGATCCTTTTGGTGGTGTTCAGTCAGGTCCAACTCCTTGTGACCCCATTTGGGGTTTTCTTGGCAGAGTGGTCTGTCACCTCCTTCTCCAGCTCATTTTACAGATGGGGAAACCAAGGCAAGCAAGATGAAGTGACTTGTCCAGGGTTACCCAACTAGGAAGTATCTGAGGCTGGATTTGAACTCAGGTCCTCCTGACTCCAGGCCCGGGTGAGCTGCCTTTCTGGGCCTCTGTTTCCGTGTGTGTAGAATGGGTATGATATTTGCAGGACTGCTATAAGAACAGGGCTAAAGGAAAAGGAACCAGTATGATTGTACCCAGTGCCTGCCCTTAAAGCCTTACCTGTTACTAGCCAGGTGTGGCCTCATGGGTGTCTACTCTCAAGGAGCCTCTTGCTTGTTTGGAGTGTGGTTTGGGTTCAAGGTGGGGTAGGTGGTTGGTGAAGCCTTTGGCCATGTCTGTGCTTTTCTTGGCCTACACAAATTCCTTAACCTTGTCACCCAGAGCATCTGCTTCTGGGATTGGGAGGAGGCTGGGGGGGAGGGAGCTGAACTCTTGTCGTGGATTCTGAATCAGGAGCGCCTGGGTTCAAATCCTGCCTTAGGCGTGTGACCTGGGTCTCAATTTCCTCATCTGCCAAATGAATGACCTCGAAAGACCCTTCTAGCTCTGACTCTCTGAACCCAGGCTGGCGAATTCTTCAAATTCTGAGCAGACTTTGCTTTTCTTAGCCAGGGCGGCATTGGCCGTCTCTCTAAGATCCTAATAGAAGTGCAGGACTTCCTGGGGGAGACCTGGGGGTGTGGGGGAAAGAAGGAGTCTGGAGGCTGTGTTTGAAATACTCTGACCACCACGGGCAAGTCAGGGGGACTCTCTGAACCTTAATTTTCACCTCAGTTAAATAGGGATCAACATTCTTGCTATTCCCTGCCCCTCTGGGTTGTAGAAGGGAAATAATTTTTGAAATCTGTAAAGGGTTTTAGAGACATGAGCTAGTAAGAAAGTTCTTCCATTTCATTTCTTCCATTACTTCTTTTTCCTCCTTTTGATCTGTGACTATTTTACCCTGCTTGCTCTTCTCAGAGTCCCAGCTCTCATTTCCATGGTTGCCATCCTTGTGTCCCCAGCCTGAGCCTCTCAGTGCCACATGGAAACCCTAGCTCTACCTTATCATCCAAAATATGGGGAGAAAGCTTGTGGGGACTCAGAAAACAGTCTGCTGAATGTTTGCAGGGGGCTGGTCTGTCTGTCCTAACATAGCACACATCCTGAGAGTCAGTGTGGTCCGAAGTAGAAAAACAGTCCCAGGCTGGTCATCTGGCTGGGATCTATTCTCAGCTCTGCCACAGATTCCACTGTGTGACCTTGAGCAAGTCATTTCTATGTTTTAGGTCTCAATTTCCCCATCTGTAAAATTCAGAGTTGGTGGGAATGGTTATACTTGTCAATGTCAGGACAAAAAAAATGAAAAATTGATTAAAATAAATAAAATGGGGAGATTGAAGGAGAGCAGGGGTTCTTAGCCTTTTTGTGTATGTTATAGACCCCTCTGGCAGGCTGGGGAAGCCTAGGAGCTCCCCAGAATCATTATTTTAAATGCATTAAAAAATGACACATATGAGTACAAAGGCAATGAATTATAGTGAAATATGTTGTTTTTTTTTCTTTTTGGAGGGGGGAATGGAGGGCAATTGGAGTTAAGTGACTTGCCCAAGGTCACATGGCTAGTAAGTTATTATGGTTTTTTTAACCCCAGGCAATCTTTAAGGTTTGTTCCTCTCCTCCCCTTACATACCCATTACCATTCTAGGTCCTAGACCTAGAATTGGAAAGGCCTTTGAGGTCACAGAGGCCAGCTTCTCATTTTACTGATGGTTAACGCTCAAGGGCCCCCAGGCCGTGAGCATCAGAGGCAGGATCTGAACCCAGGCCCTGTTAACTCCAGGGGCAAGGCTCTTTCCATAGGTGCCATTTCATAAACCATTTTGACCAGAGTTCTCTCGTTTGAATCTCAACAGTAGCCCCGGGAGGTAGTAACATATAACACGTAACAGGTTTACTTTCTAGGCGAGAAAAGGGAGGCCAGACAGGGGTAGAAACTTGTCCACGATGGCTCGGCTAGTAAGTGATCGGGACTGGATTGGCACCTGGGGCCTTTGATTGCTGCTCAGGCTCCAAGGTTTTTTTTACCCTTATTCAGGCCAAGCAGGCTTCCGCCTCTCATCCTGCTGGGCAGCACAGAACGGGGCAATCCTTGAGAGAGGCCTGCAGGCCCCCGGCAAAGTCTGCAGCCCCCTCCCCCACTCCTGATTTTGAAACCAGTTTGGCAGGGCTAGGGATAGTAAGTCAGCAGCGGAGAGGGGGAGACTGGCCCTGCTTCCTCCCCTCCCCCTCCATAGTCCCCGAGACTCCTAGCAGCCGGAAGAGCAGAACTGCAGAAGTGAGGCTTCTGCTCCTTCTTCCTCCTCAGGCCTGCTCCACCAAGACACAGAGAGCCTGCCTTCCATCCGAGGGGACCATCTGATCCAGTCTGAGTCGATGAGAGGGGTCTTGAAGGTCTTTGAATGATGGGATTATAAGATAAAGGTTTAGACATGGAAGGAAGGGCCCACCCCCCTCATTTTACAGATTGGGAAACTGAGGACCACGGAGGCAAAGTTCACACAGGAAGTAAGAAAAAACCCGGAATTCAAACCCAGATACTTTGACTCCAAAGCCAATGCTGTTTTCCCTAAGTTAGGCTGAATCACTGGAATTATTGAAATAAGAAAGGCTGGGGATTTGGGCAGTGGTGGGGAATGGGGATGTTTGGGGGTGGGGTAGGGGGTCTTCAGTGTAATGTACCGTGTCACTGGCCGCTCCCTTAAGCTACAGTAGGCAGAGGTACCGAGCATTGGCTCCAGAGTTAAAGGACTTAGGTTCAAATCCTATCTCTGGCATTTACGAGTTGTATGACCTTAGGCCTTCTAGGTCTTTGGGTGCAGCCTGTGTCCAAGTTTAATAGAACAAATCTTTTCATGAAGAGGATTTGTTCTGTGAAGTTTGGATGAAGTCAAAGGGCTGCCTTGAGGACCCAGAGGGCCACATGCGGCCTCTAGGCCCTAGATTCCCCAGCCCTGCCTAAGGCAAATCACTTCAACTTTCTGGACCTCCCTTTCCTCCTCCATAAAATAAAAAGGTTGTCCTAGAGGCCGCTGGGGTCTCTTTCTGTCCTGGATCTGTGAATCTTGGATAATGATGAAGATGTAATAGAGGATTACTAATCAGTAACACAGAACGCTTCGGGGTTTAGCAAAGCACCCTATAAATATCTCATTAGATCCTTACAACCTCCCTGGGAAGCAGGAGTTATTATTACTAGACTCATTTTACAGATGGGTAAACTGAGGCAGATAGGTTGAATGACTTGCCCAGGGTCACACAGATTCTAAGTGTCTGAGGCAGGACTTGAACTCAGGTCTTCCTGACTCCAGGTCCAATAGATAAAATATTATTTGGGACTGTGGGAAAAAGCTATAATTTCTGACTCTAGTCAACAGGGAGAGGTGTTTATGAAGAAAAGTATAATAGAAGTATGATATGTAAACCTCCCAGTTTCTTTAACTGTAAGAATGAAGAGACTGGCCTAGATGCCCTCTGGGCTCCTTTTCTGCCCTAATTCTGTGGTCCAGGCTCTTGGGTGTGGCCTTTTGACTGAGTCCAGGTTTTACAGAACAAATCCTTTTATTCAGGGGATTTGTTCTGTGAAGTTTGAATTCAGTCATAGGGCCTGACTTAAAGACTCCCCAGCCCCGCGTCTAGCTCCTGGCCTGTCGGAGAGTTCAGAGACCATCTATTCCAGCCTCCAGCTGAGTGAGGTTCTGTTCTAATGACAGACCTCAGAGCCTGATAGTTCGGAAGGAGCTCAGCAGCTCCTTAGACCGGCCCTGACCCTCTGAGGATCCTCACCAGAACATGCCAGAACAGCGATCCATGCCCCTTGTGGTCAGCTCTAATTGTATCAAGCCTCAGCCTGCTTCCCTCCCCTGCTCCAAGCTCAGCCTGGTGGGTTCAAGCAGAGCAGGACTGACTACCCCAAAGGCAACCACCCTGATGGCCCCCATCCCTGTCTTTTGTCCTCGCTCTGGGATCCCTCTAGGCCTCTGCCTGGGGCAGGAAAGCAGGAAAGGACAAGAATAGCACCTCCCCAGGTGAACTTTCTTCCCAAGGAGAAGAGAAGACACCCCATTGGGCTGGGTAGTCATCAGGCCTGCTTTCAAGCCTCAGCTCTGATACTGACTGGCTGGGTGACCTTGGGCAAGTCACTTGACCTCTGGGATGCAGTTTTCTCATTTGTAAAACAAACAGATTGAATTCAATGGTTTTTTAGTGCCTTCTGACTCTAACTCATCGAGCCATATAATCCAATGTGACCCAGTCCTGGTTCCCAGGCCTTCAGTAGGCTTGTCTTCCCTGGTGGAGGGGAGCCATGCACACCCTGGGGGCAGACAGGGTGGGAGCTGGGAAGTCTATGTGTTCAGTAGATGGATGAAGCCTCTCACATCTGTGAACATCTTGGCCCAGCTGCTAGATTTCCTAGGGGTAGGCACATCTGTGAGAGGAGTCTCCTGAAGGAAGGAGGAGGCTGGGGCAGCCTTCCTATCCTGGGCTACTTGCCTGGAAGGGAACGTTCAGTCCTATCCCATTGCCTGGGGAACCCTGGGAGGGACCCTTCCGGGCCCCTTCTCCCCTCCCCCTGACACCTCCTATCCTGCCTTCTGCATCAGAGACTGGAGAAACACCTTGGACTCCAGGCTTCTTGAATGAATGTCTGGAACAGCTTGTGCTGTCCAGGCTGTCAGGGCAGTGTGGCCGGGCCCTCCTCCTGGACTCTGGCCCCTATTCGTGGGAGAGGAGGGGAAGGAGGAGGAATTTGTCAGTCTAGTGACCTGCCCATTACACACACACACACACACACACACACACACACACACACACACACACCCCTCAGCCTTCTAATTCCCCAGGTATATTGCTAGGGAGGACTCTGCGCTTTGGCCTGCCTGCCAAGGGCAGATCTTTCTGGCCATTGTCTGGTAGGTTCTGCTGGGTACCTACCTCTCCTGTGTTCCTGCTCCATATATGGAGAGGTGAAAAGACCCCGGAGGCCATCAAGTCCAGCCCATTCCTTTACAGAGGAGGCAGCTACAGCCCAGAGAGAGGGGAAGGGACAGAGAGCAAGGAGGCTGTATGGGGGATTTCTAGGAACTCCAAACTGGAGGGAAGCTGAAAGACCTTAATCCATCCTGAGCCTGAGAGTGGATTCCTTTCTGCAAACTTCTAATAAGGGTACAGAGTAAGGAGATACTGGTTCTGGAGTCGGAGGGCCTGGGTTCAAATCCCACATCTGTTCCTTATCCCCTGAGTGACGTCGGCCCAGCCTCTCACCTCTCTGGACCTCTGAGGGCCTGTCTAACTCCTGATGAACAAGTAATGAGAGAACCTTGGCTTCATGATGGCAGTGCTGGGGAGCTTATTACCCCCAGGCATGCTGAGAAGGCTAGACCAGAATCCACCTTCCTGTTCCTTCCCCTCGGGAGGAAACGGGAGCGCTCCAGTTAGAGATGGGGGCATCCTTGGGGGGTACTGGAGACAGCTCTGCTTCGGAGCCACAGTGCCTGGGTTTGAATCCTGATTCCGTCACACGCTGCCCATGGTCCTTGATCCAGTCACTGCCCCGTTGCTTTTGTAGCTTCTGGGAAAGAAGAGGGTACAGGGACAGTAATAAGACAAGTGCCCCACATGTCCTTTGGTTGGCTGTTTGAGTCTGTGAATGGGCCTTAGGAAGGGGACCCCTTTCAGCCTTGCAAATTACAAGGAGGGTTAAATTATTTTTTATCACCTTTATTTCTTTATTCCCCCCCTCCCAGAGAGTACTTCACTAAATTAAAGAGTAAACACAAAATGGAGTGGGGGGGAGTCAAACTAACCAAATTCCAACTGAGTCTGATTGTCGTTCCCCCCCCCCCGAAGGAACAATTTCAAAATTTGGTTCTGGTTGTTTTGTTCTTTCCTTTGGCAACGTTGGAGTCACTTTGTATAGTGTCTTTCGACCGGGAAGAGTTTACCCATCTGGGACTGTACGGGGCTGTTTTGGAGAGGCAGGAGTCTTAGCCACAGAAAGACCAGGGTTCTGGTCCTGTCTCTAGCAAACACTGGCTGCATGAACCTGGACAAGTCACTTAACTGGCAACTTTCAAGGAGGGGAAATGGTCCTCAGGAAGGGAGTCTCCAAACCTGTGAATCCTGCCTCAGACATTTACTTGGTGACCCTGGGCAAGTCATTTAACCTTTGAGTATCTCAGGCTGCTTTGTAAGACCACCTCTCTCCCAACCTGACCTGCTTGGGTAGAGGGAGTTTCTACAGTGATGGGATCACTGGTCAAAACCAAAAACCATTTCCCCCCCAAATCAACCCAGTCCTTTGGGAGAACTATTTAAAGAGGACAAAAAGATGGTATCTGAGTTCCTTGTGTTTCATCCTGCCATAAAATGGGATTCATTGTGGGTCCTGTGGCATCTTGAGAATGAGGTGGATCAGATGCTGGAATTACTGTCAGGAAGTCAGGCTCCGGTATGAATCCTGCCCCAGACACCTCCCAGCTGTGGGGCCTTGGATCAGTCACTTTGCCAGTTCTCTGTCTCTGTTTCCCCATCTGTACAATGGCCATAATGGCAATAATTACAGATGAATCTGTAAAATGGCCAGCACTGTTTCACGGGATTATTAGTGAGACTCCAGTGAGATAATGTGTGGAAAGTGTTTGCAAACCTTCAAGTCCTCTATAAGTGCTGTGTCTAATTATAATTATTAGTGGGAAAGAACCCTGTACTGAGAGTCATGAGGCTTGGGTGCTCATTTAAGTGCTGTGGCTTCTTGGGCCTCAGTTTCCCCATCTGTCAAATGAGACCCAGAAGCCCAGTAGACCGAGCTGGCTTCAAATCCTCCTTTGGTACCACTTAGTGGGTGTGGTGCCTTGAGCAAGTTCCTTGACCACTACCTGCCTCAGTTTTCCCGTCTGTAAAATGGGGATAATAACACCTGTCCTACCTGTCTCAAAGGCTTGTTCTGAGGATCCACTGAGATAATTATGTAAAAGAGCTTTGTAAACTTTGAAGGTTTCTATAAATGTCAGTTGTTATTCTTGCTCATGAAGATGATGATGGGGTTGAGCCAGATGATATCAGAGGCCCCTTTCAGCTTGGATGTTCTGTGGTGGTGGGGCCACGCAGACAGAAGAAGAAACGCAAAGGTCTCCCAGGGCTCTCCAACCCCTCATCAGGGCAGCTACAAAACCTGCTCAGGTTACAGGAGCAAAACTCTAGAGCTGGAAAGGACCCCAGAGGCCATCTAGTCTAAGCCCCTCATTTTCCACAGAAGGAAACTGAGGCTAGAAGAGGTCAAAGGATCATTGCATCATAGCAACGTAGATCCTGGAAGGGACCTTGAAGGTCATTTAGCTCAATCCCCTCATTTTACAGAACAGGAAACTGGTCTAGAGCGGCTATGTCACTTTCCCAGGGTCCCACGGCTCGTATGTGTTTGAAGAGGCAGGATTCGAGCCCGTGTCTTCTGTACTTGACTCTAAGTCCGTTACACTATCCATTGACCAGTCTGCCTTTCCAGGTCTGGACTGGACTTGTGAACCTCTGATATTCCTTCTAGCTGTGAGATGCTCTGGTTTTTCATGGCCCTTCCTGGCGGGGTATGAGGATGGCTAAGGGTATCTTCCCTCCAGACAGGCTGTGAACTCATCTTGGTTTCCGAGGTCTTTGGAGAGGGTGGTCCTGTTCCCTCCCTGGATCTTTTAGCCCGTTGCTGGCTAAGGAAACCGAGACCAAGAAGAAAGCACTTGTTTAGTTTTTGATTGCATGTTGGAACTGGAGATAGAATCTATGAGCCTCCATCTTGCCAGACAGCTGGGAGGCAAATGGGGCCATGAGGGAGGAACTATCTGGACCACTTTCTAGGTTCATGAGGTAGAGGAGATGCTGGGAGATGGGGAAGTTCCCCTCCCCCACCTTTCTGGGGGCCTGCTGGGCAGTAGATCTGTGGAGAAGCCTTGTCTTGTGTGGACTTTGGGGGAAATGGACCCCCTGATTAAATTAGTCTCTTCTTTTCTGGGCAAAGGATGCACTTGCCTTAATATCCTTAATGAGAGAATCTTTCTCCTCTCCACCTTTAAAGGGGGAAGGAACTGTTACCTAGGGATCATATAGGAGTAGGGTCCCCCAAATACTCAGGAGATTCCCAGATTGGCTGGGAATGAGCTTAGAATCCTGACTCATCCAGTAAGATCTATTCAGAGTACTCTAGTGGCCAATCTCACATTGGCTGGGGGGTGGCCGAGGATGGTGGGTGGGAGCTCTGTGAAGAGCCCAAGTAGTCCAGGGGACAAGAGAAGCTAGCAAACTAGGAACACCCACTCAGTCCAGACTGGGGAGATGTTAATAGATATTCTCTTTTTTAAAAATTTGTGAATATATCTTGTTTGTTTCATTACTTCATTTCCAAATATTGCCCTCCCCTCTCCTTTCCATAGAGCCACCCCCTGTGACAAAGAACAAAAGAGCCAGGCAGAGTGTTGAAAACATAAGTCCCCCTGCTGGGGGAGAACAAGACTGGCATATCTCTCAAGCTGGCAATTGGGCTAACGAATCACATTAATGTAGTGGCCTCCAGATGTCTAAGGTGAGGGAAATAGGAAAGGGAAGCAGCCTCTGGGCCTGGAGTCTGGAAGGCCTCAGACACTAACAAGCCATGTCACCCCTGGTGAGTCACTTACCTCTGTTCAACTCAGTTTTCTCATCTGTAAAATGGGGATAATAATAGCCCCTTCCTTCTAGGATTGATGTGAGGATCAAATGAGATAATATTTATAGAATGCCAGGCACACAGTAGGCGATATATAAATGCTTATCTGCTTTCCCCTCCTTTCCCTTCCTTGTGCTGATTAGTGATGGGACCAACCCAAGAGTAACCACTGTGCTTTTAGCCTGGGTGAGACAGGGAGAGCCAGCCTCAAAAAACAAACAGGAAGGAAGACAGGAAGGAGGGAGGGAGGGAGGAAGAAAGGAAGGAAAGAAGGAAGGAAGGAAAGAAAGAAGGAAGGGAGGAAAGAAGGAATTAGATGGATAGTTAGATAAAAAAATGAAAGTTCAAAAAGTGAGGTGGGGGTAACATTTTAGCAAAACCAACCACATCAGCTGTGTCTGCCAGTGTATGTGACATTGTTGCCTCCACCTCTACAAAGGAGAGAAGGTACATTCCCTCATACCTCTCTTCTGGAGGTATTCTTGCTTTCCCACAGCCTTTCTCTTTATGTTTTAACTGTGTGTGGTTCTAAACCCTAGAGATGCACATTATCGCACCCTGCAATGTATGGGAGCAGAGAGGGGAAGGACGAGTGGGTGCTGGAACTAAGGACCAAGAGTTAGTGGCGGCAAGGAGAGCCTAAGGTAGAAGGGTAATCTGGGATCAGGTGTAGACAGTCTCCAACCCCAGAAAACCAAGCAGGTTCAGGGACCAAGGTGGGAAAGTCGGAAATTAGACAGCAGTAAGGCTGAGAAATGTGTGTAGGAGAGAGCCTGGGGCTCAAAGGCAAGGTCCCATGGATCCCTTCCAAGGAGCCAGAGAACTGTAGAAATTGAAAGGTCATCCGGGGCCATCGAGTCCAACACCTGCCTGAACAAAGGTCCCATCTTCCACGATAGCCCAGATGAGCCTCTATTTGATGACTTAGGGGGAAGGGTCACCTCCCAGAGTATCCCACTGCATGTTGGGATGGTTCTCACCCTTAGGAAGAGTCCAGAGATTGGACTGAAATCTTCTTCTGTGGTCCAATACCTAGCTGGAGTTCCCCAGGCAGCTTAGTGCTCCCAAAGCCCTGGCCTAGGGCTGGAGCCTTTGTGGAGGGGTAGCTGCTATGGCTCCCAATGAAGATTTGAGGATAAATTTTAGGTGGGACAGGATCTTGGGGAAGGAGAAGGGTAATCACAGGTCATACTTCCAACCCCAGGAATGTCTTCCCTATAAGGAAGATCTATATCTGCCAGGGCTGAGGCTGCTTCACAGCCAGCAGGTGGAGGCTAAGCTCTTTGGATCAGGGTCATCATCCATCTGGAGCTCAGGGACCTTACAAGTCAGGAGTCTAGAGTCCTCATTTTGCAGAGAAAGCAGCTAAGGTACCCAGGGGGAGTGACTAGCTCAAGACCACACAGATAGTAAGTGGCAGAGCTGGAATTTGGGCCCTGCCTGTGGACCCCATGTCCAATGTTCTGGCCACTCTGGGAAGACCATCCTTCACAGTTCCTCACTGTGGGAACAGCTACATGTAGATGGAAATGGTTTCACCCCTAGACATTTAGGAGAGTGCTCAGAACCCAGTAAGTGCTTAATAAATGTTAAATGAACGAACGGTAATGAGTGGTTCGGTGGAAGTGGACCAGCCACCCTTTGGTGATAGAGGGTAGGTATGGTGGAGGGCAAGTGGGATTGGACAGATACCTGGAAAGATGATGGAAGAGAGGGCAAGGCTGAAGAGGAGTAAGAGGAAGTGGCTCCTTCGGCTATTGTGTCTGGGGTCTCACCCCCTTGTGTTCTTATGGTGGTGTGTGTGGGTTGGTTGCTACTGAACAAATATATGATGTCACCTTGGGTTGGGAGCAAATAAAGACTAAGCTGGGGTGTCGGATCTGGTCTAATATTCCCTAGCCACTCATCTTGCAAGCATTTATTAAGTACTTGCTGTTGGCTGAGCTCCAGTGGGGGTGGGATTTCATCCTTGTGGTGTGCCGTTCCGTGAGGGGGTCACAGAAGGGCCATCCAGTGTGCTGGGGCCTTCCTCAGCTGCTTTGTCATCCTGTGGGTCCCCAAGGTGCATGTGGGCCGTCCACTAGGCATCCCTACACCACGCTACATAACTCAGCACGTCTTGTTTTTCCCTCTCCTAAGATTAGTCTTTTACTTTGTTTCCCCAGTATAATTCTAAGTTTGTGGTGCAGGGCAGGCTAAGGGATGATTGCTTAGGTAAAATGGAACCCTTCTTCCCTCATGGTGCTTACAGTTAGGTAGAAAGATAATGATTTGAAAGCTAGTCTGTCTGAGGCTGGATTTGAACTCAAGTCTTCTTGCCTCCAGGCTCAGTGCTCTGAGCACTATGGCATCGCCAGCCGGCAATAGGTGTGAAGAAGGGGTTGGAGATGGAAAGACAACGAAGGTAACAGAATAGTGTAGTAGGAAGTGCCCTCGATTTCTGAAATCAAAGGACCTGGGTTCCAATCCTGACTCTGCCACATGCCAACTGTTAGATAACCTTGGACAACTTCAGTGATGTACAGCATTAGAGCTCTGGGCCTAGAGTGGGGAAGGCCTGAGTTCAAATCCAGCCTCAGCCACTGACTAGCTGTGTGATCCTGGGCAAGATACCGCACCTCCCAGGGTTATTGTGAGGATCAAATGACATGATATTTCCAAACCTTGAAACACTATGGAAATGCTCCCCATAAGTCCCTTCATCTCTGGAAAAATTATAGCTTTGAGCTAGATGTTCTAGAATCCCTCTCCAGTTCTAACATTCTATGCTGTGCCATTCCCTATTCTAGAGTACTTCCCAGCTCTACCATTATCTGTTCTGAGGTCCCTCCCAGCTCTGAGATCATCTGTTCTAATGTTCCCTTCCAATTCTGACATTCCCTGTTCTAAAGTTCCTTCCCAACTCTGACATTTTCTGTTCTAAGGTTCCCTCCCAGCTCCAACATTTCATGTTCTAAGGCCCCTCCTAGCTCTGACATTGTATGTTCTAAGGTTCCCTCCCAGCTCCAACATTCCATGTTCTAAGGCCCCTCTTAACTCTGACATTCCCTGTTCTAGGGTCCTTCTCAGCTCTGATATTTTCTGTTCTAAGGCCCCTCCTAACTCTGACATTCCGTGTTCTAGGGTCCTTCCCAGCTCTGTTCCCATGATCTCCTTCTGACCTTGTCCTGCCTTGCTTCACTATTCAGGTGCCAACATCGCTTCTGGGGAGGAGGTAGCCATTAAGCTGGAATGTGTGAAGACCAAGCACCCCCAGCTGCACATTGAGAGCAAGTTTTACAAGATGATGCAGGGAGGAGGTGAGTGGGTCCCTTGAGGGGACATGTGGTCTCTGCTGGAGGATGGTGGAGGGGCCACAGTGTAGGGAGACAGGCCTGGCGTGGCCCTTGTGATTCTTGTAATTCTTCATCGAGTGACCTTGGGGGAGTTGCTGAGCCCTCTGGGCGCCTCCTCTCTCCCTGCCACAGTCCCTGGGAAGAAGTCCTGTGAGCCTAGAAATCCTTGACCAAGGGGATGCCCTGGGTCTGTGTCAGGGCTTGAAGCTCCACCACTAGAGGCTGGCAGGGGAGAGTTGGGGTGACTTTGCAGTGATGCCCTTTCCCTCTGCCCCTCGCAGTGGGGATCCCCTCCATCAAGTGGTGTGGTGCTGAGGGGGACTATAACGTCATGGTGATGGAGCTGCTGGGCCCTAGCCTTGAAGACCTTTTCAATTTCTGCTCCCGCAAGTTCAGCCTCAAGACCGTCCTTCTTTTGGCCGACCAGATGGTGAGTTCGGGTCTCTCTGCTGAAGCAGAGTCCCCTTTCTTCCTCACATTTGTCAGCTCCTAAGTGGTTGGCTGTCCCCTCTTCACCTTCCAATCTTCCTCCACCTCCCTCCCCAACACGGCCTCTGGTCCAGTGACCCTGGCCTCCTGGCTGGACCACAAACAAACAAGATGCTCCATCTCTTGGCTTTGGACGTTCTTTCTGGCCATCCCCCATTCCAGGATGACCTTCTGGCTTCCTTTAACTCCCAGCTTCTACAGGAAGCCTTCCCCAACCCCTCTCAGAAGATATATAAGATGACTGGGGAGATGAATGGATCAAACAAAGGTTTTTTCAGCACTGGGGAGACGTGGGCATGTTTATAGGCAGTAGGGATAGTTAGGGAGAGAATGATAGGGTAGGGGTGATCTGTAGGAGGAGAACGAATAGAATGGGATCGCTTGAGCATGTAACCCTGGTAAAGAGTCAGGCCATCTCCTCGTGGGAGACAGGAGGACCTCAAGGGTCATAGAGTCTAGAGTCCTCTCATTTTACAGTCCAGGAAATGGGAACCAGAAAAGTTGTAACTTTCCCAAGGCTACACAGCTACCAAGTATTAGCACAAATCTGGTAGGTATCCCAGAATGACACGCTACTATTTATGAATCCTCTGTGACTTCACATGAGTTTCATTAGTGAATGGAAGATGAAAATCAGATAACTGGGGATTGACACACAGTGATGAAACAGATTGCAAATTTTTGAGAATCTAAACAGAGATGGGGAGGAAAGAAGACAGAATGGCAGCTGGATAATGTGGAAAGGCCAAAGGAAGCCTTTTTTTTTAAAGGTTAGTAAGTTCTGAGTGTGTTTGTAGGTAGAGAGGAAGAAGCCAGTAGCAAGGGAAAAAGTGAAGAGGCCAGAGAGAGAGAGAGCAGCAGTGATTGATCCGGGAGGAGTGGGAGGGAATTAGGGACAAGATGGGAAATAAAGGGGTGAGATCTAGTGGGGAATGGGAAGAACCCATCATCCAGGAGGAAAGAGAATTCTCATGCCATCTGAGGGACAGAGAAGGAAACTCCCATTGGATGTTCTCCATCCCCTCAGTGGAGTGAGATGGTGTGTGGGTGTGTTGGCAGCCTGGGTTTGGAGCAGTCACTGTGGAGAACGAGACACAAAGAAGATAAAGGTAGAGTGAGAGGCTGAGTGACTTAGTGGGCAGAGAGCTGGCCTTAGAGGCAAGAAGACCCTGGTTCAAGTCTTGCCTCTGAAACCTCCTGACTGTGTGACCCTGGGTAAATTATTCAACCTCTTAGTCCTCCAGGAAGCTCTCCAAGATTATTGGGTTTCAGATCAGGTCCTAATCTGTATTGGTAGAGACAATTTCCTTACTAGGAATTCCTTTTATCAATGAAATCCCAGGTTCAGTCTAAAAAAGGTAGGGGGAGGAGGGAACAGAAGAGGAATGTTACTGACTTAAACAGTAATAGTAATAATAAATGGGAACCTAAATGAGGAAGTACATGAAGTTAGACCTATTTCGCCGTCTTCTCCACAGTCACTCAGCAGACTCAGATGGAGTATGATGGAGTGAGTTGTTGGGGCTCAGGATGTTGGGGACAGAATGTCAGAGGACTTGTCAACACCCGCATATGTAATAGCAGAGAATTAGGTGGAGAAGACCATGAGCTAGATACCAGTCACTGGAATTAGTTGGGAGAATGACCTTAAAGTCAGTAGAAGCCAAAAGCCAGGACGGAGAGAAGGTGACTCAGGCTGATCTCATAGTACGTGGGTTCGGATCCTGCCCCAGGTGCTTACTATCTGTGTGACCCTTAATTAAGGCAGTCACATCCCTGGAGTGTCAAGGGGGAAATGTTGAGTATAAAGTGTCTACAGTTTACTCATCTCTAAAATAAAAAGGCTGGACCAGGTGGCCTCTGGATTCTTCCAGCTCTATGATTTTGTGCAGGTGTAATTTTGGGCAAATCTTTTAACCTTGTGGGTCCGCAGTTTCCTCCCCTAAGGAACCTTCTAGCCCTGAATCTCTGGTCCTATGATCTCATGCTTTTGAAAGAGGAAAGTTTGTTGGGCGATGATGAAAGGCAAATGTTCTGGAGTGTTTGTAGGGAGGTCATTGAAACCAAGTGGCCTCCAGTAGTGAGGGTTGCTGGGATGTGATGTCCTCAGGGGGAGTGAGGGTTCAGGTTAAAAGAAAGGGCTAGAAGGAATGTGCAGATGGGCAGCTTGAAGCCTCCAGAGAGGGAGGTGACCAAGGTCATCCAGCCAGCCATCTGCAGAGCTGAGAGACCAGAACCGCTGTTTCCTGACTCCTAGTCTAGGGCTCTTTGCCTTGCAGAGAGGGAGGTAACACAGAGCAAACCAGAGGACCTGCTCTGGTCCACTTCCTAAGAGTGCCATCTTGGGCAGATGACTTCTGCTCTCTGGGCCTCAGTTTCCTTATCTTCAAAATGGAATAGTAATGCCATCCAGAGTCAGGAGGACCTGAGTTCAAATCCAGCCTCAGACACTTACAAGCTGTGTGACCCTGGGCAAGTCACTTAACTCTATTAGGAAATGGCAAACCATTCTTCTGTCTCTCCCAAGAAAACCCCCAGTGGGGCCAGGGAGAGTCAGAGGATGACTGAAATGACTCAACAAGCCCCCTCCCCTGCCCCTCCCTCCACAGGGTTGTTGGGTACAGCAGACAATATGTGTCAATCACATTGCAGACCTTAAAGAGGCAGCTAGGGGTCACCACAGTGCACAAAGTGCCTTGAGGGCAAGGGCTTTTTCTTTTCTTTCTTTTTCAGAATTTCTTTTTTTCTTTTTTTTTCTCTTTTACTCTGTGAGGTTTGAGAAAATCGTTAGCAACAGAGGGGAATGGAGAAATTAGCATTTGAGTTGGACAGGTTGGATAGGTAGGAATTCAACTGATAAAGAAAGGGAAAGCGGGCATTCCAGGCAAGGACCTAGAGGCAGGAGAGTATGGCAGGGGACAGGGTAGAGTTACTGGAGGCATTCTATGACAATTGCTGTGATGGAGGAGAGAGCCATGTTGGGGTCATATCTTCCTCTGACCTGGTCTTATACCTGTTGATGCCCAGTTTTCTTTCTCTCCCCCAAGTCCTTGGAATCAGGGCACTCACAGTTACCACCTATCTCTCCCTTCTTCCCCAGATCAGCCGCATTGAGTACATCCACTCTAAGAACTTCATTCACCGGGATGTGAAGCCTGACAACTTCCTTATGGGGCTGGGCAAGAAGGGAAACCTGGTGTACATCATCGATTTCGGCCTGGCCAAGAAATACCGAGACGCTCGTACCCACCAGCATATCCCCTACCGGGAAAACAAAAATCTGACTGGTACTGCTCGCTATGCTTCGATCAACACCCACCTGGGCATTGGTGAGTGGCCTAAACTGGGGAAAGCAAGAATTGGGTTGAGCATGGGTGTGACTGCCTTCTTGAGTCCACATGAACTCTAAGCTTACTTGAGCCCCCATCATAGTAGTACCATTTATAGTACTAACAACAGCAGCAGTAATTAGTATGAAATATATGTCATCCTTATCATCCTCTCTGCTACTGGAATTGTCCTGAGGCTGCTTTAAATGATCCTAAAGAGAAGCAGCTTATGTCCCAGTATTCTTAGTCAATCACAAAAAGGAGTCATTTTATCTACCTTTGCAATAAATTTTAAAATTTAAAAAATAACATTACATTTTTAAAAATAACAGTAGAATTAACTTGTCCCAAGCCTGCTTCTGTCTGAAACTCATTGAAAAAATGAAAATGAAAGACTTTACAACTGAAATATTTCATTTTTAAATTGGCAAAATGCTTAAATGTTATTTTATTTGAGTCTTAGAACTGAGCACTAGCATCATTTCACCAATTTATAGATGAAGAAACTCAGAGGTTAAATGACTGACCCATGATCACACAGCTAATGAGTGTCAGAGGCTGGATTTGAACCTGGGTTCCTCTTGATTTCAAGTCCAACACACTCCAGTACACTCTGCTGCTTCCCTCCCATTATTATCAAGGTTTCTATAACTAGATCTCTCTTTAAAGCAAACCCAAGATGTGAAAAATGGAGAGGGGGAAGTAATTAAGAAAAGATTCTTTCTTTTGCCAAAAGATTCATTGCAAGGTTGTTCAAGATAGGGAACTTCCTTGGGACATTTAAAATAGCTTCTGTTTATCAAAATTTATTGTATTCTTCACATTCCAGTCAAATATTTGAGTGCTACTGGGCCTCAGTTTCCTCATTTGTAAATGAGGGAGTTACAGGACAGGTATGTTATAATGAGGATCTTTTTATGTGATAGGGACTAGATGAACCCAAGGTCCCTTACAACCCAAGCTTCTGGGCTTTTACTGGCTGACCTCTAAGGTCTAGGACAATGACCCCCATGAGTACAGGATCCTCAGCTAGACTTATACAAGAGATTTAAGAGAAAACAAAGGACAGGTCCTTTCCTGACCCTAGAGAACCTTCTTTCTAGTACTAAGAGTTGATTAGGTGGGAAATGGCTTGTTTAAAGTCACAGGAAGGCACTGGCAAGACTGGGAAGCAAGGAGGTAGATAAGACGAACACTGAACCCCTCAGAGTAGAAACAAATGTGGACTTGAGCTAGACTGTGTGGGTAGAATTATGACTGTGAGTGTGGGGGAAGGGGAAGGGGAAAGGCAGAGGCTCAGGGGATCAGGCTTGACCCAGAGTGGGGCGGGGGGAGGTGTTGGTACCTGCCTTTCTGTTGTGGGAAAAATCAAGGCATAAACATACCTTGGTCATGGAGCTGTTGAAATGGGTCCAGATGCTCCCTGCCCTCCGTCTTTTAAAGAATTGTCATTAAAATACTTCATGTAAGTCTGTAAGCATCTGCACTGACCACCTTTGTCAGTGCGGGCTTTGCCTCCTCTCACACAGCTCAGGGCTCCTCTGTCCCTGTGCCCATTGGACTCCAGAGCCCAATCTCTTTGCTTTACGGACAAGGAGACCAGGGTCACTTGCCCAGTATCACAGATCGTAGGAGCCTGGCTCCAAGGTCCTCAGAGGGCTTCTGGTCATTTCACAGAGAAAGAAACTGAGGCTTATACAGGTCCAGTGACCTGCCCAAGGTCACTAGAGTCACAAAGGTCATGGGTTTAGAGAGGGGAGGGGTTCCAAAGGTCCTAAGTCCAACTCCCTCATTTTAAAGCTGACAAAACAGTGTCTGCCACCCCACTTACACCTGTGCCCAGCACAGAAGAGAGGAGGGGACCACCCAGGGCCACACAGCTGTGAGTTGAACAGAGGTCTTTTGATGACGGCCTCGTGCTTTTCTACATCACAAGAGCTAGGTAGAGAGGAAAAAGCACTGGATTTGAAAACAGAAGACTTGGCCCTGCCTTGTACTACCTGTGTGACTTTGGACAAACCACATTCCCCCTCTGTGCCTCAGTCTCCATATCTGTAACATGTGGGAGCTGGGCTAGATGACCTCGGAGGCAGCTGGTGGTGCAGTGGATACAGCTCCAGGCCTGAAGTCAGGAAGACCTGAGTTCAAATTTGACCTCAGATACCTGTTAGTTGTGTGACCTTGGACAAGTCACTTGACCTCTCTTTGCCTCAGTTTCCTCTACTATAAAATGGGAATTAAAAGTAGAATCTACCTCAAGGGGTTATTATGAGGATGAAATGAGATATTTGTAAAGCACTTCTCCAGTGCCTGGCCCATAGTACGTGCTGTATAAACCTGTATTCCCTTCCCTAGACCCCAGATCTAGGGTCCTAAATAATGGCATTGTGAAGTTCCAGATCACAGTCCAAGTCTTCCTCTCAAGCCCCTTCCCCAGCTAATCTAACATCCTGAGTGTATGCTGCCTCTTCATTCAATCAGCCAGCTGTCATGGCAGACAGAGCACAGTACTTGTAGTTAGAAAGACCTGGATTCAGCTTCAGACACTTAGTCACTGTGTGACCAGGGCCAAATCACCTCTCTCAGACTCAGTTCCTTGTCTGTAAAAATGAGGATAATGGGCAGGATCCAGAACTGTTCTAGTCTCAAGGGAGCCCATAAGGTGCTTTGCAGTCCTTGAAGCACAGCCAGAATATTAGCTATTGTTCTAAATTTGTTTAAAAACAAAGCAACATGAGGCAGCCAGGTGGTGCAGTGAGTAGAGCACCGGCCCTGGAGTCAGGAGGACCCGAGTTCAAATCTGGCCTCAGACATTTAACACAGAACTAGCCAGGTGACCTTGGGCAAGTCACTTAACCCCAATTGTCCTACCTTCCCCCCTCCAAAAAGCAAAAAAGAAAAAAAAGAAAACAAAGCAACAGCTCTTCTTTGTGATACCCCGTGTTAGAATGTTACTCCAACCCTGACCTTCAGGAGTTTGCAATATCAGAGTAGGGAGAAAGACCCAGACACCCAGAATGTGGACTAGCACCTGCTACAGGCATATGGTGATAAATTCAGGTAAAGAAGAAGTCATTTCAAGCTGCTAGAAATCAGAGAAGGCTTCATCAGGCTGATGGGGTTTGAGCTTGACCTTGAATGATAAGTGGGATGGTGATGATACAAGGGAGACTTTCTATGTGCAGGGGGCAGCATGAGCAAAGATATGGAGTGGAAGTCTATAGCACATCGCAAATTGTTGCTGTTCAGTCATTTCAATCGTGTCTGATTCTCCGTGACCCCTTTTGGGGTTTTCTTAGCAAAGATACTGGAGTGGTTTGTCTTTGTCTTCTCCAGCTCATTTTACAGATAGGGAAACTGAGGCAAATAGGGTTAAGTGTCAGCTAGTGAGTGTCTAAGGCCAGATTTGAACTCATGAAGATGAATCTTCCTGACTCCAGGGCTGGCAAATGTGGGAGAATCCATTTGAAGCCCCATTTCTGGAGGGCCTTGAATGCCAGGTCAGTGAGGAAAGAATCAGGTAGAATTTGGACTTGATTTTGTAGTTCCCAAGGAGCCATTGAGGGTCTTTGAGCAAGGGAATGTTGGGGTCATGGGAGGTTGATTTGGCAGAATAGATGGAGGCTAGTGAAGGTACTGTTGGTAGCCTCATTGAGAAAACATTGACTGAGCACCTACTATATGCTCTGTCCTCGAGGATCCTGCAGAACAATTATATGTATGTGTAAACACGACCTTATATGATGTAACTGTTATTAATGTGCTACTAAAGAATAGTGCAAGGCAGCACCATTTGACATCAAGAGGGGTGTGGTCCAGACCATTAATGAATGGAGGAGCTGTGGGAAGGGGAGGCCTCTCCATAGCCTGGGGTGAGCAGGGAAGGCCTCCTGGAGGAGGTGAAAGCTTGGGCTGGGGACTGAAGCCCAGAAAGGATCCATTAATACTGCTGCCATGGAACAGAAACCCTCATGACCATCTGTCCAGACCATTACAATGGCCTCCTTCCAACGGGTCTTTGCACCTCCCCTTTTCTTTTTTCTCCAACCCATTCTTCATCTCACTGCTATATGGATTTGCCCTATGCAAAGAAATAATTGGGACACTTTTCTGCTCAAAAGCCTTCCATGGCTCTCTGCTACCCTTTAAGTAAAGTTCATACTGCTTTGATGGGCATTTAAGAGACTCAGCAGTTTGCTAATTCATTACCTTTTGAGCCTATACTGTAATTGGTTTGTGTTTGGAAATTATGAATTTGAGACGCTACCCAGGACTCATGTCACCCAGGCGGACATGTCAAGTGAAAAACCATGGACATACAGAATCTCAGGTTCATAGGTATATATAGCCAGAAGGGCCATTAAAGAACATCCGACCTGGACTATAAAGATCCATTGGGTCTTCCTGGCCTGACATTTGTTGTTTCCAGGCCTAGGCAGATGGAGTCTGAAGCTTCTTGAAAGGCTAAGCTAATTATTCATTCCTTTATTCTATTTTAAATTTCTTTTAAAAATTATTTAACAAAATTTTATATTCTCTCCTCTCACCTTCCTCCAACTGGGAAAAAAAGAGAAAAAACCCAAACCAAAACCTTCATAGTAAGTAAGCAGAGTCAGGCCAAACAAATTCTGACACATTCATCAAATGCCTACTCCATGTATAGCCCTGCGCTTGGTTTTGGGGGAGCCACAAAGGCATCCCTGCCCTTCACAGAACTTGCAAATGAGGAGGCGTATATAAGACATGCACAGATGGAAATCAGGGATCCTCCTTCATGGAGGAGCTGGCCCCTGAGTTTAGCCTTGAAGGATAGATAAAGAATTTTGATATTCTTAGATTAGGGGTAGTGGCAAGTATAGGAATGATATGAACAAAGGTGCAGAGGCTGGAAAAGGCAGAGCTTGTTTGGGGAATGTAGAGGGGCCCAATTTGGATGGATCACAGAACACATACAGAGGGTAGTATGAGTTAAAGCTGGAAGGGTAAGTTAGGACCACTCTACAGAATGAGCCTTGAATGCCAGGTTGAGGAGTTCCGGTTTTATCTTAGGCAATGAGATTAAGCAGTGGGGACTGTTGAGAATTTTGGAGCAAGGGTGTGAGAGGAAGGGCCTGTGCATAAAAAAGATTGCACTGGGGAGAGAGAGAGAGACAGAGAAAGAGAGAGAGAGAGAATTAGGTGCAATCACTTAGCTTTTGCAGTAGTCCAAGCAAGAGGAAATGAGGGCCTGAAGTGGCATAATGGACATGAGAATGAATGATATCATCCCTGCCCCAAACTGTGTTGAAACCTATACAGCGCTCCATAAGTGACATTTGGGCCTTCCTTTATTCATTCAGCAAACATCACTTAGTGCTGCTGCTGCTGTGGGTCATAATGCAGTGTCCCCAGCTGGGAGTTAGAGGCCGGGTGACCTGTGCCACTCTCCTCTACCCCTGCGCAGTCAGAGAGGCTGCAGAAGGCCAAGAGATTGTACTAGATGGCCTCTAAGGTCCCTTCTCCTGAGGTGTAGGATTCCAGGAGTCATGAAAAAGAGAGATGGAGAGTGTCCGGATTAAGCTGGACTTGCCCATGGGTACTGCGTTCAGCTAGTAAGAAGTGTCTGAGGTAGAATTCAAACCATGTCTAGCCTCTCTGTTATGACGGATTTAAAAATGGAGGCACCATTGGCTTCTGCTTCTGGGGGTCTCTGGTGTCTTCTCTCTTTGCTCCCTGGCTCTACGACCTGGTGCCTGACTGTTTCTTCTCTCTCTCCCCCTACAGAGCAGAGCCGCCGTGATGACCTAGAGAGTTTGGGTTACGTGCTAATGTATTTCAACCTGGGCTCCCTGCCCTGGCAGGGCCTCAAAGCAGCCACCAAGAGGCAGAAGTATGAACGTATTAGTGAGAAGAAGATGTCTACACCCATCGAGGTCCTTTGCAAAGGATACCCCTGTAAGTAGCCCTAGTACATGGAATCAAATAGTCAATCAACAAGCATTCTTGAAATCCTTAGTACATGCCAGGGCGCTGTGCTGGGGAAACAAGATAAAAGTGGATCACCCCCTGCATCCAGCTTCCATGCTTAAGATGGAGACAACACAGATAAACGGCACCTCTGGTGCTGTCCGAGGTGCTGATGACTTCCTTGCTTGCTCTTTGGCCCAAGGCCACCATGTTGAGTCTGTGGTTGGCATGGTTGAGTAATGGGCAAGGTAACTAAGAAGGGGCCAGCAGTCCCTGGCTCTTCCAGGGACGGAGAAGAGGGAAGCCCTGAACAGCCAGGTTTCTAAGCTCAAACATGACAGCCTTAGTGACCTCAGAGATCCTTCATGAAGGAGAATCAATCAAGGCTTATTGAACTCCTACTCTGTACCATACACTAAGTGAGGAACTGGATATATACGTACAAAGAATGACACAATTCCTACTCACAAGGATCTTACATCATTTTTAATTTTTTTAATTAACAAAAATCTATTTTCTCTCCCTCCCATTCTCCTCCCCCTTGGAAAAAGAAAAACACAGTCAAATCTCTTGTAACAGATATATCTAGTCAAGCAAAACAAAAAAACAAAAATCACCCCCCCCCCCAAACAAACAAAGACCCGACTTTACATTGGCTGTGTCCAAAAAAACCTGGTCTCATTCTGCCGTTTGAGCCTGTCTCCTCTTTTGGGAGCTGAAGAGTGGGTTTTGTCTTTCACATGGGGAGCATAGGAAGTACATATGAAATCTAGATAGCATTAAAATAAAGGAGGCCATCTAATGCCCCTTTCAGCTCTAAGCTGATGATCCTCCAAGCCCATTAACAGAGGCTAGAATTGGCAGAGCAGGGGTCTATCTTCAGAGGCAGAGGGCAGTTCCCTCCTCAGGAGTTCTTTATGCCAGTGAAACCACAGGTTTGGTTTAAAAAATACATTAAATTGCCTTCTCAATGAGTGGGGGGGGGGAATTGAGAGAGTGAAAGAATTTGGAACTGAAAAATAATATTGAAATATTAATATTTAAAAATAATTAATATTTAAATGACAAACAAAAAGAAAAAAACAAAGAAATCCATTAAGGCCAAACTGGGCAATTTTACTTTAGATATGCCTTAAGTCTGATCAAATACAGTGACCAGTGTTCACAGGTCTGACAAGCCTCCTTCTTATCTAGACTAAATCTGAAGGGACCTGATAGCCAGGTCAGGGCTCACCAGTCAGTCAGTGAGTAGTCAAGAAGCGTGTATTAAGTGCCTACTAAGAGGGCCTGAATTCAAATCCAGTTTCAAATGTTTCCTAGCTGTGTGACCCTGGGTAAGTCACTTAACCTTGTTTGTCTCATTTTTCTTATCTGTAAAATGAGCTGGAGAAGGAAATGGCAAACTGCTCCAGTATGTTTGCCAAGAAAATCCTAAATAGAGACATGAAGAGTCAGACATGACTGAAAATAACTGAACAGCAACAAGACTATGTGCCAGGTGCTGGGAGGGGGGTGGTGTTTGGTTCAAAGAAAGGTAAAAAGATAGTCCCTGCCCTAAAGGAACTTACAGTCTAATGGGAGTGGAAATAACATACAAAAATTATATACAAACAAGTTATATACAGAATGGATGAAAAGAATGATACAACGCCTAGGGACAGCTTCCCTCTTCTCCCCCGCCCTTAATCCCCCCCCCCTTTTTTTTTTTGCTTTTTGGAGGGGGAGGCAGGGCAATTGGGGTTAAGTAACTTGCCCAAAGTCACATGGCTAATAAGTATTAAGTGTCTGAGGTCGAATTTGAACTCAGGTCCTCCTGACTCCAAGGCCGGTGCTCTATTCACTGCACCAGCTAGCCGTCCCTGCCCTTAATTCTGACCCCCTTCCCTGCCCCATTTTAGAGATTAAAATATTTTTAGGAAGATGGTTTGGGCAGTTATGTAACTCAATGCTTCAGAAGCCTTTCTCTGACCCAGACGGGGAATGCTTCGTTGGGTGGGAGAATCTTACTGTTTTCTTCTCTTCTCTCCCTCCCCTGACCGTCTCCCAGCTGAATTCTCCACGTACCTCAACTTCTGCCGCTCTCTCCGATTCGATGACAAGCCCGATTACTCATATCTAAGGCAGCTCTTCCGGAACCTCTTCCACCGTCAGGGCTTCTCCTATGACTATGTCTTTGACTGGAACATGCTCAAATTCGTGAGTCACCCCCCACCCTTTCCCCCTTCCTGAGCGGCGGCTCCCGGCCGTAGGAGCTAGCGGAGAGAGAGATGGGAGGTGGTGTGGTGGTCTTGAGATCCGCGGTGGTAGGTGATAACAGCAGAAGCAGCAGCATGCTTCTGGGTTCGGCTTGGCTGGGCGCGCCCATCCCTTCCCCGCTCCTCCTTGTCCCAGCGAGAGGCAGCATCGGTGGGGGCCCAGAGGGTAGGTGGCCCCCACTGGGGTAACTGCTGTCTCTGTCAGCAGGGCCAGGCTGGGGACGGAGCTGAAGTCCCGTCTCCCGCTCATCCTGCAGTCCAGGGACCGAAGAGCTGGCTTCTAACCCTCGACCCCCTCCGTGCCTCTCGCTGGGGGGGGTGGGGGTACCTTGGGAGCTGCCTGACCACCTTCCTCGCGGCGGCCCTGCTGCTCTCCTTCCTTTTCCCCGTGGCTGCTGTCCACGCTGCATTGCGTGTGGCGCTCTTCCCCTCAGCCTCCCTCGCTGACAGCTAGGGTGCCAAGAGCACCTCTCCTTTCCTTCCCCCCAGGGTTGGGGGGAAGGCCAAGCGCCATCCCTTGGGATATATATTCTGGCATGGCTGCCATCTTGCCTTCGCTGGAAGGGGCTTCTAGGGGTTCTTGACTAGGGTGGGGACTGCTTCAGGACTTCCCAAATTCCCATGTCTTGTTTCTTCTAAATCTCTTCCGGGAAAGGGAGCTACCCCAGGACAGTCTCATTCTTTCGAGAAAGAAGTCAGCTCACACCCAGGCCACTCGGGCCAACCTATGTACTGGTAAGGACCTGTTGGCACGGCCTGCCCTTGGCTTCTATTAATTATTTCTCAGCGGTCTTGTCCCTGGTACCAGGAAGCTGAGCTCCCCCACTTTGTGCTCTGTGTCCCTTTCCAGGTGCCCAACGCCCCTGGGCACCCCGTGCCATGCAGACCAGCAGGTGGAGGAGGTTGAGGAGATGGAGGAGATGGGCCACCTTAACCACTGGCCCGTGGTCTGGACCCCAGGGCCCCAGTTCTGACCTCACGGAGGCACCGTGAGTGCAAAGCTGAGAATGTCTACTAAACCAGGACCTGTGTGTGGATAATGCCCAGGCTGGGGCCAAAATGTGACCAAGAGAGCAAGACAGGAATGGGGTCCTCCAGACCCTGGGGCACGCCCCGCCCCAAGACATAGTGACAGAGCAGAGGTGGTATGGCCAAGTTGTATTGGATGGTCCCCAGGAGGGCATCCCGAGCTGATATTCTGACCTGCCCAAAGAATTGGGCTAACGGTGGAGATGACCGAAGGGGAATGCCAGATGGGACTAGACCACCATCTTGATGGCCTACCAATGAACTCTGTACCAAACTTGAGCTCATTAAAAAGGCCTCTTCCTTACCCATCTGGCCGTGACTGTCTCTTAATGTCGTCATTGCCAAGTGTCACGAGTCTGCTGTCCCTGAAGGGCAGGTATCCTGTCTCCTCCTGGCTGATCACATCCTGCCCCATCCCCTCCAGGGATACCCACTTCTCTAGTTTTTCTTTTCTGATCAGACATTTAGTCAGCACTTGCACAGTCAGACTGCAGTGACAGACAGACACTCCTTACCAATATCAGTGGTCTCATTCTGACTCCTTTTCGCCTTGCCCTCATGGCCTGGGCAGCAACCTGGCTGCTCAGTCAGATATTTTTTTTCAAATGAGGGACATCTGAAGTCCTTCATGGTAGGAAATGCACAATATGTGGTCAGCTAGAGGATGAAGCCAGGATTGGGGGGATACTGCCATGGAGTCTCTAACCTGCTGTTTGCTGCCTCCCACCTTAAACTTTGCAGGCCTCCTCAGCAGCTACATTTCATTGGCTCTCCCAGAGCCAGAAGCTGGAGACTTAGGAGAGGGTATAGACTTTCCATTCATTCAACCCAGGCAATGTGGGCATAGAAGGCATTTGAAGGTCTTCTCCTGAAAAGTCGTGTGTGTGTGTGTGTGTGTGTGTGTGTGTGTGTGTGTGTGTGTATGCCATCTGTTCTTCTTATATCAGTCACAAATTCCCAAGACACCATCACCTTTCAGGGACCATGAGAAATTCCAGCCTGGACATCATACCAAACCATCACTAGCCATTCCAGGAGGGTTCAAACTGCTGTGACCTCTCTGCTTGACCTGGCAAGGGCCATGACTTCTGAGACAGAATCCTTAGGAATCACCCAATTTGAGAGTAGCTGATGCATATCAGAAAGGAACCCCTAACTCTAACATACTTGATGGAGTGAAGACTTCCAAGGAGGGGGAGCAGATCCATTACCTGTTAAGACTATCCATTCAAAGAAAGAGGGAAGGACGAATCCCTAATAAGCCTACCTTGGAGAAGGCTGAAGAGTCCTGGAAGGTGCTTCATGCTGGGATTCTCCCCCTCAACCTCAGACCTTCAAGTTGGTGACATCTCTTGGGAAGGTTGGTGGGACCATCTACACCCACTATTCCATGGCCACTTTCTTGCTGTAGCCCCGTGGCAAGGCCTTTTACAAGTGTCCACTTTATTTTGGATTTGGCTGCCATGAATGGACAGGTTCCTGCTCTCCCACCACTGTTGGCCATAGTGATTTGGAAGATTCCCCATGTGGGAAAGGAGAACATCTTCAGAAAACAAGTTGATAGTAAGTCATCCCAGGGATTGACAAAGAACTCCTCTGCAACATCCCTGACAAGACAAGAGTCTTCAGCCTTTGCCTGAAGACCTCCAGTAACGGAGAGCTCGCTACCTATCAAAGAAGCCCATTCTCCTTTGGGTCAGTTCTGAGTATTAGGATGTTTTTCACAGAACCGAAGGCCGACTGAGGGTGGAGCCTCAAACCACTCTTGTCCTGCCTTCTGGGGCAAAATGGAACAAGGCTAATCCCTTTTTTTGGGTGACATCCTTAAAGATACTGAGGTGTCCCCTACCAAAGTCTCACTTCTCCCAACTGAGCAACCTCAGGTTCCTCAGAACATATCTACTCATACATGAAGGAAGATAGAGAGTGAAGATGTCTGTGGATGGTGGGATCTCCATTCTTCCCACTATTCTCTTTGCCCTTCTATGGATGTGAACCATGTTCTTCATGTCCTTCCTCAAATGAGACCCAGGGTTCCTGATATGGTCTGGTCCAGGTAGTTCCTTCCTGGTTCTAAATGCTATATATGCAGCCTTGGGTTGCATCTTGGTATGTCAGAAGGAAAGAAGTCAAGATCTTGTAAGCAGCTGACCCTATAGTACACAGAAGTGCTGGACCTGGACTCGGGAAGACCAGGGTTCATATCCTGCCTCGGACACTTACTAGCTGAGTGATACTGGGCAAGTCACTTAACCTTTTGCCTCAATTTCCTCATCTGTAAAATGGGGATGATAATGGCACCTACCTCACAGGGTTGTTGTGAGGACCAAAAGAGATGATATTTGTAAAGCACTTTTCAAACCTTAAAGTGCTATATAACTGCTAGTAGTAGTAGTGGTGGTGGTGGTGGTGGTGGTGGTGGTGGTAGTAGTAGTAGTGGTGGTGGTGGTGGTGGAGGTGGTGGTAGTGGTAGTAGTAGTAGTAGTAGTAGTAGATGTTGTTGTTACAGTGTCTCTATCTTGGTCCACCATTTTGAAAAGTGCATAAAGTTAGAGATGGATGTGATCGTGCCATCCCTTGGAGCCTTAAGGGTCTTTCCCTCTGGCTTTGTTTCCTAAAATTCAGGTTTCTATTGCTTGACTTTCCTTTCTTCTTCCTTCTTTCCCTCCCTCTTTTCTGTTCTGAACCTGAAAAAGAGGCCAGGCTTAGTTCAACCCTGAATCTGGTCTGGAAAATAGACCAGGGAGCGAAAATTCAGAAGTAGCTAGACACCAGCCATTCAAGAGTCTGTAGACCCCACAAAACTTTGACTTAATGGCCTGCTACTGTGCAAGCTGTGTCTACTCTGAGATCCTCCAGGGCAAAGGCCCGGCCCTCCCTGAGGAGGAACAAGGGAAAGGGATGCTTGATCCTAGGCAGGAGGAGCCTGGCTCACTTCCACTTTGGTTCCTTTCACTCTAAGTGCCTAAGCTTCTATGGGCCCTTTTCCGGCCTCTGGCTCCTCCTCCTCATTAGCTGTGTGGCTGTCAGAAAAAACTGGGTTGGGAGTCTTAGGTTTGAGTCCTGGCTAAACCATTTCTTACCAGGGTCACCTTGAGCAAGGCTCTTTGCCTCTCTGGAGCCCATTTCCCCAACTCTGTGAAATGTGGGGGTTGTATTACAGGGTCTTTAGGCCTCTTCTAGCTCTATCCTATGCTCCTCCTCCACCCTCATGGGCTTGTTGACTTTGGATGGGATTTTTGAGAAGGGCAAGGGCTGAGTGGATTAGGAAGGTGAACATTGTCTGAATCTTTCTCCTTTAGGGAAGAACTTTTAAAATCGCTTCTCCATTTATCCTGGGCTCCCCATACTTGTTTCCGGTCACCTCTATTTCCATACCCCAGCAGTTGCTGTTGCCATTTCAGTACATCCCCCCTCCCCTAGAGGGGTCTGAGTCGCTGATGAAAGGGCCAAGGGCTTTATCTGCTTATTTGGGCCCCTTTGGAAGCCTGGCAGAGCAGATGTGGAAAAGGCATTTTTTTAGGAAGAGGGCAGGGATGGAGAAAGGGAGTTTGGGGAATGATAGAAGAGGGACGCCATGTTCCGTGGAATTTCTCATCTTTCTGTTGGTCCCATCAGTGAGGGAGCAGGGATCCCTCAGCAGGGATCCTTGGAGTTAACTCTTTCCCTCCCCCAGTAAATCAGGACCTGGTTGTATCAATCAGTAAGCATTTATTAAGAACCTACTGTGTGCTAAAAGCTATTCTAAGCACTGGGAATACAAAGGAAAAACAGTTCCTGCCTTCAAAGAACTTATATTTTCTTGGGGGAGACAGCATTGATATATATAAATATATAGAGAGAATTAATACAAGATTGTTTGACAGAGCGGGAGACATTACTAGTGAATAGGAGGGACTCAGGGAAAATCTCCTAAGAAGATGATGGTACTTGAGCTCAGCCTTGAAGGAAGGAGAGGATTCTACAAGGCAGAGGGAGGAGATTCCAGGCATGGAGGATGACTAGTGTCAAGACCCAGAGATGAAGCTGGAGTGTTGTGTGGGAGGAACAGAAAGGCCAGTCTGTAGCTCCATGCCTGATGGATCTCTTAGACGCTTCCTTTTGCTGATGTTTGCTGGGATTCCCAGCATGGAGAGCGGGAGGGCTGGCAGTGATATGCATTCCCACCCATTCAATTCACACACCTCTGCCTGGTAACTGAAGCCTGGGGCTGAGGGGAGGGGAGGAGGAGAGATGTGGCATGCAGACGGATCAGGCAACTCCTCCAATCAGTGATCATCGAGATCAGCAGCCCTTTCCTGAGCATTCTGCAGAATTCTGGGCTCCTCAGGAAGCTGGCTCTTCCTCCAAGGACGGGAGGGCAGGAGGTGACTCAGTGGGGGAGTTCGACAGGATATTCCAATTCAGCTACAGGCCTCTCATGAGATCTCTTCTGTTTCTGAGAGTCTGGGCCTCTGAACCTTGGAGCACTCATACCTTCTGACACCTGGGGAAAGCCTGATCTCTTCTGGCCTTGGAGAATTTTGTCTGCCTCAGAAAGATCCCGCTTGGATCTTTTTAGTCTAAATGGAAATGTCCAATAGATAAAGTGAAAGATGCATTTTTAGTTGCTCTGAAGTGGAGTTTTTGTGGGTCCTTATGAATTAATAAAGGAAGGGTGTGGTTTTTTTCTCATTGCTACTTACATAGAGTAATTTAATATTTGGGCAGAATGTCTTACGGACCTTTAAAATGTTAACCCAACCCACTACAGATAACATGGTCTAGTGGATAAGAAAGCTGGTCTGGAAGGCCTAGATTCCACTCCTGGGAGTTTCTCATTGTCCATACACAACTTTCTAAGACACTTGCGGAGAAGGTGCCAACCTGCATTGGTGGGGACACTTTCCTCATTTGGGAGTTTCCTATACCAGTAAAAGTACAGGTGTAGTCCTTATCCCTGTTTCTGGAGAGGGGCAGAGACCCTTACCTCTTCCCTGAGAGCTGACCAACAGGTTCCTCTCCCCACTTCTCCTCATACCCCTACTGTGACTCTGGGATTGAAGGTGTGTATATGTGTATCACCCCCGACTCAGCCTTGAGCTCTCTCCTCTACAGATGCGGCCCCCTTCCAGTCAGCCCCCTGCCCTTCCCTGCGCTGCTCCCCGGGACCAATTAGGTAACTTGCCATCACTGGCTCTGCGCTCAGCTCTCTGGCCTGTTGCTCTCTTTCTTCCCTAAATCTTGTCTTTAAAACTGGGGAGACAGCTGCTGAAGAACAGCTCCCCAGGGGACTTCACGGCCACTTCAGCCTTTCCTGCCCTTTTGATCTCCCAGAGCAACTTCCTTTGCTTCCCAGGGGCTCCTGGGTGGTTCTACTAGGCTCTAGCCATCAGCTGGAGGTCTCTCTTTCCATGGCTAGGTAACAGGAGCCAGGGCTTGGACCAGAGCCACCGTGGAAAGGATACCACCCTGTAGCCCCTAGGAAACAGAGGATGGCTGGGATGGGGCATGACAGAATCCCACCCCTGCAACTTCTTCCTTTTACTTTGGATCCTCTCAGCCTCCTCCTCATGTTCCTTCTCTCTCCTGGCTTTGCTCTGACAAGATCTGGGTTCGAATATTGGTTCTGCCTCTTATAACCTGTGTGATCTTGGGCCAGTCACTGTCCCTTCTCTGGGCCTCCGTTTCCTTTTCTGTACAATGAAGGGATTGGACAAGATGGTCTCTAAGGTGCCTTCCAGAACTCAAGCTGGTGGTCCTCCTTTACCCATCGCTCTGGTCTGGGGGCTGATGTTGCTCTTTCTTTGGGACCATGCCAACCTCTCCCCATCCCTGTTCTGTCATCCCCTTCTCCCCCCGCCCCCACAGGGTGCGGCCCGGAACCCCGAGGATATGGACCGAGAGCGGCGGGAGCACGAGAGAGAGGAGAGGATGGGCCAGTTGCGAGGATCTGCTACGCGGGCCCTCCCCCCAGGACCCCCTGCTGGTGCCGCTGCCAACCGCCTGCGCAACGTGGCCGAGCCCGTGGCTTCCAATCCAGCCCCCCGAATCCAGCAAGCTGGTGAGGCTGGGGGCCGGGTCGGGGATCCTGGGATCAAACACTGAGAGCCAGAAGGGGCCTTCGAGGTCCTCAGGTCCCAGAGAGGAGATACGATTTGTCTGCCGATAAGCATGTATTAAGCACGCAGTCTCTGTAAGATACTGTTCTCAGTACAGGGGATGCTCGGGTCGTCCAACTGCTGAGTGTCCCAGACAGGATCTGAACCCAGGTCTGTCCTGATCTCAAGTTAGCTGCTGTCTATCCCTGTCCACCTCTGGGTGGTGGTCAAGACCTTCCTTTCCTTTCTCTTCCTCTAGGCAATACTTCTCCCAGAGCGATCTCACGGGTAGACAGGGAGAGGAAGGTGAGTATGAGGTTACACCGAGGGGCCCCGGCCAACGTCTCCTCCTCCGACCTCACAGGACGCCAAGAGGTGTCTCGGATTTCTGCATCACAGGTGAGTGGGTGCCCATGCTTCATGCATCCATCCATCTGTTCATTCATTCATTCATCCGTTCATTCATTCATGGGTTCAACAAGAATTTATTGAAGGACTTAAGGAGCCTTTAAGAAGTGGGATGAGGAAAGACAGACAAGAAGTCCTCCTGGCCTTAGGGGAATTTAGAGTGTAAAGCATTGGAAAATAAGAACGGATGTTACATCCTGCTTGTAAATGTATCCATGTAAAATGTAAACAATGGGAACGTACAACACAGGAGGATACATGAAAGATAGATGCCGAGTAATCCCCAGCATGGAGGGAGGATATTGGAAGGAAGAGAGAGTTTCTAGAAGCACAGAGCACAGGAGGGAGAGGCATGTGTAATAAATCTGGAAAGATAGGCTAGGGACAGATGATAAAGCCAACAAGGGAGTCTGTATTTTATCCTACAGGAAATAGGGACCCCTGAAGCTTCTTGAGAAAGGAAGTCACAAGCTCAGGCTTGTGCTTGAGAGGACAGATTTGGCAGTAGTGCAGAGGATGGATTAGAAGGAGGCTGGAGATAGTGAGACCAATGAGGAAGTGGGGCACCTGGCCACCCGTGAGGAGAGCCTGAACTCAGGTGGCAGCTGGGTGAGGGTAGAGAAGGGACTGGACGCAGGAGACTTCACAAATGATTGGATGTGAGTGGTGAGGGAGAGCTGGGAATCAAGGAGGACCCCGAGCTTCTGTCCATGGATAACTGGAAGGATAATGGTATCTTCAACAGAAGCAGCAAAGTTTGGAAGAAGGGCGAATTTGAGGGTCAAGGTAGTTCAGTTTGGACATGTTAAGTCTGGGACACTGGTTTGCTTGTTTAATTTAATTTTATATTTTTCGATATTTTCTCTCCCTTCCACCTCCCTGGCCCCAACTCCAACACTGGGAAATTAAAAAAAACAAACAAACCCAAGATTCTTGTAACAAACATACATAGTAAAAAAAAAAATTCCCCCATTGGTCATGAGGTCATCTGATTTGAAAGGTCCAAAGGCAAGTGGTGATCTGCGGCTGAAATTGAAGAGAGAGAGGCTGGGCTGGATACCAGATCTGAGAGTTGCCTGTCTAGAGATAATTGTTAACCCATGGGCACTGATGAGACAGAATGGCAGAGAGCTCTGGGGCTAAGTAGTGCTAAGGAAGCAGGACCTGGAAGCAGAGAGGGAGTGGTCAGGCAGGTGGCTGGACAGCCTAAAGGAGGTAGCAGCATGGGGACTCAGGGAGAGAAGAGTGTCTAGGACTACAGAGTGGTCGTCACTGTCAGGTACTGCAGAGTGGTCCAGATAGATGTCCCTGGGACTCGGTTATTAAGAGTCATCAGTTACCTGGGAGGGACAAGGAAGAAAGCACAGATTCTCACCTGGACATGAGGAGGGAGTAGATTCATTCATTCCAGGTCTAGTGTTCCTTCTTTACCTCAAGTGCAGGTGGGAGAGAAGAGACATCCCTCCCCCACTCCTGCTCCCCCAACCCAAGGTCATTTCCAATGAGACTGGCTGGTGCCGGGCAGCCTGGACAGAACATTGAGCTGGGTGTCCAGACAGCTGGGCTCTGTCCTTTGCCCTCCTCTCACTTTTAGGATCTTGAATTAAAAATCAATGTGTTCTTTTAATTCTCCAACTATATGTGCTGACCTAGTAACAGCTGACATTGATTTCATTGAGTCTTCATGTCAACCCTTCAAGATAGGCACTGCATTTATCCCCACTTCTCAGATAAGGAAACAGAGGCTCAGACAAGGAGTAGGGACTTGCCCACGTTCACAAAGCAAAGAAATGCCAGAGTCAGGATTCAAACCCGGGTCCCTCCTAACTCCAAAGACCAGACTGCTATGTTGCCAGCCCTGGGTGAGCTCCTGAGAGGAAGACCTAAGAGTAGCTGTGCACCTGATCCCTGCCCTCATGGAGCTTATGGTCTAGAAAAGCAGTGTTCTTGTGGTCCTTTCAGTTATATCAGAGTCTCCATGATCCCATTTGGGGTTTTCTTGGGAGACATACTGGACTGGTTTGCAAATTCCTTCTCCAGCTCATTTTTACAGATGAGGAAACTGAGGCAAACAGGGAAAAGTGAAGTGCCCAGGGTCACGAAGCTAATAAGTGTCTTGAAGCCAGATTTGAACTCATGAAGATGAGTCTTCCTGATTCCAAGCCCAGTGCTCTATCCAGCTGCCCAAAGAAGTAGTGTTACCACAGTAGATAGAGCACTGGGTATGGAGTCAGGGGAGACCTGGGTTCAAGTCCTGCCTCAGAGACTTCCAGTGTGTGTGACACTTGACAGGTGGGATTTGAAGTGGGTCTCGTTCCTCGTTTTTATAAATTGTCTCTGTCTCCTCTTTGGACCTCTATTTCCTCTATTTGTGAAATGAAGAGTTTGGATTTAATAGTCTCTAAAATGCTTTCCAGCTCTGTCTATAATCCCATATAATCTGGAAACCCCTTGTTCTCCTCCAGACAAGCGTGCCATTTGACCACCTTGGGAAGTGAGGAGAAGATGCCACTGGACCAGTGTTTGCTTAGGTAAGCCACCTTCTTCCTAGGATGACCAAAGCCCCTGGCCCTTGCCCCTGCCAGTCTCCCTAGGTCCCCTGTGTGGGCATCTTCCCTTTAGGAGGTGAAGTCAGGGCCAGGATGAGGCAGATGGTGCTAGGGAGAGTTATCCCAAATTTATGAAGTAGCTACTCTGTGCTGGCCCCTGTGCTGGTCCCTGGGGAGAGACAGAGAAGGTTGGGGAAAACGTAGACCATCTCCCACCCATGTCCCCTGGCAGGACTTCTGGGCCTGCCACTAGATTAGATTTAATAAAGATACATTCACTTTTGTTTTAATTCCATGCATTTTGTCAAGGCAAATTGACTTGCCCAGGATCACACAGTTCAGAAGTGTTGGAAGCCAGATTTGAACCCTTTCTTGGGTTATATCCCCTACCCTCAAAGAGTTAGTATTGTCTGTCAGAGTGGCCTAGGGCATGGACAAAGAGAAATAGGGAGTGACTGGGATACAGGAGAGAGGTCATTCCTAATTTTTTCTCTTTCTTTGTCCCTTTCTAGTGTCTTCACTGTATTTTTCTTTTAAAAAAATTTTAAAAAGACTTAAAAAAAGAACAAAAGAAAATGAAAAAAAATCCCACAAAGCAGACAACAGATTTTTGTTGCTGTCTGGGATTTTTCTTTCTTTCTTTCTTTTCTTTTCTCTCTCTTTTTGTTTTTTTTTTGCCAATGGAGAAGAGACACGAAGCTCCCACTGCACCGACTTTCTGGCCCTGGTGTCTGCCTTCCTCCCGAGTCTGCCTTCTGCCCTCTAGACCCCACCAAGGGACCCTTTTGGGAATGCTACCACTCACCCCTCCTGGAGCCACGCCAAGCCCCTCCCCATGCCTGCCACCCCTCCACAATGGGATGGGGGGACACTCTCCCTCTCTTCCTCCCCCAGGCTGGGGATCTCCAGGGGTCAGGGCCCCTCTGCCCTCCCACCCCACACTCCTGTTCTCTGTGTCAGTGTTGATCTGAGCATCCTCTGATTCTGAGGAGCCAACCTCTGGAAGAAGAGGAAAGAGAAGGCTTGGACATGGCAGAAGCTGTCTGGATTTCATTTTGTTTTGTGAAAGTAAACTTGTGACTCCCTAAGGCCCTGACTCTGTCCATGGGGACTTGGGTTGCTTGGTTAGACAGGCCTCGAAGCCTCAGAAGATGCCAGCTTTCCCGGGGCACTTGTGGGGTCACTGGGCTCAAGCTGTTGGATGCTTCCTGACATTCTTGCCCCATTCTCTCCTTAGCACTGATATTGGGGGTGTCCTGGGCTGAGCTGGAGGCCTGGGCTGCTCCCTCTCTCCCTACCCTCTGGAGCCTGGCAGGGAAGGGAAGGCAGCTGTGAGCCCAGAGCCTCAGGAGGATTTCTAGGAAGCTGGCTGGGGGGGTGGGGGTGGGGGCAGTGATGGATGGTGTGGATGTTGGTATGTCCGAGAGTGCCTGTGCGTGTCTTTTGGGTTTGTGTTTTCTCCAGGATGAGTGTTAAGGGCCTGGGAGGGTCCCTGCAGGATGCTGTGGGACAACAGGCCCCTTCTCCCCCCCAACCCCTTCACACTTCAGTTTGGTTATCCTGATTTTGATGCTCAGAAGGTCTCTCTCCTGGGCTGTCCAGGAAAGGAGAAGAACCCCAAGCCCTCTTTGGATCCAATTCCACAGCGGAGGGGAACATCCCCCACTCTTACCATCCTTCTTGGGGAAGAGAAATCCTTGGGAACAATTATCAGAGACAAATGGGCAGAAATTGGCTCTTCCTTGGAAGCCTCACCCCTCCCTCTGTGACCTTCCACTGCCCTGTTACCTCAGACGTGGGGCGGCAGGGGCCCCTGTGGGATCCAAGAGAGGATGAAATGCCCTGGGGGGAATTGGATTTTGTTTAATGCTTCCTATTTAACACAAGTTTTTTTGTTTTTGTTTGGTTTTTGCTTTTGTTTTGGGCTATTTTTCCTAATTTATTTACCCCTCTTTCTCTGTCTTTTTTTCTTTTTTTTTTTAACTAAAGAGTAAATCTTTTTATTACTTTGTAATTTTAAAAAATGGAAAAAAAATACTGAAGAACTTTGGGGGGAATTTTGTACTTTTTTCCTGTGTAAATATTGGACTTTTTTGGAGCTTTATTGTGGTCGTTAATTTGGAGTAATAAAGTAGAAAATAATCAAGTGACTTGACTTTCTCCCCTGACTTTTCTTCCCATCCCCTTGCTATTTTTCTCAGGGCTAGAAAGAGAATCCAGGTAAGAAGCCCTGAGAGGTGAGAGCACAAAGAAGCTGGAAAGGGGCCTTTGAGGCTTGCTGGTTGGATGTGCCCATTTTAGAGATGAGAACACTGAGGCCTATTCTGCACACCCAGCTGACTGGACCACTGCCTGATCAAGAAACTTCAGTGGCTGGCTCCCTGTGGCCTCGAGGAGAAAGCACAAACTCCTCTGTTTGGCATTTAAGCCATAATAGTCTGACTCTAACCCATCTCTCTAGGTTATATGACGCATTCCTCCCCAATATCCCATAACTAATCATAACATTAATAACAGCTCTTAAGGGTTTGAAGAGCACTTTGTATGTGCTAACTCATTGGATCCCCACAATACCCTGTAGGATAGGTGCTATCATATCCCCATTTTACAAAGATGTAACCTGAATTGTGGAACGGCTAGGTGGTGGCCCAGTGGATAGAGTGCTGGGCCTGGAGTCAGGAAGACCTGAGTTCAGATCTGATCTCAGACCCTTCCTAGCTATGTGACTCTGGGCAAGTCACTTCATCCGATTTGCCTCAGGTTCCACACCTTTCATTTTCTCAGCTTTGTAACCTCAGCATTATCCCCTACTCCGCATCTACTCAGAGGCTAAATCTTACCAGTTGTACCTTCTCACTCACTCTCCCATTCCACACCCTTTCGGCACTTTCCCTGTAGTTCAGACCCTCATGATTGCTTGTCCAGATTAATTGTGGCAGCCTGCTAACAGGTCTCCTTGCATCATGCCTCTCCCTGCTCCAATCCAACCCACATACATTTAATTGTTAAAAATAACAGCAGAATTAACTTGTCCCAAGCCTGCTTCTGTCTGAAACCCATTGAAAAAAATGAAAATGAAAGACTGAAATATTTCATTTTTAAATTGGCAAAGTGCTTTTCCTCAAACACAGGCTAAACCATGTGACGGTCTTACTCAACTAAGAAGTAGCCATTACCTCCAGGCCTTTGTTTTGTTTGTAGAGCTCTTTATGAACTGGCCCCAGCCCATCTTTCCAGCTCCATGGGACACTGCTTGATCCAGCCAAGTTGGCTTTCTCTCTGGTCCTCACATACAACTTTCCGTCTCTTGTCTTCATGCCTGGAATGCATTCCCTTCTTGCCTCTCTCTTGGAGAATCTCAGCTCAAGCACCACGTTGTACATGAAATCTCTCTACTGCTGGTGCCCTTCCTCCCAAACTTCCACTTTGGATTCACTTCTGTTCATTCTTTAGGTAATTCTACATACTTGTTGTTTCTGCATTGGAATGGGGGTTGTTCCTTGAGAACAGGGGTTGTTTCATCATATGTATTTGTATCATCAGTTCCTGGCACATAGTAGGTGTTTAAATGCTGGTTGATTGATTGATTGATTTCGAAGAGGCTGCGAATCAGCCATCTGATAAAGAGCCTTCCCATAGTGGGAATGGGCAACTTTGGGAGGAAGTGGGTTTGCCCATCATCAGAAGACTTTGGGCACTGGCCAGATGCCCATTTGTTGGGTATGTTTGTAGTGGGGACTCTTTGTCACTTGTGTGCTGGACTAAATGGCCACCGGAGTCCCTTCCAATGCTGAAATTCCATGATTCTGTGACTAGGTGACTTCAAAGGTCTTTCCAGTTCTACACCTATGAATGTACCTGCCTGTCCTCTACCCTCAGGCCAATGATGAGGTAAGGCTTTGTTAGGAGAGGAGGCAGTGGTTTATCCCCACTATTTACTACTTCAGCAACCTTGAACACTTGGTGAATGTCTCCAGGCCTCAGTTTCACCATCTGTAATAATAAAAACTGACATTTATACTATGGTGTGTAAATAAGACAGATGGATGATAGATAAACAGATGGATGAATGGATAGATGGATGGATGGATAGATGATAGACGAGTAGATGGATAGATGGATATAGATAGATAGATGGATGAATGGGTAGGTAGATAGATAGATAGATGACTTATTAAGTGTTTTACCGTGTTCCAGGCTCTGTGCTATGCAAGAAAACAAGACAGCCCCTGTCTTCAAGGAGCATACACTGCAACAGAGAAAGACAAAACATAAATGCATACTGGAAAGTGCAGGGGGAAAGATTGCTGTGGAGGATGGGAGTGAAATGAGCAATGGGACTGGGGCCCTTTTTGCATCCATCATCTCATTTGAGCCCCATAACTAGGTGAAAAAGGGGTTACTGTCCTCATTTACAGATGGGGAAACCGAGGCTCAGACAAGTTCAGTCATATCCATACCACTAGTAACAACAGAAAACATCAAATGCCCAAAGTGTGCCAGGGACTGTATTAAGCCCTGGAGAGACAAAGAGGAAAGTCTCTGTCCCGAAAAGCCTTCCATCTGTTGGCAGAAACAGCCTGGTGGCCAAAGTCAAAGACCCCTGAGTCATCGGGAGATTTCAAAGGTTCCTTCATGCTCTAGGGCTTATGTTTGTAATTCTATGCACTCAACCATTTGGTGCTCAGTTTCTCCCTCTGTAAACAGGGTTGATGCCCTGAAAAGGCTTGGCATTCCCCAATGAGAAATGCCAAAGTGCTGACCCAACCTGAATCCAACACTTCTTCCCTCCTCATTTTTAAAGACAAGGAAACTTAGAGTCAGGGAAATGACTTGCTCACGACCACATAGCTCATCCCTGCCTGGTTTAACCCAGGAGTTCAAAGTCCCTGTGACCCACACCTGACTTCTCCCCCTGCCTGCCTTGATTCATGCTGGAGGAGGGAGTTCAGGTTCCAGTCAGGCAAGACGACCTCTGAGCTTCCTTCCAGCCCTTTGGTTCTATGACTCATGTTCTCAGAGGGTGCGGTCGTCCTGGGCATGAAGTCATCTGGGTAACAGAGTGGAGGGGGGAAGCTGGCTCAGTGACTGGGGATGGGGAGCAGGCATCTTCTGGGAAAGTCACCTGTTCATTCCAAGTGCCTTTGGGGAGCCCACCACTTGGAGGAAACTTCCGGAGAATCCCTCCAGAGAATGAAGAATCAGTCTCTGGTTATTTCTTGGATTTTCTCTTCCTTCCTTCTTTCTTTTCTTCCTTCCTTCTCTCCTTTCTCTTTTTCCTTTCTTTCCTACTTCTTCCTCTTTTCTTCCTTCTTTTCTTTCTTCCTTTTCTTTCTTTCTTTCTTTCTTTCTTTCTTTCTTTCTTTCTTTCTTTCTTTCTTTCTTTCTTTCTTTCCTGCTTTCCAGTGGGTTTTACTCGGTCACCAAGATAGAAATACACTTACTGGCTTTGTGACCCTGCTCAAGTCACTTAATCTTTCACAGCCTCAGTTTCCTCATCTGTCAAAATAGCACCTATATATCCCAGGGTTGTTGTAAGGATCAAAGGAGTTAACATATGTAAAGTGTTTTGTAAACCTTAAAGTATTATATAAATGCTTGTTTTTATCGCCATCATCATCATCATTACTGTATCAGGCTATTTTGCTTAATTATTTTTTTTGCTACAAAGGAGGGTTCTATGTTGGGGGAGGGTTATCAGGATGACTGTGAAGCCTAAAAGGAGAATGAGTCAGTGAAACTTTAATAAAATAAATGAATTAAGGACGAGAGACAAACCACCCCTTCAGACACAATGACTAACCTTGTTCATCAGCCCCCTTGGCCTGCTGGGAGGGAAGGCTTGAAAAGGAGGGAAAGCTGGTGAATGTTCCTGAGTGACCTGGGTCAGACTGTGAGCTCAGAGGCATCTCTCCTGGAAATCTCCTGGAATCCCTGGGGCTGTGACTGCTTCCTCACCGTGTCTTCATAGGCCCATCTTCCTTCCAATAGACATTGGTGAAATATGAGCACAATCCCTCTTGCCCAAGGCAATACCATTCATTCATTCACTCACTCATTCATTCAATTATTCAACAGGCCTTTATTAAAAGACTACTATTGGGGTGGCTAGGTGGCGCAGTGAATAGAGCATCAGCCCCGGAGTCAGGAGGACCTGAGTTCAAATCTGGCCTCAGACACTTAACACTTAATAGCCCTGTGACCTTGGGCAAGTCACTTAACCCCAATTGCTTTGCCTTCCCTCCTTCAAAATGAAAAAAAAAAAAGCCTACTATGTGTCAGGCACCATGCTTGTGCTGGGGCTCCCAAGACCCTCCTCAGCTCTCCCTGTCTCCTTCCACACTTCTCTCCATTCATGACCTCATCCTCTCTGATGGCTTCAATGATCACCTTCACCCAGGTGATTCCCAAGTCTATGGCCCCAGCACTCCCCAGCTTTCCCCCACAGCCACTGGTCCAGGGAGAAGCCCCTGAAAGGCCTTTCCAAGCTGCCCTTCAAATGCCACCAGACTATGCCTTTCAAACACATAGCCCTGATCATGCTACTCCCTCAGGCCTTGAGAGATGGCACGGCCGTTGGCTTGGGAGTCCAAGATCAAATCACCAAGGATTTAGATTTAGAGGAAAGAATCTCAGACGTCATCCAGACCACCCCTTCATTTTATACCAGGAGAAGCAATGATTACAAGGGATTCAGTCAGTCCATCTACAAACACTCCATGAGACACCTGCGGTAGGTCTACAAGCACCTGTCCTCAAGGAGCTTACATTCTAATGGAATGCTAAAGAAAAAGGAGAAGACTTGTCCAAATGGACGCTGAGAGAAGTAACTCTAGTGGCTAATGACTATATCAGGCTATTAGGTTTGCATAGATCATCTTGTTTGGTCCTCACAGAAACCCATTTCATAGATGAAGAAACTGAGCCAGCTACAGGGATTTGCCCAGGGTCACACAGCAGGCAAGTATCAGAAGCCTAATTTTACTTGGGGCTTCCTGACTCCAAGTCCAGGTCAGGACTACAGTAACTTATGGGAAAAGAAAACTGCCCCCTCCCAAAAGGAAGCCAAGTGATTGGGCGGCCCGGTCTTGGCCCTGGAGAAGGTAGGAGGAAGTGCATCGCCCTCCTCTCCTAGGATAGAGAATCCTGGGTCTACGAGCACTGAACAGTGCACACAACGCCAGATGCCTCGATTGAGCTGAACTGCTTGTCTAGAAATGACTGAAATGTAAAAGAATGGGACAGGGGCAAGGGGGGGGAGGCATCAATAAAATTTAAACTTTAAAATTCTTTAAAGAAATTCATTTAGAATAGGTCAATAAGCATCCTACATTCATAAGGATGGCCTCTATTTGGACACTTTGTTCTGCTCTCCCCTAGGGAGCACATGAGTTTGGGGTTAGGAGGACCTGAGTGTAAATCCTGCCTAGATGCTTACTAGCTGTGTGGCCCTGGGCAAGTCACTTAACCTTTATCTCCCTTAGTTTCCTCAATTGTAAGATGGGGATCATGACAGCACCTACTTGCAGGCTTATTGTGAGGATCAAATGAGATATTTGTAGTGCCTGGCGCATAGTAGGAGTGTTATGAAATACTTGTTCTCTTCCTGTCCCCTCTATCCCCTGCACTGAGGGCTATCTTGTATCGTGGGTTTGGGACTAGTCTTCAAGGACCTCCTCAGTTCTAGGATGACCCAGTGGGAGGTAGAGTGGTATGTAGAAAGAATGCTGGGTGTGGAATTTAGAGAGAACTGGAGCCTGGGGACCTGAACTCTGATTCCGAGTCTGTGAAGAGGGATTAGCTGGGTCCTGCTTGGCCCCAGAGCTCAGAACCAGGATCCTTGGGCTGCAAAGAGGCACATTTAGGGTTAACGCCAGGCCAACTGGGCTTCCTGCCCCAAGAGGCGGCTTCCCCTCTGTGAACATCATCGTGGGTGGTTGGGGGACCTTTGGCAGCGTTTGGTTCTTGAGGGCATTCTTGTTCAGGTAGGGGGTTAGACTGGGTGGCCGCTGAGGTCCCTTCCAACTCTGAGATTCTGACCTCAGAGGACCAGGGTTTGAATCCAGCCTCCACACTCAGCCTGTGTGATTTGGGGCAAGCCTCATGCCTCTGGGCCTCATTTCCCTCATGTGAAGACAACAGCATGAGGTGTGAGGGCTCCTCCCAGACCAGGCCCCTGATGCTGTATCCATGAGGGCTCATGTACCCACTTCTTGGTTCTGGGAAGCCAACCTTCTGACCCTCATAAACTTCCTCCAACACATTTAGCTGACGCTGTGAACAACTTCTCCATCCCCCTGCCTTCCAGTGAGATGATGCTTGCTTCATCTCCAGTACTGAAAACACCAACACCTGACATCCCTAATTTAGGGCCATTAACAACAATTAGAACTATTAGCTTTGGCTTGAGTTCTTTGCAGGGAACAAGCACTCTGCTCAGGCAGGAAGTGGTTCTGGGAAATTCCTTTGCCTTTCAGAGTCAGGGAAGCAAACAGACCTTCCTAATTGACCCCTAGGAACACAGTTCAGGGGCGGCAGCATTTCTATTCCCAAGGGGCTGCTTCAAAGGCTTGAGCGACTGGGTGGCATGGGTTTGTCTTGGAACAGCCTTCAAGAGCCATGCACCTTCCTCCAGAGGAAGCCTCCATGCAGCCAGTCTATACCAAGGACTCGAATTCAGGTCTTCCTAACTGAGAAGTCAGCTCTCCCATCACTACAACAGAGTGCCTACTACTATTGGCCAATGTCCTTCCTTATAGGTGATGCTGAGGACTGAACCCACTGCTCCAGATGTTCTCTGATCCAAGACCAAACAAGTTGAGACTCAGGCACAAAATGCCCAAGCTGGGAGGGCCCTCAGAGACCTTCTCAACTAACCCCTTTATTTTACAGATGAGAAAACTGGAGAGAGGTGATAACACACCCAGAATTGGAAGGGCCCCCCTGTGGATTTTTATGATTTGTCCACAGTAGGGCTTCCATAAGCCTTCTGGACCAAGGGCTGTGGGGCTGGTTGTGCTGGGGATGGAAGATGGAGAACTGTCCAGCATGAGACAAGGGCCCTGGGAGTGTGGGCTCTTGAGGGCTCCCTAGGGGCCAAAACAGGCAGATATCCCACAACTGAGGTTGGCCCTGGAGTCAAGTCTAGGCTCAGACACTAGCTGTGTAACTCTGGGCAAGTCAGCACTCAACTGTAAAATGAAGGAAGTGGCAAACCATTGCAGTATCTTTGCCAAAAAAACCCAAACGGGGTCACAAAGAGTCAGACATGACTGAACCACAACAACAAAACTGGGGAGGAACTGGCAGCTGCTCCTGGCTGCTGGGACTCAGAAAGGGAAGGGCAATTCTGACCTAAAAGTGCAGGTCCAAAATACCCACCACAGTATAATGCCCCTCACATGTAAAGCACAGCACTTTACAGTTTATCCAGACTGAATAAGTTTGCCTTTGATCTTCACAGCTCTCTGAGGGCTGGCAGGCCCATGGCTATTGCTCCATTGTACAGATGAGGTGGCTAACATACAGACGGGTGACCAAGATTCCAGGGTTCACAACTGCTATTAATAGCCCCATAAATGACTGCACTGCCTGACTTGAATCCCACACTCATCAGGGACCACAGGATTTCAGAATTAGAAACAAGGATGGAATTCAACTTCTAATTTGATAGAGGAGGAAACAGGTTCAGAGAGAGGTGTGAGTTGCCCAGGATCACATACTTAGTGTCTGAGGCAGGATTTGAACTCAGGTTCCAAGTCTGGCATTCTGTCTACTACAGGTCACTGGTTCTGGGTTCAAAGCAGAACTTCATCTGTTGCTCTCTCATGCTTTGGAAGTTCCTTCAGAGAAGGAGCCTCAACAGGAGAGTGAGGGAGAGTAGGGTGGACCTCAAGAGGGGGTGGCCTGTGGTTGTATTGGGCGCGAAGCCTCTGCCTAATCCTAGGGAGGCTAAAACTCGGCCCTGTGTGCAACTCAAATTGCTAAGTGAACTTGAGAATAACCCATATCTGAATACCCATCCCTTCTCTGAAATAAGGGAAGAAAATGCTTAAATACTACGGCCCCCGCTTTTCTAAAGCTTTCCCTTCTTTTTCTAAACACTTTCCTTACTACTACCCTGTAGGGCAGACAATGCAAGGAATGTTTACCCATTTTGCAGATGTGAAAACTGAGGTCCAGAAAATACTGTGAAAGACAAAGTAACCCAGTAGAAAGACTTGGTCTTGAATTCCATTTCCACCACTTACTATGTGTGTGACCTTGGGCACAAGACCACTGTTAGAGAATTCAGTTCCTCCATTCCAGAAGAGAGGAGGTTGATGTGTCGATCAATCCATCTACTAACAAGCATTTATTAAACAGCTTCTGTGTGCCAAGTATGATACTAAGCACTTTTTTACAATCATTCTCTCATTTGATCCTCATAACAACCCTGGAAAGGAGGTACTATTATTACCCTCATTTTATAGCTGAGGAAACTGAGGCAGGCAGAGGTTAAGTGACTTTCCCAGAGTCACACAGCAGGTAAACATCTAAGGCAGGATTTTAACTCAAGTCCAGACCCACAGCTCTATTCACACAGGGGATAGGCCATAAAGATCAATGTCTTCTACCCCAGGAACAATATAGTTTCTGACTGGAGTGAGGCCTGGAAGGCCCCGGGAGCAGGAGCCTTTCCAGGACTAATTTATGCCTTGGGGGACCTAGGGGACAAGGAAAGGCTCTCTGACCCAATTTCCATTTAAACATATCCTTTACTCACTCCCCTCCCCTTCCATCTCCTTTAATTTCCATCCTCGAATAATTCACTCCTGCCCTAGGACAGCAGATCAGGGAATAAAGGGAGAAGAGAAACTTGGAGGGGAGGTTCTCTGAGGTCCGCGGTCTCCAATGGTTTGTTCCTCTGCTGGCCTCTCCCCCAAAAGCATTTTTAAGTTAAATTTTTTTCAAGTATCAGGCATTTTCCCCTCCTTCCCACTTTCTCCATCCCTGTAAAAAAGGTAAAGAAAAAAAGAAAAGACCAAAAGAAAAAAGAAGGGGTAATGCCTTATAACAAACATGCGGAGGCGAGCCAAACACACTGCGCCCTTGGCCAGGTCTGAAAGGGCTCCTCACATCTTGCTCCTGGATGCATCCCCACTGCCTGTCTCTGGGGCAGCAGCCTTCTTACCCACTCATCAATCAGTGCTTGGATACAGGTCTGGTCATCGTTTTGTTCAGGGATCTTAGGCTTTTCCAGTGTGTTTGTTATCCATGTGGTCCCATAAACTGTCTTTGTGATTCCTCACAGGTATAATTATCACTCCTATTTGAGGAAACTGAGGCTAAGAGATATGTGCCCAGAGTCACACAGCCAGTAAGTGTCCGAGGAGGGGTGCTAACAATTATGGAGCACCTACTGTGTGCTAAGTGCTTCACTAATATGATCTCATTTGGTCATCATTCCCAACCCTGGGAGGCAGGTGCTACTAGGATTCAGATGAGGAAATCGAGGTAAACAGGGGTTAAGTGACTGGCTATAATGCCAAGCAAAGGCTACTTCCAAGGTTCTGAATACCAGCATAGCAAACTCCATTTATTCAGTGACAGATGAAGGCAAAACATTCACAGAACAGAAAAAAATCAAAATACAGTGTAACTCATTCATTTAGCGAGTAAGTTCTCAATTCAATCTAAGTACTACTCCACCCCTGGACAGTACATTCATTTAGTCAGTCAAAGTCTCTCTTCTCAAATGGAGATTAGTTTCCAATCATAAACAAAGTGCGTTCATTTGGTCAGTCCAAGAGCACAAAAAGTCAAAAGTTTCCCACCCTTGGATCATAACTGAATTACAATACCATCCATTAACGCCAAGCACTTTTTCAAAAGGGGCAGGAGAGCACAAAAGGCCATCTACCCTTAAGCTACAACAAGGTTAAGATATCATCACAGCATTGAGAACCCAAGGAAAGGTCCTTCCTTCATCTTGACTAGAGGCAAATTCTTAGCAATCTCTGTTCCTGGGGAGACAAAGCTTAACGAAGCCACAATATACATTGCCAGTGTCCTCATTAATTCACTGTCTGCCTGCAGAACAGTCCCAGAACCCCTGAAAATATCAGCATGACCCTCTTCCAGGATTTTTGGAAACATACAACAAGAAAATCCTCCTTCAGGGCTTCTGAATAGACAGCAAGGTTCCAGGACCTCTGCAATAGCAGCACTGTCCTTCACCATCCAGTGAATCTGGCAAAACAACATCAAAACAGACAGACAAAATACCAGCATCACAGCCATGCCTCCTCAGTTCTTGGCAGCTCCAGGTGGCAGTTCTCAAAAGTCCTGGGCAGCTCCAACTGGCCTTCAGCAGCCTTTCGCTCAGCAACTCTGACCCCTGGCAATTCTCATCTCTGCCTCCACGATACTGCTCCCCAAAAGTCCTTCTGGCCTTTTCTGCTTGGGCCTTCTCTCTGCTTGGGCTTCTCTCTAAATCCATGGCACCAGCTCCTCCCAGTTCAGCCCTCTCTCTTCACATCAACAAGTCCATTCCACAAGTGGGATTCACAAGCTCTGGGTTTTAACACTCAACCCCAAAACCAAGCCAATACAGGAGGATCTTTAAATTCTATTACCATTACACTGGCCCAGGGTCACACAGACGGTAAGTGTCAGAGGGAGGGTTATTATAAGAACTGACATTCATACAATACACTCTGTGCCAGTGTGCTCACTACAGTGCTGGGAGATAGATGCTATTAGTATCACTCCCCCTTTATAATGGAGGAAACAGAGACAAGCAGAGGTTAAGTGACTGGCCCAGGGTCACAAGGCTGGTGTCAAAGGAGGGATTCTCCTGGTGATCTTGGAGCACAAGAGACCTTCAAATCCTGTTCCTGCCATTACCAGCTTTGGGGCCTCCTTTTCTTCATCTGTTAAATGGGGATAAGAATGATGGGAGCTCTCAGTTGGCTCTGCTGCAAGGACTGTGTAAATGTCAGTGATACTGAGGAAGGCCAGGTCAGTTTCCCGGCGGGGGGGTGGGGTGGGGGGTAGGAGGACTGGGGGATGTTCTAGGAGCAAGCCAAGAAGAGGTCACAGAGGAGGAGGAAGAAGGAAGAGAGTTAAGAGAAAAGAAAGAGAGTAAAAGGAGACCAGAGAAAAGAAAAAGAAGAGAAAAAAATGGGAAAAGAACAGCAGAGCAGAGAGAAAAGGAAGGAAAGATAAGCGCAAAGGAGGGAAGAAAAAAGAGAAAGAAAAAGACAAGGGCCAGCTGGAGGCGGGGAAGAAGGGCAGCCGAGAAGCCAGGGAGAGGAGCGCGGTCACTTTAAGGCGCCACGGGTGAGCTCAGCTCAGCCGGCCCCGCCCCCCTGAGGCTCCTCCTCTCCCTCCGTTCCCCCCGCCCCCCGCGGCGGTGGCGGCCCAGTGCGCATGCGCGCCTCCTCAGCGGCTCCCGGCGCCGTTCCAGTCATCTCGACCCCGGCGGTTGCACAGGCACCAAAGGGATTCGGGCTCCAGCCGCCGCCGCCGACGCCGCCTCTACGGCCCGCCATGGGCTCCTGAGGTAACTGCCGCCCTTCAGCTGGCGGAGTTGGCTGGGGAGATCGAGGGAGGGCGGGCCCTTGGGGCCGGAGGGCTGGGGGGCCGAGGGGGCGGGGCCGGGAAGAACTGGAGGAGATGTACCCCCCCCCGCCCTCCCTGGCGTCCTCGCTCCGTTGTAATCCCCCCTCCCTGTCCCGCCGCTCCGTTCTAATCTCCCCCGCCCTCTCCTGCCCGCTCCGTTCTAATCCCCCCGCCCCTCCCCGTTCGGTGCCTGGGAGCTCCGGCCTTTTCCGGGGCCGTGGGTGCACTGACCCTCTCCCTCCCGCCCCCCGCCCAAGGGCGCGACGTGGCGTGGCGTGACGGTCCATCCTCTCGTACCATTGGACCTCCCCGTGGAGGTGTCCTAAGGGCTGCGGGATGGGGGGCGGGGTAATTGTGGGTGGGGGAGGGGGCCCTTGCAGAGCGGGTGGGGGATGTTCGAGAGCCCAGTCTTGGCCCTCAGCGCGGGGGCACCCGAGGTTCGGGGGTGGGAGAGGACTTCAGACCCGATCCGCCGGCCCCCTTCTGCAGATAGGGAAACTGAGATCCAGGCAGGGTGACCTGTGCCTTGCTGCAGCCGGAGGTTCGGGCAGAGCTGGAAGGGGGCCCAGCCTACCCACCCCCTCATTTTAGGGTGGGAACCCCACGAGGTGAAGCAAGAGGCTTGCCAAAGGTCGCAAGGGTCTCAGTAGGGGGCTTGACCTTCCAGCCACAGCTCCCGCCGCCCAGCTCTCTGCCATCCTGGGGCACACCCCAGGTATTCAGTCCCTGCACAGGGGTGACAGTGGCTTCACCGATGTATTGTCCTGTTTGGTTATCACAGTCCCCCAGCAAAATTAGCCACATCTGTTGTATAACGCCCTTGACAGATGAGGAAACTGAGGCTTAGAGGGTCTGTAGACTTATATATAGTCTTAGACTGAGAAGTCTATAGTCACATAGCCAGTGAGGGCTGGAGTGGGGGTTTCAGCCCAGGTCTCTTCCCATGCAAGCCCATTAGTCTCCAATGAACCCCCAGAAAGAGCCATGGGGCATATAATTTGGTTCAAGAATCCTTCATTAAGTGCCTGCCTATACCCCATAAGCACTGTGCTGGCACCTGATTGTAGGTAAGAAGTGTCGCCACCCTTCCCCAGTGCCAGTGGTCTCTTGTGGCCAAAAGCTCTTCTGGGTAAGAATAGACTTGGGGCCTGCCTTGGAGGCCCCAAGAGGAAAAAGTCCTTCTCAGGCTTACCATGATTCTCCTTGCTTGTGTGTGTGATGGGATCCTTTGTGGGGGGGGGGGGAGGCTCCCATTCACATAACTCCAGCTCTGGTCCTTGCTCCATGTCGGGTCATGGGCAAGCTACCTCATCATGCTGAGCCTCAGTTTCCCCCTTTTAAGCAGGTAAAACTTACATTTGAAAGCCTGGAGTTAAAGATAGATATTCTATCTTAAAACACATTGGGAGCTTATATAAGCCCAACAGCTTTCCCCATGATCTGTTAATTCACATCCTTGGTATGAAAGATGATATTAATATTCACTATTTAATTTTGTTTTGGGGTGGGGATATGTGAAATGCTAACGAGTTTAGCAGTATCTGATCAGTCTGTCTGTCTAGGCTTGGCTCTGCTTGGCTCAGCTCACGGCAATGTCAGGTTGCTATCAGATGTACCCACCATGCCAGTCTTGGCTGCTCGTGATGAGGCGCAGGTGTAGACTAGAGCCTACCTTCTTAGCTCTGGGGCTTTGGGAGACATGGTTGTGGATGGGAGGGGCTCCCATCTGATTTGGATGCACACCTTCACTAGAAATGCCGACTCCTGGGCAGCTAGTGGAAGGGACAGAGAATGCAGCCCATTGTGTGGATTTAGGGACAGCTGAGGGAGGGCTGCACGTGTGGTCCGTCTTTGCCAGGTGAGATAATCCATTATTGATTGGATGGGTGCTTTCTGCAGTCAGAGAAGAGAAGGAGACAGAGAGAGAGAGAAGAGAGGGAGAAAGGAGAGAGAGAAGAGAGGGAGAAAGGAGAGAGAGAGAAAAAAGAGAGAAGAGAGAAGAAAGAGAAAAAAGAGAGAAAGAGAAAAGGGAGAGAGGGGGAGAGAGAGTGAGCACAGTGTGTGTACCTGTGCCCCCAGGGGCTGGGATCTAGGTAGCCAGACAAATAAGCCGGCAACGCACCTGCTGAGTGGGTGACTTGGTCTCAGAGGGAAGGTCTCTGGTACCTGGTGTTTATAGCTTCTCTTCCAGCTGTTTGCCTTGCTCCCCTTCAGTCCCTCTCCTTCCTTTTCACTGAATTGGATGTTTTCAGTGCTTAGGGGTTGTCTGGCTCAACCCTTGTTTTACAGATGAAGGCCTGGAGAAGTGTTGGTCCACCAATGGAAAGGTGGTGCCTGGAGTGGAAAAGCGAGCTGGGAAGAGAGGTGAGAACAGAAACTAGGGCTCCTGGCCCTCAGCCTAGTACTCTTTTCACTTGACTTTGCTGCGCTGGAGGTGGGTCATGTCACAAATGAATTTGTGGTATGGGGGAGTCTTGGCCAAGGCTCCAGGGGTGAGGTCTTGGTGGCATCATGCCGCCTGGAGCATGTCATTTGGGAGGGAAGTGTGTGCCGGCCCTAGGCCAGGAGCACTAGGTGGGGAGCCTGGCCTCCCCTCTGAGTCTGCCTCCCAAGCTTACTTTCTGAGAACTAAAATGGGAATGCTGATGGTATTTGTGCTACCTGCCTCACTTAGTGGGATGGAAATCTGACTTATTACTAATGATAATTTAGCAAGCCTAGGTGGGCTGGAGGCTCCCTTTTTTCTGTGGATCTCATGGCCTGGAAAGGCCTTGAAAGAGTGGGGCTTCCCAATGGCGGTTGACTTTTAGCCAGGAGGTGCCTCTTATTGTCAGGAGAGGCTTCCCTTGTGCTTTGCCTTTGATCTTTTTTTAAAAGGTAGTAGGGCTGGATTTGGTGTTTTTCATATCATCCAGATTTCTCCCTGTATGTCTCTCTCCCCTCTTAGAGCCCTACCTCATATAACAACTTTTTTAAGAGGGAGAAAAAACAACTCGGCAAAGACCGTACATTTTAGGGAATCTGCTGTGGCATGCAGTGATGCGCCCCCGTGGCCCCCGCCTCTGTAAAGGGTCTTAGAGAGATGACTTCTCCTTGGATCATGTTTTTATGTTTGTGATCAGGAGGGTCAGCCGGGCTCTTTGCTCTCCATGCTGGGGAGTCTCTGGTGTAGAAATGGGTGCCGAGAAGGGAGGCTAAGGCCTCTTGCTGTTTGAAACCTAAATAACAGCCAGTACCCGTATTCTTCCATGAGATCCTGTCGTCTGTAGTGTTGTAAGCTCCTGGAGGTTAAGGACTGCTCTCTTGGCCAGCTCTGTGCAGCCTTAAAGGTGACTCCCCGGGTCCGTGTGGTCTCACCAGACAGTTAACTTGGCAAATGGGGATTTGAAAACATCTTTGATTGCTGCTTTTCCTTTACGCCGATGTCAGTTCCCAGGGTTTCCTTACCCTGGTAGAACCTTCCTTGGCAACAGATCACTCGTTGGCCAAGTCAGTTTACACGGCAGGTCCCCTGGGCAGCCCTCAGACACTCCCGGCACCGAGCTGGGCAGAGTTCTGAGGGCTTTCCCTCTGCTTTTCCTCCACACTCCAGTAGTCTCTGTATATATCCTTCATAAGGGGCTTTTCAGGTTTCCCCAAATCCTTCATGTTTTATCGTTTCTAATGGCTCATCTCTCTGGGGTCATCAGCCAACCAGGATTTAATAAGCATTGACTTTGTTCCAGGTACTTGATAAGCCCTGGGAATACAAGGATGGGAGTGAAAGGACAAGTGTAAATCCTGGCGCTTACAGATTGAGTGAGAGATAGTAAGCAGGCCCTTCTACCTCAGTTGGTTTGGCCAGTCTTCAGTTAATGGGCACCCATCACACAATGGATGTTAGAAGTGGTTTTAGAAATGTTTCTCTGACCTTCTCCCTGCCTCTCCTCCTATTTCCCTCTCCTTCCTCTCCCTCCTCCCCCCTCATCTTCCTCCCCTTCCTCCTCTTTCTCCCCTTCCTCCTGTTCCTCCCCTTCCTTCTACTCCTCCTCTTTACTCTCCTCCATGCCTAATAGCGGTGTCCTTGGGTCAAAGGGGACACACAGTTTCATGACTCTTCCAAGTGGTTTTCCAGGAAGGTTAGGCCAGCTCACAGCCCCTCCAGCAGTTGTCATCTTCTGGGTCCCTTACTCTTCCTAATCTGATGGCTTCGAGATGACAGCTTGGCCACGTTTGGATTTGCATTTCCCTTATTCATTTGGAGCTCCCTTGTGTGTGGTCACTGTCCTTTGAGGAATGGCTCTTGTCCTCATTTCCCTTTGCACATCTTCTGCCCCAACACCTGGAATGAGCTGGGCACTGCTCACCGATGACAGCTGTCATCCAGGTTACTGCTCTTCCAGCAGTCAGCAAGGGCCACGCAAGTGCACTCACCCCTTGTGCTGCTTGCTGACCCAAGCTCCTCCGCCCTGGATACCCTCCCTTTGTGGGCAGTGAGATCTCTGAAGGTAGCCACTAGGCTTTTTGCTTTTCTTTGTGTCCTGGTGCTTAATGAAAACGTTTTCCTTCATGGATCCAGTAGGGAGTTTTCCCTCTCCTTCCCATGCTGCTCTTCTCAGCTCACTCTTCAGTAAGAAATGATTGAGGGCCTACAAGCCGGGCCTGGGTGGTGGGCAGACACTGGTGTTGTTAGAGGGGGGGGGCATCTTGTAGATTAGATGCTCTTCTTCCCCCCATCTCCCTTCCCAAAGACCACTGTACTGCAAGTATTTGTTTTTAGAGGTTAGAGCTAATTTTGCTTAGAAAAATGTTACTGTTCTCCCCCCCCCCCCCGCCAAAAAAACTTCTATCTTTTTTTTGAATTCCCAAGTATTTCCCAGGAGCTCACTGCTATGAGGTGCTTTGGATTTCCAGGCCTAGATCCTCTTGGTCCAGTGGTTAGCGATGGATGGCTTCTAAGCATCCCTTCTGTGACCTGTTGGTCTCCATGCTTAGATTTATAAAGGAGGGCAGGAAGAGAAAAGAGACCAGAGAAATGACTTCTTGGCCTCAGCTTTCTCCCTCCCCTAGGACCCCATTCTTCCTTTCTCTCCCCCTTCTTGGTCCTCAAAAAGACTCTTCAGGTCTTCCCCCTGCTTCTTATCTCTTAAGCTGCTGGTATTTTCATCCCTTCCACTGTTTTAAGAATCTTTTTTGGTCCTTGAAGAGCCCTGTTTGAGTGAGATAAACTCCAGGGAGACCCTGTTCAGGAAACTCCTCTGCCCCAAGTCTGTTCCCTTTAGTAGCTAACCGAGGATTGTTTAATTCTGTCAGACTTGTCTTACAAGGGCTGATAGTCTCTGACACGTAGAGCCCTGGGGGGTCTCAGTGGCGTTCCAGGCCAGCCCAGCCTGGACAAGAACCCCCTTTACGAGGTCAGTTATCAGTGGGCAGCCAGCCTCTCTTTGCTGCTCCTGTGGCAGGGGGATTCTTAGTAAGTTTTTCCTTACACCAAGCCCATCTCTGGGCCCACCATGGTCATGCTTGGATCCACTCCAGAAAGTACCATCTCTTTGGTGGGAGGGAAGGGAAGGGAAGGGAAGGAAAAGGTCAGTGGGGTCAATGGAAAAGAAAACTCAAGTTGTCCGGGGCAGCTTTTGATCCCTTTATTGTTGTGGAGGCCAGTGATGGGTTACTTCATTCCTTCCACCTAAATCTGTCAGCCTGCTGTTTAGAAAATCACTCTCTCCTCTTTTCCCAAGGACAGGGGAAGCTTTGATTTCATATTCAGCCTCACCTCCTCAGTGACTATTGGGGAAGGGATGAGGCTGGGCTAGATACCTAGACTCCCACCAGCAGGCTAAAGCTGCTCCGAAGTCTTGCACACAGTGGTGGGAAATACTTGTTTCATGAACTCATGGTTGAATTGGCACCATCCACACATACATACTCAGATCCTGTCGGGGTTGCACTGACAGGCACTGAAATGTTGAATGGTACAAGTTCTTCCCCCCCACCCCCACCCCCAAGGCGATCCAAGCCTGGGCCTCCTTGTTGTGTGATGGGTTGAACCTGGCCCCCAGGGCCAGGGAAGTTTTCTAGACGGCAGGCAGCTTCCTGGTCCTTCCTGGCTGTGGCGGAAATGGGAAGGGATGGCCCCCACCCTGGAACGGCATCACTTCTCACACTACCACAGCCACATGCTGTGAGGCAGAGTGGGCAATGAGAACTTGAAACTGTAGGCAGCCTTTGTGGAAGGGAGAGCTTTAGGCCGGCACTGTGTTTGAGTTCCACAACATTCATTAGGGTTGTAATTCCAAGATTTTAACCCCATTCATTGGCCCAGACACCCAGCCACCTTCCCCAGAAATTGCCCAGCCAAAGAACAGACAGAATGTTTGTTCCCCTCTTGTCTTTAGCCTGGGTTTCTGGCCCTTCCATCCTCTTGGTCACTGTCTGCATGGATGCTCTGCACATTGTTCTTCCCTCTGCCCTTGGCATGTGTCACCTTCCATGGGGTTCAACCTCTCTCCAACAGGGCCCATCTTCTCTTCTCAGCTCTGAGGACTCGTGCACAGCTGGGCCTTTTTCCCCTCTAACTTCCTTGGGGAGAGGGAGGATCACTGGGCCCCACAGTCCAGCATGTTCTCATGCTGCTGGGGTGATTCCCCTTACCTCTCTAGAACACCTATTGCAATGACCAGCGTTCCTGTGTGTGAAGCTCAAGGCTGGGCCCTGGAGTCCCAGAGCCTTAAGGCCTCTGAGGCTGTCTAGTCCAGTGCCCTCATTACACAGATGAAGAAACTGAGGCCCTGAGACACTGTCCCTACTCTCGTGAAATATAGTAACAGAGTAAGATAACACAAATGACCCAGCAGACAGCATCACATAGGAAATGCGTTAGGGAGGCAGTCCTGCAGCATCTATTCTGGCCAGTGGAGGGAGAAGACCTGGCCTGGCCTAGCCTGGCCGAGGCCTCATGGAGGAAATGGCATCTGAGCTGTGCCTGTGAGGGGGCTTAGAGACCTGGCAGAGTGTGTGCGTGTGCGTGTGCGTGTGCGTGTGCGTGTGCGTGTGCGTGTGCGTGTGTGTGTGTGTGTGTGTGTGTGTGTCTTCGTGCATGGTCTCACACTAACCCTGCTTATGTTGGCACCTCCTGCACCTGGTTCTAACCTACACTACTATGTGGAATATCCAGCTTGGACCTTCTGGACTGTATTAACCCACCACATACTTTTAAAATAACACCAGAAACATTCCAGGTTTGCTTTCCCTAATCAAGACACAATGGAAACTTAACATGAATAAGTCCTGGGACTTATTAGTTCTGTGATAATGGGATGATGGTTTTTAAAGAGAAATTGGCATCATTCCTAGGTGGGGAATAGAAAGTTGGGTGAGGAGGAATTGAGGAACCTCACCTGCCTGGGGCTGGAAAGGCTGGAGGCCCTCTACACCATGCCAGGCCATGCAGGGCAGTGCTGCCTCTGGGATGTGGGGACCCCTGTGCCGGGCTGTGGAGGGCACTGTTTGTCCTAGAGGCAGCAGAGGGCCACCAGAGTTTTCTGAGTTATGAGTGGCATGGTCAGACCTGTGCCTTTGGAACATGATTATGGACGGCCTGAAGAGGACAAGCCTGGAAGCAGGAAGACCACTCAGAGATCCTAATAGTGGTGCAGACCAGCAGCCCTGAGCTGGGGCAGGGGCCTATGAGTATAGAGACAGGGACAGATGCCAGAGCTGCTGTGACTGAGACCTAATGAGATTTGGCAGCTGGGGTTGTGGGGGTGGGCAGAGCTGAGGCTGTGAACCTGGGCAGCTGAAAGGCTCCAGGGGCCTTGGACAGAAATAGAGCCAGGAGGAAGAAGCTGGGCTGGGGTGGGCTGGAGATAATGCCCAGTGAACTGCCAGCCCCTGGCTAGGGCCCCAGAACTTTTTGTGAGGAGGTGTTTCCTCCTTGGAAATAGCATCATGGATGCCTTGTGCCCAGCCCTTGATGGCCAGTGGCCTCCTCCACACCTAGCTTTGTTTCACTCCCAGCCCTTTCTGGTCCAGTCTTTCCAGACCCAATTAAGGATGTTAATGAGCCCTTTTTTTTTTAAATTTCCTTGAAGCCTCCAAGCCAGGGGTGGGTTGGGGGACCCGGTGCAATGCATGGAGTGAATGTGCTGACAGTAATATCCTAGAGTAGGGGGAGAGGTCGCTCCAGGCCAGGCTCCACTTCTGCTGGGAAGCCTAACCTCACCAAGGGTCCAGAAAGTGTCTTGGACATCAGCCAGATGGGGCTTCAGGATTGACCTGAGGCCTGTGAGAACACAGCCTGGGCCTTTTTCTTGAAGGAAGGCCCAGAAGCTGACTACTCCCTAACAATTGTGTGCCAGGAATCTTGCCAAGCTCTGGGGATACCCTGCCCTCGAGGGACTTATGGTCTAGTGGGGGAGACACCAGTGAGCCACCTCCAGTATAAACAGGAGATAATGACAGATTCCTGGGCTTTGATGGAGGCCTACGAGAGTAGCTGGCCTTCATCCAGGGAGACCAGGGTTCAAGAACCTCGAGGTGGCTGCCCTCAGGGTCATCATTTATAGGAAAATCGAGGGAGAATGGTAACTAAGGAATCCGGGGGCAGGGGCCTTCAGTCTGGCCAGCCTGCGCATTTATAAGAGGGTAGTGAGGTTGCTACTCTGCCTCTTCCCTGTGACCTGCAGCCTGGCACCCTGTACCCTCACAGGGGAGGGGAGAGGAGGAGAGCAGGCAGGCTTTTCTTTTGACGCTTGAACCCTTGGAGCAGTCCCAGTTAGGTGTGTCCAGCTTCAGGACTGGGAGGAAATCCCTGGTGCTTACTAGCCCCCCATGAGGCCTCCTCTCTACTAATAGCTAACCAGCTCTTGTCACAGTTTTGGAACTAGGGCATCATCCATGAGCCCTTCCAGGCACCATACTGTTGGAGCCCTTCAAGTCTCAGAGGCCTCCAAGGCCAGTATTCCTTTTTCCTTCATAGCATGGCCCTGATCTCTGGGGGCCTCTGGCCTTTTAGGCCTTGGCTTTGAGCTGAGACAATGCCCCCATTTGCTGTCTGTTGTAGGAAGTAGGTGAGAGAACCTGGAAATTATAGGGAGAGGGTGGAAGGGAGGTGACCCCAGGGTTCTGGAAGGCTGGACCAGGAGGATTCAGGCTCTGGGAGGTCAGACGAAGCCAGAAGGGAGCTGCCTGGGGAAGTGTGGAGAGGGGGCCAGAGGCCTGCTGGGAGGAGCAGCAAAGGGATGGCAGTTGGCTTTGGGAAATGACACACATCAGGGAGGTAGGAGCGTTTACAGCTTGTGCCCACTTGTCTGGGAAGCAAGTGAGAGAGGGTGGGGGTGGTGGCACTTTGCACTTGCAGGGTAGCTCCACAGCCCTCAGTCTCCCAGGCCTAGAGTCCATAACCCACTCTGTAGAGAGGGATACGAGAGTCTTTGTAGCCTCCCCAGTGCCTCCTTAATTATCTCCCATGATTCCTCTCCTGTGCTTGGTGGGGTCAGTCAGCACCAGTGAGATGGTGGCCTGCATTAACAGAGGACCTTCCCTTCTAGCCTTGGAGCCCAGACCTGAAATGGGCTCTTGGAGAGGGTCTAGTGCAGCTGTCTCATTTGGAAAATGAGAAAAGAGGGTCAGAGTGAGGTGGCTGATGAGATTGTAGCACATAGCAGGTGCTATTGAAATGCTGGCCATCTTGGCCTCATCCTTATCGTCATTAGTTGGTCACACTGTGAGGTAGGAATCCGCCATGTTATTTAACCCTGGCTTCTAGCAGTGGCTGGTTTTGGCAGTGGAAAGGTAAACTTGGTTTCTGCCATGACCCTCATCTGTAGGTTAGGGCCTTCTAGAGGAATAGGGTGCTTCCCAGCTGGGTGGTGTGATAGCAGGCCTTCCTGCCTAGACATTTAATGGTGCTGTCATTGTGAAACCATGTTGGTTGGAGCTACTTCATGTGAGGGGTCATGACTGTACTTCCCATAAAGATTTAGTCAGTGATCTCCTGTTCCATTGGTTCAGTTGAGTAATAGAAGATAGAAATCTCTCCTTTCAAGTGATGGGAGGGGACCAATGGCCTTGTGTTTGGCCTTGAGTCAGCCAGAAGCTCTGTAAGGGGGCTGGCCCAGCAGAGGTGGGCCAGATGGTACAGGGACCCTGGTGTGGGGTTCAGGGGAGATCTGGAGATCCAGAATTTCAATGGAGACACTACTGAATCAGCTTGTGAATGGGTGCTCAGGGACCTGAGTCATTTACCCAAGTGTTCAGTCCTTCTCTTGTTTTGATTCTAGGGATACAAGGAAGGGGGCTGTGCTCTCTTGTCATTATCTAATGATTTAAGGGTTAGAATCCTGCCACGGCTTGGTCCAGTGTCAGAGAATCACTGTTGAAATGGCATCACCAATGTTCCACTTCCACCCCTGCCCCCAGAGCCCATACCAGCATTAGAGTGACTGTGTGGTGGTTAGGAGGACTGAAAGTCAAGTCTTACTTGAAGGTGTCCTAGCTGTGTGACCCTGGGCACATCTGAGTGTTAGGTGCTCTGATCGTCTAAGGCAGGGCTGGGGAATCTGCGGCCTCAGGGCCACATGTGGCTCTCTGGGTCCTCAAGTGAGCCCCTCTGACCGAGTCCAAATGTCATAGAACAAATCCCCTTCATAAAAAGATTTGTTCTGTAAAACTCGGACTCAGCCAGAAGACCATACTCAAGGTGATGTGTGTAAAGTACCCTGTAAACCTTTAAGTGAAACCTGTTTATAGCTGTTAGTGCTGTTTTAACCCTCCAATCATAACCCACTGCCCTCCGTGACCTCTGGAGCTCTCTGGTTCTGTCTCTTACTACACTGCTACCCTCTGTTCCTGCTAGGATCTCCTTGCCAGCACTGGCCCCATCTTGTACAGCATCCCTACCTTTTTGGGGCCAGCAAGGCCAGATGTCTTCTCTCATTCTTCCACCAGTCTCTCAATCCACCTGAAATCCCACTTCTTCCACAATGCAGTCACCTGCTCAGTCCGGCCAGAAGTGGATGTCTTCCTCTACGCCCCATTTCTCCTGCCCTGTGCCCTTGATAAGGCTTTTTTTATAGCTGTCTGATGTATCTGCCATTTCCTGACTAGGCAGTGAGCACCTAATGGATAGGGATCGTGTCTCCTAGAGCACGTTCCCCAAGAGCCTTGACCACAGTAGGTAATACATAGATATTTTCTGAATTAAATCAGGTCCATGACTCTCCTGGGCTTGGGCTGGGCCTTGGGTAACCTGGCTAGCTGGGGCATGAGGTCACCTGAGGGAAAGATGGGAGATGGATGATCGGAACTGCCCTGACCTGCCCCCACACTGTGAAAGTGGGTGCTGGACTCACGTCAGGGAGACCTAGCTCTGACTCCTGCCTCACGTGCTTAACAGCTGTGCTAGAAAGGGCTGTAAACCCTTTCTGAGCCTCAGTTTCCTCATCTGTAAAATGGGGGTAATATTAGCTCCCTCACTGGTGAGTGTGAGGATCATGTGAGATCATGGCCAAGGGCTTTACAGACCATAAGAGCTCAGGAAGATGCCGGGGCTGGTCGCCTCCCCAATGACTCCTCTTCTGCCTCTGAAGATTGTCTCCTGGTTATGTGCCATTGGTGTGGCCCAACACACAGTTGGTCAGATATTTAATGAGTGTCCAGAGTCCTCAACTCTTGGCTTGAGGGACCTTCATCCAACCCCCACCTGCACCCTCTCCATCATGGCCCCAGCAGGAGGTCATACTGCTTTTTTATGAAGACCTCCGGTGATGCGAGAGCTTGCCACCTCCCCATTGGCCACTCTTGTTACCAAACGCTTTCCTTATTTTCAGATTAAATCTGTCTTGTTGTCACCAGAGTCCCTTACTTCTACTTTTGCCCTCTTTAGGGCCCACCAGAAAAGTCTCCTCCTTCTCTTTTAAATCCATTTGTGCCATGAAGAAATGAAATAAGGATGCCATAGTCCTCAGTGCCAGGAGGCATCTGGGTGGCTCAGTGGATGGAGTGCTGGGCCTGGAGTCAGGAAGACCTGAATTTAAATCCAGCCTTGAGCACTTACTAGCTTTGTAACCCTGGGCAAGTCACTTAACCCTGTTTGCCTCAGTTACCTCATCTGTGAAGTGAGTTGGAGAAGGAAATGGCAAATCACTCCAGTATCTTTGCCAAGAAAACCCCATGGACAGTATTGGCATGCTATGGTCTGTTGGGTCGGACACCACAGAACAACAACAGTTCCCAGTGCACCAGACTCCCCTCATTACACTCATGTTACTACTTAACAGTCCTTATAGACAAGGCATTGCTTTGAGAACTAATAGTGATAACTCACATTTCTAGAATGTTGTAAAGTTTACAACGTACTTGGAGCAGCCCCAGGAACTAAGTAGTATATCTGGTATTGTGCCCATTTGGCAGATGGGGCTCAGAGAGGTCCAGTGACTTGCTCAGTCACCAGGCAGGAGGGAGCAAATTTGGGAGTTCCTTCCACCACCCATGTCTCAGGGCCTTTGGGCAGCCTTTATCTACTGGACTGCACCATCCCTTCCCAAGGAGGCCTCCATCCAGATATTGTTTTCAGAAAGCCACACAGCTGTCTGCCATAGCCTGTACATACCCTTTACTTGTAGTATCTAATGACACACACACACAGAAAAAAATCCTGGTGATTCACTAACTAGTTCAGAATGCTATAGACTCTCTGTTCTTATTTTTGTCAGGCATTGTGATGTCATTGTCGTACAGAGCTCCAGGTTAGGCATAGGCAGCCCCCTCCATCCATGTGCCACTATCCTCTTAGGTACCTGGGTTTTCTCCCCTTCACTCACCCCACATGGCCAGTCTGTTATCCAAGCTTGCTGTCTCTGTATACTTTCCCTTTACTACACTCATATCACCACCACCTTTGTTTCTTGGCTATAGCTAGAGGATCCAAATTGGTCTCCCTGCCTCATCTGTCTTGGCTCCAGTCCATCACCCACATGGTTGCCAAAGCAATATTCCTAATGTATGGCATTGGCCATGTCCCCCAACCATCCAGTAAACTTAAATAGCTTCCTTTTACTTCTCAGATCAAATATGACCCCCTTGGTTTGGTATTTTAAATTCTTCACAGAATGGCCCCTTCCTGCCTTTCTAAGTCTTGTTATTTTTAACAATTTTTATTTTTCCAGCTTAGAATTTCTCTATCTTACCTCTCACCCCTGCATCTCTTTGGGAAAAAAAAAAAGCAAAGCAAAACCCTCGTAACAAATATGCCTGGTCAAGCAAAGCAAATTCCCACATTGCCATGTCAAAAACTAGATGCTAATTGTTTGTCTTGAGTCCACTGCCTCTCTGCCGGGAGGTGGGTAGGGTAGCATGCTTCAGCATCTGTCCTTTGAGATCATGCTTGGTTATTTCTAGCCTTTTAATTTTTATTTTCTAAAAATTTATTATTTATTTTTAGTGTGGTTTTCTTTTTAAATTTTGAGTTCCAAATTCTCTCCCTCTCTCCCGCTCCCTTTCCCACCCACTGACAGGGCAGGCAATATGATATCAATTGTACATATGAAATCATGTAGAACATTTTCATGTTAGCCATATTGGGAGAGAAAAGCAAAAAAAAATAATGAAAACAAGAAAATTCTACTTCCGTTTTCACTCAGAGTTCTCTCTTTGGAAACGGGGAGCATTTTTTTCATCATGAGTTCTTTAGAATTGTGGTAGATCATTGTGTTGATCAGAGTAGCCCAGTCCTTCACAATTGATTATTGTTATAATGTTGCTGTTACTATGCACAGTTATCTCCGAGTTCTTCTTCATGTAAGTCTTCCCAGGTTTTTCTGAAACTGCCTTCTTCGTCATTTCTTATGGCACAGCAATCTTCCGTCACAGCCATGTGTCCCGTCTCGTTCAGCCACCCCCCGTCTGATGAATACCCCCTCGATTCTGATTCTTTGCCGCCACAAAGAGCTGCTCTCAGCACGTTTGTGCCCAAAGTCCTTTCCCTTTTTCTCTGACGTCTTTGGGGTGCAGGCCTAGCAGTGGTGTTGCTGTTTCTTGATGTCTCGTGGAGTCATTAGCTTCCACTTACCCAGTTCTAATTTTTAAGGAGTTATTTTCACAAGTGAACTTTTGCATATCTTTTTCAGTTGGCTAATTCTGCTTTTTAAGGAATTCTTCCGTGCGTTTTTGTGCATCTTTTACTAAGCTGCTAATTCTCTTTTCATGATTTTCTTGCATCACTCTCATTTCTTTTCCCAGTTTTTCCTCTACCACTCTTAGCTCTTTCTTTAACGCTCCCAGGAATTCTTATTGGGTGGAGCTTTAATGAGCATTTTTATTTGAAGCTTTTTGCTTGTAGGCGTTTTCACACTTGTCTTTTTCTGAGTTTGTGGCTTAGTCTTCCCTTGCACCATAGTAGCTTTTTATGGTTAGGTTCTTTTGTCGCTGCTGTTCGCCCTTTTTCTTGCCTTTGAACTTTATGTGGAAGTCGGGCTCTTCTCACCTCTGGGTGGGGCAGCACTGTGTCAAGCTTCAGACTTTTTTTGTGCCACTGTTTTCAGAGCTAGTTCTAGGAGTTTGCATGTTTTTGGGTGTTTTGAAGGTGGTATGGTCTGGGGAGAAGTGTGGTCACTGCTCTTCTGGTCTGAGCTCTGATCTTTACCCAGGAAAGGTCCCTGCTTCCTTATAGCCACAAGAGCTAACGCTCCTCTTTGCCTGGGAACTACAACCACGGCCCCTGCTCTGCTGTGACTGACCCCCCAGCGCGCGTCTCTGCTCTGGAACTGCGACCCAATTGGCAATAGAGCTGCCAATCAGCACCAACTGCACCCAGTGCCAGAAAAGGGTCCCCTGGAATCTCTTTCTGACCACGTGTCTCACCCCCTGCTGCTGTAATGCCTGCCTCCAAGGCCCATCCCAGTTGCTGGTGTTGCTTTCTGGGCTGGCCCTTACCCCTGTGTGAGATCCTACAGATCTTGTAGATTGGATAAATTCTCAAGCTGACCTTTCGTTGGCTCTGTCTCCAGAATTTGATTTGAGGCATTATTTAAAGTTGTTTGGAGGGGAAGGCAGGAAGAGTTCAGCTCAGTGGCTTCTTCAGAGACGCCCACCCCCACTGCCTGCCTTTGTAGGCATTGCTCTTCTTCACCCCTCCATAGGCCAGTTGGCCTCCTTGCTGTCCCTCTAACACAGTGCCCCATCTCCCATTGCCATGATTTGCATGGCAGTCCCCCATACCTGAAACATTTTCCCTTCTGCCTCTCAAAATCCCTAACTTTTTTCTTTTTTTTTTTTTTTTACCATGTGCCAGGTATTATGTTTTTTTTTTTTTTTAATTTTATTATAGTTTGCATCATTCATTAATCCCTAACTTTTTTCACTCAGATACCCCTCCCTGTAGGAGCCCTTTCCCTCTCCCCTCAGCTCCCAGGACCATCCCCTCCCAGATCCCAGATACTTATCTGTATCCACTTATATTCCTGCTGTCTCCTCTTAGAGAAAAGAAGCTCGTCGAAGACAGAAACTGATTTTACCTTTTTTCTTTTGCTTCTCCAGCCCATAGCAGAGGACTGGCTACCTAGCAAGGTCTTCCTAAGTGCCTGACTGAGAATTAAGGGACCTTCCCAGAGTTAGAGCCAGTGTGGGATGCAGGCAGGCCTTGAATTGGACTGTTCCAAGCTGCAAGGTGGGCATTCTCCCCACTGACTCGGCCCCAGCCAAGCTTGTCTTTTGTGTTTTGAATAGCTCATTTTTGTTGCACTTTAAAACGTACAAAAATTACTTTCTGGTGTGTGTGTGACTGCCAGTCAGTCACCTCAGCCCGGGATCCTTCTAAGTAGTAGGGAACGGAGCTGGGATTGAAACCCAGGCCCTCAGTTCCAAGGCAGTCTGTAATTAAGTGCCAGATGAGTGGTATGGAAAGGCCTAGAGGACAGAGGAGGGCTCACTTAGTCTGGGAGAAAAGGCTTTGTGGAAGAGGTGGAATTGCGGGAGGTCACTCCAGGCCTGAAGCTGGATGCAAACGAAGTTGGGGGCATCAGGAGAGAACCTGGTGTGGCCGGAGGTAGTTGGAAGTAGAGGGTTTCTGCAAGGCACTTGCTAGCTAGGGAACAGTGAGTGAGGGACTTTGAACGGCAGGCCAAGGAGTCAGGAGTTGTCCTCTTGACTTCTGAGTTTGAGGACCAGCTCTACTTCTTATCAGCCTTGTGAGCTCAGACAGATTAAAACAATTTACATCTTGTAGGCTTCCTTTTTTCTGCCTCTGTACTGGATTCAAGAATTTCCCAGGTCCCTTTTAGGAGGAATCACCTGATTCTCCCCTCCTTCTAGGAGCTCAGAAGGTCTTTAAAAAGCAACATAGAAACTCTATATTAAGCTGCCTGGATTGAGGTAGACTCTCAGATCTCTGTGTCTCATGGTGGATCAGCATTCCTCCAAGTCCAACGTGGAATTGATGGCCACGAGAGACAGATTCAAGTGCCAGCTGGTCCTAAAGCTTTGGGCTTTAGCCAGGGAACCTTTGAATAAGGACTTCTGGGGAGAAGGAAAACATTCTCCTTCCCTGCTCTACTCCAGCCTTGTGTGATCCCGCTTCAAAAGGTGAACCTGTTTGGAGCTCCCCTGCCCTCTTTCTTTGGAGGAGGGCGGCCCACTACTGAGTTTGCTGACCTATGCTAATGTGGGTCAGCCTCCTCACAAAAGGCAGTCACACACACACACCAGAAATTAATAGAGCAGTTAAAGTTGTATAGGAGCTTGAAAGAATAGCTTGGGCTTTATTGTCATTCCTGAATATCGGAGACTGCAGGCAAGAGAAAAGGAATCCTCTCCTTTCAGAGACCTGAGTTTATTAGGAATCATGAGATGTTTGAGCAGAGTTCAGGTCAAAGTCTGTTATCATTGGACCATACAAGGGAAGGATTTCTTTTTTTAAAAAAATGATAACTTCATAAATATTCTATAGATGAGCATGCTAATTTGTTATAAGTTTAGCATGGATGTGGTGGGTGTTACAGCTGTGTGAAATAGCTCATCATGGGTAAGTCTCAAGATACTTTGATCCTTTGAGATTAATGAGCAAAACTAGAATTTATAGGAGGTTTTAGTTTTTAAAAATTAAAATAGAAATGGCTTTCTCCTTTTTCTCTTCCTCCCAAAGCATATTCAGAAATTGATGGCAGTCAGGAGTCAAGAAAAAACGGAATCAAATAAGGTCATGGAGAAGACCCAGCAGAGGAGAAAGATGAACGAGCTTGTCGCAATTAGCAGTCTGTAGACTTGGCAGTCTGACGCTGGGGGGTGGGTGGCAGTGGCCCAGTTAGAGCAGGCCTCGATGCGTCAGATGGGACTTGGTCTCAGCTGGCTGGTTGGGAACATGTGCTTCAGCACACAGTCAGACTTCTAGGATAAGTGGCTGGGTTCAGAGGAGATCCCAGATGGGGAGAGATGGAAGAAACTCTCACCGACCCCCCATGGGAAACCCTCTACAAGCTCTTTCCTCTCAGCCAACGACCTCAACTTCATTCAATAGCTATTTAATATTTAGTAAGTTATAATATACTATATGTGTTACATATTTAACAGATACACATTTTAATATATATCAGGCACATACTAGGCCTTGGGGAGACAAAAACAACCCCTTCCCCTCAAAGAATTTGTATTCTACAAGGAAGAAATAGAAAATCTATAGAGAGTATTGGGGAAGAACGTCTGCCTTGCTGAGATGGTGGCCATTTCTGTGAATATTCTCTTCTCTAGTTCTCCATAACTTAGAATCTCTCATGAACTCAGCCACAGTCTTCCTTCCAGTCTCAGGGATTGGGTTGGCCTTCTTTCTTGCCAAGATTAGCCCCTCTCTGCTTGTGCCCTTGGCCTTGTCCCCTCTGGAGTCCTGCTGCATTTCTGGATCTAGTCTTTTCTTTCTTTGTCCTCCTTGGCCTCTCTGCAGCATATGACACTGGAAACTATGTGTGACCCCTCTTTCGGGGTCATTTTGCTGCTCTGTCTTCCTCCATATGAGTGCCTCCAGGGCACTGTTCTTGGCCTTCCCTTGTGCTTCTGAACTCAGTGTCTTAGAGATCTCTTCCCCTCCCAGTGATCATCTTTATGAAAGTGACTCCCAGCTCCACGTATACAGGTGTGATTAGGGGGCAGAACAGGCCGGTGGAAAGAGCATGGGCTCAAGAATCAAGGATCATGGCTTCGGATCTCCATATACCAGGTTCATGTGACATTGGGCAAATCTCTTAGTTTCTCTGGGCCTCAGTTTCCCTATCTGTAAACTGAGATTGGCCTCCATGACCTCTGAGATCTTAAACCTATGATCTGTCATCTGTGCTCTGGTCCCACATGCCTAACTTCCTACTTCTTCCTCAACACGTTCAAGACTGTAAGTGTCAAAATCAGTCTTGGCTCCCAGCTTCCCTTTCTCCTGATAGCCCCTCCAGGTCTCTTGGTCTTGAAACCTTGGAGCCCTTCTTTGTAACTCCCTTCTTCCTCCCCCTGGACATCCAGCCAGTGGCCAACCTTCCTGGTTCACCTTCCACCCTGTTTCCCTACTCACTCAGCCACTGACCTGGCCTTGGTACCATTCTTGATGCAGCTGCCTCGGGTAAACTCCCTGACTCGCAGGGGTGAGCTAGTCAGTCCTTTACTCAAAAACCTGAGGTGGAAGATTCCCTGAGTCCCAGGGGATAAAATGCAGATGCCCAGCCCAGCATGCAGAGCCTTCCTCTTTTTAGGCCCTACCTGCCTTTCTGGTCATCCTTCACCCTCCTTTGAATGGGCTGGACCCCTTCCCTTAGCCCAGGTTCTTAACCTGATTTATGTCATGGATCCCTTTGGGACCTCTTCTCACAACCATGTTTTTAAATGCATAAAATGAAATATACATTATTATAAAGGAGACCAAGAATATTGAACCTCCATGCCTGGAATGTTTTCCTTGGTCTGCTCAGATGACTGCCCTTCCTGCCTTCCTTCAGTCCCAGCTAACCTCCCAAGGCAATGGCAAACCACTCCAAGATCTTTGCCAGGAAAACCCTCAAAGGCGTCACTACTGAGTGACTGAACAAGAAATCCCACCTTCCACAGGAAGCCTTCCCCCACCCTTCTCAATTCCTCTACTTTCCCTCTTTTTAGTATTTCCTATTTCTCTTGTATGCAGCTTGCTTTGTGTGTTTGTTTTCATGTTGTCTCCCCTCCCTCCCAGATGGTAAGCTCCTTGAGGGCAGGGACTGTATTCTGCCTTTTTTTATCTCCAGCACTTAACACAGCAACTTGTGCCTAGTAGGTGCTTAATAAATGTTTATTGATCAATTAAAACAAGTTCATGGACCCCAGATTAAGAGTCCCTGCCCTACAGCATCCTGTCTCCTGTCATCTCCCTGTACTGAGGCAGACTAGCCTCCCCTTGCCCAAAACAAACATCTCACCACATTGCCACCTGGTAGAAAGCCTTCTTTTCCTTCTTTCATGGCCCCCTTTCGGTGGTACATCCTCCATAAAGCTTTCCCTGTTTCCTTCCCCACATGCATCATCCTGAGGTTCAGGTCTGACCCTGGCAGGCCTGGAGTCAGTAGGTTCCAAGGGCTGTCCCTGATGCTCAGAACACTCTCCTTCCTCATGTCCTGGCTTCCAAGCCCAGATAAAACCTCCCCTTCCATCTTCCCTAATCCTTCTTAATGCTAATGCCTTCCTTTGGTTAATTATCTCTAGTTTATCTGCACATATCTTTTTTAAAAAATTTATTAATTTATATATTTTTAGTTTTCAACATTCACTTCCATAAGTTTTTAATTTTCTCGCCCTCCCTTCCCAATATGGCATACAATATATTATGGTTCTACACATACATTCTATTAAACACGTTTTCACATTAGTCATGTTGCATAGAAGAATTATAACGAATGAGAAAGGAAAAACAGAACAAAACAAAAAAGAATAGTCTGCTTCGATCTGCATTCCAACTCTGCAGTTCATTCTCTAGATGTGGGTGACATTTACCATCATGAGTCCTTTGGAATTGTTTTAGGTCCTTGCTTTGCTAAGAAGGGCTAAGTCTATCAAAGTCAGTCGTCACACAGTGTTGCTGTTACTGTGTACGATGTTCTCCTGGTTCTGCTCACTTCACTCAGCATCAGTTCATATAAGTCTTTCCAGGATTTTCTGAAGTCTGCCTGTTCATCATTTCTTTTAGCACCATAGTATTCCATTACTATCTGCATATATCTTGTAGGTATGTGCATGGTGTCTCTCCCATCAAACTGGATGCTCCTTGGGGGCAGGTACTGGCTTTTCCTTTCCCTGTACTCCCAGCACGTAGCACACATGCACACGTGTACACACAGTGCCTGGCCTATATAGTAGGCACTTAATAAATGCTTATTGACTGAGTCCTTTGTCTAGATTTCTCCTTCTCATGTTGTATATCTCATCCTCTCCCTTTCCCATTAAATTCTATGTCCCTTGAGGCAAGGTACTATGTTGTTTTTATTTTTGTATCTTAGAAGCAGCTGGGTGTCATCACTGTGGTAGAGGGCTCTGCCTGGGGTCAGGAAAAGTGGAGTTCAGATCCTCTGACGCTTACCGGCTGTGTGCCCCTGGACACAGCAGTCTGCCTCAGTTTCCTCTTCTGTAAAATGGGCATAGTAACAGCTCCTCTTCCCTCCCAGGGTTGCTGTGTCATGGCCGCTTTGCAAACAGGAAGGTGCCCTTCACCCCCAGCATCCCGATTTCTTGGACTTTGGCACTTCAGAGGCTCTCTGGGCACTCCCTCCAGCCCACCCATACTGTAGCCTCCTCATCACCACAGCTAGATCCGTAAAGCGCCCTAATGTGTTCAGAGTGCCTTCCGTGTGTTTGCTCACTTGATCCCATGATGCCTATCTTCTCGTCCTGCATAACTCTTGTGGCTTCCCCCTTCCATGTACCTATGCCCTTCCCCAGGTAGTCACCTCATGTGCTGAAAGCCTCCCCTTCGAGGCTTCCACATTGCCCGGATGCCAGTGCAGGGCATGGACTGTCTACATGTTGCCCCTCAGTCTTGCCCCTGGACGGTCCTGCCTCCATCCACCCTCTGAGGATGACCGTCTCCCCCACTTCTGCTCCCTTCTTTCTGCTAACAGGCCCCATGTTGGTGCCTCTGTTGTCTTTTAGGTGACCTGCAAAGTTAGTTCTTCAGAGGTTGGTATGCCATGACTCAGAAGCATTCAGGATCACAAGGTATCAACAAGGTGGGCATCGGCCTCAGGGAGACGCTGGGGGTCCTTAGAAACACTGCTCTGCCCCACGTTTCCTGACTCACTCTGTATTTAGAATCAGGGCAGTGTTGGCTAGTCGTTGCCCTGGTCACACCTTTCAGGGAGCCTTGTAAGGGTTTAACAGAGGCATGAAGTACACTCTGGAGGAGGGCCTTCTTTCTGCTCATCCCTCTTTGAAGGTCCTTGTTATAAGGTCGACTCCACATCTTCCCCCAATGGGCAACTCCTCCCAGCTTCCCTTCTGGAATGACAGAAATCATTTCTCCAGTCATCGAACACTTAGTAAGCCCCAACTGCATGTTCCGGACTCCATGGATGCAGATGCCTGTCTTCTTTGCACTCAGACTCAGTCCTGCCAGTTGTACTGGCCTCTGTGCCTCCAGCAGCCTCCTTTGTAATCCATCCTCTCTACAGGGAGATGGGTCTTCCTAAAGCCCAGCTGAACTCAGACCACTCTGTCCTCACCAGCACTCAGAATTCCCCAGATAAAATTCCAGCTCCTTAGATTGGCCTTCGAGACCTCCTCCTGCTGCCCTCAGTTTCCCTGCATGGACCACTTTGCTGTTTTCTAAGGAAGACTTGAACTTTGACCTGGCCCATGGCTCAGACGTTGCTGATACCTGAAGCCCTGCAGGTCTCGTTCCTCCCTATTGACTCCCGATGTCGGGGAAGCTTTTCTGGAGAAGGAAAGGGCCCTTTTCCTCTCTGTGGACACAGCTTTTAAATTCTGCCTTAGGCTTAGTGTTACTTGTGTCTATTTACCTGTGGGCAGAGACCAGGCCTCGCTCCTTTTTATCTCCCTCTAGGGCCTAGACCGGGGCCCTCAGAGAAGACAAGCCTCCTGGACATGTCTCGGGAGTCTCTGGGGACCTCACTCTTCTCTCTGAGGAAGGCCAGAGATGGGAACACCACGCAGAGGGAGAGCTTGAGTATTTGCATTTCCTTGGGATGTGGCATGGCCTGAGTAGAAAGACCCAAGGTCATGTCTGTGAGCCACTGTTCCCCATAAACACACCACAGTCCCTCTGGCTGACACTTGCTCAGTCTCCTCATCTATAAAATGGGCATGTTGCCACTCGCGCTGCCATCTCAAGGTTGTTGTCCAAGAGCCCTTGGTAAACCCTGGGTGTCCTAGGTCATTGTAGGGGGGATGAGAACAGATTGTCTCTGCTGGAAGAAGGGTCATGGGGTCCTCTCAGTCTCTTTGTCGTGGCAGAATTCCTCCAAAAACTGGTGCCTGCCAATGCAGGGTTTTCCCCACACGCACCTGCTTCAAGGTTGGGGCACTGGGCAAAGAAATGTGGAGGCCAGCAGCCCTGGTCCTGCGCGGGCCCTGGCAGAGCAGATCAGAGAAGCTCATTCTTCCTATTCATCTCCTCCTCTAGATTCAGACCCATGTGGTGGGGGAGGGGGGGGGTGCGCCAAGAAAAGCAACCCTTACTGTTATCTGGTCCTGCTGGAGAAAAGAACCCAGCCTGCTCTGGCCAACACCTGATGTCACACCAGCGGGGCTTGTGTGGGGTGTTGGGGATAGGATCAGGGCTGTGACTCACGTGCTTAGGCACGTTGGAGTCAAACGCCCCATCTGGGGCATCTTGGGACACCTCCTCCCCCTTCTGGAAGTGCCTGGGAACATATTTTAGATGGGTGATTTGGACTCTCTCTTTTTTCTCTCTTTTTCTTTTTTCCTTCTTTCTTTCTCTCTCTTTTTCTCCCTTCCTTCCTTCATCATGACACCCTCTGGAGATGCTGTCATAGTACCAGGTTTGACCATTGTGGATCTAGAGTTTCTGAGGAGCTCCCGATGGGACTATACATGTGACAGTCTGGGGGCAGCTGCCATCCTTCTCACCTCTTCTTCACTCACAGATCTCTCCTCCCATTCCCTCAAGCTCTTGATCCATGTAGGGGTCTGTGGTGCACGCTTTCATAACCTGCAGGGAAATTGGCACTACCTGAGATCCTCTTTCAAGGAAGTCCTGGGATGACCTGATTTTGGCTTTGGGAGGTGTTGGCAGGCCTGAGCGTGTTTATGTGAAGCCTGAGTGATCCAGCCAAATTCCATGATTTACGGTGTTTCCTCGTAGGCCTGTGCTGCCTAAAGCCGGACAATCTAATGAGGCGTGGTTTCCCCTTTGGTTTCCACTGTCCTCCTGGTAAAGGGATTACAAAGGGCTGCCCAAGCTCCCAGTCAGGAAACAAAAGGGTTTCTGTGGCTTTGTTTGGAACAGTAGAAAGCAGCTGGGAAAAGAAATAAATGATTTCCCCACTGTCCTGAATTTGGACTCAATAGACGGGGGCCCATAATATAAAGAAGGAGGGAAAAGGTCAGAAGGAGAAGCTGGAGGGAGCCGAAGCTGGGCCCAAAGAAGGCCCATCTAGAACCTTAGCGTCTGGGGAGCGGGGGGGGCTTGGATCGTCCAGTGCAGGGTTCATAACCATTTTTGTGTGCCCCGAGCCCCCCTAGCAGGAGTCTGGTGAGCCCTGTGGACTCCCCAGAAGAGTGCTTTTAGATGTAAAATACATCGGATTACAGAGGAAGCCAGCAGCAGTGAAGTAGATGGCAAAATCACCTTTTTTTAAACAGGGCCCTGCACTCCGGTCCACACTGGTGTCTGCTAGCCTGCCTGTCCCTTCAGCTGGACCTTGGTCAGCGACAGGCAGATGCTGCATGACCTTGGTGCGCTGCCTCTCTTTTGCTGAATAACTCCATCTTTAGGCGCTGTTTCTTGATGCTGATCTGAAATCTGCTTTCTCTCATGTAACTTTTGCTTGATAGCTTAAAATCTGTCCCCAGAGCCAAAGAGGACGCAGATGGGCCCGTGGTACCTTCCTGAGACATTAGTCTGACAATTTCATTCATTCCCTTCCTAGGAAGCCTTCCCTTGTTCCCTATTGGCTCGAGATTAAAACTCAGTTCCTTCACCAGGCACTGAAGGCTCACCCATCTGGTTCCAAGCTCCTGTTCTCTGCCTCGTCCCTGCCCCTCACTGGGGCCCAGCCAGGCTTCCATTCCCTTTTCCATTGGCCCAAGTTCTCCCAGGTTCTCTCCAGGTGAATTCAATCAAAGGGCTGCACTTGAGGACCTAGAAGGCCACCTGTGGCCACAGGCTGAGGTTCCCCACCCCTGCGCCAAAGCCTTCGGAGCTCTGGCTTTCTCTCCCCAGGGTTTATTTAGCCCAGATGTTGCCTCCTGCCTTTGTGAAGCTTTCCCTGATTCTCTTCCCTCCCTGCCATGGCTGGCACTTTCTCTCTCCTTCAGCATGGGAGTTTTAAGCGGGGTCTGTGTTTTCTCATCTCCTCCCTGTCAGCCCATCACTTACCCCAGTTCCTGGCTGTCTTGTCACAAGGTCCAGGTCAGATCCTGAAGGCCTCTGTAGTGAAGAGGTGGGAGAGGATGATGGAGGAGGTCTCTTCGGTTCTAGTTCTGGGGTAGTGTGCTATTGCTTAATGAGTGTTTGAGGGGAAGAAGTGAGCACCCAACTTCTTCCAGGGATGGAGAGTTGCCTCCCTGCCAACCCAGCACCTGCCATTTTGGAACAGTTCAGATTGTTGGTTAGAAGTAAAAGCTATTTCCCTCTAACTCCCCCCAACTCTGTGATCCTGGTTCTGGCCTCTGAATCGTGATGGCAAAAATGATATGCCCTAGTGAATCTCATGCCCAGTGTCTGACCCAGCATCCCTGGCTACAGGGGCCACCTGGAAGAGGCCTTTGCTGCGTTTTCCAGATGTTACTTCCTGTCCCCACTTCATTCCTGCCCATTTTCATGTCTATCTATCCTGTACTTTTAGTACCAATAGAATAGAACCTGCCTGAGGGCGGGGCCTGTCTTGGTCTCCTGTGCTCTGCACAGCATGGGAGAGAGGATATGGGTAGTAAACACATGTTGGTTGATTATGTTGTCTTGGGAGCCACAAGGTCATTGGTTTTGGTTGTTTGGCTGATAAACTTATCGGGGTTTCTTTGCTGATCACCATTTTGGTGTAGAATCAGCTCTGGTTGGGAACTTGGTTGGGCATGATCTGGTCCAGCACCCTGAGGGCACCTCCAGAAATAGAGGGTACAGTGATCACAGATTTAGAGGTGGGAGGAAACTGCAGAGAAGTGGTCGCCTGCCCAGTCTGCAGCCAGTGAATGCCTGAAGCAGGACCTTCCTCACTGGGCCCAGACACCTTGGCTGAGGCGCCGTGAGGGAGGAGCTGCCGCTTACCCCACACCCCCTTGGCTGGTGGTTATCCTCTCACACCGCACACACGAGGCTTTTCAGATTGGTCCCAGTTCAGTTCTTGGCATTGGTTGATGTTGCATCTCTGGGCATTGGGAGACTCAGTAGTTTGAAGCAAAATGAAGTTATTTCTGTGCCGCCGGAGTGGCGGGTCCACACTGAAGCAGCTGGTGGCAAGGTTTCTGACATTTTCAGACAGCAGGTAGAGGAATTACTCCAGCTTGGGAATTTGGCACTGAGAGGCCTGCCCGCAGGTGGCAGCAGTGAGTCCCTTTGGAAGGACTGAGCCTTAATTCCAGAAGTCATTCCTTGTGTCCCCAGGCCGTGGGGATGGGGCGTGTTCTGGGGCATGTCCTTCAGGCCCTGTTTGGTAGTCTTTGCCCAGTCTTGGAAGTGGTCATGAGACCTCTTGGTCCATCCTACACTCTCTCTGGCTAGAGGGACTTTCCCCAGGAGAGGCCCCCAGGTGCAGTGAAAAGAGCATGGGACTCCTTGTCCCAGCCATGCCAGCTATGGTCATAGCTTCTGAGAGCTTCAGTTTCCCTATCTGTGAAATGGACCCAAGCATTATAACAGTGCATCTTTATAATTGGAACAAAGATTCACCTTGACTTATAGGAGAGAGAGTGTGAGACAGAGCGAGAGCGAGAGCGAGAGAGAGAGAGAGAGAGAGAGAGAGAGAGAGAGAGAGAGAGAGAGAGAGAGTGTGTGTGTGTGTGTGTGTGTGTGTGTGTGTACACACGTGCATATGGTGGGGTAGTGTTAAGAGTTTCTGTGGAAAATGGTGGAAAGGATGGAGGATGAAAGACTTGGGAAGTTTCGTGACGACAGCTCCAAAGATCGAGTCATTTTGCTAAGGAAGGCTATGGGCCAGCACAGCCCAGGTGAATGGAGAACCCGGGCAGGGGCATCAGTGCCCTCCACTGAGCCCCTGGCCAGTCTGGCGCAGGTGCTTCCATCCAGTGAGCCGAGCCACCTTGGCTGGTCCGAGAACAAGACATCCCATCTGTGTCTCCCCGCCGACTGCTGACCTCCCTGGCCCCCGTAAGCCTCCCTAACACCCTCCTTCCTCATGGACGCCCCCCAGCCCCTCTCCCTTCCACTGCATTCCCACCGTTACTCATTTCCTGTTTATCCCGTGTGTATGTAGCAGTTTGTTCATTGTCTCTGCCATTGGAGTGTCAGCTCTTCGAGGGCAGGGACTGCCTTGCCTCTTTTTGTATCCCTAGCGTGTAGCACATAGTAGGCTCTTCAGAAGTGTTTACTGATTGATTGTGGTTGCCCCATTCGTGCTCCGAGGAGGGAGGACCCCTGACCTGATGCTCGGATATCTTCTTCCCCCCCTCCAGGTTCACCTGCCACTCCCAGGCCTTCCCTAAGGGAAGCTGTGTCCAGAAAGCACCATGATGGTGACCCAGGCTGTGCTGGCCCCCGAGCCGGCCTCCCCCCCCACCACAGCCGCACCCCCCAGCTTCTCCTGGATCCCCGAGGGCAGCCCAACCGCGATGGAGCAGCCTATCTTCCTAATGACCACTGCAGCCCAGGCCATCTCTGGCTTCTTTGTGTGGACAGCCCTGCTCATCACCGGCCATCAGGTGAGCATCGAAGCCTCCCTCCCCTGGGTCCCTGAGCTCCAGCCTTGGTGGGGAGGAGGAAGGCAGGCGGGCCAGTCTTTTTCCATCCTCCCAGTATCCCGGGACGCTTCCTAGGGCCTCTGTGAGTTAAGCTGCTGCTGACCTCCCACGTTAGGGGGTCCGGAGGCCTTCATGCAATGGGTGCTGTGATAATTGCCCATTTGGTAGCTGGAGTGGCAAAAGCTCTTGAGAGGTGCCAAAGCTCTTGAGAAGAGTCATTTGCTGCTGGAGCCAGACTTCGGACCCATGTGTTCCAGGCCCTAATCCAGGCCTCTTTCCACCGCCTCATGAGGCTGATTCTGGGACATGTACAGGTGCACATGGGCCAGACCCTCAGCTGTGCTCCTGGCCTTGCACCAGTGACCTGTGGGCCCCCTACTGCCCCCGTTCCGTGGTCTCCCTGGGGCCTTATTTCGGCAGTCCCCAGGCTCATGGTGCCATCCCTGGCTCTGCCCCCAGATCTACAGACACCTGCGCTGCTACAGCTGCCCCAACGAGCAGCGCTACATTGTTCGCATCCTTTTCATCGTGCCCATCTACGCCTTCGACTCCTGGCTCAGTCTCCTCTTCTTCACCAATGACCAGTACTATGTGTACTTTGGCACCGTGCGTGACTGCTACGAGGGTAAGGACCATGTGCGGGCACGGGGGCTGACCTGGACACCAGGGAAGGGAACATTACCCCTGGTCTGGGAGCCTCACTGCCAGGCAGTGCCTTCTTCACCCTGTCTTCACCTGCTGTGACTGCTGCCCGTGAAGCCCCCAGGCTACAGGCTTCACTGCTTGGCCTGCTTACTATGAGGGTGGGCCCTCCCAGCCTCAGTTAGTGCTTCATTTGCTGAGCTTTCCTGAGATGGTGGAGGATATGTGCCCTGTTGTCTAGATTGGGGATGGGGGACAGAATTGGGGGCAAAGGCCCCACCGAGGGAGGCTGCTCCCAACAGACTTTTTCTCCTGGCCATCCTGATGGGCAGAAATCCCTGTTGTCTTTGTACCTGCTACCCAGGTCCATTCTGGGCACACTCACCTCCCTCAGGGGCCGGGTGGGCAGAGCCCCTTCTGTTCCTTCTCTCCCATCTAGAACATGGCCCCTTCAGAAGAGGCCACTTCTCCTGCCCCTCAGTGATGGAGCATTTCCCTGCAGTAGCCCTGGGAGATGAGCAGTGCCAGCCACGCCCCCCAGCTTAGAAACTGAGGCACTCAATGTGGTCGTTGAGTAAATGAAGGGACCAGGACTGGAAACAGGAGCTCAGAGCTCTTTCCTCTCTGTTCTCTGCCCTGACCCCCAGGCCCTGTTGCTTCTTCTTCCTCAAAGCCCTCCAGATGAGGGGTTGTGGGGGGGGGAATTCTTTTTCCTCCAAAGTGCCAACCTCTTTCCATGTACAACTTGCTGCCCTGGAAGTATCCTGGAGAAGTAAAGCAGAGAAAGCTCCTACCCCCATTTGATGTCGAAACTGAGGCATGTGCTTTGTCTCCTCTGCCGCTCCAGAATTCTCCCTCTTAATACAGACTGCTCATCCCCCAGGGTTGCCATGAAGCTGAGTCCTAGGGAAGCCACTGAGGCCTCCTGGGTTGGAAAGACCAGCATGCCTCTGGAGGAGCTCCCCGGGAAAGCTCCTGTGTCTGCCTGTTTCTCTGGGAGCAAAGGTCTGGCCTGGCCTTGGGGATGCGGCCTCCCCTTTGTCATGGAAGAGCCCTGAGCTCGTCTTGTGTCCAGGAAGGGGCCTCTGGCTTTCTGCCGCCATCAGCTGAGCCTCCTGGCAGGTCCTGGGCACCCTTCTCTGCCCGAGGGGCCAACCAGCTTCCCAAGTCCTTTGACAAAGCCCAAGAGGTGGTGGCAGATGGTGGGCAGCTCCTCCCCTGCCTCACAGGCCACCTTTGTTCCCTTCCTGCCACCTCCCCCCCTGCAGAGCCCATGGCAAAGCCAAGCAGGAAGTCTGTCGCCCAGTGAAACTCGTCTCCTAGCAACGGCCCTGCTCCCCTCCCTTTCTCTGAGGGTGTTTGTAAACATCAAAACATCTGCTCGGGTTCTGGCCGCCCCAAAGGTCACCAGCTTCTGGTGTCTCTAGTCAGCAGGTCCAACTTCCTGCTTTGTCCCCTCTGGCACCTGAGATGCCTTTTCTGCAGCCTGCTTCTTCTGTGTGTTATCAGCTGGGTGTTGCGCCGCAGCTGTGCCTGTGCAGAGCTGGAGAGTGGTGTGTGTGTGTGTGTGTGTGTGTGTGTGTGTGTGTGTGTGTGTGTGAGTGTGAGTGTGTGAGAATGTATGTGTCTGGGTGTGAGTGTGTGTATGTGTGTGTATGTCTGGGTGTGAGTGTGTGTATGAGTGTGTGTGTGTCTGGGTATGAGTGTGTCTGGGTGTGAGTATGTGTGCTTGTGTCAGGGTGTGAGTGTGTTTCTGGGTGTGACTGTGTGTGTCTGGGGGTGTGTGAGTGTGATTCTCCTAATGCTCCTTTCCTTCTCTTATTTCATTCCCCCTGACTTCTGGGAAGGGGGAGGGGGTCCTCTACTTGATAGAAGAGGCAGACATTTGCACTGTCACAGATTTTGGGGCTTTTCCTTCTCTTGAGGCTCTCTCTCTGCCAGATTTCTATCTGGGAAGTCCCAGACTTATAGTGGGATAGCTTTGTGATCATACAGAGGGACCGAACCTTATGTAGTTCAGAGCTAGAAGACGCAGGTCAACAGAGAAAGTCACATCATCCCTTCTTCCCCTGCCCCTGGACTGGCTTTCAGTCACCCCCAAGAGGGAATTGTCTGTCCTTTCCTTAAAGTGTTGGGAGGGTGTGATCTGAGGCCCAGGCTTTGGAGCTGACAGGGACCTTCACCAGTCCCTTTGCTTTATAAGTGAGTAAATGATGACTGACTGACAACAGTGGAGTCACTTGTCCAGGGCCATGCTGGGAAGAAGAAGCCTGAGTGTTCAGGCCAGACCTTGGCCTCCCAGTCCAGAGCCTTGGCCGGCCTAGCCCAGCAGCCCTGGGAGGCAGGAAGGCCTTCATAGAGCATTTTCATTCTTTCTCTCAGCTTTTAAGTCTGTCTCTGGCCCTGGTAGGAATAAGTTTATTGATGAGGGCATTGCTCACCCAGGTGGTATCTTCATCCTGCTCCTTTTTCTGACCATGGCCAGCTTTGTCATCATTCCCACTGTGGGGGACAAGAGCAGAGAGAAGTCCTGTGATGTCTGGGCCCCTGCTGCAACCTTGCTCTTGGGCTCTGGGAAGTGGCAGGAAGGCCCTAGCCCCGAGGAGACTCTAGCAGTCTCTTGGGAGAGACCAGACATGGGCCCAGGAAACAGAAAGCAGCACAGGATAGTGTGGTCTCCACTGTCCAGCTATGACACTTCCCATTTCCAGCTTCTGAGTGCCCAGGATGGCCGTAATCCTGGAAGAAAGTCAGAAAGCCTAAGTGCCCCCAGTGAGGAAACAGCCCCTGAGCTGAAAAGGAAGGTGGCAGACAGGAAGGCTTCCTGGTGGGGCTGGTCACGCAGGGCGGGGGGAGAATTTCCTAGCCCAGTGGACTGAGAGGCCATCCAGGTAGAGAGAGGGCTCATAGAACCCTAGTCTAGGAGTGAATTCCCAGGCCACCCAGCCCCCTCACCCTCATTTCCCATGTGAGGAAACTCAAGGCCCTTCAGCTACTGACTGTCTGAGACAGGACTTCTTCAGCACTGGGGGACACATGGTCCTCAGAGGCAGTGTGGATAAGGACAGAGCTAAGCAGCGTCCAGTGAGCACTGAGCCTGTTCCCAGCACTCTTCTGGGCCCTGGGCTGTGGAGCAAGAGGAGATGGAGGGCAGGCCCTGGGAGGGAGCCAGGGGTGCCAGGGAAGTCCCCTCATTCAGGTTAGAGCATTGGCAGGGGGGGCCACCTCACCCCGCAGTGTGAGAGCTTGGCAGCCGCTCAGCTCAATCACCAGAATGAGAATTCTAGAGGTTCTTTCCCTGCCCTGGATATTCAGGAACAGTCTGTGTGAGGGGAAGTGGGAGTCCAGCATGCTCTTTCTGGAGAGGGGGTACAGTAGTTGGATTGGGGAGGGTTGGAATCCCTTTTAGGGATTGAAGCGCTAGAAGAAGATGGAGCTGAGCCTCGATCTGGGCATTGAGTGCCAGGCAAGGCAGGCAAGGGGGTCAGCAGTTCCAGGAGGGGGAGGGGGTGCTGCCTTGGAAGACCAGGGAGATCCAGGATGGGGAGGGGGTGCTGCCCTGGAGGGCTGAGGGGGTCAGCATATCTAGAAGAGGGAAGGGGCGCTACCTTGGAAGGCCATGCCTGCAGCTCTTCTCTGCCACCTTCCTCTGAGATTGAGGCCTCTCAGACTGTCCCTAAGAACAGGGCCACTTGGGGGAGATGATCCCTTAGCTGTTTTCAGTCAAAACTCTTTTCAACTTAGTTAAACAGCCCTGCAGAGGGCAGAGTTCTTGTTTCCCCATTTGACTGTCCCCTCTAATCCTTCCTGGAGCAGCTTTGTTGTGTGTATACTGGATACAGCTGCTCTGGCCAACTGGGCAGGGTGCGGACAGAGGCTTTTCCCAGCTGCCCCCTAGGTCTGCCTTATTCTCACCCTCCTACTGATTTCCAGGAGCTCCTGTCGCCAGGGGGTCAACAGAGAGAGGATTGACCTCAGTAAGAATGCCTCTGGCCGCCCCCAGGGGGCTTGTCACCTGCCCCTAAAGAGCTTCATCCCAGGCTTCTGGAAGGAGAAGGGTGGCTGGTGAGCAGCCCAGAGCAGACTGATGCCGCCTTGAGCTGTATTGGCAGAAGTGGATGACTAGAACAAGGAAGCTGCCCTCCCTGCCAGCTTCTGCCCTATTCTCAGCCGCCCTTTCGAGGACCTTGGTCCCTTCTGGACACCACTCTTTAGGGAGGACATTGCAGTGGTGGAGGGGCCGGCCCCCACCTCCCCTCCAAACCACCTTTCCTGAGTATCAGAGGAGCAAAGGATGTTTCATCTGAAGGTGATGGAACTCGGAGAGGTCAGGGAAGGGAAGGCAGGAAGTGGAGGGAAAAGTCCGTCTGCCTTTGAGCATTTGAAGAGCTCTCTCGTGGTCGGTTAGGAGCCTGGGTGAAACTGCACAGGGGCCAATCTCAGCTCCTCCTGGGGAAACCTTCCTTCCCACAGTGACGGCTGGCCAGAAGGGGAGTGGGTCCTCTCAGGAGGCAGCAGGGTCCCAGTACTTGAAGGCCCCCATTCAGGCTGCCCGACACTTTTTTTAGGAATCTGTACAGGGTATTTCTGTTCTCAAGTGAGTTCGAGAAAATAACTCCTGAGGTTTCATCCAACTGTGAGATTTTGTGGTTCAAAGTCAGAGGGGAAGGGGGGCAGATTTCAGCCCATTGTAAGATAAAGCCACCTAACAATTAACCAAGTTGTCTTGGAGAGGGGCATGAATTCAGGTCTTCAGAGAAGCATTGTTGGAACACCTGATAGGAATGTTGCCCATAGGATTCATTGTGTGAATGGAGGCTTTGAATGTCTCTTCCAACTGGGCAGTTTCTGATTTTAGACTGTTGGAGATTTGAGAAGCAGGTTTTTGGCAGGCCTCTAGTCCCTCCCCCAACGTGGGCACACGTCTTTAATGGTTAATGCACCACATCTCCTGTCCATCCTCCACATCACTACCCACGTGATTTTCCCTGAGACCACCTCTCACCAGGTCACTGCTGTACTCCACCAACTCCAGTGGTTTGCTTCTGCCTCTTGTCCGGGGACTCTAACCTTTTTTGTGTCCTGGACCTCTTGGGCAGTCTGATGAAGCCCATGGATCTTTCTCAGAATCGTGTTTTTAAATGTAAAAAAAATATAGAAGCCAATTGTATCAAAATATATATTTTTAAATGGAGTCTAGGATCCCAATATAAACTCCTCTGTTTAACCTGTGAAGTCCTTTCCCACCTAGCCCCGCTTAGCTTTCTACCTTGCCTGGCCCTCTCACTTGTGACATTCCAGCCACCCCCTCTGTGCCTTTGGCCTGATCATACCCTCTGCCTGGAATGCCCTCCCACGTCATAGAGGCCTCCCCCTTTGCATGTAGCCCTTTCTGATCCCCCAGCCGCCAGGGCCTCCCTCCCGAATCACCTTGTGTTTGTGTTGAGGGTGGTTTTAGACTTCCTTGTCGCCCTCCCTAGACCGTAAGCTCCTCCTTCACCTCTTTGTCCCATTTTCCCCAGTGGTCATCCTGTGCCCCTTGTTCATGAGCCCTGAGGAGGGCTCATGCTGGCCCCTGGCTGGTTTCCTGGCTTTCCCGGGTCCTCCCTCTCCATGTGACGAGGCTGGCACCTGCCTCCTTGTATCACCCCCTGGCTGTGATGGGCAGGCAGGCTTTTCCTCTCATTCTCTGTGTCATTCACATCTCTTCTTGCTCCTAAGAACTGATACCTGTGCTTTTTCAGACTCTACTTTATTTCTAGGTCCACAATTTCTCCCTCCCACCTCCCCACACACCCTTCTCCCGTTACAAACATGGATGAGCAAGAGAAGCAATGGGCAGCTTTGTGGCACTGGACCTTGGGAAGAAGTCGTGCCAGGCTTGTTGAGAAAATCTGGCCTCCAGGGGTGGAGTGGGGGCCGGAGGCCCGCTCCCTGGCACGGGTGACCTTTCCCCTTTGGTTCTGCCATCTCCCAGCCTCCATCAGGCCATCTCACTCACTTTCTAGCATCGTCCTTGGGGTGGCCGTGGTTGGTGCCGACAATGAGACCAGGGACATCCTTTTTATTAGGACTGCCCCAGACTCCATTCCTGCCAGTGAAGGGTTTGCTGCCAGTCTCTGCCCCATCACTGCCCTTCTCCCTTCCCTTCTTCATTCATGAGCTGCTGCTGCTTCCTCTTGTTTTCCCTCTGATGTGCTCTGTGCATCCCCAAAGGGCACTGCGCCCACAGGGGAGTGAAGCCCCCAGCATCTAGTTGTCTCTTGGAGGTTGATTTGTGCCCTTGTGGGGTCTTTTCTCCACAGCTTTTGTCATCTACAATTTTCTGAGTCTCTGCTACGAATACCTCGGAGGAGAGAGTGCCATTATGTCAGAGATCCGAGGGAAGTCCATCGAGTGAGTATTGGGCCTTCTCCCAAGCCCTGTTCCACTTGGCAGCTCATTCCCTCTTCCCTAAACTCTGTCTCTTTGTTATCCTGGCCATAACTCTTTTGAAGGTTCCTTAGCTCAGAAGAGGGGGAAGATGCTGGCCAAGACCTCCCCTGCAAGGAGCCTTGACTCCCTAGGCCTCAGTCTCCCTTCTGGTCAGTGCAGTCGTGTCCATGCTGGCCAGAGCTCTGGGTGAGGGGGCCTGGCTCTCTACCCCTTGTGGTGCCTGGACCCTGTGTATCTCATGTTCAATTCAGCAAACAGTGATTAAGTAACCCATGTGTACAGAGGACAGTGCTGGGTGCCACAGGGGTAGAGAGCAGAAGACAGACCCTTCTTCGCACCCAGTGAGTTTATAGGAATCCCCAGGTTAATTCATTTGCAGAAACAACTCAGCCCCTGATCTGCCCCACTGTGTGCTGGCTTGTGGACAGATGTGCTCTGCTCTCTTTCTGGCCCCCCATGTTGCCTGGGGCCTTTTCTGCAACATCCCTATTCTCCTCCTTCCCTACAGAGAAGTCCCTATTACCTTCCCACTGTCCTTCTCTTTGGTCTGACCAGGCCTATAGAGGGGTTAAGGGAAAATACTACCCCACAGCCTTCATTTTGTCTGGTCTCGCCAGTGTTCCAACCCCCTTGCCCACCACTTTGTCTGGGGCCTCCAGCTTTCTGCTCACTCTCCTATCTCTCATTAAGGTCAAGCTGTATGTACGGTACCTGCTGCCTCTGGGGGAAGACGTACTCAATTGGCTTTCTCAGGTTCTGCAAACAGGTATGAGCCTAAGGCCGTCCTCCCTGGGCAGTGGGCACCAGGCTTGTGGGCCAAGGTTATTGAGTCGGAGGATTTGGGGGCTGAAGGACTCAGAGGAGCACAGGCTTGAGTGTGGGCAAGGACAGATGAGGAAACAGAGGCAGGCCCTTGGAAGGGAGGCCTCCCCGGAGGCCTTCTTGTGTTCTGTTGCCCTTGAATGGAGAGACAGCTGAGTTCATTACAAGAGTGTAGAAGGGGAGAATCCAAGGGAGCCCCACACGCTAGGGCCCTGTGTAAAGGCAGCCAGGAGACTCATCTCTTCTCATTTCCTTTCTAAACATATGTCACTATAGGCCCCCAGGAACCGTTTACTATCTCATTAGGGAAGTGGGAGTCCTGGCTGGGGGCACTTGGAAATCCATGCAGGAACCAGTGCCTTCAGTACCCATGATGCAGCGCTTTGGGAGGAGGAACCAGCCCCAGACGCTTAGTCATTGTGTCTGGGGTGCAGTGCGTGGGGAGTGGGGGTGGGGGAATCACTAACCATGTGAAAGCTTTCCGTCAGCTGAGCCTGGCATCAGACTCCCCACATTGGCCCTTCTCCCTTGTCTCGTAGAGGCTCCCCAAGACTCAGCCTGTGGAGTTGAGCCTTAGCTTTCTAGGCAGCTCAGGCCCAGTCTTGCTCAAGGGAGTAAGCTTGGCCTGGACTCCAGGCCTGCTATGCCTTATTGCCTTGACCCCTCTGCTGACCATGTGACCTCTCAGCCCCCCTGCTCCAGGCCTCCACACCACCCTCTCTGGCTCCTTCAGCTCTGGTGGGGTTAGGAAGGAAAAGAGAAGCCGGTGGCAGCTTAGCGTGGGTGGCCTTTGGGGCCCACGGGGATGGGGCCACTCCCTGCGGAGGAGGGCACCACTCCTGCTTCTCCCTCATCATCCCAACCTCATGCTCCCTTGGTCACCTCCTTCTTTCAAGACTTTGCCACTAGAATTTCAGGGAAAAACTAAACCCTGATTGCCCTCCAAAAAAAAAAATGAGAAGGGGATAGTGGAGATGGCAGGGGAGGGGAGGAGAGATGGAGAAAGAAAAGGCCCGTTTAAACAAACTGGCTTCAAGCCAGGCTCAGCAATCCTGTCGTAAAGAATGTGAGACCAGGACAGGGCAGAAAGGAAAACATTTGTAATCAGCAGACAGTGTTTGCTAAGCACACGACAAAAACAAATACAGCACAAAAATCCTGAGTCACTGAGGGTCCAGGACGGGAACTTCTCACTGAGACCTGGTAATTGTGTCAAGTGTCTGAGGCCAGATTTGAACTCAGATCCTCCTGACTCCAGGGCCAGCACTCTATTCACTGTGCCATGTAGCCGCCCCTTGTCCCCTTCTGATTATGAGCTCCCCAGAGCTTTTTTCTTACCCCTGTGGGTTCCCTTCAATATGACACCTGATTGGCCCTGGGTCTGTCAGTTCATTAATGGGGCACAAGCCAGCATCCAGCCCGCCTGGTTCCCAGGCCTGCGTTCTTTCTAATAATGCCCCCTTGCCCCTCAGAGTAGCATGCCCCACAAGAGGCAAGAACCCACCACTTGCACTGAGATGTTTCTCACTTTACTGACTCTGGTGTTGGCGGACATCACAGAATGGGGATGGTCAGAATCCAGCCAGTTCAAATCCAATGAAAGTAGAGTGTGTCTTTTGGTCAAGGACCATGAGAAAGACCACCAGTGTCCCAGAGGGCACTGTTCATCGCCTCCTGGCCCAGAGAGGGTCAGAACAGGCAACTATCAGTCTGGTGCTGGTCTCTGGGTTCCTGTGAGCAGCATTAGACATTTGACCATCCGTGTAATCCCAGAGTCATGTTGTATGGCAAACTGAAAGCCATAAGCATTTGTTTTGTTTCATGGTGTTTTCTCCTGATTAAGGTTATATTTTTAAGTATTCAATCATATAAGGTTAGATTTACCTACCTGAGTCAAGTTGTAGTAGCTTTGATGAGAATTACAGGCCAGTAATCAGGAATGGGCCTAGGCAAAGTCCTAATCTGAAGCTTTATTGTGATGAGAAGATGCCAGCTGGCCCTGGAGGGTTATGCCAATGGAGAGGAGATGCCAATGGGTCATAAAAGGTTATACCAATGGATCTGGCATTCCACCATGCTGGAAGGCCTTCATCTAGGGACATGTTGTCAGTTTTCCAAATACCAGCCTCACTTAGCTCAGAGTGCTCCATCACCAATAGGCTGAGTAGGTACTGAATTCTTTGACCACATCAACCCATGAAACAAAGGCAAGTTATGTGACCACTTTCTTCTTGTACCGTGATTTTAGGATTGCTAGTATTCCACACGTGAGTTCCTTGTCTGATAACCAGCAGCCAAACACACCAGAGCACGGTTGTTAACCCAGCTTTAGCAGTCTGGTGAATCTTAGATTGTCACGTTTTTAAGTGTAAAAAATAAAATACATAGGATTACAAAGGAAGCCAGCTTATTCATATTGAAATCATTGTTTAAAAACATTTTTTTTAAAGTTCAGAGTTGTAGGTTAAGTTGGGGAAACTGAGGCAAACCACTTAAGTGACTTGCCTACCCAGCTAGTAAGTGTCTGAAGCCAGATTTTGTTTTCTTGTTTAAAGTTTTGAATTCCAAATTCTATCCCTCCTCACCTCCCTCTCTAAGTTGGTAAGCAATCAGACATAGGTTATACATGTGCAATTATTCAAAACATTTCCATATTAGTGATTTTGTATAAGAAGACTCACATAAAAGAAAAAAATGAAAGAAAGTGAAAAATAGCCTGCTTCAGTCTGTATTCAAACCATATCAGTTCTTTCTCTGGAGGCAGATAACATATTTCATCATTAGTCCTTTGGTCTCATATCATTGTATTACTGAGAATAGCTAAGTCATTCACAACACTACATTCAACAATATTGCTGTTACCGTGTACAACGTTCTTCTGGTTCTGCTCAGCTCACTTTGCATAAGTTTATGTAGGTCTTTCCAGATTTTCTGAAAACATCATGCTCCTATTTCTTATAGCACAATTATATACCACAACTTATTTAACTACCACAAAAAGAGCTGCTATAAATGTTTTTGTACAAATAGGTCCTTTTCCCTTTTTTTATGTCTTTGGAATATAGATCTAGCAGTGGTATTGTGGGACAAAAGTGTATGCACAATTTTATAGCATAGTGCTACTGCACTGAAGTTACCAAGTATTTAAATACACATCAGAGGGATGGCTAGTTGGCACAGTGAACAAAGACCTGAGTTCAATTCCAGCCTTAGCTTTTTGGAGGGGGGAGGGCAGAGCAATTGGGGTTAAGTGACTTGCCCAAGGTCACACGGCTAGTGTTAAGTGTCTAAGGCTGGAATTGAACTCAGGTCCTCCTGACTCCAAGGCCAGTGCTCTATTCACTGTGCCAACTAGCCACCCCTCTGCAGTAGCCAGCAGAGGGGAAGACAGCAAAAAAAAAAATGATGCTAGAAAATTAGTCACAAATGAGGCCAAAGACTTGTCGACAACCCAGGAGCCTTCTCCCTTATCTATTAAGAATATTTTCTTCAAGAAAAGATCTAGGAGGCATTGGACATGATTAGTTCCAAATAACATCATAAAAAATGACAGTGATTGAATTGACAGGAAACTTGTGGGCACTGAGGTGGGAATTATTTTCAAAGCAGTTGTCTGTGTGGTCAGTTTGTTAGAACAGATCGAAATTAATAACAAATTAGAATAAAAATGAGATGAAGCTATTGCAGGTAATTAAAACAATTCCATTCTAGCCTATTAAACAGACTACTGGTGCCTCAAAATGTTAAATGGATAAAAGAATATACATGGACACATGACTAGTTCCTAAGGAAGCTTAGTGTCAAGTGACCAAACCACCTCAGCCATCAAACGCTTCACCCCATTGGTGGCTGAGGGTGATACCAGTTCAAACTAGAATTTAATTGAAGGAGCTTGTAGAGAAAGGTGGCAGATTTGGGGCAGGCCCCTTTGTGAAATGGCCAGATGCCATGGAAAGAAATCCACTGACCAAAAGCTTAGTGGGAGACCCAGTGAAACTAGAGCATCTCACCAGCACTTACTGATGAAACTGGAAGGGGGGTTAATGGAATAAAAATGGAAACTACCTGCCAAGATTTCTACAGCAGATTTTCTTCTCCATCAGTGACTCTGGGACCACCACATTCAGACTGTCACGTCCTGGTCCCCAGTGGGTAACTTGAGAAAGATCTGGGACAAAGGTGGTCTGCACTGTTGCTGCCGTGTTTTGAGGTATCAAGTCTTAGGATTCCTGAAAGAAGGAAAAAAAATGGGAAAAAAAAGGGAAATTTTTTTTGGACCTTCTAACATTTTTTCTTAAAGGCAATCACCAAACTCTACTGACTCGTGTTTTATTTACTACCTCAGTAAGGTCATTTACGTTCTTATTGGGCTCAACCTGGATGGAACTGTGAGAAGGAAACAGGCTTGTTTTGGCAAATGAGTCTGTATAGCATCCTGCACCTTACATGACTCAATTGCCCCAGAGCTGTAGAGAGAACAAGATACAACTAACTTTATATTTGACCCATAGAAAATCATTTGATTCTGTGGAACAAAATGGTCAATCAATATTGATTAAGCACCTACTATGTGTCAGGGCCTAGGGATACCAAAAGGGGCAAAAAAACAAACAGTCCCTCCCCTCAAGGGACTCACAGTCCCGTTGGCCAAGAACCATTCCCCAGTGGATGAGTTGGCGCACACTAGTACACCATGGCCCGGAAGGTTCTCTCACCCTCCTGTCTTCCTGCATGCATGAAAAATAAAGTTTTTGAAAAAGTAGGTCAGAACTTTTTTCAGTTTTCTAGTTGAGACCAACAAGCCTAAAACCATGTATGGTCACCAAAGGTATTTGCCTGTGTCCTGAAGAATATAGGTCCAGTATGAACTCCAAATTGAAGAAAGATTCTCAGCAGATGAGGAGGTGCTGCCCACGTTGGCTGGTGATGTGGTCCTGATTGTACAAAGCCTCCAGACATTGCCTGGTCTTCTGTATGAAATCCATCATCAAAGCAGAGTTCAATTTCATTGACATGGGAAAAATCAAGTGGATGAAGAGTGCTTTTGTTCAAACGCTGCTGTATGATTGGATGAACAGAGCAGAGGAATGGGTCGGCAGTACACATCTCTTGGACAGACACTATGGCTGGTCTACAAACCAGGGCCCACAATTGAATAGGAAGAGGAAAGTGGGCTAGATTGTCACTCCATGCTTTTGGCTGGCCCACACCTCTTGGAATGGATTCTCAGAAAGGGATTTTCGTTTCTAAGGAAACCAAGGCCTGTTTTTTAATACCATTCTTTTTCCTAGTGATGTGACATGAATTCCAGTGATGTGAGTCATAAAATTCCAGTGATGTGAGTCATGAAATTCCACAGTGTCTGAAGAATTCAAAGATGTGCGGTGTTCCCATGTAAATGGAGAGACACAGAGTGGGGTAACTCAGATGTGGTATATAAGCCATGAAAAATGGTGGCCCACTCTACTCAACAAGTGTTTGTTAAGCCTCTTTCAGACAAGGCACTAACAGGGACAGGGAGAAGCAGGGGAGGGGGCGTGGTCGGGATCAGTCGAGATCCCAGCTCTGGGGATGAGCTCACATGTTCTTCAGAGTTAGAAGAGAGGCTTGAGGGCTAGGTGGTCACTTTTGCAGGTCCAGGGCAGAGAGATGATTTCCCTAAGGTGACCCCGCCAACCCCAGCTTTCCCACTGGCCCTGATTGGCTTTGTTCCTGATCCCTCCCTCCGCCCCAGCTCCCTGGCTTTTTCTGTGAAGAGGCATCAGCAGCTTGGAGCCAGTAGTCCCTGGCTGGGCCAGGATGGGAGGTTGGGGGTTCCCCATCAGTGTCTGTTACTCATCCAGCAGATCTCAGGCCCTCTCTGGGCCTCAGTCTCTTCAGCTGTGAAATAAAAGGGTTATATTAGACTTTCAGTGTCCTTAGCAACTATCAAGTCAGTGAAAGGCAGCTCAGTCATGGGCAGAATATTTAAATAGAGTGTCAGACTTGGAGGCAAGAAGACCAGAATTCAAATCTTGACTTCAGACGCTTGCATGACCCTAGGCAAGTCCCTTCACCTCTCAGCCTCAGTTTCCTCATCTGTGAAAGGGGAACATAAGTAGCACTTCTCCCAGAGGGTTAGTGTGAGGATCTAATGAGCGTGAGCTCATAAAGTCCTTTGCAGACCATGAGGTGCTGAATAAAAGCTCACTGTTGTCATACTGTGATCCTAAATCTTATTTTTTTTCGTCTTACAAACCATTTCACTGTGGTTCCCCTCGCCCTGCCCCACTGGATTATTATGTATCTCATGAATTACAGTTTTGTTTGGACACTTAATGAGAGTTTTGCAATCCTGCAAGCCACCCTAGGAGATTGCGAAACCAGGGCAGAGAGATTGTCCCTATAGCTAAGCCAGTGATTATTTGCATTTATCGAGGCCATGGAGGTTATCAGAGGGCCACAGGAACTCCAGCTCATCCGACCACATCTAGAAAAATATGCAGTCCCTTCTGAGGTGCTAGCAATCAGGGTTTTGACAGGTTAGACCCAGAGCAGAAACAGCCGGTCTGATTGGGGTGGGATGGGCCTGGAAACGTTCCTTTGAGAGTTAGCCTTAGGATGTGGGTGGGGAGGAGAGGCCTGCAGGAACTCTGAGTCATGGTGTCAGATATTGGGAGCATTGTCATTGCAAAGAGAAAGCAGGCTGCTTGGTTCCAGAGCTCATTGCAGCCATCCAGACTGCCAAAGGGCACATTGTCCAGTGTAGAGTGGCACCTCAGTGGAATTAGTGAGAGCTGGGAGAGCCTTAGAGGTCATCTGGCCAAGCCCCTTATCTTACATAGAGGAAACTGAGGCCCAGAGAGGCGGCCTGGGCCCTTCCCCTGCCCCTGGTGCTTCCTAACCCCCTCCATGCCTTGTCTCCCTTTCTCACCTCTCTGATTCCTTCCAGGCCACCCTGCAGTTCTGTGTGGTGAAGCCCCTCATGGCCATTAGCACAGTGATCCTCCAGGCCTTTGGAAAGTACCGGGATGGCGACTTCGAGTAAGCAGATGCTTTGGGGGAGGTGTGCCCTGCCATACTGGGGCTGAATTGAGGGACAAGGGAGTGGGGAGAGGAGAGAGAGGTGAGCCTCAGATGAGAGCATGACTTGGGAGTGTGAGTGTGTGTGTGAGAGAGAGAGAGAGAGAGAGAGAGAGAGAGAGAGTGGATGGGTGCCCTGGGTTAGGAGTGACTTATTCCTTCAGTGGTAGGGATGGTTTTGAATTCGTGGTTTGGAGTCATGTCATGCCTGGGGAACTGAGTAAAGTGACCTCCTGCTCAGGGAAGAGGCCCATGACTTTGTCCCAGTTGACCCTTCCCTCTGATTCTCACCCTGGTAACCCAAGCAAATGGATGAGGGCATGGGGCAAAGCCAGGAGCCTGGCAGGGTGTGCTGGGAGTGGTGGAGGAGAGGAGGCATCCTGGGCTGCTCTGCTGGGAGCTGGAGGTCATTCCTTGTGGAAGCCCCTCCTTGCCTCCCGTGGTACCCTGTTGCACTTTTGACCCTAGGGCACAGCTCAGGGGTTCCTCCTTTTGCCAACACCTGTTCAGGAAATACAGACTGATTTTCACTTTAGTCTAAGGAGAACACGATGGGGGGCATCCCCATTGCCCTCCACACGCAGCCATCTGTAAGGTTCCCTCCATCTAGAGCAGTGGTTTTCAACCTATGGTTTATGTTCAGTTTGTAACAATGAAAATACATCCTGCTTATCAGATATTTACATTATGATTCATAACAACGGCAAAATTACAGTTATGAAGGAGCAACGAAAATAATTTTATGGTTGGGGGTCACCACAACATGAGGAGCTCTATCAAAGGGTCAAGGCATTAGGAAGGCTGAGAACCGCTGCTGTAGAGGATTGTGCCTGGCCCTCCCAGGGCACAGTGCCCTGGGACCTGGCAGGGGCAGCAGTGCACCCGCTCCCACTCTAGTCAGGCCGGAGCTCTCACCTCTCCTTCCTCTTGTAGCGTCACCAGCGGCTACCTTTACGTGACCATCATCTACAACATTTCTGTCAGCCTGGCCCTCTACGCGCTCTTCCTCTTCTACTTTGCCACCCGAGAGCTGCTCAGCCCCTACAGCCCCATCCTCAAATTCTTCATGGTCAAGTCTGTCATCTTCCTTTCCTTCTGGCAAGGTGAGGTTCCTCCCTGACCGCTGGGCAGAACCAGCCCTCTGTGCCTCCCAGCCTCCCTCTGGGCTCTTTACCAAGCTGCCCACTTGTCTCCTCGTGGCCTCTGGGGTCCTGTGTGCTCAGGCAGCTTCATTGTCCATGCTGAGTGAGTGAATCAGGCCCACATTGGCCAGCACTTTGGTAGTGCCCCTTGGGGGTCAGGGTACCCTGCTGTGAGGTGCCCAGCAGACTGGGGCAGCCAGGAATCTGGGTACAGGTTTTGTCAAGAATGCTTGGTCCAAGGAAGCTAAATGAGGAAAAGTGAGTGTGCTAGGGACGTTGGGTCTCTTGAGTGTCCATTGGCATTCTCTATTGGATTGACCCTGGTTTTCCCTTGTGAGGGAAACCTCGATATTCTCTTGCCTCTGTAGTGTTGGCCCTATGGCTCACTGCTGCTGTGACCTCTGGCAGTGACAGTAGTTGTCCTGGGCTTCCACAGACACACTGCCTGGGGTACATGTGCTGCTGGGGGGTGTGGGTAAATTCTTCCAGGCTTTTTGGGTGAATGTGGATTCCCCTGCCCTCCAGTGGGGATCTGCCCACTGGAGATCATTGGTGGGCTGTTCCCCAAATAGGGGCCTTAGGAGTTCCCTCAGGGGCTGTGCGGCTCAGTACTGCCGTCCTCACTGCTGGCTTCTTGGGGGGACATGAGCAGGCCCCTTTCATCACATCCCTGATTGGGTGGGCCTCCTCCAAGGACCCACTCTTCTGCCTGCTGACCTTCAGATACTCCTCCCTGAGCCGAGGGCACCTGTCCCCCATTTGGCTCACATGTGGGGCCATGGGACGCCTCCTATCATTGCCTTCTGGGTCACTCCCACCCCAGGTATGCTCCTGGCCATCCTGGAGAAGTGTGGGGCCATCCCCAAGATCCACTCAGCCGAGGTGTCGGTGGGGGAGGGCACCGTGGCTGCTGGTTACCAGGACTTCATCATCTGTGTGGAGATGTTCTTCGCCGCCCTAGCCCTGCGCCATGCCTTCACCTACAAGGTGTATGCTGACAAAAGGCTGGATGCCCAAGGTAAGGGAATGAAGAGGTATGCCAGGGGAGGCCTGGGCTCAGGTGGGTGTGACCTCGGTGTGCTTTCTGCCCTTTCTGCTGATAACCTTCAGGGTCCTCAGATAAGATACTCCCTCATTTACACTTAGGGAAACTGAGGCTATCGGGAGCTCCAGGAGGAGGCCCCAGGCAGGAAGCTGAGCTGGCCTGGCTTTGGCTCAAGCCACAAGTGAATCTGAACAGGGCCTGGGGCCTCCATTCCAGAGACACAGAGAAACAAGGCCCTTCCCTGTTGGAGGGGAATGCTCCAGATAGAAAAGGCCTCCCAGAGACAATTCTCTCAGAAACTTCTCCCTTTTCTCATTGGTCTTTGAGTTCCTCTGACATCCTGCAGAAAACCTCCGTGAAGCCCTCCTGTCACTGAGCATTTAGTAAGCACTTTCTGGGTCCTGAGTGCTGGGGAGACAAAGGCTGTGTTGGTTTTGAGCCCTGCTGTTGAGCAGAGCATCTGCGGAAGAGAAGGCCATCGGGAGGTGAGGTGGCACAGTGAGGTGGCGAGCACCGGCCCTGGAGTCAGGAGGACCTGAGTTCAAATGTGGCCTCAGATTAACACTTACTAGCCGTGTGACTTAACCCCAAGTGCCCTACCTTCCCCCATGCAAAAAAAAAGGAGAGAGAAGAGAAGGCCAATCCTTTGACCCAGGACCCAGAGAGGCTGGTCAGAATTGGGGTTGGACGTGTAGCACCCCCTCCCTGCCCAGACCGTAGTGCTGGAACACAGGGTGCTGAGTGCTGGAGGGCAGCATTCTCCATTGCCCTGTCCCTGGTCCCTGGACCTGCCAGGCTGGAAGGTCCCTCCAGCATGTTTCACCTTCCCCTCACACACACAAAAGTGTTCTCAGCAGTATGCTGTGATCAGGCTGACCTCACCCTGGAGGCGGCCCTGCAGCCCTGCCCCTGGGCATCCCCAGCCTGCCTCCTGTTGTGCCCTTAGAAGGAAGTTGCTGGTGCTTGCCGGGATGCCTAATCTTAGGGATATTGCTGGCTACACATTCACAAGCCCAAGGACAGGGTGCCTGGGGAAAGGCATTGATCAGACAGAGATATATCAGTTATCACTGGGAGTAAGGCCCATGCCAGACATTGCAGTAGGTCCCCAGCAGGGTAAGACCAGTAGCTCCCTTGTCCTCGGGAGACCCCCAGAAGGCAGCCCATTGACATGGAACCACCTTGTCCTCATCCTGCAGTCAGAAGGGAAGCTGCTTTCATCGCATCCCAGGAAGCCAGTGAGGGTGAGAGCCCCATAGTAGGGCCCCAGGCCCTGAACCCTGACTGGGTCAGCAGGGAAGTATCCCAGGCTGGAAGCAAGTTCTCCAGATCTCCTCTACCCTGATGGAGAGCTCTGGCCTCTGGTGGCCACACTAGTGACCCTGTGACTTCTTCCCAGCCCGTGCCAGGAGTCGTTCTCGTGACTACCCACCAGGTCTAGAGCTGTTCAGTCTGACCCCTTTGTCTGGGCCCCAAGCTCTGCTGTCTTCCAGGATTTTCAGACTGTTAGCAGTCCCAAGCAGCCCTTATTGTGTGCCAGGTGCTGTCCTAATTCTGGAGATACAGAGACAACAGAAATAGCTCCTACCCCCAGGAAGCTTACTCATGGGAAGAGGAGCCCAGGCCCCAGGCTAGAGAGAGCAGAAACTGAGAGAGGGGGCCCTCTTCCCTACCGTCCTCCACGGAGCTGCAGAAAGGGGAGCAAATCTGAATGCTGAGCCCGAGATGGACGGGCCTGACCCCAGAGAGTCAGTGGGTCCCCGAGCTCCGGAGATGCGAGGGCTTTGCTTTGGTCCAGGGGATGCTTTGGTTGTTGGGAGTGTTTTGTTCATTCAGTTATCTCCCCTCTTTCTGTCTCTGGTCCCCTCTTTCCCCTCTCCCCTGGCTGGTTTCTGATGCTGCGCAGTGCCGGCGTATGGCCCTTACGGTAGGTATTCTGGCCATCGTGGCCTCTCGCCTTGCCAGCATGCCTCCATTCACCTTGCTCCCTTGCCCTTTCAGCCCACACTGACCCCTGGGAGGGAAAGGATCAGCAGGGTCCTAAGGCAGCTGCTGGTTCCCCTGCTCCAGGGCTCTACCACGTCCTACTTTGCTGTCCCCGGGGTTCTGGGAACTTCCTCCCTCACCTTTCTCCCAAGATCCCTAGTGCCTGGCCAGTGCCACTGACCAAGGAGGCCTTGCCCTTAGAGCTGGCCACGCCCAGGCCAGGCCACTATAGGGTGATAAGGAATGCTTGGGAAGCCATCCCTTGTCTCTCCTGGCCTTGTCACCAGGTCATGGAATTGTAGCTCTAGGCCATTTTGTCTGATGCCTGAGGAGGGGTTCTGATCCTGCTGGCCCCTCCCTGCCCAGCAGTGATGGGTTGGGGAGCACTTGCAGGCCACCTGTCCTCAGCTCAGAGCACAGACGTGGCTTCTCTTGTCCATAGGCACCTCATGCTACCCTTCCCCATCCAGGGGGCTCTGACCCTGCAGACCCCTTGCTGCCCAGCAGTAATGGGGTGGGGGGCACTTGCAGGCCACCTGTCCTCAGCTCAGAGCGCAGACATGGCCTCTCTTGTCCTCAGGCTCCTCATGCTGTCCTTCCCCGTCCAGGTGCCCACAGTCCCCACAGCCTTACCACCACCACCATGGTCCCCTCCCCTTGCTAGAGATGCCCATTTCCTTTCCCTTTCTTCCCAGTCTCCAGATGCTTCCTTCCCTTTGGGCTCTTCGGCCTCAAAGACACCCCAGTAGCAGGCCCCCTTGCTTCAGGGAGTAGGAGGAAGTTACTACTGGTGGTTGGTCATTGGCTAAGGTCCCCTCCCCTCGCCAAAGGGGTGTGCCCTTCCTGCTGCCTTGGCCTGGCTGACCAGACACCCACCTTCCTCCCTGCCCTAGCGTGGCCTCTCAGCTTCCCTCCCATTTCCTCAACACCAAACACATCCATCACAAAGCCTTGGCCAACTGTGGCACAGTCATTTGGTGCCTGATTTTGACCCGGCCCCAGGGGCCTTTTCTTGGGGATGGACTAAGGACCATTTTGGTGGGGGTGGGGGTGGGGGCGGCCATTCAGGCACCCCCTCACAGTCCTCTCCTGCCTCCTCCCTGCAGGCCGCTGTGCCCCCATGAAAAGCATCTCCAGCAGCCTCAAGGAGACCATGAACCCCCATGACATCGTGCAGGACGCCATTCATAACTTCTCCCCTGCCTACCAGCAGTACACCCAGCAGTCCACGCTGGAGCACGGCCCCTCTTGGAGGAACGGAGCCCACGTGCTGGCCCGCTCCCACAGCCTGGGTGGCGGAGGCAGCCGAGACAATGAGAAGACCCTTCTGCTGAGCTCCGACGATGAGTTCTAGGAGCCAGTGGGACTGACTGGGTAGCCTAAGGAGCAGACGCAGAGCTGGCGCCCTCCCACCTCCCCAAGGGGAGAGGGCCTTGGAAACTGTCTAGCACAGCCTCAGAACCTTCATTTAATTTATTAAACTAGAAACGCTCGAGTCATATCACTTCCCCAATGGTAGGAGGAGTGTCCCAACAGAGGGGACCAGGCAGGAGCAGACCCAGGTTTGCCTCCCCAGGAATCTTACTGAGTGCTGAGCTGATGGTCTCCTAGGAATTTTGGAGAGAGCAGTCGGAGCACATGGCTTATGAGGGCCCCCTGAACCCCTCAGCTGTAACAGGGCACAGGGGCCATGGCAATGTGTGTCTGAGCTGAATGAATGGGGGGTTGGTTGCCACAAACCACTCCCACCTCCGCCAGCCCCCCATGCTCTGTCTCCCTTGGAGCTGGCACCAAGCCAGGCCCCTGGGCCCAGGAATGGGACTGGGCGCAGCCTCCATTCCCCACCAAATTGTGCAATACTTCTCTTCCTCATCCTTCCTTTGTTCCTGGTGAGTACCTCAGCCTTGTTCTGAGAGAGGAATGGGAAAGAACCTGGACCACCCCTCCATTCCTCCCTGCATTGACATGCTGGGCAGAATTGGTGCCCCCAGCCCACAGGGCCCCTCCTTGCTGCCAGGTTCTCATGAAAACCAGGGCCGCACAGCCCCAGTCTCCTCCAGACAGCCCCTATTCTCCCTGCCCCCATAATGCCTCAGGGCAGGGCTACTAGTCCAATGTGTAGGCCTCAGGGTTGCTCTTGGGACATCTCAGAACAGTTTCTCTAGGACCCTGAAAGCCAGCCCTCAGGAATGCTTGGGGAGAAGATGGAAGAGGGGGAGGGGAGGGACAGCCCAGCCCCTCCCCAGTTCCTGGCCTGGCAGGGCTCTGGGGGGCTTCTCCCCCATAAACCCTGTCTCTCCTGTGCCTTAGCTCCTCTTCCCCTGCCCTCCCTTTCAGGTGTATCCACCTTGTCCCAGCCCCTTGATGGGAGCCAGCTGCTACCTGGACATTTGCCACCAGGCTCACTGGGCTCTGAGGCCTGGGGGGCCCTCAGCAGGTGTCAGAATGTCCCTACCATCCTCACCCCTACTGCCAACCCCCTACTCCCACCCCCCTTTCTACCTTGAGGCCTCTTCCTGTACAGGGAAGCAGGAATGGGCGGTAAAGGCTGAATGAGCAAATCTTCTCTTGTAATTAGTAAATCAGAACTCCGAAATGCATGAAACATCCACCTCCCATTGTCCCCTGGCTTTGCAGGGAGAGGGCTTTTGGGAGCCTGGGAGCCCCTTGGTTAGATGCACCTTCCTCCTCATGTTCAGGAGGGAAGGCTCCTGATTTTAGGGCCTCTCCTGGGGTCAGACAAGGGGACAGAGGCTTATTGATTAATACCTTACTACCAAATGTCTTCCTAGTCCCTTGAGTGAGGGGCAGGAGAGGTGACTTTACGGGGTGAACCCCAGCAAATGGGATGGCCTGGCTGGGGGCAGGAGATCTCAGCCTCTCTGCTTGTCATCGGGGCAGTGATTCTGAAATGAACTCCCTTCTCCCTCCCCCCTGGTACTGATGTGGGCTTTAGCTACTTCCCTCATCAAGAAGGCCAGCCACAGGACAGGCATCTGCCTATTGTCACCTTTCCCTCCTCATGCCTTTTGGGCCAAAGTAGAGGTTGCTGCCCCTGCCCATGAAGGCCTTTGCCAGAGCCCTGAGGGGGCAGGGGCCCCAAGCCTCCAGGGGCAGCAGGTTGGGGGGCTCTCCCCACTCCTGCTCTTTTTATGTGTAACTTACCTCCCATGCTCTTTTTGTATGATTCTTATTTTCAGGTAGAGTAGCTCTTTGTATATAAGGACTTGAAACCCTCCTTGTATGACCTATGAGAAGTCAGAGTTCCCTAGTTTTGTACGTCAGTCAGGTAGGATCACCGCGGCTCCCCCAGAAAGCAGCTCTCTCTATTTTGGTCTGTGATATTTTAAAGGCGCCGGGGGTAAGCAGATAAGCTGAGAGATTATATATATATCTATATCTATCTATCTATCTATCTATCTATCTATCTATATATATATATATATATATATATATATATATGAGATAATATAGATTGTACTGAAATCACTTTGGCCTCTGGATGATCTGTCCCTCTCCTCTCTGTATTTGTAGACAGAGGGGGTGCTCAAGGTGGAACTCACAAGGTCCCAGAGGTGGGGGCTGGCAGGCAAGGCCCCTGTGTTTGGCTAAGAGACAGGGTAGCCAGGCCTGTCTCTGAGCCTGATGCTTTCGAAGGTGTGTCCCATCTGTTGAGTTCCCCCAGAGAGCTGGGATGGGGAACCTAAACCTGGGCTGGGATTGAAGCTGGAGCAGCCTTATTCACCCCGTCCTCAGAGGTGGTTCTTGGTCACAGCAGCCACACCGAAGGGCACAAACACTCCACCTTCCAGCTCCATTACATGCTGCCTCCCATGGCCCACTCCTGGCAGCCTTAGGGTTGGGGATCAGGCCCCATCCATGGAAGATGTGGGAGAGTCTGGAGCACCGTAGGGGCTGAGCTTCGTCTTGCCTGCCTCTGGACCTGGCATCCTCCCAGAGGACTCTCCCTCTTTTCTGTGCCCCCCAGAAGCCTGTGGCCAGAGCTGCTCTTAGGTTGGCACTGTGCCCACAGGCCAAGCCAGGCGTGCATGAGGCCAGGGTGCCAGAAATCTGCGTGCTTCTGGAGGGCCTGGCCCAGCTCACTGACGTGAGCCCCCTGGAATGTAGTGGGGGCGGGGGAAATTCCCCACCAGCCTTTGACCTCTGGGTAAACATAGCTGCCTTGTCATCCCTGTTGTAGCTTCCTGCCCAGAGCCCCATGCCTGCAGCTGGCCTAGCCTGGGGGAGGGCTGAGCTCAGCACTTTGGGACCAAGGAGTCATTAGGGTGAGCTCTACGTTAGCATGACCTGTGCTTAACTCTCCTGGAGTGGGTGGAGGTGACGAAGTGATACAGGATCATAGCAGTAAAGCTGAAACCCAGTTAATCCAGAACCCCATCATACAGAGTAGACAGTGCCTTAGATGTTATTCAGGATCAGTAGGATTGGAACATAGAGCTTTTCATTCCAAAGCCCCTTTCTCTGCCAGCATCACCTGAATGGGTAATGGGAGGTGGGGGTGGGGAAGGTTCAATCAGTGTTCAGGACTTAAATCACCAGATGGCAGAGCTAGGGGGCCATCTGATCCATCCCCCCTCCTCATTTAGACAGGAAACTGAGGCTGGCCTGGGGGCAGGACTTGGTGAAGATGGAGGCAGCAGACATTTCTCAAGGGCTTCCTATGGGCCCCAGCAGAAAGGCCCTCCCCTCATCCTGGGGCAAACCCCAGGGGAGCTGGGGAGGACCAGTGGGGCCCTCCTGCAGGCTGAGGGAGAGGCCTTCCAAGGCACAAGTTGGCTCACATTGAGGAGGAGGAGGGGCGGCTGCTCCCCTCTGGGCCAGATACCAAGTCCCCAAAACATTTCCCTCGTCCGCCATCTGAATACCTGTGCACAGTGACACACCTAGGGCCCTTGTAGGCCTTTGTGTAGGATTTCATCTTATCTGACTCCTTTTACAGAAAAAAGAAATTGAGGCCATGACCAGAGGCCCACACCATCAATGGCAGAGCAGAGATTTGAACCCAGACCTCCTCACTCCAGATTCAGTGCCCTTTCCACTGAGCCTTACAGCCTCCCTCCAACATAAAGGATATGTGTAAGGTTCACAAGGGTTTCCTCATTTAGAGATGAGCAGGGACACTAGTGAAAAATGCTTTTTCCAGGGTCACGCAGCAATGATATTTAGACCCAGGTTTTCTGCATCTGGTCCAGTTTTTGTGGACAGGTCTAAATTGCTAAAAAGCTTTTCCTGACTTGTACCCCAGCTTGGCTTCCTTGAGCCTTGCCCTTCTACTACTGGAAACACTTCTCACTGGTATCCTTTCCATCTCCTTGAACAGCCCCAGTACTTTCCAGTGCTCTTTATACAACATGGGCTCAAGTGGGTGCTTTCACTGTGTGGAGGGAATGGGGGGGATTTGGCCTAAATGGCCTGAGATTCCTTCCTTCCCAGAATCTCCTCTTCTGAGGGGAGTGGGTTTCTCCTCCTGGGAGGTCTTCAGACAGGACCTTTCGGGAAATCCCTTTTACATATGGGTTGGATGAGATGCCCTAAGGTCCCTTCCAGTTATAAAATTGTACGATCATGTGGAAGATCCCAGATCAGAGGGCAGTCTGTTGACAGAAGGAGAAGAGGCAGGTCCACCCGCTGATTCTGTGAGTCTGGGACATGCTATTGCAACTATGGCCTTGAGAGCCTATCCCTGAGCATCCCCACCCATCCCTAGGTGCCTCCCAGGACCCAATCCAGGCCACACTTTTATCTCAGTGAAAAAGAACTTGATTTATTCAGAAAGTCTACAAAATACAGGAGGCGAGCAGCGCTTACTGTAAGTCAGAAAATAAATAAATTCTGAGCCCCCTGGGGGGCATTTTTCAGGGTCTTCTGTTACATATAGATAAAATGTGATTTATTTGCAGATATAAAATATAACGTCCAGCTCGTCCACTTTCCCACCCATACTGGGCTCCAGTGAGGTGGGCTGGCAGCTGTGGCGGAGAATAACTTAGCTCTGTGCAATAAATAAAAAAGGGGTTTGGGGTTGGATGTAGTTGGGGGAGGGAAGCAGACGGGCAAGGGGAGGCTGGGGGGCTGGGGGGGGACCACAAAGGCTCTTCCGTGGAAAACAAACCCCAGAGTCTTAGGTCCCCTCCCCAAAAGTGCTCACGGGAGGGGACCCAATTCTCCTTCCTGCCTGGAAGCAGGGATCTTATGCCAGCCACTCCATCCCGCTGATACCCTGCATAGCCTTTCCATCTCTCCAGCTCCAGGGACCTGTCTTAGGGCAGACTGGTTCCTCCCAGAGCCCCGAACCCTCAGGGAAGCCCAGGAGGAATTGAAGCGCATCTCTTGTAGCCCTAGGCCCTGGGAAGATGGATGGGCCAGCTGTGGGGGGCTTGAAGGGGTTGTCTCAGCCTTGAGGGATGCCTGGACCCCCTCCGAAGACCTCATTCCTCAGGAAGAGAGCTCCCACCAGCCAAGCCAGGTCTCCGTCCTGCTTCCTAGGCATCTGCAGCAGGAGCCAAGAGAACCAAAAATACGGAGGAGGAGGAGCCTGCGGGACATCACCCCTACCTGTCCTCCCTGGCTTGGGAGAAAAGGGCTGAGTGCTTGCTGGGTCAGTTTTCTTGGGTGTGAGGGTGGCCCAGGGGTCCGAACAGTACAGTCCTATGCCTGCCCCCCCCTCCTGTGTCCCCTCCCTTAGGTCCATTTCCCAGCCGAGGAAACTGTAGGGGAAGGGCAGGATGCTAATGGCAGGGAGGGCATGGGCAGCACAGAGTGGAGGCCGGCAGTGGAGGGGTGCCCCACATGTCAGTGCCCGGCACAAAGTCGTCGCCTCTTGGAGTTAACTTACACAAATTTGAGGGGGGGGGGTTGGAGAAGGGGCTAATTTTGCTCCTCCCAGTTTCTACTTCTAAGCTACCCCTTCCCCCCACGGGGGGGCAACAAGCTATCGCCCCTTTCCCAAACTTATGTCCACCCCACCAGCCCCTCCCGCCTGGCTCGTGAGGACCAGACGGGGGAAGGAGCGCCGGGCCCTGGCAGCACAGCCGAGGCACGGAAGGGGGTTGGCCCGGCAGATTAAACTGTGAGCTGGAGCTTTGGTAGGCGGGGTCGGGAAGGGGCATGGCCTTGGAGGTGTTAAGGCTCGGACGAAGAGGCGGGTCATTGAGGAGGGGCTGAAATCCCATGGGGGGGGGATGGGATCTGGGGGCGGGGCAAGGACAGGCACGTCAGGGGAGCGGAGCTGGGGTCCGGGGGCCTCCTATCCGCGCTGGGATGGGAGCCCAGGGGTGGGGCCGGGACCCCCCCACCCGCGTAGGAAGGGGCAGCGGGGGGGCGGGATCCGCGGTCACGAGGAGCAGGCGGCCGGGCTGGCGGCGGAAGCCGTAGCGGTGGACTTAACGATGGTGATGACGCTGGCGGGCGCCACCTTGGCGGCGGGCCCGCCGTGCGCGGCCACGGAGCGCGCGAAGCCCTGCAGCGCCTCGTACTTGGAGCGCAGGGCGTCGAGCTCGAGGCGCATGGCGGCGTTCTCGCGAGCCAGCTTGTCCACCTCGCGCTCCAGCTCGCTCTTCTGCTTCTGCAGCTCTTCCTTCTGGCACACGCGCTTGACGCGGCAGCTGGCGGCGTAGCCGCGGTTCTTGAGCGTGCGGCGCCGCTGCTTCAGCCGCGCCACCTCCTCCTTGGACAGGCCCCGCAGGTGGTGGTTCAGCTCCCGCACCGACAGCGCCATTAGCTCCTCGTCCGACAGGTGCGGGCCCGTGTTCTCGCCCAGCTCGCGCTTGATCTGCGGAGCCAAGCAGGGCGTTGGGCGGGCGTGTCCGGGGCCGGACACCCACACAGACACGGACAGAGGACACTGACATAGACAGATACTGACACATACTGACATTGACACAGATACAGACGCTGACACGGGAGCCCACACCTTCTCGCCTTCCTCCTTCCCTTTCTCTTCTTAACTCACTCCTTCTTCCCTCCTCGGCGCTCACCCTCTTCTCAATTTCCCTTCTCTTCCTTTTTCCTCTTTTCCTTGCTTCTCACTTTCTCTCCTCTCTCCCTATTCGTAGCCATCCCCTGCTCTTTTTTCCTCCTTTCATTTACTTCTATGTTGCTACCTCTTCAGCTTCCACTGGCTCCTTCCCGTTCATCTTCCTTCTCCCCGCGTCCTACCTTGCCCTCTTCCTTCTCGGTCCCTTTTTATCTTCTACTTTATTTCCTCTCCTCCTAACATTTTCTCTTCTCTCTTTTCCTTCTGTTTGTCCCCTTCTACTTCTCTTCTCCCTCTGATTTTCCTTCTTCTTGAGAATTCAGTTTCCTCCTCTGTAAAATGAGAGGGGGGACCAGAACGGTATGATCTCAGAAGGTCCTTTTCAGCTCTAAAACCAAATTGTGACCCTTACTCCCCGTTCTCTCTATTCCTCAATCTTTCTCATCTTCTCTCTCCTTTTCCCTGTATCCTTTTCCTCTTCTGCCTCTTCCCTTCCTGCCTCCTCCTTTCTAACCCTCTTGCAATTCCTAGCTTCTATTTTCTGATACTAGGAGGAGGAGGGATGGGAGTGGGGGAGGGGGGTGCCATGGAAGAGGTGAGGATAGAAGTTGGCTCTTTTCTTTTAAGGCCCAGTGCCTTACACATCATAGATTTGTTGGAAAGAGCTGAGTATATCTTTACCTCAAGCTCTCAGCAGTATCACACACTCCCTACCTCTCCCTAGAAAGGTCCTAAACTTCCCCCATTCCCTTTGCCTAAGGGGCCTGGTCCTAGGGAAAAATATAAAACAGAAGAATATATATAGAAAAATACAGAACAGAAAAACTTTTGGCTCTAGAGCCAAAAGGGACCTGAGAAGCCATCTGGTGCAACTCACTCATTTTACACATGGGTAAACAGAGGCAAACAGATGAAGTGACAGGTCACTCAGGTAAACAGGATTTCTCCCCTGAAATCTGTATACAGTAGTTAACAACCCCTGGGCTAGAGAATCCCCAGGTTCTATTTTAACTCTAAAGTCCATGATCTGCAGCTGCTGAGGACTTAATTAGAAGTCAGGAGGACTCTAGAATCCAGGACCTTGGAGCGGGAGAACACTGGGGTTTGGAATCTTGGGTCCAGGGAGCTAGGAGAATTCTAGAACTTGGGGGCCATGACTAGCTTGGGATGAGGAGCAGGGAGTAAGCAGGGCACACTACAGGAGGGGAAGGAATCAAGGGAGAGGGCTCTCACCTTCAATGCTTTGCTGGATAAGGTGTCCACAGACATTTTGGGGTCAGGCACCCTCAGGGCGGGGGACCTGGAGAAAAAGAGATGAAGCATTATTGTTCCAAGCCCCGAATCTTGCTTTTCATCTTAGGGGTGAGGTTGAGCAGGTGTTCATTGTGACTGGAGTGAGCTGTATCTGTGGACAGAGTAGGTGACCACTAGCCTCAGACTTCCCCCTCCATCGTCCTTCTCTGAAATCCCTCCCCTTGAAGTCATCCATTCATCAACACAGGTGAAGTGCCTACCGTGTGCAGTGGTGGCTGCACACTCCTGGATTCCTTGTTATTGGGGAGGGTGAGGTAGGTGGATCACTTAAACTTGGAAGTCCTGGGCTAACTGGGTATCTGCCCTAAATCTAGGGGCACTGATAGGATAAGCCCCAGAACGGAGGCAGGGAGACCCAAGTCTCAAAAAAAATAAATAAATAAAGAGCCAGGGTTCCTGCCCTCAGAAAGGTCATAGTCTAGCAATGACACTGAGGCAGACTGCTACATGAAGACCTAACTACAAGACCTCATAAATGGACATGACTAGAACAGACTCAGTAATGGGGCACAGTGCAAAGAACCCTGCATTTGATGTTGGGAAGACCTGAGTTCAAATTCTGACTGTGCTACTTACTAGCTGTGTGACCATGGGCAAGTTAATTCTCCTCTGTGGCTCAGTTTCCTTTTCTGGTCAATGAAGGCTATATGACCTGTAAGGGCCAGCGACCGATCCCATGCTACCTGGAAGAGTGAGTGAGGTCTAGAGCAGGCCCAGGAGCATTAGTTTGGGTAGATGGAGCCAGCCAGCTGTGGGGCAGGGATAATAATAAGCCTAAGTGATCAAGGACTGATTTTATTAATCTAGAGAACTCCTAGGAGGAAACTCCCTATACCAATGCAAATGACCAGCAACTCAGAGCACTGAAAGACTGACTTGTCCAAGGTCACACAGCCAGCACGTGTCAGACATGAGACTTGAGCCCAGGTCCTCCTGACTCTAAAGCTGGGTCTCTAACTACTACACCACGCTATCCTTGTGCACACACACCTGCCCCCTTTGAATGACTCATGTGCCTGATCTTATTTGGTCCTATCCATCCCTCTGTTGAGTTAATTAACTAGGTGGCTCATTACACAGCGGCAGGCCTGGAGTCAAAGACACTCATCTTCCAAGCTCAAATCTGGCTTCAGACGCTGAGGATGTGACCCTGGCCAATTACCAAGAAAACTCCAAATTGGGTCACAAAGAGAAAGACAACTGAAACAGCTGAACAACAACATAGAGAAGGAAACTAAGCAAGGCAAAAGGGGAGTCACCCACCTTCTAATGGTGGGGCTGGACCCCCAAACCAGGCCTTTGCCCATGACAACCGCTCCTGCCTAGCAGAGATGCTGTGAGGCCAGGACAGGAGCTCTGTGGCCACAGCCTCTGCCTGGACCCTCCACGCACCTCTTTCCTTTGCACAGAGGGAGGGCTGAGCCATTGAGTGGAAGGCAAGGTTGGGGGATTCTTGATTCCCCAGTTCCTGGCCCCCAGCTGAGCCCCCAGCATCTGCCTTGTCACTGATCTCCCAACAACCTGTCAGTGTGGTGTAGTAGGTGGAACCTTAGTTTCCTCATCTGCAAAATGGAGAGAATAATCACACCAACCTCAATAGATTGTTGTGAGGTTCAAATGAAACAGTATTTGTGAAGTGCTTTGCAAACCTTAAAGGGTTAGGGGAATGCCAATTATAATTGTTGTTGTTATTCTTATGTTGGCCAACAAGTATTTCCTAAGGGCTTGCTGTGTGCTGGGCACTGTATATATGTTATTATTAATGCCCCGTGCATTATTAGCATCCTGTGACCAGCCAGTGGCCTCCCCACAGATACAAAGCCTCACCCATCCCTCCCAACAGCTGACTCATTTCTCCTGTCTAGTGAGAAGAGAATTCCAAGGGGGTCCCTTTTCCCTTTCTCCCCCGGAGTGTTCCTACTTAGGCCTGTCCAGGACTGGCGCCTCCCTGACATCAGATCGCACTTTGGAGGAGAAGGGCTGTCCCACGCACAGCTGGGGAAATGGGAGCGATGCAGGGGAGAAGGTAGCTTTTCTAGAGGCTGTAAGGAAAGTGACCAGAGCCCTTGGCCAGAAGCAGCCCCCTGGTAGCACTTCTGGAAGGACAGGTGAGCTGGTGGGACAGGCCTACCTAGATGGATATCCCCAGAGGGTTTCTCAAGGTTCCTAAGGAAAATCTAGCCTTCTTTATAGTACACCACACTGTTGTGAAGCCCAGAGAGTGGAAACTGGCTTGTTCCAGGCCACATAACATAGTGAACCCAAGACTCCTGGCTCCCAGAGCAATTCTCTTCCCTGCCACCCCATACCATGAAGCCTTTTGTGCAACAGGGATCCCTTTTCTTCACTCTTGAGCATCTGTGGAGCAGGCCCTGGCTGGTTATGTGATCGCTGGATAGAATGAGTAGGGTCCTCTAATTCTTCCTTTTCATTAAACAGATGGGAAAACTGAGGCCCAAGGAAGATGAGTCCCATTGGTCATATGGCTTCTCATAGGGAATTCATAGGCTGGAAGGCACCTCAGGCCTCAAGAGGGAAAGTGACTGCCCTAGGATCACTTAGATAGTAAAACTTCAGAGGTGGGCCTTGAACCCAGGTCTGATGACTTCAGAACCAGTGTTCTTTGCCCATGACCATACCACTGCCCTTTATTCAATCTAGCAACCGCTTAAGTGCCTACCCTGTGCCAGTTAGTGAATGAAGCATTTATTAAGTGCTTACTGTATGCCACGCACAGAGCTGGGCCCCTGGAGGTACAAAAACAGAACAAACAATCCCTGCCTTTCATTTAAATGGGGCCAACAACGATGGGATCATAGATTTGCATCAGGGAGGGGCCAGTGAGTCCCCAGGAGCACAGCTAACTAACACAAAGTGTCCACACAGTGAACATAATAGTCGAAGGGTGGGGGGAGGAGGTAAGCAAGGCTTCAGGTTTGTCCTAACCAGGCTGCCCCTTCTCTCTAGACAGCAGGGAGCAAAAGCAAGAGGCCTAGCCCTCAGGCTTGTTTTCTTCCCTTGGCAAAGAGGCTGGAGAAGAGCCCTAGCTGCCTAGCATAGGGTTACAAGCAGGGGCCTGGGCCACTGCTGGTCTCCGTCCTCACCTCTCCCTACTCCACCAGCTTCTTCAGCTCTGCCAAGCCTAAGTTTCTACACCCCTCAATCCCCACCCCAGGGTGTTCCTTCTCAGCTCACGCTCCTCAGCCTATCTCCTGGGTCAGTCTTCTTCCCCATCAGGATGACTTAGGCAGAAGTGGGGAGATCCCCCTGGGTTCTCAGAAGCTCCTCCAGAAATAGAGGGGTGGGAGGAGAATGGAGCCCAGAGGGAACCAAGGCCATTCCTGGTGGGAGGGAAACAAGACTCAGAGCAAGTCTGAGGAGGAAGCTGGTGACCTAGGAAGTCCCCCAGGAAAGCACAGCTTCTCCTCCCATCTCTGTCCTGTCCTGGGAGTCCATCAGAGCCTATGGAGGCAGGAGTGGGCCTTGGCGTCAGCCCTCTGATGAGTACATCCTTCCACTACTCCCAGGATTCCTGGTTGGGAGGAAGGGATGGGGCAGGCTGAGCCAGAGAGGAAGAGAAAGCAGACAGTTTCAGGGAAACTGAGGGAGAAGGGCTTGCCCCCAGGCAGGCCCATAGGGTTAGTTATTAGTCCCAGCTCCAGATTAGAATTGGAGGGGCCTCTGGGGCTCCCAGCCTGTGGCCCAACACCTCTGGAGTCTGTCAGAAGGGTATGAGGACAACTTGGTAAATATATTATCCTATGGAAGAGACACACCAAAACTGGCCTCATAGCCCCACAGACCCAGGTTCAAGTGCAATTTCTAGCACTGACTAGTGTGCTCCCAGCAATGTCCTAAGACTACATTTCAAAGGAAAAGAAGACCTTCCCTGATTGAGAGGAGTCCCGGAGCCAGGTCCTGTCCCCTCCCTCTAATCTGTAGAGATAGCCCACTGGGCTGGCAAAGTGACCTTCCAAAAGCTCAGATCTGAGCATGTCACACCTCTACTCAAGAACCTCCCATGGCTCCCTTTCCTCTGCTTGGCATTCAGAGCCTCCCTTCTTACTTTCCCAGTCTTTTTACCCCATACTCCCCACCATGCACTTTTCAGTCAAGAGCCTCCATCTCTAGACTCTGGACATTTTCTCCAGCTGCCCCTCCCCATCCCTGGTAGGCCCTCCTTCCTCATCTCTACCCCCTGCCTTCCCTGGCAGCCTTCAAGTCCCAGCTAGGGTCCGGCCATCAACAGAAAGTGCAGAATATCGCACGTATCAGGGCCAAGCTGGGAGCGGTCATTGTCACGTTTTCAGGGTGAGCATTTACGCTTTCGAGATTGGCAAACGCTGCAGATCAGGTCCAGTTTGTTGTTCTGTTGACTCTGAGGAAAGGAGGAAACGTGGATGTGTTTGGAAGGTGAAAACAAAAGATAGCAATGAGTTTTTCATCAACAATTTCAAAGAGAGTGAACCTCAAAGTTGCGCTTCTGTGCCGGCCCCGCCCCGAGGTCACCAGCTCGCCCACCCCGGCTGTGGAGGTGAGCAGCATGAGCCCCGCTTGGGGCCGACCTCCAGGCTGGCGCCCTGTGCAGAGGGCTACCAAGACAGCCTCGTGACCCACAACACACGGTCACCTATCGAGACGCGGGCCTGTGGGTTCCTCCTTTCCTTAGGAGAGTAAAGGGAGGTGGGAGATGATGACAAATGGGATAAGGGAAACATTTGTAAGAAAAACCACCCCCTCCACACTCCACCCACCTGGGCCGGGAGCCGTGAAGGGGAGAGCCAGAGGGAGGGCCTGCTGGGGGAGGAGGCAAGACTGGGCGCTGGAGTCCCGGGCAGACAAGATGCCGTGTCACAATGATTCAGCACAGCCCAGGAAGGTCAACGTCCCCGCTCCCCACCCAGAGGTTCCTGGGCCTGAGATCTGGCTGGGCCCCAGTAAGTGATGGCCCCAGGAATCCTATGCTAAGGGCCTGGTGAGTGGTTCAATGGGAAGCCAGGGGAGGATTAACAAGGATGGGGAGAGACTTAACACTTCCCACAGGACGTAAGCAGCACCCTGGTATAGGACAAAGGCCACTTTGGATGTAGACCTAGGGGCCTGGGTTCAAATCCTGACCCTTCTATGTACTACCTATGTAACCTTGGTCAAGTGGCTTTGCTGCCCTGAGCCTTAGTGTCTTCATCTGTGAAATGAGACAGTTGGGCTACGTGGTGTCTGAGGTCTCTTCCAGCTACAGCCTGGGGCTTAACTTGGGTCTTAGAGAGTGGGTAAGAGAAGGTGGGAATAGCCTTCCTACAAGAGTGAGCAAAGGTCTGGGCCGCGGGCAGTAGCTTTCCAATTCCTTCCTCCTTACCTCTGGCCTGGACACAGGATAACCTCCTAACCAGCCTCCTTAACTCATGTCTGTCCCCTCCAGGCTGACCTTCAGGATGGTATAAGAGAGCCCATGTATCACCACATCCCTCCTCTTAAGATCCCTCAGTGGCTCCCCGTTACCCAGAAGGTAATACAAACTTCTTAGCCCAGGATTCCAAGTCCTCTCCTTCTGGTCCAGCCTACCATTCTAGCCACCTGTCCCCTCCATGAACTCTATGCTTCAACCAAACCATTTAGCCAGACACTCCCTAATCTCACCTTGCTATTTTCTGCCACGATACATTTGTCCACAGGGTCCCTGTGCCTGGAATGCATTCACTTCCTCCTCCCCTCTTCTTCATTCAAGGCTCAGTTCAAGGGCCTCTTCCCCCATGAAGCCTTCCCTGATCCCTGAAGCTAGAGGGGATCCTTCCCTCCTTGAATCAACCCATAAATATTTATTAAGTGCCTACTGTGTGCTAGGTGCCAGGGACACAAAGACAAAAATCAAACACAGAACATGATCAACTGTACTGCTCAGGAGGCTTCAGTTTCCTGCTTCCTCTTAAAGTTTCCTAGGAGCAGCAGTCATACAATTTAGCTTGTGCTGTAGTTATGTCTTAAGTGACCTGTTTTAGCTTTCTGTCTCCCAGGGGCCTAGTACAGTGCTCGACTATTGTCCCAGAGAGGAGTGATGAGCATTTGTGTAACTGAGAGGCAGTCAGACTTTGGAGGGAAGGCCTTGAGGAGTAGGGTCTATCATCAACTTTGGGGAAAGTAAGGTAACACTTTCAGTGGATCCTCCCACTTGAAATGATTGCCTTGAAAGGCATCTGCTGGACTTGCCTCACTTTACAGATGAGGAGACTGAAGTCAAGACAGAGAAAGTGCTTGGCCCAAGGTCACTCATTTGGGAAACTTTGGTAGGAGTGATTCGACCAGGAGCCACTGAGATGTGGTTCCCAAGAAGAGGACTGTCCATTGACCTTTTTCTAGAGCAGTGTGTGTGAAAGAGATGCGGCAGCTCTAGGCATTCATTCAGCTCTGAGGGAGAGAGACAGATCACCTAATCCAACCTTCCCCAGCCTCCACTTTATAGACCAGGCTGTGCCCAAGATCACACAGGTGTTAAGTAGTGAATCAAACCCAGCTCCTCTGACTCCAAGTGCAGTGCTGCACAGCCACTCAACCCAGTTCTGCCTTTCCCTGGCTCCTTTCCCATCTCTTCTCCCTTACTCTGGCGGTGGCTTCCTCGGCCACATCCCAGGTCCTGGCTGAGGCTCGGCTCCTTGCCCAGGAATGCTCAGGCTCAGCTGAGTCAGACATGTCCTGCAGGAAAACCTCAATGATGAGGGAGTCCCAGCCTCCTTCTCTGGCCCCTGCCTGCTCTCCTCTTCCTCACACATCTTTGGCGGAACAAAAATGTTTGTGGAATGAACAAATGAATTGGATCACACCTCTCTCTGCTGAGCAGGGCCAGAGCAATTCAGGATGATGCCCAAAGAGCTGGAATCCAGGGAAGTCATGGGATCATTGAGGCTGAAACCAGCACAGTCAGACTGTTAATGCAGACGCCAGACTTAGCGTCAGGAAGAGTTGAGTTCAAACTCCTTTCAGCTCCCCAGATAACAGCTAGCACGAACATAGCCCTTGACATATCTTCTCACATTTGATCCTCTCAGCCACACTGGGAGTTGTTGTTATTATTCCCATTTGCTGATGAGGCAGAGAACATTGAAATGACTTACCCAGGATCATACAGCAAATAAGTGTACAAGGCAGAATTTAATCTTCCTAGCATGTACAAACATTTAATAAATAATTGTCGGTTGAGTGACTGATTGCAGTTGGGCAATTTGATGGAATCCTGCAGGGAAAGTTTTTGAAATGCACCAACTCCTCCCCTTATCTACCACCCCTGCCCCACGTTCATTGACTCAGGTTGGGGTATAATCAAATTTGCTTAAAGCAGGGAGGGAAGAGGGGAGTCATCGTAGTAGACCTTAACAAATGCCTGTCCAATCAATAAATGGCTTTGTGGACACCTACTGGAATTGCTGAAGTCGTGGTATTCTTTAGAAATACAGACTCCTTGGGTCAGCATTTAAAGTCTTGCGCAATCTGGCTCCAACCCATCTGCCATCCCAGGTTTATTGCCAAGCACTCTCCTTCACTCCATTCCAGCCAAACTGGCCTGCTCATTTGCCTCTGTTTGTGACCTTCCATGCCCTCTCTGGGCTTTTGCACAGACTGCCCCTTCCCACCTCCCCAGCCTGGAATGCTTTTCTTCCTTACCTCTGTTTCTTGTAAATCCCTGCCCCCTCCAAGGCTCACCTCAAGTGACAAGAGTCCTTTCCTGATCCCAGTAATTGTTAGTGACACACTCCCCCTCCAAATACCTTCCATTTATTTGGTATTTACTTATATTTGATTCTGGAAATAAGAGGGAGCCACTGTGGCTCATTGAGAACAGGTGGGAAGGGGGGGGGCGTGTGGAATAATGTGATAAAGGCTTTAAGAAAATTTCTTTGGTGGCTGAATGGAGGATGAGCTGGAGGGCAGGCAGATCTGCCCACAGGTTACTGCAATAGTTCAGGCATGAGGTGAGCACCAAGGTGGGGACAGTGTCAGAGGAAAGAAGGGGCTTATGGAAGAGATGCAAAGCTGCAAAGATGAAATTAACAAGACGGTGCAAGAAGTAGAAATCAACAAGAGCTATGGCAAAGGGGAAATCAACAAGAGATGTTGCAAACCTGAAATTAACAGGCCTTGGCAACAGCTTGACTATGGAGGATGAAAAAGCATGAAGAGTCTAGGATGGCTCTGAGGCTGGGAGCCTGGTGACTGGGAGGCTGGCACCACTCTCTACAATGATAGGGAAGAATAGGAGATAGGGAAGGTTGGGAGGAAGATAATGCATTCTGTTTTGGACACATTGAGTTTAAGATGTCTACTGGACATCCACTTCATTAAATTAAATGGAATTTTATGCGGAATTTTATTTTTCTGTTGATGTTTTGCTTAGTCTGCTGCTGAAAGAAGTCTGCCTTCTCTGAAAACACTTTCAATGAAAATGGGGGAGGGGAGGGAGGCCTTTAAATTTTGCTGTCAAACACTTTGTAAACAGAAAGGTGTTTCTAGGATCACAGGATTCTTAGGGCTGTAAGGGACCTGAGGGATCCTTGAGTTTTTCCCCTCCATACAGGGACTTGTCCAAGGTCACATAGAGAGTCCATAGGCTAGGGTTACCTCCTGCCTCCCAGGCCAGGACACTACCAGTGGCTACCTCTGTGCCCCTGGTCACTTATAAAGGCCGCAAAGGTGACCTAAGTGATTTGGTGGGGGGATGAAGGCAGGCTCTGACGTTCTTTCTGGGGATATAAAATTGACAAGGTCTGGGCCTATTCAGCACATGGCCTATGAATGTGTCTGCCATCACTGATACTATAAAAATCCCTCTTGGGTCCCCTGTAGGAATCCTGCCGCAGACTGCCCCACCCCATGCTGGCAGGCCACTCTGTCTCTGACTCTGACTCTCAGTCGGTTTCACCCATCCTGTGAGCACAGAGAGAAAAAATTTGTTTTCCTCTACCTCTGGAGCCAACACGATCAGCCAGACTCCCAGAGCGAGGGGGTGAGGGAAAGCCAGCAGCAGATTTGGAGTCTGAGAACACAGGTGCAAATCTCAGCACTGCCATTTGGTACCTGAGGCAATTTAGTCCCCCTCTGGAAAATGAGGGGGCTGCACTTTGTGACCTCAGAGGTCCTGTCCAGCTTTGCAGTTTCTGTGATTCTGAGGCATAGGACAACAGATCCCAGCATGCAAATGGAGAAGAGAGTGTGAGCATCAGTCACAGGGGCAGATGTGATCTCAGCTCCACCAAGGAAGTTCTGTTCCTAAAGGAGACCAGCGTGGGGAGGTGGGGCACCCTTGGTTCCTCACTGGGGCCCAGGGCTCTGTTCATATAGGAAACAAAGTGGTCTTCTGAGGGCTGCCTGTCCACTTTCCATTTCCCTCCCCACCTTTAACCTGGAAAAGTGCTATTTCATTTGACCAGAGACCACAAGCCCTTTACCCCCCACTCTGGCTTTCTGGTCTGATCTGGGGGACACTACCTGTCCTACCTTCAGAGTGAGTCACATCAGAATCTAGCTCTCAGAGCTAGAAGGAACTCTCACAACCACCTAGACCTGGAGTGGGAAACCTGCAGCCTCGAGGCCACATGTGGCCCTCTAGGTGCCAAGTCCTAGACTGACCTGCTTGGTCAAGAATCCCTTCTCCATTTCGGACAAGTGGTCATCTAGTGGCCACCTGAAAATTTTCCATGACTTCCAAGTTCTCAGACCTATGATCTCATCAATTAAGGGACTCCCTTCAATGAGACAAATCTCAATTTATCCACAGTCATTTGAAATTCACTATATCCCTATCTAATTGAATCCAGCGGGCATTTTGCAAGCACCTACTGTGTGCCAGATGCTGGGTATACAGAAAGAGGCAAAACACAGTCCCTGACCTCAAGGAGTTCAGAAATCTACCAGGGAACAACAAATAAATATGTGTAAACAAGCTAGATACCAGATAGATAGGAAATAATTAACAGAGAGAAGACGCTGGAATGAAAGGGGGCTGGGGAAGGTTACCTGTAGAAGGTGGGGCTTTAGTTGGGACTTTAAGGAAGCCAGGGAGGTCAGTGGGGAGGTAGAGTGTTCTGGGCATGGGCATGGGCCAGAGGAAAGGCCCAGTTAAGAGATGAGGAAGAGCCAGGGGACCCGGGTCGATGGATTGAAGAATCTATGTTGGGGAGTAAAGTGTAAAAAGGCTGTAAAGGTCGTGGGGAGGGGCACTAAGGTACAAAGGGTCTTGTATTCGATCTTAGAGATGATAGAGAGCCTCCGTGGGCCTCAGCTTCCTCATCTGTAAAGAGAGGGGCTTAATCCCTTCTAGCTCTTGCTCTATGACCTTTGGAAAGACCCTTGACCATCTTTAAAATGAGAGGCTGATTGGCTTCTAAAGTCTTCCAGCTTTAAATGTTTGACCCTGGGATTCTGAATCTCTTTCCTTCAAGCCTCAGTATTCTCATCTGTAAAATGATGGGGTTGTATTGGATGGCCTTTGAGGTTCCTTCCTACTCTAAAGCAATTGAGAGCAGGAGTGGGGGAGGGGAATGAGATCATAAAAAGCTTTCTATAGGAGACAGTTTATGAGCCTTGAATGGAGCACCTGAGGACCTATGGGCCCTCCATTCCATCTTTAATTGGAAGGGAGTTTCCCCTTCCACGGAGCCCAGTTCTGCTTCCTCATGACTTCCCCTAATTGCTCTTAGGTCTGTTCTCTGCCATTTAAAGACCTGTGAGGGACAGACATACCTCCCACCCACCAACCCTTCCAACTTAAGACTGTGGTCACACTGGCCACATCCTATATGGGGCCAGTGTGGGTATCCCCTAGTCACTGAACATCAGAACAAGAAGGAACCTGGAAGATCCTGGCTAGCCATGCACATTTTTATGTTGAGAAAACAGAACCCAGAGAGAGATTGTCTATTCATTTCAGAGCCAGGAATAGAACTCAAGTCTCCAGTCTTCTGGCCCAGCGTTCTCTTCACTACATTCTAAAGGAGAGCAGGGTTAAGGAATGGCTTTGAAAAGTCCTAAACCCTTAGCAAATAACTGGGGGGAAGGGGCAGCATTCTTAAAGACCCCCTGTAATAAACTTAGTGGAGAACACAGCTAGAGCTGCCCAGGATAGGCAGCCTCGGAGGGCTGCTCTCTGGTCACTGAAGGAAACTCCTGAATCATGGAGGTCACTAATCTAGTAGGATATTTTGAGCATTATTAACCAATTGTGGTTTAATGCAGAAGGCACAGGGCTCGGATTCAAAGCCCAAGCTACCAATCACTGGCTCCCTGGGGCAAAGCAACTGCCCCCTCTGGCTTCACTTTCCTAATCTGTAAAACAAGAGAGTCAGAATGCATGATCCTAAACTCCCCAGGACTGACACTCTCTGTTCTAAGACCCCATCCAGCTCTATCATTCTCTCTTCTAAGTTCCCTCCCAGCTCTGACATCCCCTGTTCTAAGCTCCCTCCCAGCTTTGACATCCCCTATTCTAAGCTCCCTCCCAGCTTTGACATCCCCTATTCTAAGCTCCCTCCCAGCTCTGACATCCCCTGTTCTAAGCTCTCTCCCAGCTCTGACATCCCCTATTCTAAGCTCCCTCCCAACTCTGACATCCCCTGTTCAAAGCTCCCTCCCAGCTCTGACATCCCCCGTTCTAAGCTCCCTCCCAGCTCTGACATCCCCTGTTCTAAGCTCCCTCCCAGCTCTGACATCCCCTGTTCTAAGCTCCCTCCAAGTTCTATCATTCTGGGATTCCATGAGCCATTTGCTGAGCACCTACCATATCTACAGGACTGTTTATTGAATTGATTTGCCTGAGCCAAAGTCCATGTAACAGTACATGGTCTCTTCAAAAATGGTCTCATGAGTTTCTCTAACTGTACTGGTAGGGATAACCTGTGATTTCATTGGTTTAGGGAACTCCCAGAAGCCCAGGTGAAAAAACTCTCCCAAGGAAGGATGATACCTTCTCTGCAATTTATAGACTTAGGGAAATGCCTAGAGTGCTAAGAGGTTATGTTCACTACACCCCAACACCATGTTAAAGGGAATGTAGTCCAAGACCCTGCCCCATGGCTCTTCTCTACACCAAACTGGGCAAGGAATCTTGAAGCTTCTACTTTGAAGACCCTTCACTAAGCCAGGAGGTGGCCTGGTCCATGGTCGGGCAGCTCCAACCATTAGAAACCTCTTCCTTATGTTGGTGCTCAAGCCAGCTGGCACTACCTCCAGAACCACTCAGAATAAATAAAATCTCTGCCCCCACTCCCTCTACCAACTATGTTTCAGCGATTCAAAGAGCATGACTGTGTTCCCCAGAGATCGTCAATCTCAAAGTCACCAGACCCTAGTTTGAAATCTGGTTCTACCACTTAGTGTGGACAAGCATTTAGCCCCTCAGCCCTAGCTAGCTTCTGCAGCAAAATGAGACAGTTGAGCAAAGGTCTGAGGTTCTATAGCCATAACCCCAAGGTCTAGAAACACAGTCCCCAGCTCCTTCCAGTAAACCTAAAATCTCAAAGCTTAGGGATCCCCTGATTAGGCCTGGATGCTCCATCCCCAGTTCAGTTGGTGGTAAGGTGAGGAGGAGGGGGTGGCAGACATGCTCAGGAGAAGATTATTGTTCTACAGTGCACAGGAAGTGGGAGGAGCAGGAGACTTCGACCTACAGATGCCAGGGGTGAGGGGCACAGATGACCCAGCAGTCCCAAGGTGGGGGTCTCCAGACCACTGGGCAGAAACAGGTGCATCCTGGTTCCTTTAACGTTTGTGCAACTTCTGAGGCTTCATCCCCTCCCCCCACCTCCTCACATACACATTAGCCCCTTCACTCCCTGTCTGCTTCCCTTCCCACTCCCCACCCTCTTCCATGGCATTGGACACACGGAGGTGTGCTGGATCTCGGTGTTACTGGGTGGGGACTCTGCCAGCCCAGCTGGATCTCCACCTTTGAACATGGAGCTCTCGACTTCTCCTTCTGTCTCCCCTGGGGCCCCTTCCTTGTCCCTCCCAGGACACAGACAACACCTGTACTCTGGGGGAAATCCTGGGCCCCAGAAGCCCAGGGTTTCATTGCAGCTTCTGTTGCTGTGACCGGGAGAGTCAGCTACTTCCTCTGTAGAATGAGGGCATGTGGGCAGCTTGTGACCTTGGGCAGCTCCCCCTTCTGAGCCTCAACTTCTCCATCCATAAAATGAGAAGGTTGGCTCAGATGACCTCTGAGGCCCTTGCCAGCTCTAAATCATATCCAAGGACAGGTGGGCTAGGTGCCAAGTCCATGAGGTGTGTCCTCTCAGGACCTTAGACAAGTGTTTCCTGATACATTGGGCCAAGTGGGAGGGGCCAGGGCTGATCCAAACCCTCTCCCCAAGGCTTTGAGGTGGCCTTAAAAGAGAGATGAATCTAATGGGCCCTTACCACTCCCCAGTCCTCACTGGGTGCAGCACTGAACAATCCACGAATAGCACTGAGTCTGAATGGGAATTCTGGCTATGCTACCTAATTAGCTGTGTGACCTTGGGGAAGTCCGTTGGCTTCTCTGATCCCTAAGCTCCATCAAGGGGCACAAACATCCCAAAGGAAACCTTTAGGGGGAGGAGAGCAGGGGAACACCAAGGTCAGGGCCAGGGTAAAGGGAAGGAGGAAAGCCAGGAGACCCTGGCCGCAGCCACAGCTCGGGCGGGACTGGACGCTCCCTCTGGCGCCTGGGGCCGTCCCATTCACTTCCTCCTCCTCCTCCTCCTCCTCCTCCTCCTCCTCCTCCTCCTCCTCCTCCTCCTCTTCCTCCTAGCTGAGCTAATCTGTGTTTGCGTGCACAAGTGTATACACACACGAACAACAAACGGAATGTACACATTGGGTCACGCACGCACGCACACCCTCCCCATGAGCGCCCAGTGTGGTTCCCCTGGCCTCCCACCCGCCCGGCTCGTAGCCTCGATGGGATGGCTTATTGTGGCTGGGGAGGGGGCGTGCTTCTTCCTCCCCCACTCAAGTCTGCCTTCCTGGCCCCCCAGTCAGGAACGTCGGGCCCCACCTCCCCTTCCACAACTAGCCATCCTTTTAGCATAGACGAGGGGCGGGACGGAATACACAGACTCTTGTTCCAGGTTCCCCAACCTCAGCAAGGTCCCCTCTGGCTCAGACTGGGGTGGGGAGAGGAAGACAAGCACTCGGCCTTCCATCCTGCTACGGAGGTTCTCTCAACTTCAGAGAAGTACCTTTCTTTCGGAGGTGGGGAAGACAGACAGACACTCTTCCCCCGCCTCTGTACACCAACTGGGGACTGGGGGCGATTAGGACACCATCCTCTACCTCCCACCCCGCCCAGCAAGTGCCTCCCAATGCTTCTAGCTCAGTGAATCCCCTTCTCTGCTGAGAGGGGACAGCCAGCCAGCCAGCCAAACTATTCCGATCCTCTCCCCTCGCACGAGGCCCAACCTTTCGAGACGAGAGTAGGACAGACAGGTAGATAATCTCTCTCTCTCTCTCTCTCTCTCTCTCTCTCTCTCTCTCTCTCTCTCTCTCTCTCGCACACACCCACACCCACACCCACACCCACACCCCCCCACCCACACCCACAATCCGTATCCAGCGCCCCCCTCCCAAGCTTCCAGGAAGCTAAGGTAGGCAAGGGAGCAAAAAGCGGACAGGAAGGGATAGAAGGGGTCACTGTGGGGTGGAAGGCAGCAGCTGGACAGCGGAAAGGCCGACCCCAACCTTGAAGGCCTCCGGGGAGGCGGCCTCGTCCGCGCGTACTCACCCTGGTTCTCCTACTCGGTCTGGGAGACTCTCCTACCTTCCTCTTCTCCCTTATTCTCTCCTCTCTCTCTTCCTCCGCCGTCCCGGGGTGACAGATCCTCCTCGGCCTCCAGCCGCCGCCTCCTGGGGCCGTGCTCCGGGATCAGACTCGGGTTCGGGCAACCGAGAGTGAAGTCAGCCTGCTGGCGGGGAGGCGCGCGGGACAGCGGCGAACGCAGCAATCTGCTGAGTTGTAATGTGAGTTTCCTGGAATTACTCACTCACAGGATTCCTTTCATTCATAAAAACACAGTCATGCGCTGATGTCACCCCTCACCGCCTCTGTTCCAGCCCCACTCCCCCCGAGGGGAGGGACAGGGCGGAGCTGGCCCAGGAGCCCCGCCTGTTTCTTACTGTGGCTCGCGTGGGAGGGGGAAAGGGCGGGCATCTTGGTGAGGGGCACTGCGGAGCTAGGCTGAGGGAGGGGAATGCAAGACCCAGCTTAAAAGAACGGGGCGGGAGTGGGCATGCAGCCTCTTTCATGGTCTCCTAGCGGGTGTCACAGCTGAAAGGGGCCTCAGAGATCGAGACCAAGCTCACCCTGTTATAGGTGGGAATGTTCAGAGAAGGGACGTGGCCAAACCCGTGGCATCTGAGGAAACTGAGGCACCTTTTTATTTTTAATTCATTTTATTCTGAATTTAACAAACACGGGGGGGGGGAGGAAGGATTGCGAGACATCTTGCTCTTTCCAGACAACATCGACAAATCCAACGCCTTCTTTTCAAAGCCGTCTGCTTTCCCTGTTTTCTACTGACCATCCTTCTGTGCATTTGAAGTCCTTCCCATTTTCCTTACTTTTTTCTTCACTTGTAAAACTATTGCCGAACTTCCCCGTTATCCACTCCCATCCAAACTCCCCCTCGCCAGACTGAAAGAAAAGCTAAACCTTTGTATCAGATTTAGCTTAAGCAACAGGAATCTCCACGTTGGCGGGTATGTCCGAACACGTGTCTCATTCTACACCTTGCCTTCACCACCTCCCTGTCGGGAGGGGGGCAGTTTGTTTTTAAGATTTGATCCTGGAGGTAATTGGAGACCACCGAAGTTTATTGAGTAGGGGAATGACGTGGTCCAACCTATGCTTTAGGAAAATTTCTGGCGGCTGAGTGGAAGACAGACTGGAGTTCTGAGAGCCTTGTAGCAAGAAAACCAAGGAGAAGGTTACTGCCATGATTCAGAGGCGAGGTAATGAGGGTCAGCATCAGAGGAGTGGAGGGGGTACGTGGGAGAGACATTTCCAAAAGGAAATCAGCAGTTTGGATAGGGGAGGTAAGAGAGGGAGGGAGCAGTCCCAGATGCCTCCTAGATTGGGATTCTGAGGCACTGGGAGGATGTCAGTGCCCTAATCAGTAAGAGGAAGGGTCAGAGGATGGGGAAGGTTTGGAAGGAGAGATAATGAGTTCAGTTCTGAATACATTGAATTGGAGATGTCCAAGATCTAGTTCAAGATCTCCAGTCTGCAGTTGCAGATACAGGACTAGAGACCTGGAGAGACACTAAGGCTGGATAAATCCATCAGAATGAGAGTCATCTACATAGAGATGATCATTGAAACCAGGGCATCTGATGAGATCACCAGCCAACATGGCATATAGGGAGGCTGACCTGGGGTTCTACTCACTGCCCTCTGCATCTATTCATACAAGTCTTAGCAGGTTTCTCTGAAGCCATCCGTTATGATGTCAAAGGGATTTTTCTAAGGCCACACAAGTAGAAGGCAGCAGACCTACCAAATACACTTGGTTCTCTGCTCATTCACTCTGTCGTGGATCATAGAGGCAGAACTGGGGACAGAGCCCAGGCCTTGTAGCTCCAAAGCCAGAGCCAGCCCTCAGTGGTCAGTTTTAATTGATGAGATTGTGAGGGACGAGAGGGGAGTGTATTCTGGTGTGCGTCTGTATCTACTGAAGTACAGAGCTCAGGACACAGTTCCTAGGGCTGTAGCAGAAGTGAGAGCCAGATGGAAGGCTGGGAAATTGTGCTTTTTGTTCGTGGCTGTCCAGCTGAGTGCCCACTATAACGTGTTTGAAAAATTATAGGATGTCAGAGCTGGGGGGGGGACTTTAGAACATGGGGGAGGGAATAACATTTATACAGCGCCAGGCTGTTATGTGTATGTTCTATGTGCCAGGCATATAGCATCTCTTCTGATCTTCACAACAAGCCTGGGAGTGAGGTGCTGCTACTATGCCCATTTTACAGTTGAGGAAACTAAGACAGACAGAGGTAAAGTGACTTGCCCAGAGTCAAACAACTGGTAAGTGTCCAAGGTTGGATTTGAACTTAGATCTGCCTTACATCCAGTACTCTATGCACTGCAACAGCTAACTGCCTCATGAAATATCAGAGCTGGGAGAACTCTTGGAAACCTGGATTTTGAAGCTGGGAAGGCCCCTAGAACATAGAACGTGGAATGTCAGAGTTGAGAGAGACTCTAGAACAGAGACTGGCAGAGGTGGGAAGAACCTTAGAACAAGGACCTTCAGAATATCAGAGCTAGAATGAGCCCTCAGAGACCATCTCATCCAGCTCAATCCTTCTACAGATGAAACTGAAACACAAGGAGAGAGAGGGGCTGACGCAAGGCCGTGCAGCCAATTGGAATTTTCTGGCATTAAACATTTGAACTGGCTTTTAGGGCCATTCCAGGGAGTGTGTCCTTAGGAGCTCCCCTGGAAACTTTCAGGATTTCCTGGATGAATGAAATAGATGAGAAAATAAAAAAGCATTTCTTAACCACTTAACTATGTGCTTACTAAGTATGAGGGATAAAAACACCCACTCTAATCGGGAGAGACAACCTACGGGTACGGGGTACTTAGCAAGTCAGATTACATTGCCTAAGGGTCCAGGCAGGTAGACACTGTCTGTGCTGAGATGGATGTTCAGGCTTAATTAACCTCATGAGTTCAAGAAGTCCTGGATCCTTTGGATTGTTGCTGAACAGCAGCAAAGAGTTGTGGCAGCTCTTCCAGAACTCTTGCAGAGTATGGCCACCAACAAGAGAATTGACCCAAGCCTGGCCATTTAATCAGAAGACACATACCAGGAGTTGTTTGGATAGTGCCAAGCCAAGGTGAAACGCCTACCCTAATAGTGCTGCCCTATGTTTTGGCCCAAGATCAGAAAAGAATGAATACAAAAAAGGTTGCAGCTGGAGCCCAGGTACAAGCTTGCTTCAGCAGGCCATGTTCTTGTGGCCACGTGGAGGCCAGGTGGCAGGTGGAGATAATATCTCCCTGCCCAATCCCCACTCTCAGGATGAATTGTGAAAACAGTCCTGCATGATTCAAAACCGAAAAGGAATAGAAGGTCAGGTAGATTTCCTTCAAGGCACCAGTTCCTGTGACTCAGCCAATTAGGGGACTCTCCATCATCTCAAATTTGACCCCTTTTACAATGAGTCATATAGGTGGCCAGAAGCCAGCCCTGTAACTCCCACATCAAAGTGGTCGGGAGGCTTTGAGCATGCTCTGTGTTATGGATGGCCCCTGTAGAGCCATTCAGACTTCCTCCTCAGCTATGGGAATGTCAATGAAACATTTAGAAGAATGCACAGAAGTAAACAGAAAGAACTTTAGAGGGAGATACAAACAAACTTTGAAACTAATGTGTTCAATTTATTTTATAATTTAAAACAGTCCGAGAAGCAGCAAGATATAACAAACAGGGAGTTTCAAAGCCAGGGGAATCTGGATTCAAATTCTCTGATACATCCTGGCCATGTGATGTGGGCAAATCACTGAGTCTCTCAGTGTCCAGACAACTCTCTAAGACTCTAAATCACTGAGACTTGCATTGGTGGAGGGAATTTCCTCACCTGGGATGTCCCCTATCCCCTGAAATCACACACACACACACACATATACACAAAAAAGGCAAACAAACTGGGCCCCAGTAGAGAACCATAGCTTCCTATGCAAGTCTCTTTCCCTGTCTTTGCAGATGGAAATGTCCGTGTTTGTTGATGTTGCCAAGAATAACAATACAACCAAAATAAAGTTTAAAAATCACTTCATCTCGGGTTAGACACAGTTGTGATGTGTTGGTTTCTTTTTGTGGTAGAATTGAGCCTTGTTCTGGTCCCCCCGGTCTGTGTAATAGGTTTATAAGTAGCCAGTATCAAGCGGGCAATAGAAGGAAATTAGATTGCGAAGGGGAACTTGGAAATCACAGACAAACCACCCCAAAGATCAAAGGAGCAAAATTTGCCAATTGTACCATATGTTAGCCAGAAGTCACATCCTGGCAATATGTGCTGAATCAGGAGAAGCCACCTAGATGCTGCCGTCAGGACCTCCTGGTCCTCTGATATGTAAATCACAGACAAATCCCAGACCTCTGTGGTTCCAGACCAGTAGAACATCCAAAGGTGCTGACAACTTTGGAATGAGATGAAGTGGACATGTTAACTTAAAAGCTTTACCAATAACTTTGAGCTAATTTGGATATTTAATGAACCAAGCCTGAGGGGGCACAGGTAAGAGTTAGTCTCTTCCCCTTCCTACCCCCCAAAAAACTGTAAAAATGAGACCTCAGTCTCCTGTCCTCTTCCATCTCCATTGGGTGCATGCTGCCTCATGCTCCCAATGCTAACCCATGGCTGGTTAATGACTTTGAAGTCCATCTTCTTCCCCTCTCCCTGCCTCCCTTCCCCTCCCAGGCCCCTGTCCCCATGCCATCTGCTTCTCTACCCCTTTCCTACTTATCTCTGTACCCTCTGTGCCTTATCCAAGTGTGATTGCCGCTCCAGCGCTGCCATTGTGGGCCTTCAAAGAACCAGGCATGCCCAACCCCATTTTATAATTTCATAAATTAGTTATCAATTCAGTTTTGCTGAACTGCCTTTTTTTCTTTCTTTATTCTTTGTTACAACGGGTGGTTCTGGGTAATAGCAGCTAACATTTATAGAGCTTACTATGTGCCAGGCATTGCTCATTCAAGCAAACCTCTTATCTCGCCTTGCTATTCTCTGGAATTCTGCATTCAGTTAGGTCCATCTGTCCCTTTCTCCTTTCCCTCTCTCTTCCCTTTTCTCCTCAGCCTCATCAGGCAGCCATTTTGTTTCCTTTCTCTTCTTTTTCTTTGGAATGGTTCTTTGTTGCAGCCATCTGTACAATATTGCAGACCTCTGTCTGTAGTTCTTCAGTTCACTCTGTCTTATTTACCAGATCTAATCTCTTAAATCTATTCATCACCTCTACTTTACATTCATAAGGGATATAATTTAGGTCATATCTATGCAGTCTTAAATTTTGTAATAAGTCAGCTCCAGGTCACGTTTGTATAGGAACTTCTCCACCTTTGGCTGCAAAGTAGACAACCAGTCTGATTTCTCTATCACCATCTGGTGATGTCCATGTGTAGAATTGCTTTTTGGGTCATTGAAACAGAGTGTTTACTATGACCAAACTCTACTAGTCTCTGCCTTGCTTCATTTTGTACTCCAAGGCCACACTTGCCTGTTATTCCAATTATCTTTCGGGTTTCTTCTTTAGCATTCCAGTCCCATAGGATGAATGTAATATCTTTTTGGGGCCTTATTTCTAGAAGATGTTGTAGGTCTTCATGGAACTGGTCAACTTTGACCTCTTCAGCATCAGTGGTTGGAGCATAGACTTGTATTACTGTGATGTTGAACATTTCCTGCAAAAGAATGGGCATGATAAAAGACAAAAATAGTAGGGATTTAACAGAAACAGAAGAGATTAAGAAGAGGTGGCAAGAGTACACAAAAGAACTCTATCAGCAAGATCTTAAAATCACCACTAACATCACCAGTGGTTACTGATCCAGTTAAACCTCTTGGAGAATGAAGTCAAGTGGGCTTTACAAGAATTACTAAGAGCCAGGCTAGTGGAGGTGATAGTATTCCAGCTGGGCTATTTAAAATACTAAAAGATGATGCAGTTAAAATGCTACACTCAATATACCATCAAACACGGAAAACTCAACAGTGACCACTGGATTGGAAAAAATCAGTTTATGTCCCAATGCTAAAAAAGGGCAATGCCAAGGGAATGTTCAGATGACCAAACAGTTATGCTCATTTCAGACACCAACAAGTTTATGCTTAAGATTCCTTAAGCTAGGCTTTAGCAATATGTGGACTGAGAATTACCAGAAGAGCAGGAGGGTTTTCGAAGAAGATGAACTAGAGCCCAAATGGCTAACATCCACTGGATTATGGAGAAAGCAAGAGATTTCCAGAAAAAAAAAAACCCATCTACTTTTGTTTCATTTACTATACTAAAGCCTTTGACTATGGATCACAACATAATGTGGCAAGTCCTCAAGGAGATGGGAGTACAAATCATCTTACTTGTCTCCTGAGGAACCCGTACGTGTGCCAAGAAGCAATGGTTAGAACCCAATGGGGAAGAACTGATTGGTTTAAGATTGGGGAAGGAATTCAAGGTGGCTGTATATCATCACTTTATCTGTCTAACTTATATGCAGAATGCATCATCCAAAATGCCATGCTGCAAATCAAAAGCTGGAATTAAGGTTGCCAGGAGAAATATCAACAACCTTGATATGTAGATGATACTACTCCGTTGTCAGAGAATGAAGAGGAACATTTTTTTCTTTTTCTTGGGGGGGGGGGAGGCAATCAGGGTTCAGTGACTTGCCCAGGATCATACAGCTCGTAAATGTCTGAGGCTGGATTTGGGTTCAAGTTCTCTAGACACCAAGGCTAGTGGGCTATTCACTGTACCACCTAGCTGCCACCAGGGCTAGTGAGCTATTCACTGTACTACTAGTTTTCACTCTTGAAGTGAAAGAGGAGAGTGTAAAAGCTGGCTTAAAGCTTAACATCAAAAAGACTAAGATCGTGACAACTGGTCCCATCACATCCTGGCAAATAAAGGGAGGAGAATTGGAAGCAGTGTCAGATTTTATATTCTTGGGCTTAAAGATCACTGCAGACGGCAATGGCAGTCATGAAATTAAAAGACACTTGCTCCTTAAATCTGGACAGCAGACTAAAAAACAGAGACATCACTTTACCAACAAAGGTCCATATAGTGAAAGCCATGGTTTTTCCGGTAGCAATGTACGGCTGTGAGAGTTGGTCTGTAAGGAAAGCTGAGCACCGAAGAATTGATGCCTTCCAATTGTGATGCTGGAGAAGACTTCTGAGAGTCCTTTGGATAGCAAAGAGATCAAATCAGTCAAAACTTGAAGAAATGAATTCAGGCTGTTCTCTGGAAGGTCACATACTGAAGCTGAAGCTGAAATACTTTCGCCACATAATGAGAAGATTGGAAAAGACCCTGATGTTGGGAAAGATTGAAGGCAAAAGGAGAAAAGGACAGCAGAGAATGAGAGGGATAGATGGTGTCATGGAAACAATAAGCATGAACATGGACAGACTTGGGGAAATAATGGAGGGTAGAAGGGCCTGGCACCCTGGTCCATGGGGTCACAAAGAACCACTCAACAACAGCATGTGCCAGGCACTCTGCTGAATGCTTTACAGTTATCATCTCATTTGACCTTCCCAACAATCCTGGGAGGAAGATGCCATTATTATCCCCATTTTACAGATGGAGAAACTGAGGCAAGCAACCGTTAACCGAGCTGCTCAGGGTGACACAGCTGGTGGGATTTGAATTTAGGTCTTCCTGTATCTAGGACCAGAGCTCTATCTATCCCTTAAGGGAGAAGGGAGGGATGTATTTAAAAATAAAAGACATCAACAAAATTATCTTTTTTATTTTTAAAAGGGGGTTGATGCGGTACAGTTTCTAGTTGTAAAGCAGGAGCCCTCATCGCCACAATTCCTGGCCAGGGCACAGCTGTGCAGGTGATAGAGAGGTTGTCATTTTTTTTGTCTTAGCACTTTGCACAGCTTCTGTAGTTTGAGTTTAACCCTCACTTTTCCCTCACCTTAAGCAAGAGAGAAGCCATGTGTTGCCCTAGAGGGAGGGCTGCTCTTGGAGTGAAGACACTTTGGGTTCGAATTCTACCACTGCCATTGACCTAGTCTGGCTATGGACAAGTCACTTTGCTTCTCTGAGACTCTACTTCTTCCTCTGTAAAAGAGGATAATCATACCTCTCGTCTCCACCTCACAAGGGCTCTTGTGAAGCCTGAATGAGATCATGTGCTTTGCAAACTTTGAAGCAGCCATAGAAACACTTGTTGTGATCCATACTGATTGCTTCAGCCCTTCAGTCATGTGGCTGCTCTGTTCACCAATACAAATCTTAACCCCCGCTTCAGTTTGGTAGGGGATTCTCAAGAGCTTCTCTGAGCAAAAAAAAAAAAAAAAGGAAAAGAAAAAGAAAAAAAATCTGTTCTCCTGAAGAAAACCCAGGGTTCACCTCTTCAGAGCTTGCATTTCATGGTCCCAGCCTGTGAGAACTCGGGACTCCCTTGGCACTGTCATGAGGCGTGGGGAAGGACTGGTTACTGATGATCGTTACATCATTGGGATAAAGTGGCTTGCTTTGCCCTGAGTCAGTGATTATACCACTGTCCTTGGTGGAGCTCTGTCCTCCTTCCCCTTTCCACACAAAGGAAATATGACAACAACAGTACAAAGTGGACATGACCTCGTTTGTAGTGGACAACAGGAAAGGGACCAAGAGGATTCGGGATCCAACTTATTTGCCTCCATTACCTCATGCTTATGTACGAGGCCCAACCTTCTCAGGACACTGTATTTATCACAAAAGAAACCCTGACCCATTTTGGGAAGCTGAGCTTTGAAAAAAAATTACGTATTTATCAAAAATCCTATCCAAAGGCCCCCTGGTGTGCTCCCTCTGTGGTGATGAGCCCTGGGTGGCTTCCCTGCCTCATGTCCTGGCTTTGTTTCTTCCCAAATGCACCCTTCTGCTCATGCCACTTCCTATCTAATACCACTAAGCAGTCCCTCCTCCCTCTTGTTTCCTGTCCAAATCCTATTCAGATTTCTAGGAGGCCGCCAATCCTTCCTCCTCGGAGAAGCCTTCCCTGACCACTTCTACCCAGAGGAAACTCTCTGGCCTCTATCTTAATTACAGAATCCCTGTGGGGATACTTCTCCAACTCCCACTTGAACTGGTGGGCTGGATCCCCAGGGATGGCTGCTACTATCCTTCAGACTCTAGAGGTAACCCTAAGGGGCTACATTTCTAGTATGAGCCCCTACTGGTGTGCTCTTTTTCTTTTTCTTTTTCTTTTGTTAAAGTTTTAGAAAAGGGGTTTACCAAGAAAGTATTATATAAACGCTCCCCCCAAACAGGGGGTGTGCTCTCCCTTTGTGTAGACATGGTTTGGAGGAGGGATGGGCTCAAATTTAAAGAACAAAGGTAATGAGGCACATGTGTGGCAAAGGAGTGTCTCCCAAGTCCCAGAACATTCTTTGTAGAGTCCTCATGATATTTCCTTTGGGTGTAGCTTCCTGCTAAGTGGGCAGCCCACGTAGGCCCAAAAGGTCTGAGTCTCTGTTGAGACCACAGTTGGTCCTTCTCTCTACCCTGAGGGGCCTCACTCTCCTAAACTGTCTCTATCCTAGGGTGAGTCTCTTTACTTTCATCTGTAGGCACTTGTTTGTCCTAAGCCTGGGGTCACAGAGGGACTCTAACAAATTAGCTGAGCACTCCCATCTCTGAGTACTCATTCACCTAAGATCAGTAAAGAATGAACACAAAAGAAACAAAGGGGCTGTTTGCACCTGGATGGTTCTGATTTAGTCCGAAGGCTTTCTACCCTTCAGTGGCTCAGTTCAAAGCAATCCTACCCTTTATTGCCTCAAGGGAAAAGAGACTGAAAGATGTGGATGGGTCACTCCTTTGGTTCGCTCAGAACTGCTGAGTCATCAATCGTTCTAACTTTGTAGCCAATGAGAAGACTTCATCATCACCCATGCAGCAGGAGCGATATCCTAACCCTTACCCTGTAAAAGTTGGGTTGACTCTTCCTTAGAAAGTATGGAGCCCACCTTCAAGAACTGGTTGGTTCAGGGGAGGTGTTGATATCACTTCCTGTTTGTCTAAATACAAAATAGTCATGAGGAGTTCCAGGAGCCTTTTCTGATGCTCAGCTGGTGGATCTCAATGGGCAAGGGAGCATCTCCCAGCTAAGTCAACTACAAGCGTCTTCAATTCTCCTATAATGACTACATCTCCTTTTGGTAACTGTGGGATGACCTATGACGGTTTCATTCTGTTCCAGCATCGATTTGAACCTAAACTACCGGTGGACTGGCCTGAGCCAACCTCAGCTCAGAACAACACAGTACCAACAATATTGAGTTCCTGGTGACCAGAAACCTGCTCCCCACATTTTCCATGTTGTTGGATGGGAAGCAGGAAGAAGATATCTTCACCTGTTTGAAGGACTAGTCCTCATAGGCCAGTCCCCCATGCTACATCATAATAACACTGCCCATTGCTGGGCACTGTGCTAAGTGTTTTACAGTAATATTCTCAGTTGACCCTCACAACACTTTGAGGTAGGTGCTATTATTATCCCCATTTTACAGATGAAGACACTGAGGCAAACAGAGGTTAAGTGACTTGCCTAGGGTCATGCAGCTAGTGTGTGAGGTCAGATCTGAACTCAGGTCTTCCTGACTCCAGCCCCAGCACTCTATCCATTGTGCCACCTAGTTGACCCACTGATGTGTTTTAATTACTGCTATCGTTACCCCCAAAATCCCACAATCCAATCCTACACTCCATGACTTTACATAGACATTAAGCATGTTCCTCTTCCTCATCCTTTCCTACTTAATGCTCCCTGATTTAAAAAACAGTTTTCTCTTCTTTTGATGCATGTATGGAATGTAGATTCTTCAAACCTTTATCCCAACTCCCACAGGATCTGATAAGTTGAGTTCCTGGAAAAAGGCTGGTTTCATCTCCCTTCAGGATTCTAGAGGTAGATCTTGTTTGGTTTTAATACTATAGCTCACAAGCCCCGACCAGTGCATTTCTCCTAAGATTATCAGTTGATATCAATTAGCAAGCTAGACTTAATTAGTTTTTAGAAAGGGATATGTCTAAGGTACGATAAGAACAATTAGTATGGACCAAAAAAATGGACTTTTACCTTAGCAGTTTTCTATTGGTGACTCTGAATCCAGGTAAGTAGTCGTGTGACAGTAATGAAAATAGGTCACATTTGCCTTCAGGGTTTGCAAAGCACTTTCCAGACGTTATCTCATTTGAGCCTCACAAACTCTTTACTGTCAGTGACCCCATTTTGCAGATGAGGAAGCTGAGGGTCAAAGAAAGCAAACGGTTTGCCCGGATAGTAAATATGTGAGGTAAGATCTGAGCCAAGTCTCCTTGACTCTCTGTGTCCATCATCCTACCCATTGGGCCAGCCTCGTGCCTGCTTTGGGGCACCCCTTCTCTCATGATAATAATACGCTGATATTTCTGTGCATCTCTAAGGTTTGCAAAGTACTTTCCTCATAATGGTGTTGACAAGACCTCCATTTTACAGATGAGGGGAGTGGGGCTGACACAGGTGTAGTGACTTGTCTGTGATCACACAGCTAGCGTCTGACTCCCAGACCAGACCTCCTTCCGTGACAGAATGCTAACTCTCAATCCCCCATTCTTTAGGGCTAAAGGACTGAGCTATGCCACTGATGGGAAAAGATCTCACAGACTTCTGGGGGGGTGGTTTATACTAACTGTTCTTATCGTACCTTAGAAATATCCCTTTCAAAAATAAAATAAAATCAAATCAAATCTCGGGTTCCGATCTGACCAGTTAATTTTCTTCAATATTGCTAAAGGGCAATGTATGCAAATCTCTTCTGTGCTTAACATTTGATGGTTTGTAGAGGGGGAAAAGGTTATTGCCTTGATCCAAGTACCTAAAGTGCCAGCAATCCAATTTGAAAATATATTTTCTAGTTCTTAATTCTGATTGCATGTTCCCACTATTTTTCTGTTGAAAAGAGGAAGATCTATAAAATTTTAGTTTTATGCATATTCTTTTATAAATATAGCTAACCTACTATGTAAAAATAAAATACAAAATAAGACCACTTTTCTATTGTCAATTTGTCATTGAGGCCTGTCATAATTATGTGTTGGAATGGTCTGTATTATCTGTAGCATTATGTTAAAAAGTTGTATGTGAGAATGTCTTTTTTTTTCTTTATAATCAGTTACCCATTAATGTTAAATAAAATCAGATCATTCTAGCAGAATGTAATATATATATATATCCCTTTCTAAAAACTAATTAAGTCTAGCTTGCTAATTGATATCAACTGATAATCTTAGGAGAAATGCACTGGTCAGGGCTTGTGAACTATAGTATTAAAACCAAACAAGATCTACCTCTAGAATCCTGAAGGGAGATGAAACCAGCCTTTTTCTAGGAACTCAATTTATCAGATCCTGTGGGAGTTGGGATAAAGGTTTGAAGAATCTACGTTCTATACATCATCAGTTGCTCAGATGACCTTTATTGGGCTTGGAAATGTTAATATCTTTAGTGGACACTCAGAGAATATGGGCATCAGTCTCTCAATAAGCATTTATTCTAAAATGTGCCGAGCCCTGGGGATACGAAGGCAAAAATGAAACCAGTCCCTCCCCTCGAGCAGCTTACATTCTATCAGGAGAAGCAATATCTAAAATTCCTAACAAGGGAATTTCGGGGACAAGGTATCAGCAGTTGGGGTGAGGTGGGGGTTGATCAGGAAAGACCTCTTGTAGCTGAGATGCTTGATCAGAGCTTTGAGTAAAACTAGAGATTATAAGGGGGTGACGTGAGAAGGCAATGCCCAGTGTCCAAAGTTATGGAGACAGAAGATGGATGATGGAACACCATGTGTGAGGAACAGTAATTAGGTCAATTTGTCTGGAGCCTGGAGTGCATAAGGGGAGGAACATATAATACGTCTTGATAGAGACATGTTATGAAGGACTTCTCATTCAAGCTCCTGCCCTCCTCTTTCCTGAGTACCCACTCATAGTACCCACACAGATGTCATGGTCTTCTTCAAGAATGAAAGACAGGGGGGCGGAGCCAAGATGGCGGCATAGCAGCAGCAACATATCGCAGCTCTCACATAGCCACCCCAAAATACCCATAAAACAGGACTCTAAACCAATCCTAGAACTCCAAAACTCACACAAAGATACTTCCCACTAAAGTCAGCTCAACTACGAGGAACCATATCAGCACTGCAAACTGAAACCAGCCTGGCCTGAAGCCATGGCTGTGCCCTGGGGGCGGCTGGATGGGAGGAGTGGAGGAGCCTCTTGGGTGAGCGGATTAGCAGCAGCTGCGAGTGGGATTTGTGAAAGGGGGAGATAACCAGTCCGGCCAGAAGGCCTCCAGAGCGGAAAAGTGAAAGGCAGAGGTTTTGCACCCGCCTCC